>OX411880.1:61820765-63020765 GCA_948293265.1 Cheilosia impressa | reverse complement strand
GCAGGAAATATCACTATCTTAGCCGATAGAAACAAAACTGCTAACATAGTATACAAAGAAGTGTTACATTAATAAAAAAAAGTGAGTTAAACATTATAAAATTATGTTCTTTCATTTTCATTGTCCACTCAGACTCAGTCTTCGGGAGTTTTTTTTTTTTAGATCGGGTTCAAGTCCCTCACTATTGAAGAAGGCTTCCTCACTTTATACCTCTACAATGCCTTTCGATGATTTTTTGATTTTTCCTTCCAGCGATTATCAAAAGAAATACATTTTTGTGTAAATTTCCTTAATTTTTTTTTTCCATCAACTGTTCTGAAAACATTTTACACGGGCGAAGCCGAGCGGGTACAGCTAGTTTAACATAAAATTGGGCTTAGGATGAGGATAATTGGCGGAGAAAAGACGATAACTTCGGATGTAAAAGATGGCGAATCCTGCGAGCCGATTTGAAAAGTAACAAAAATAAAACAAACTAAGTATTGAACGGGTAAAACTCTGAGACAGAAAAACTACTCGACAAAAACTAATAATTATTATTATTTCAGGACGACTACAGACAAACCAGTTGTCCGCATCCGACTCAGAAACTTGAATTTAGATGGCGGAAGGATCAAGTGGAAGACAACGTGACACAATCGTTCCACGTCTCTTCACATCACTATAAGCTATATGTTGATTATGGTTTTCCAGTCAGGACTTCGATGTCGGTATTATAACACATAACATCAAGACTCAGACAAAAATAATACCACAAAATTTTATTTGGATTCTCTCCCTCCATCGCAACGCGATATCAGATTAACACCAGTCATCGGGACTTATGTTGGGAAAAGGAATCCAAGTTCCAAAAAATATACAAAAAAAAATTAAGCAAACTAACGAGAAATCACAAAAAAATACTAAAACAAATGAATTGGCTCTTTAAAAATCTGCTTCCACTATTTCACAGTAGTGAAGCCTGCACGTCGGGGCGCCATTTTGTTGCTAGACCGTTCTTACCGTCGGGTCGTTGCTGGCATGCAAGTTCCCTTTCTTAGCTCGTCGGTGGGTGTGGGACTTGACCCTTGGTTTGTGCAACGCAGTGGTTGTTGTTTGCGGTTCCCAATTACCGCATTTCTACAGCCAGGCGGATTGCAATATAAGTATATAAAGCAATGATTGCCTATCCCGGATTTCATGCAGGAATTTTTTTACTTTAACTATGCAGGAACGTTGCTATGGCTGTAACGACCTCAGATTTTGACGGTCAACCTTTTAGTTGCCATCCTGCTGTATAAATTTTGTTAGCACCACACTTTAATAAAAAAGAACCTGTTATTTCCTATTCTTCGTTCTATTTTTTTTACGTACCTTTAATTTCGACTTCTTCTTTTTAATTTTTAGATCTCTATATGCTATTATATTCAATATAACTTAAAGGCACTTCACTGTCTGTATATACAAAAAAACTTGCCATTGGCTTTTTATGTTATAAAATTTGGTAATTTGTGCTGCGGATATTCTTCTCCCGTCAGCTACGAAATACTTAAGAAAAATGGCCTTTATTATGTCGGCGTTGGGAAAAGAATTTAAAAATAACCTCACATAGGTCTTGACTTGTCCGACCATCTTTGGCCAATAGTACATATATCACGAACTCTCGCGTATATTTTTGAGAACCCACTATGACAACAAAGCTTAGTATTGTGGGTCATTTCAATAACTGTGTGAGTAAAAGTGCTTGGTATCCATAAGCGCCATAAAGAATCCTTGTTTCCAAGATCTTCGCTTCTGAATCTAACTCTTTTGTATATGAATTTGTCGGATACAACTAGATCTGGGAGCGAAGCTTGATTTTTCTCGATTTCTTCCCGAAGATTTCTGTACTCCACAGAGTCGAACTCAGGCGAGGCAAGATCTACTTCTTCACCTACAGATTCCACCGACAACTCTTCCATTTCTCCTCGTGATAGAGCATCCGGCACTACATTTAGGGAACCTTTGCGATGTTCGATGATAAAGTCAAAACGTTGAAGTTCCAGACTCTATCTCGCAAGTCGACCACTCAAATCTTTCAGCGACATGAGCCACTTCAGACTTGAGTGATCAGTGATGACACGGAAATGCAAACCCTCAATGTATGCGTGGAATTTCTTAACACAGAGGACTGCAGCTAGACACTCGAGCTCTGTGACTGTGTAATTTTTCTGTGCCTTATTCAATTTTTTTGACATAAAAGCGATAGGTTTCTAATTACCATCCACATCGAGTTGATAAAGCACTCCGCTACCCCTTCAGATGAAGCATCGCACTGGATGGTAAATTCTCGTTTAAAATCTGGCTGGCACAAAACAGGTGCAGAGGTAAGTGCTTCCTTTTATTTATCAAATGCCTCTCTGGCTGCGGATGATAACTCGAAATCCTTTCTCTTTTTCAAGCAGTCAGTCAAAGGCGCGGCAAGTTCTGAATAATTTTTGATAAAACGTCTATACCAACCACTCATACCAATAAACCTACGCACTTGTCTCAGTGTTTTTGGAATTGGAAAGTTCAACATCGCCTCTACCTTTTCAGGGTTGGTTTTAAGCGTGCCCTGACCGACGATATATCCAAGGTACTTGATCTCACGCATACAGAACTTACTTTTATCGAGATTTATGGTTCGCCCTACGTAAGCAGAAAGCCACTTCCGCCAGAACTTGGACGTGGGTGTCGAAATCCGCCGAACATATTAATAAATCATCCAAGTAAATAAAAACATATTCCCGAAGTCGTGCTGGAATAACACAGTCCGTCAGGCGACACATCCTTTGTGCGGCATTGCATAATCCAAACGGCATTACTGAGAATTGATACAGTGGCCGACCCGGAACAGCAAATGCCGTTTTCTGTCTGGACTCCTCATTGAGAGGGATTTGCCAAAATGCATCTTTGAGGTCAAGCCCGGTAATAAAATATATATCCTGAAGGCGGCTTAGAAGACCATCAATATGTGGCAGCGGATATGCGTCTTTTTTCGTCACGCTGTTCAACTCTCGACTGTCCAAGCAAAGGCGTACTTTACCTGGCTTTCTCACTAGCACTATAGGGGAACACCAAGGTGAGTTGCTTTCCTCAATAACTTTCAGTTCCAACATGCAATCAAGCTCCTTAAACACCTCTTCCTGTCGCACCGGAGACAAGGGGTAGTGTCTAGACTTAATTGACACTGCGTCTCCAACATCGACGTTTTGAATCTCTAAATGAGTATGCCCGAGACCCCTGTCGACAAAGTTTGGAAACTTCTTTTTCACGGACTCTAAACGTTGTATCTGTGAGTGGGTAAGTGCGATAAAATTTGCTTCATCTGTTGGGCTACTACTTTCTTCATTTAGCAGGGCAATCGAGTCAATCTGGCAGTGTGGGACTATGCTGAATTCCTTCCAGAAATTCATGCCGAGATAAACCTTTTGTGCTAAGTTGGGAATTACATAGAAAGTAATGTTTTTCGTGACGCTGTTAAACGACGTTGGAATTTCGCAGTACCTCACAATATCGTGAGTATTACCATCCGCCGTCTTAACGAAATTCTTGTAGGGCATCATCTGAATACCATTCCTTTCCATAAATTCAAAAGAAGATTCTCCCTATAGAGGATACCTAGGCCTACAATCTCCACTTTATTTCAACTCTCTATCTCCATAAATTCCGGAAAAAATTGGACAAGAGTAATTTATTTTTTCGTTTCGTTTCGCTTTTTTCTTTGCAACGCTTTCAGTTCGAAAATGCTGGTAGCATTTAAATAAAGTAACCAACATCTTATAGAGGACATCTGCGGGTATAACTTAGGATATCCATTAACTCGAAAACTTAAATAAATAGGCAAAATTTGAAAAATTTCTACGATTTTCACCTGCGTGAGTGGATATGCACTTCACTCTCAAATCAAGCATACTAACCGCGCGATATATTTACATCTCTTTTAACCTTATTTTACTCCTGTAGGGAAGAGGAAGACAGATAGAGGCAGTGTGCTGTATGCTGTTTGTTTTTTAAAAAAGGAGAAGAAAAAACAATTAACGAAATGTCAAATAGGTATAGATCGTGGGTAATTACCCAATTCGCGGGTATTTTGTCTTTCAAAAAAAGCTAAAAGAGCGATCAAGGGCAGTATATTAGCCGCTCGAGTTTTTATATAGCATTACAGCCCTTGGCCTTGCTGCTCATAAAGTTGAAGTTCCCATTATGTTGCTTCGCAATTTGAATCCCCCCAAGCTTTGTAATGGAACCAGATTGAGAGTGATAACAGGCACTTCGAGACTTTACAGTAGAGTTGTTGTTATCGCGTGCTGAAAATTGTACTTTACTATGCTTTGCTGAGATCGAAGCTCAAAAAAACACGCCTATCGTTAGAGAAAAACTTTATTGATGCGTTCATTTTAACTTGGTGTGGTAAAGGAGAAACGGTATTTATAACAAGATAACAAATAATTCCCAGCTGTTATTCATTTCAGTTTAACCCTTTCAGACCCACAGTACTCGTTTGTGAGATGTGTTTAAAAAAAATTTTTTTTTTTTTTTATTTTTTTTTTCATTAAAAAACTTTTGAAACAATTTAAACAAATGTGTGATGTCCTTCCTAGGAAAACTGTATATGCAAGACTTTTTTTTATTTTTTTCCGTTAAAATATTAAAAAAACAAAAAAAAATAGCAAAGTTTTTACCCTAATCGAAATTTTTTTTGTATTTGGGTCTGAAAGGGTTAAACGGATTCAATTTCCTATTAATGTTTGTTCTTCCATGACAATTAATAAGTCACAGGGCCAAACTTTTGATTTAAGTTGATTTAAGAAAGAATTGCTTCACACACGGGCAGTTATATGTAGCGTGCTTCAGGGTAATTAATGCAGGAAATATCACTATCTTAGCCGATAGAAACAAAACTGCTAACATAGTATACAAAGAAGTGTTACATTAATAAAAAAAAGTGAGTTAAACATTATAAAATTATGTTCTTTCATTTTCATTGTCCACTCAGACTCAGTCTTCGGGAGTTTTTTTTTTTTAGATCGGGTTCAAGTCCCTCACTATTGAAGAAGGCTTCCTCACTTTATACCTCTACAATGCCTTTCGATGATTTTTTGATTTTTCCTTCCAGCGATTATCAAAAGAAATACATTTTTGTGTAAATTTCCTTAATTTTTTTTTTCCATCAACTGTTCTGAAAACATTTTACACGGGCGAAGCCGAGCGGGTACAGCTAGTTTAACATAAAATTGGGCTTAGGATGAGGATAATTGGCGGAGAAAAGACGATAACTTCGGATGTAAAAGATGGCGAATCCTGCGAGCCGATTTGAAAAGTAACAAAAATAAAACAAACTAAGTATTGAACGGGTAAAACTCTGAGACAGAAAAACTACTCGACAAAAACTAATAATTATTATTATTTCAGGACGACTACAGACAAACCAGTTGTCCGCATCCGACTCAGAAACTTGAATTTAGATGGCGGAAGGATCAAGTGGAAGACAACGTGACACAATCGTTCCACGTCTCTTCACATCACTATAAGCTATATGTTGATTATGGTTTTCCAGTCAGGACTTCGATGTCGGTATTATAACACATAACATCAAGACTCAGACAAAAATAATACCACAAAATTTTATTTGGATTCTCTCCCTCCATCGCAACGCGATATCAGATTAACACCAGTCATCGGGACTTATGTTGGGAAAAGGAATCCAAGTTCCAAAAAATATACAAAAAAAAATTAAGCAAACTAACGAGAAATCACAAAAAAATACTAAAACAAATGAATTGGCTCTTTAAAAATCTGCTTCCACTATTTCACAGTAGTGAAGCCTGCACGTCGGGGCGCCATTTTGTTGCTAGACCGTTCTTACCGTCGGGTCGTTGCTGGCATGCAAGTTCCCTTTCTTAGCTCGTCGGTGGGTGTGGGACTTGACCCTTGGTTTGTGCAACGCAGTGGTTGTTGTTTGCGGTTCCCAATTACCGCATTTCTACAGCCAGGCGGATTGCAATATAAGTATATAAAGCAATGATTGCCTATCCCGGATTTCATGCAGGAATTTTTTTACTTTAACTATGCAGGAACGTTGCTATGGCTGTAACGACCTCAGATTTTGACGGTCAACCTTTTAGTTGCCATCCTGCTGTATAAATTTTGTTAGCACCACACTTTAATAAAAAAGAACCTGTTATTTCCTATTCTTCGTTCTATTTTTTTTACGTACCTTTAATTTCGACTTCTTCTTTTTAATTTTTAGATCTCTATATGCTATTATATTCAATATAACTTAAAGGCACTTCACTGTCTGTATATACAAAAAAACTTGCCATTGGCTTTTTATGTTATAAAATTTGGTAATTTGTGCTGCGGATATTCTTCTCCCGTCAGCTACGAAATACTTAAGAAAAATGGCCTTTATTATGTCGGCGTTGGGAAAAGAATTTAAAAATAACCTCACATAGGTCTTGACTTGTCCGACCATCTTTGGCCAATAGTACATATATCACGAACTCTCGCGTATATTTTTGAGAACCCACTATGACAACAAAGCTTAGTATTGTGGGTCATTTCAATAACTGTGTGAGTAAAAGTGCTTGGTATCCATAAGCGCCATAAAGAATCCTTGTTTCCAAGATCTTCGCTTCTGAATCTAACTCTTTTGTATATGAATTTGTCGGATACAACTAGATCTGGGAGCGAAGCTTGATTTTTCTCGATTTCTTCCCGAAGATTTCTGTACTCCACAGAGTCGAACTCAGGCGAGGCAAGATCTACTTCTTCACCTACAGATTCCACCGACAACTCTTCCATTTCTCCTCGTGATAGAGCATCCGGCACTACATTTAGGGAACCTTTGCGATGTTCGATGATAAAGTCAAAACGTTGAAGTTCCAGACTCTATCTCGCAAGTCGACCACTCAAATCTTTCAGCGACATGAGCCACTTCAGACTTGAGTGATCAGTGATGACACGGAAATGCAAACCCTCAATGTATGCGTGGAATTTCTTAACACAGAGGACTGCAGCTAGACACTCGAGCTCTGTGACTGTGTAATTTTTCTGTGCCTTATTCAATTTTTTTGACATAAAAGCGATAGGTTTCTAATTACCATCCACATCGAGTTGATAAAGCACTCCGCTACCCCTTCAGATGAAGCATCGCACTGGATGGTAAATTCTCGTTTAAAATCTGGCTGGCACAAAACAGGTGCAGAGGTAAGTGCTTCCTTTTATTTATCAAATGCCTCTCTGGCTGCGGATGATAACTCGAAATCCTTTCTCTTTTTCAAGCAGTCAGTCAAAGGCGCGGCAAGTTCTGAATAATTTTTGATAAAACGTCTATACCAACCACTCATACCAATAAACCTACGCACTTGTCTCAGTGTTTTTGGAATTGGAAAGTTCAACATCGCCTCTACCTTTTCAGGGTTGGTTTTAAGCGTGCCCTGACCGACGATATATCCAAGGTACTTGATCTCACGCATACAGAACTTACTTTTATCGAGATTTATGGTTCGCCCTACGTAAGCAGAAAGCCACTTCCGCCAGAACTTGGACGTGGGTGTCGAAATCCGCCGAACATATTAATAAATCATCCAAGTAAATAAAAACATATTCCCGAAGTCGTGCTGGAATAACACAGTCCGTCAGGCGACACATCCTTTGTGCGGCATTGCATAATCCAAACGGCATTACTGAGAATTGATACAGTGGCCGACCCGGAACAGCAAATGCCGTTTTCTGTCTGGACTCCTCATTGAGAGGGATTTGCCAAAATGCATCTTTGAGGTCAAGCCCGGTAATAAAATATATATCCTGAAGGCGGCTTAGAAGACCATCAATATGTGGCAGCGGATATGCGTCTTTTTTCGTCACGCTGTTCAACTCTCGACTGTCCAAGCAAAGGCGTACTTTACCTGGCTTTCTCACTAGCACTATAGGGGAACACCAAGGTGAGTTGCTTTCCTCAATAACTTTCAGTTCCAACATGCAATCAAGCTCCTTAAACACCTCTTCCTGTCGCACCGGAGACAAGGGGTAGTGTCTAGACTTAATTGACACTGCGTCTCCAACATCGACGTTTTGAATCTCTAAATGAGTATGCCCGAGACCCCTGTCGACAAAGTTTGGAAACTTCTTTTTCACGGACTCTAAACGTTGTATCTGTGAGTGGGTAAGTGCGATAAAATTTGCTTCATCTGTTGGGCTACTACTTTCTTCATTTAGCAGGGCAATCGAGTCAATCTGGCAGTGTGGGACTATGCTGAATTCCTTCCAGAAATTCATGCCGAGATAAACCTTTTGTGCTAAGTTGGGAATTACATAGAAAGTAATGTTTTTCGTGACGCTGTTAAACGACGTTGGAATTTCGCAGTACCTCACAATATCGTGAGTATTACCATCCGCCGTCTTAACGAAATTCTTGTAGGGCATCATCTGAATACCATTCCTTTCCATAAATTCAAAAGAAGATTCTCCCTATAGAGGATACCTAGGCCTACAATCTCCACTTTATTTCAACTCTCTATCTCCATAAATTCCGGAAAAAATTGGACAAGAGTAATTTATTTTTTCGTTTCGTTTCGCTTTTTTCTTTGCAACGCTTTCAGTTCGAAAATGCTGGTAGCATTTAAATAAAGTAACCAACATCTTATAGAGGACATCTGCGGGTATAACTTAGGATATCCATTAACTCGAAAACTTAAATAAATAGGCAAAATTTGAAAAATTTCTACGATTTTCACCTGCGTGAGTGGATATGCACTTCACTCTCAAATCAAGCATACTAACCGCGCGATATATTTACATCTCTTTTAACCTTATTTTACTCCTGTAGGGAAGAGGAAGACAGATAGAGGCAGTGTGCTGTATGCTGTTTGTTTTTTAAAAAAGGAGAAGAAAAAACAATTAACGAAATGTCAAATAGGTATAGATCGTGGGTAATTACCCAATTCGCGGGTATTTTGCCTTTCAAAAAAAGCTAAAAGAGCGATCAAGGGCAGTATATTAGCCGCTCGAGTTTTTATATAGCATTACAGCCCTTGGCCTTGCTGCTCATAAAGTTGAAGTTCCCATTATGTTGCTTCGCAATTTGAATCCCCCCAAGCTTTGTAATGGAACCAGATTGAGAGTGATAACAGGCACTTCGAGACTTTACAGTAGAGTTGTTGTTATCGCGTGCTGAAAATTGTACTTTACTATGCTTTGCTGAGATCGAAGCTCAAAAAAACACGCCTATCGTTAGAGAAAAACTTTATTGATGCGTTCATTTTAACTTGGTGTGGTAAAGGAGAAACGGTATTTATAACAAGATAACAAATAATTCCCAGCTGTTATTCATTTCAGTTTAACCCTTTCAGACCCACAGTACTCGTTTGTGAGATGTGTTTAAAAAAAAATTTTTTTTTTTTTTATTTTTTTTTTCATTAAAAAACTTTTGAAACAATTTAAACAAATGTGTGATGTCCTTCCTAGGAAAACTGTATATGCAAGACTTTTTTTTATTTTTTTCCGTTAAAATATTAAAAAAACAAAAAAAAATAGCAAAGTTTTTACCCTAATCGAAATTTTTTTTGTATTTGGGTCTGAAAGGGTTAAACGGATTCAATTTCCTATTAATGTTTGTTCTTCCATGACAATTAATAAGTCACAGGGCCAAACTTTTGATTTAAGTTGATTTAAGAAAGAATTGCTTCACACACGGGCAGTTATATGTAGCGTGCTTCAGGGTAATTAATGCAGGAAATATCACTATCTTAGCCGATAGAAACAAAACTGCTAACATAGTATACAAAGAAGTGTTACATTAATAAAAAAAAGTGAGTTAAACATTATAAAATTATGTTCTTTCATTTTCATTGTCCACTCAGACTCAGTCTTCGGGAGTTTTTTTTTTTTAGATCGGGTTCAAGTCCCTCACTATTGAAGAAGGCTTCCTCACTTTATACCTCTACAATGCCTTTCGATGATTTTTTGATTTTTCCTTCCAGCGATTATCAAAAGAAATACATTTTTGTGTAAATTTCCTTAATTTTTTTTTTCCATCAACTGTTCTGAAAACATTTTACACGGGCGAAGCCGAGCGGGTACAGCTAGTTTAACATAAAATTGGGCTTAGGATGAGGATAATTGGCGGAGAAAAGACGATAACTTCGGATGTAAAAGATGGCGAATCCTGCGAGCCGATTTGAAAAGTAACAAAAATAAAACAAACTAAGTATTGAACGGGTAAAACTCTGAGACAGAAAAACTACTCGACAAAAACTAATAATTATTATTATTTCAGGACGACTACAGACAAACCAGTTGTCCGCATCCGACTCAGAAACTTGAATTTAGATGGCGGAAGGATCAAGTGGAAGACAACGTGACACAATCGTTCCACGTCTCTTCACATCACTATAAGCTATATGTTGATTATGGTTTTCCAGTCAGGACTTCGATGTCGGTATTATAACACATAACATCAAGACTCAGACAAAAATAATACCACAAAATTTTATTTGGATTCTCTCCCTCCATCGCAACGCGATATCAGATTAACACCAGTCATCGGGACTTATGTTGGGAAAAGGAATCCAAGTTCCAAAAAATATACAAAAAAAAATTAAGCAAACTAACGAGAAATCACAAAAAAATACTAAAACAAATGAATTGGCTCTTTAAAAATCTGCTTCCACTATTTCACAGTAGTGAAGCCTGCACGTCGGGGCGCCATTTTGTTGCTAGACCGTTCTTACCGTCGGGTCGTTGCTGGCATGCAAGTTCCCTTTCTTAGCTCGTCGGTGGGTGTGGGACTTGACCCTTGGTTTGTGCAACGCAGTGGTTGTTGTTTGCGGTTCCCAATTACCGCATTTCTACAGCCAGGCGGATTGCAATATAAGTATATAAAGCAATGATTGCCTATCCCGGATTTCATGCAGGAATTTTTTTACTTTAACTATGCAGGAACGTTGCTATGGCTGTAACGACCTCAGATTTTGACGGTCAACCTTTTAGTTGCCATCCTGCTGTATAAATTTTGTTAGCACCACACTTTAATAAAAAAGAACCTGTTATTTCCTATTCTTCGTTCTATTTTTTTTACGTACCTTTAATTTCGACTTCTTCTTTTTAATTTTTAGATCTCTATATGCTATTATATTCAATATAACTTAAAGGCACTTCACTGTCTGTATATACAAAAAAACTTGCCATTGGCTTTTTATGTTATAAAATTTGGTAATTTGTGCTGCGGATATTCTTCTCCCGTCAGCTACGAAATACTTAAGAAAAATGGCCTTTATTATGTCGGCGTTGGGAAAAGAATTTAAAAATAACCTTTACTCATTTTGAATAGACTCAATTTAACTGCTTTTATTTTCCCATTATTTTTCTCTTTTACGAAACTCAAAGGCTGTTCATTTCTCGGCGTATAACACTTTTTGGTAACGCACCCTCGACACCAACCCTGCTGTGACAGCTGATTATTGACAATCGTTGTAGGTGTCATTTGCCATTTATTGCAGGTGGTGGTTAGTGGAGGATGCAACATAGGTTAAATAAAAAGATACGAATTTACTTTCATTTTGTAACAGGCTTTATTTGTGATATTTGTCAAGAGAAATTTACCTTAAATACAAATTTAAGAAGGCATATTTTGAACAAACATAAAAATAATAGAGTGCAATGTAATATTTGCGATAAAGTGTTAAACAGGAGTGACGCTCTATTAAATGTGTAAATAGTTGTTGAAAAAAATTATGTGAAAATCAAGAGACTGCTTCTTCGGCGGGATGTTGAAAAACGAAAATATGTGAAGAGTGTGAAATAAAGGTGGTCAAAAGCACATTCAATAACCGCATACAGACATTAATGTATGAGAACAAAATCGAAGAAATCAAAGAACCTATGACATTTTTAAATCAGTCCGAAAACATAGTTTGTGAAAATTTAAACCGGATTTTAACTATACATTCAGATTTCAAATTTAATAGGGGTATTCACGAACCGATGCAACTGGCCTTGTATCATTGCGAAAGTGCAACTTTTTTCGCACTACAACAACAAAATATACTGACTGAAATTTTGCTACACTTTTGCACTTTATCTATACCCTGACCCTATTGCAACAGAAAAATACAACGGAGTTAAGTAGCCTTGTCTAGTTGACAGTTCGGTAAATTGTTTATTCCTGTGTGTACTTAGCTATCAAAAATAAGGAGAATGGAAAATAAAAGTAAGCGCCGCCGGAGGGAAAATCCAGTCAAAAAATGGACAGAGTGGTTCTCATGATTTTAGACTAGATTCTAGAAGCAGGAAAATTCGAGGTTAATATAAGATATAAAATTTATCAATTATCTCTCAATTGAAGACATTTAATAATTATGTTGTGTATTTTAGATAAAAGTGTAGTACTTAAAATTATAAAAGTCTAGTACTTAAAATTATATGTTGTGGACCCAGCCTAATGTTAGACTCATAAATAACTAGCAGTTACCCGCGACTTCGTCCGTGTGGGACTCTATTAAAATGTAAATTTTTCGAAAAATTGTTACTTAAATAGTTTTTATTTTTAAAGGATTTCTTTTCCTTTTTTTTTTTCTTTGGCGGCAGTAACATTATCAGACTTGAAGGTGAACTTACACGAGAACAGGCTACGTAGAACTGACAGTGCGTAAAGCAATCTTCCCTTAAATCTATACCAGCGTATTTCAAAGATTGGCCCTGAGACTTATTGATCGTCATGGCGAGGCACACTTTAAGGGGAAATTGTAATCTCTTAAAGTTAAAGGGGAGGTCATAAGGTATCAGAGGAATGCCCGGCACGAATACTTTTTCCCCTTGAGCAACCCCGGTCAATATAATGGCTTCGATTAAATTTGTATGCAAAGCTTTGATTTGCAGTCTAGTGCCATTACATAGTTTTGGTGGTTTTAGGTTCAGAAGGAGCATTACGGGTGTACCCTTCCGAAGATTTAGCCTATGTCAATGGTATGAAATACCCGATGGTTTCAGGGAACTTAAAAACTCTACCGGATAGTTAACGGCTTTATCAACACACTCTCACTCAGACTTCAGCAATACAGCCAACACCAAACGCACAGCTCACAGCAAAAAGCCATGTACGCACGCATGGGTTGCTATGGACGTAGAGTAGACTGCAGAGACAATACTGAGACCCCCAACTTCGATGATTTCCCGTTACTTAGCCTACAAGCTATATTTTTTCGGAGTGGTCACGATTTAGTGCGCTAGTATTGATACATAGAAATTCGTATTGACAAATGTCACGTAACTTCAAAAATTCTGAGTAACCAACACACTCCCAGTAAGTATGAGCCACTTCCGCTTTGGGCAAAGTGGCTTGCAGCGTTCATAGAATTTTATCCTTAAAATTTGAAATTGTTCGTTACGTGTGAGTAATACTTTTTTTTTGGGAAAAAGTGTACATTTGCTTAAAATATTTACGAAAAATTATGAATGTACATATGTTGGTTGAGGGAAAATAAAAACATTTTGAGCAAATTTTCTTTGTTATTTAAGAAAAAATTACACACGAAATCGAAGTTAATTATATCCAAAAGCGGGAAATACACAACCATATTTGTCCCAATATATTTCTAGTATATAAAACATCTGCTTGATAGTTTTATTAACCACACAAATAAAATTATTCACCTTTAAAAAATTTACAATAACTAACCAATGGCATTCAGTTATTCTTAAATGTGGTATTCCTGAACTCTTTCACATTTCCCCACGGTTGCCGAGGTTGGCAGCATTTATTTTTGTATTTTTTGTATGTTCATGCATGTTATTCGGATTTCGAATTGACATAACACCGATAGGAATACAAAATGGCGAATTTGAAAAAAAACTGAGGGGGCCAGCGGCAAGAGGATTGAGAGTTTGGGGGTCTCAGTATGGTTTGTCTATGGTAGACTGCACTGCGATTATTATTAATTTCAGTCATACTCACTCGCATGCCCGTCGCACACAACCCAAAGTCAAAAACCGATACGGAATGGAATATGGAACGGCAAGTCGTAACAATATTAAGAACGATTGTAAAGAATAACCGAACGCACTGTGGCTGTGGGTATGTATATGTGTATCCATCTGTTATGCTTTCCATGGGTACGATATATTCAACCCACTCACCCCCAAGCAGAGCTGACAATCGAGAAATCAATTAAAATTTCTTGCTGATCAAATTTATCTGTCTTTAATTTCTTCTAGCTCTGTCTCTGGAAGGAGCAGAAAGATAAATGATGGCTTAGAATACTCGGGGAAGTATTGACGAAAGAGCGTTTTTAGCATTTTTGGATTGGCCAAGCCTTATGAATGTAATAGCAGGTTGAGTGAAGTAAGGTTAAATAAAAAAGTTTGCATCCTCTTTTTCAACCTTTATAACTCGAATTTTGAAAAAAGGCGAAATAGGTATTCGATGATTTTTTATTTTCTATAATATTACAAATTATCAAGTTTATACGATTAACGTATCGTGAGTAACAGAAAAACCTCTCTAAAAAGAGCAGGGAGGGTCGGATCGAAAAATCCCTTCTTAGTGAGCGTCTTCACAGCTAGTGGAACATATCCTGAAAGTTTCATGAGCCTGCAGTTAGCGGTTTGGCCTGCACGATGTCTGTCAACTCAATCACGCTGCTCTTTTATGTATATTGTAAAGGGTGATTTTTTAGCTGGTTTGGTTTTGGCAACACTGGTTTTGACAGCTGACGTGTGTTTAGTACCTTGTGTCACTGTCAAACAGCTTCAGTTTGGTTTGCAATTTAACCATGGATCGTCTTACAAATTAATGAACAACGCTTGCAAATTATTGAATTTTACTATCAAAATTCGTGCTCGGTTCGAAATGTTCATCGCGCGCTTTTTTATCGAAAAATTGTGTTCAGCGATGAGGCTCATTTTTGGTTGAATGGGTACGTAAATAAGCAAAATTGCCGCATGTGGAGTGAAGATCAGCCAGAAGCATTGCAACAGCTACCAATGCATCCCGAAAAAGCCACTGTTTGGTGCGGTTTATGGGCCGGCGGCATTATTGGGCCATATTTCTTCAAAGATGATGCGAATCGCAGCGTTACTGTCAATGGTGAACGCTACCGAGCGATGATAACAAACTTTTTTTTGCCCGAAATGGAAGTTCTTGACTTGCATGATATGTGGTTTCAACAAGACGGTGCCACATGCCACACAGCACGCGAAACAATGGCGCAATTGCGAGGCGAGTTTTGTGAACAGTTAATTTCACGTTTCGGGCCGGTCAATTGGCCGCCTAGATCGTGCGATTTGACACCATTAGATTATTTTTTGTGGGGGTATGCCAAGGCTAATGTGTATAGGGACAAGCCCGCTTCGATTGACGCACTGGAAGCCAACATCCATGCATTCATTCGTGAGATACCGGCCGATATGTGTGAAAGAGTATGCCAAAATTGGACTCAACGGATGGGCTACCTGAGACGCAGCCGCGGTCAACATTTGCATGAAATTATCTTTAAACATTAAATTGCAAGGTTCAAACTATCGATTCAAATAAATATTTCATTCATTTTTTCGAATTTTTTGTGTTTTTTTTTTTAAAAAAGTTCTAAACCTCTTAAAAAATCACCCTTTATATAGATTTATACCATGTATTATTACTGAGACAGCTATCTTGTAATAAAGCTTCATTCCTGTTTTAAAAATTGAGAGTGACACACGTGTTTTAATTCGGCCCCTACAAGGAACAATTCAACATAAATGGCGACGAGGATTAATTGAAGAAAAAATACCATTTACATAAAAATTATTGTCAGACTACAATTTGTCGGGAACTGAAGAAAGTTCTGAAGGCGAAGAATCATCTGGAAGTGAAGAAAAAAATTAATTCTTGGAGTATCTCAAAAAAACCTGGAAAAAATGTCCGTCATAATTGGAAACATGGCCCCATATGTAATGGGAAACGATTTCATCGAGTATGAATTGCGGTTGCAACAATTTTTTATAGCAAACGACCTACAAGAAAATAAAAATGTTCCACTCTTCTTAACCTGTATTGGGGCGGACGCGTTCTCTATATTACGACGAATGTGCGTCCCTGAGGAACCATAAAAAAAAAACATATAAGGAATTTGTGGAAATCCTAACAAACTATTTCCAACTTACGATCAACGAAATTGCAGAATCCTACAAATTCTACAAATTGAATCAAGGGGAAATGCAAATGGTGGAGTATATGGTCAAGCAAAAATCATTGGCACAAAAATGCAAGAGCATTACGTGATAAGTTTGTGTGTGGAGTCAAATATAACAATTTGCACGCAAGATTTCTTAAAGAAGAAAAACTGACATTTAAAACCGCGTGCGAGATAGCAATAAATTGGGAAATGGCAGAAGGAGAAAACCGTATAATAGAATCAAAGAGTGAAATCGCAAACACATTCGCAATACCCCGAATAGCACAGATTGTGATTTGCAACAAAACTTCGATTGTATTTCTGTTATATTTAAGTAATCTGTAACAAAATCCGTTCTATATCAGTTGAATTCATGTTCATGATGGACTAATTGTAACTTTGTCGTTCGAAATGTTATAAATACGTTTTTTTAAGTTTTAAATTTGTTTACAAAAAGGGGTAATGTTTGAAAGTAGTTTCATAAAACTTCGTAAGTTAAAGTTTTAAACAGGTTGGTAATATATTGCAGTAACATTTAGTAAATTTTCATTTTGGGTACCTCAAACTAAAAAGTCCATGAAACTTTTATATAACAGAATTTTAACAATGAAGTAACTTAAACTGCATTTACACGATCACGCACGCGCATTTTTGCACGAGATGTGAGAGAGAAATCCATTTTTCCCCAGTCAATGCTAGTAAAGGAGTAAGAATGAGATCACAAATCAGAAGCCTAAAGTGTCACGGATGTGCTGCCCATAATTATAGGTACGTAAAACGGAAATAAACCCAATTTCCGGAGAATATAATTTCCGTAATCACTTGAAAATATTTCTATTTCTGATTTAAAACATCTGAAATGAGAGCGATTTTAAGTTTCAGTAAATTTAACCAAAAATGCATCAATCAGTTGTACGAAATTTATAAATATTTGTCCGCTCATCACTTCCGGAAGGCATTTTGTTTTATAGGAAAGCGAAATTTCGTGAGCCGTCGCTATAAAAATATCAACATGCATAGCTTTCCCATAATTCCTACCACGTAAACTAGATGGGCGACGAAAAAACGTGTCACGTTTTTTTGCGTGTTAGGAAATGCCGTCCCTTTCATTCACACGGCTATTTAGTATTTAGCATCCCTTTAATCTTCCGTGATAGGAATGTGTGACTGTGTAAATGCGGCATTAATTACAATCAAAAGTCGTAAAGTTTTTATTATGCACAAATTACGAATTTATAGAATTTTATATAAATAAAGAAACTTAAAGTCATTGCTAAGTTTTTTATATGTTCTTATAATGAATCCTATATTAAAAAGTCAAATATGTTCCATTATATGATAGCTATTCTAACGCCATTTGGAATTATTAGCTTCAGTCGTCGTCAATCACTGCTGATTAGTGAGATCAGTTTTAATTATTATTATAATAATTTGATGAGAAAATCGAAATGTCAGCGCCAAGTTTCATGACGTTAACTTCATTATAACTTAACATACTTCACAACATCAAGTAATTGTACTCAGTGTTGCCAAATCAGCTTTCCGCAATAATTCTGTATTACAGAAAATGTTACTTTAATGCACAGAAAGAAGATATAACCTCGAAAGTAATATTGTTCCACGCAGATGATCCGCAATTGAAAAATATATTGTAAAACTGAAATCAGGTTTTTTTATCCTCGAAGAGGAAAAATAGCACTGATATCTAGTTTTATCATTTAAAATTCAAAATGTAAATGTAAGTTAAAAAGTTTAAAGTAACTTAGATTTTTGGGAAAAATATTGCTTACATTCTTTGAAAGTGTATACTCACCTCGATAATGACAGATAACTGACGAGGATAACATTTATTATTATAATCCCCGGTTATATCTTATATTAAGTTTTTTTGAGAATGTTTGGCAACAGTGACTATAATGGTTAGACCAAACCAAAGTAAGTTACAAAGAAGTTATAATGCTATTAAAGCTTATTTTCAATTATAATGATGTTCCAATAAATATGGAAACAACAGTTTACTAACATTCAGTTGTTATTTTGTTGTACCTTCATTTCAATAACATTTCAAGGAACATTGAAGTTGTAATAATTGTTCATCTATATCTATACATATAATAAAACTGTAGCTGTTTTCATGTGTACGCGGTTGGCGTGAAAACTACTGCACAGATTTCGATGAAATTTTTTTTGAAATGTCCCTTAAGATCTGGAGAAGGACATAGGCTATTCATTTCATTGCTATGCCTATTTTTGGAGCGATTTTGACCAAAATGTGTTTTTTTTTCTGACTTTACTGCCTTTTTATCGCTTTTACTCAAACAATTCATAACCAATGCAAACAAAACAAAATACCAACAAGAGCCAAAACTTCCGTAATTATTTTAAGGCATCAATCAGCTTTCTGTGTTATCTATAAGCTAAGCTACAACCCAAAATCTAACACGAAAAAACTAAATTTATTTTGTGAAATCGAAAATTATCTGCAACCATTGTTCTTGATCGCTGTTCTGCTTTGGGGTGGGTGGGTGGCGCACATCGCACAAGCACATACATGTCAAGAAAAACTGCGTGAAGTTTTCTCCGATTAAGTGAAACGAAAGAGAAGTAGGCGAGGTGAGTGTGGATGTAATCCACAGCGACAATGTTTTTCTGAGGAAATGCGCAGATGGCCAATGACGTGCGATGATGGGCGTATGGTGGTGTAAATATGTATATTGAGTTTAAGGTTTTTGTTTTTGGGGGTTGTGATACTACCTACATATATCTACAGTAAAGAATTGAAGAATTCAAAAACTGAAGACGATATAGGTGAATAAATTTGTTAAAATTATTGTTGGTGTAAATACAATGCACTCTATATTATTTCTGTAGTTTCTATAGTAGTATATTTACCTCTTGCGAGTCACACGCTCAACCAAATTTAACAAATAGAGTTTCAAAAAAAAGAGATTTTCTTGCTTCTTATTTTTGCATTTTTAGTTTTTTTCAAATATTAACAATTGAAAAAGTCGAACATTTAGTACATTAAATTTCAACTACGCAGTTGTGTAAAATTATAGGTACTTTTCTTTCATTCATCATGCCCGTACAAGCGACTCCTACACAGACTGTATGACCGTTGCAGCATTCTGAAAAGTCGTATGAAAAAGGGCCAATGAGAAAAAAAAGGAGTAATTTCTGAAGCAGAATAGCTTATTTCAAATTCGTGAACGATATTTAAGAAGTATTGGTTCGTTAAACATTATAATTAAGTTGTGATAGGCAACTGCGTTACATTTGAAATGTTTTTATTTGGATATAAGAGCTTTTGAAATATTTTTAAAGCGCCTTCTCCAACCAAAAACCGGCTTAAATAGCAAAAAGTTATGCCAGGCTCTCGAAAAAAGTTTGAAATCGCAACTTTAGTCGCATAATGATGACGCTGAATTGCAATTCACAGCAGAGATAGAAAAACTAAGAGAGAATTTTATTTTCAAAAGTAGCGGAGGAATTGGATAGGAACGCTAAAGCTGACGGGCTTTTAATACTTAGTTTATAAATAAGACATTTGGGATCCACTTAACTGCGAAAGTAAGATTGTTACATTTGAAATGTTACCTTTTAACGACCGCAAAACCAATTTTTATCAATTTTGGTATAGGGATAGATGGGACCTCTGAGAATGACATTCGCTACTTTTTGTCGTGAAAACAAAACGTGAAGTGGATGAAGAATTGGATGCAAGTTTAAATGACGAACCAATTATTTCTCAAGCTAGGGATAATAAAATTCTATACTTTTGGTATAATACCAATGAATTTAAATGTGTCGGCTGTAGGTCTGATAGGTTGGCTTAAAAGATAGAATAGTTTTGGACCCGATAAGCGGCGCTGTTGTTGATATAAATATTTTAATTCAGTTACTCGAAGTACTAATTGTATGCAGACGAAGTCGCGGGTACCAGCTATTTCTCAATAAGTACGTAGTTAATATTTTAAATACTTATACATATAGTTTTAATAAAACAATGAAAAAAGAGCCTCTATAAAAAAAAACAAAAGTATGTTCACTTCATATAAAATAAAAATGTGCAACCGCTGATTTCGAAAGTTGAATTCATTTAAATTCATTTTCTGACATTCTCGATAGTGAATATTATTCGTTCGAATCTCAAAAT
The DNA here is from genome assembly GCA_948293265.1 of Cheilosia impressa. NCBI lineage: Eukaryota > Metazoa > Arthropoda > Insecta > Diptera > Syrphidae > Cheilosia > Cheilosia impressa. The sequence goes on along the minus strand of OX411880.1, from coordinate 63,000,455 downwards.
ACACGAAGTTCATTCAAACGAATAGAGACATTCGTTAGAATTGACTATTCGTTCGAATCTGAAAATAAGCATGATTATATTTATTTCATTAACGAATTTGGGCGGAACGAAGTTCGCCGGGTCAGCTAGTGTTTTAATAAAGTTTCATGTAACAACCGCCATATTTTTCACCATTTTATGTACGTATTTAGCCCCATATTTTAAGATGCGAAAAATACCTTTCAATTTTCCCAATACATAACATGGTTTCTACAATTCAGTTCAATAGAAACTGATATAGAATGTATATTAAAACTTGTTTCTACAAGTCTTTTGCGATTTTGAAGCTTAAATACAAATTTTAATATATTCTGATTTTTAAACATTTCTTCTATTTAACACTTTTTTGAAGGCGCGTAAATTTTCCGGAACCAAAATATTAATGTTCGTGACAAAAGTATTATTCGTTGGAAGATTTTGGTCAAAAATCGCAGCAAACTCGAACTTCCAATATAACATGCTTTAGATATTAATGCCTTTCAGATCGAATACATTCACCTTTCCTTTTATACTTCATAATTTGTTTGTCTACATGTAGACTCAAAAAGCATTCTAATAATAACTTATTTAAAACTTCTCGAATGTTTATAGAAACATTTTTTATGCAACTCAAGAGTTACGTTAAAAGCAACATGTTTTCGTTGGAACAACGTAATAAAAACTATCATTTAACAAAAAATAACCTAAGTAAAACACAAATACAACAGACTTGTTGCAAAATATGAGGGGCAATGCGGCTATTTTGGTTACAATGTGGATGTGACAATGTTACTGCAATACTTAGGAAATAAATTGATAGTTATATTAGAGTTGTATGTACCAAATTATAAGTGTGCTATTCGGGACGTTCCAAGAATTTCTCTTCAAAGTCTCTGGGAAATTATAATAATCGGAGTCGAAATCAAAGAAAAAGTCAAAACCACTATCGAAGTTCCAGTCAGCAGTGCAGTAGCAGTAACGTCATCTATCCAAATTGGCGTAAGTTTTTTCCAATCAGTGAAATTAATGTACAAAATAATGTCCAGGCTTTAATTTCTAAAGAAAATCCAAAAATTATTTTTGAAAAGATAAAAAAGGAATTTCCTGGCATATTTCCTTCGTTAGAAAATTCAATTAAACATTCCTACGCGGAAATTGTACTAAAATCGGAATGTCAACCGATCTTCCACGGTGCATATTCCGTACCCTATAAACTGCGCGATAAAGTAGAAGAAGAATTAAGTCGGTTATGTAATGTCGGTATCTTAAAACCAGTTAAGGCCCCAGTTATAGCTTTCATTGAAATGCATCATTGAAAATTTTGATTTACGATTTTAAGACCATTTATCAAACAATATTGGCTTTAGTTATTATCAAAATAATGCTAATCAATTGTGGAATTTTTTTACGAAAAAAAAAGCTTAATTCTGATTAAAACTTTTCTTTAAATCCACTTTTATTATTTCACTGATTGAAATCGATTTCAATGAACAGCTGATTTTCGTTTCTCTTATTTGGAACCCATTCGTTTCACTGATGTGTTCGATTCTCTTTCTGTTCTCAGCTGTCAGTTTTGCTTTCAATGATCAACTCCAACCTCGAAACCGAATTGTTTATTGCAAGTTGTTCTTTGGTTGTGCTTGTTTTGGTTATCTTTAAAATTTAATAAACATGCAACAACCAAATTTAAAAGAATTAAAAAGATACAAAGGATGCACTTGGAACATTCGCTTTCGCGTACTGTATTTTTTTCTTTTTTTTATTAAACTGAGCATTGTCAATAATAATAATAACATTTTATTTCTTTTATGCAATCCCATAATTCCTATTATTAAACACTTTTACTTGCTTTCTGATTTTTCGAGTTTTCTCTGTTTAATTTAACTGACAGGTCCTTCCACTGACAGCAACTTTTCAATGATTGCTATAACTGACTTGTCAAAAAAATTAAAGCATTATTCCACTGATTTGTTCCAATGACGCATTTCAATGATAGCTATAACTGGGGCCTAAGGCACCAAGTGACAAAGAACAGAAACAGGAACAGAAACTGAAACAGAACAGAAAGTTTTTTCGTTCTGTAGTAAATTCTGGTTCTGTTTACGTTGCTAGCTCAGCTACACAAAACTGAAACAGAAACAGATCCATAAAAACATGATTACATTTTAGCATTGACTTCAACGAAAAAATGTAACTGATTTTGAAAATGTTTAGTGAATACGATTTACATAAAGCTTATTGTCGAATTGCGACCTATAAACAAGCAGAGCGGCAGTTTGCAGACGATTTCGATTTCAGATGACAAATGCAGAAAAATTCACACAAAAAAAACATCCCCCCCATGATAAATTAGCATTTCTGTTGCAGAAACAATCAATATAGACTTGTTTACGTTCTGCCGTCAAACAGTAATTTTTCTGTCGCTAAATTCTGTTGCTGACAAAATTTTTTTCTGTTCCTAATTCTGTTTCTGTTGTATGGAATTCTGTTTCTGTTCCTGTTTCTGTTCTTTGTCACTTGGTGCCTTTAGGTATAGTCGGTTCGCTTCACCGATAGTTATAGTGTCTAAAGGCACCAAGTGACAAAGAACAGAAACAGGAACAGAAACAGAATCCCATACATTTACAACAGAAACAGAATTAGGAACAGAAAAAAATTTTGTCAGCAACAGAATTTAGCGACAGAAAAATTACTGTTTGACGACAAAACGTAAATAAGTCTATATTGATTGTTTCTGCAACAGAAATGCTAATTTATCATGGGGGGATGTTTTTTTGTGTGGATTTTTCTGCATTTGTCATCTGAAATCGAAATCGTCTGCAAACTGCCGCTCTGCTTGTTTATAGGTCGCAATTCGACAATAAGCTTCATGTAAATCGTATTCACTTAACATTTCAAAATCTGTTCCATTTTTTCGTTGAAGTCAATGCTAAAATGTAATTTTGTTTTTATGGATCTGTTTCTGTTTCAGTTTTGTGTAGCTGAGCTAGCAACGTAAACAGAACCAGAATTTACTACAGAACGAAAAAACTTTCTGTTCTGTTTCAGTTTCTGTTCCTGTTTCTGTTCTTTGTCACTTGGTGCCTTAAGCAAAATAAGAGTATCCGTATTTGTATAGATTGTAAAGTGACTATAGATCCTTACATCGAAACGGAACACTACCCACTACCTAAAATAGAAGATATATTCGCCAGTTTAGCAAATTGCGAATATTTTTGTGTTACTGATCTGTCTGGGACATACCAGCAACTGGTACTTTCTTAAAAATCCCGTGAATATGTCAATTAATACCCATAAGGGATTATTTCAATACACCAGGTTGCCATTTGGAGTGTCCAGCGCTTCATCTATTTTTCAGACGGTAATGGACCAATTGTTGTTGCTTAAGCTAATAAATCTGGTAAAAAATTATTTAGAAGGCGATAAAAGAGGTGGTCACATTCCAGTCAATATCCAAGTGATGGCTGCAATACGATATTGGGGTCGTAATGAGGTAAGATCAAAATCTATGCCAAATTTTAATAAAACTGTTAAATTTTCTTCAAGATTCAAGACGATGGTGCGGATATACAATATATGGCCTTAGTCAGCCAACACTAAGTAATATAAGTGCTCTAGTAGCACAGGCATTTGCATCAATATCAGGTGAATATATTACAATGCCACAAACCACATCGGAGCAAATACCTGCCATGGATGGTTTTAAACGAATACGGGCATTTCCCCATGTGATTGGGCAATAGATTGTACTCACATTCGCATACAAAGACAAGGAGGAAATACTGGACAGTTTTATGTAAACAGAAAAGGTTGATATTCCATTAATACCCAGGTCGTTTGCGATGACAGTCTAAAAAAACAGACATTGTTGCGCATTGGCGTGGAAGTACCCATGATTCAAGGATATACAAAGAAAGCAGGCTAAAGGAGCGAATAGAAGGAGGAGAGTTTGAAGGACGTCTTCTAGGTGACTGTGGATATAAATGCACCAACCAGCTTTACACACCTCTCCAAAATCCTGTTTCACCGAGCGAAGTTAATTACAACATTGCACATATTTCGACGAGAAATACAATTGAGCGAATGTTTGGCATTTGGAAATCAAGATTTCGTATCTTACTCACAGGAGTCAAAGGATCATTGGAAAATGCGAAAACTACCATCGTAGCTTTAGCAGTACTACATAATTTAGCAATTGAGTACAACCAAGTTTTGGGTAACCCTTTTTACAGTGGCCACAAGGCATAACCGCCTAAGTTTTTTTTTCATACTTTTCGGGAGAGCAAATCAAAGCTTCAAATCATAACTACAAATCAGGAAAATTTGTTTGTAAGCATATTTTTTTCCTTGGAATATATTCTGCTTTAGATATGGTCATAAAAAATTAAGTGGAAATGGAATTGGATTTAAATGCTGATCAATATTATGCCTATAACTTAATTTGTCCTAACTCGAGTTAAGCGGTTATGCCTTGTGGCCACTGGCACACATATATTTATCTTTTTGCTTTTTGTTTTTTTGATTTCATAGATGACGGTGAATTAATTGGAAACAACGACATCGCTACAATTCCAGAAAACCCCAGCAAGAACTCCTCTCAAACACCAGAAGGTCCTTTATTTTGACCTACTTTTAAGTTACCTACTTAAGATTGCAAAAAAATGTAATCAAACAGGAAATATAAAAATAATATCACTCTTTATTTCAGTGAAAAAACAAAATAAACACATTTTAAGAACTAATAATTTTTGGTTAGCATTTCAATTTCCAGATCCAATTTGATCAATTCCTTCAACCGGCACTCTCTCTCCAGTCGCAGATTTTCCATGCGTTGCTGGTGCTCTTCAGCCATATGCTTTTTTGTTAGCCCGAATATTTCTTCTTTCCACTTCATTTCATGGTTCTAAAAATTAAAAAAAGAAAAAGAAGAACACAGGCTTCCATAATTGTATTATTTAACTTACGTTACCCTTTTTGGCTTTTAAAAGCATCCTTCTATTCACAGGAGCAGTAGTTCTGCTGACAATACATCGTGTTTCTGTAGATGAGTTGACAACTGTATAATATACATAACTCAAATGATTACATTCGGTTTCTTACTGATCGGGCTATGAACAAAGTAAAGTTTACGGGTTGAGATTCCTGTTCTTGGCAACTACCGTAATTCCTGTTAATACACGGTATGTTCTTGGAGAAAAAATAAAAACCAACTATATTGTTTAACGTTATAAAAAGAAGTAAATTTATTGGTAAAACAAATGAAAAACTTTGTTATGTACAAATGTTGACGTTTTTTGTCTCTATGTACAAATCCCCTGTGATATTTTGTGTCGATGGGAGCATTCACCCACTGATGCCTAATGACGTCGCTGTCGCCGTCACCGTCAACGTCAACATTCTCCCCCACAATGAACTTGTTCTTTGGTTTATTTTGCTATACCTTTATTGTTGACTGCAATGATGAGCGATATGATTGCAGCTTGCATGTTGTTGTTGTTGCTGCTGCTTATCTTGTGTTGGCGATTGACTGGAAGGTAGAGTAAAACTTGTAGTAAAAGTAAGTAAAAGAGAATTAAAGAGCGTTAGACTGGAACTTGCGGTGAAGTGTGAAGGTAAGGGTAAATGTTTTCGTAGGTTATAGACTGGAAGTTGAGATGAAGTGCAGAAACGAAGAAAGGTTATGGTTGCTGATAGACTGCATAGAGGAACTAAACTAGAGGGCCAACTGAGAGCAGAAACGGGAAATCTGCCTACAAGCTGCCTGTGTTACAGCAGATTGCATAAGTGTTCGTGCCTGTACAAATCAAAGGAGCGCCATTAATGCCGCACGCATACTTATACAATTTCCTGTTACAACTTTTCTGGTGGAATTTCAAGTGACGGCGACTGTGTTCGGCATATTTTGCGCCCATTAGTTACACGGCGTTCACATCACAGTTGAGGTTAAGAGCTTTTAAAGTATATGAAATTGTAGGAATCCAATGGAATTCCTTTTATAATTTCGTTACAATAAAATAATAATTTGTCAATATTTTGCGGAAATCTATCTCATAATAACAATCAGAGAAAAATTAATTATCACGTTTTCTACACTTTTATTAAAAGAGATTTTGTAAATTCAAGTTTTTTTGTATATTTTAAGGAAAGAACATTTTTTTCGTTAATTTTAATGGTTTTTTAATTTCGAAATCATATCGAAACAAAATATTTAAACACCGTTTAAGAAAATCTTTTATTTTTTTTCGTGAAAAAGATTTTTTAGTTTTACCAAATGCATACTTGTACAGTAATTATATCCAAGTATGCATAATGCTAAATTTAAAAATTTGTTCGATATTTTTTTATACTATATTGCTCTCAAATTTAACTATGTATGCGCTCGGCTTTTTCCGGTAAAAGCCATAATATAAAAATCCTCGTACATCGCCCTTTATTTATACCTAAGAAATACTCGGAACAATAAAAAAATATTTTGATCACTTTTTGTATTCCAAAAACAAAAAGAACGCACTTTTTTTTCTTAATTAATAATTTAAATAGGCGAAATACCAAAGTAACATTAGCTGTTTTTTATTATCAGCTATGATCCATATAGATCATCGATTTACATGCAATTACAACAACAGCACATGATCCTGCTTCTCATCGAGATCATGAAACATGATCTGAAAATTATTTCCACTATTTCCCAATAGATGGGTTGTTTCATTTTTAAGTGTTGGTGTGCCTGCACACGATAGCCACACAATCACGTTGCCAGACTAGAAAGTGGAAAAAAAAATCAATTGATTTTTTCGCATTCGAGTTCCGAGTTTTTTTTTTTCGTTCTCTAAAGGTATATTCAGACCAGCCAAACACTTGATAAACAATTAAATACCTACATATTTCATAAATATTTCTTAAACATTTATTAAACAGAACAATTTTTATGAAATGTGTTGCTGGTTTGAATGTGGACACCAAAAAAACGTTTATGAAATGTTTCACAGTTTCCCAATCGTAATGGGAAATCATTTTTGTTTTGCAAGTTTCCCAGCAGAAAATGAGCGCTGTTTTTCGATTATTTTTTTTTGTAAATAAAATACAAATGTCAAGAACAGCTTGGGATACCTAATGAGGAAGTGATGAATGAATTAGTTATTTGAATTAAATCGCATGTCGCGTGATTCCCGAGACCAAAATTACAGTAATAAAAACATTACTCGCTGCTAATTATAATCCTACCACATATTTTTCTTCTTATCCAAAAAACATCCAAAAAGGATGAAATTGAAATATTTCATAAACATTTAAAATTTCAGAAATCTTTTACAAATGTTTATGAAATGTGTCTGATTTGCTTTATAAACATTTCTGAAATGTTTGGCTGGTCTGGACACACCTTAATATGCCAAAATAAACTCAAGTGCTAGCTGAAAAATATTGTTCATGTGTTGCATAAGTGTAGATATATGAAATAAATTTGTCCCTAAAAAAAATATGGAAAAGATAAACTATGCAAATTCCATTAAATATGGTAACACCCCCGATATTTCAAGTGAAATGTCAAGTGCCTTGTGTGACGTCACGTTGAGCAGAATATTTGCAATATGGCTGGCAGCAATATGAAGTTTGTAATACCCCTCTATTATCTGCTTTGTTTTTGAAAGCAACTGGCTGGTAGCAATATGAAGTTTGTAATACCCCTCTATTATCTCCTTTGTTTTTGAAAGCAACTGTTGCCGCAATTCAGAAATTAAACTTTTCAATGATCCGTATTGTTTTATTATCGTGATCTGATCCGGATCAGATCACGCTGATAATAAAATACGGCTATTATTCAACACTGTTCAGTGTTATTAAACTAAAGAATTTCCAATCATATTTTAAATTTGTACAAAAATGGTGTTAAATAAACGAATTTGAAAACATTCAACAAACCTTATAGAAACTTATTGAATGTTTATGAACATTTTAGAAAATTCACTTGTGCCCTAGTGAAAGCTTGGGTTTACTTGTATGTTGTTACCTCATTTTTGGAACAACCCCTTTTATGCAGCAGCATGAATTTTGCTGTCAAAAATAGAATTTATACAAATAAAATTAAAAAAAAAACTGAAATGTGAATGGATGAACAGTTTTTGGTGACGAAAATGGGTAGAGAAGTGTTCGACTTAAAACAAAGGAGAAATACTTTGCGCAATTGCAAGTTGAAAATGTATAACCGCTTTAAATAAAAAAAAACACCGCTTCCTTTACGTTATAAAACTGAATTAATTTATTTAACAAGACAACTATCGCTTTATATACAATTCGTTGTTTACATTATTTTTATTGTTGACAGCTGCTGGCAAAATATCCCATGTTTGAAATTCTTTATGGAATGAGTGCATTCTGCAATTTAGGTCACGTTCCACTTTGTTGTGAAGTTAACATTCTCCCCCCACCGATGAGCGAAGATCATAATTTTCTGCTGGTCGTTCGTCTCTTTGCCTTTTGATGACCCTTTTGGTGCTACTGCCTTGCTTGCTGATAATAATACCTTCTCTGTATAACAATGCATTTGATTACATGAAAAGAGATAATGAATTATTATATATGTTTACATGCAAAACACAAAACAGTAACGCAAACAGAAAAGTAAACGAGTTGCTTCTAGCCAACGTTGATAAGCCAAATTACACGAGATTCCGTTCTTGTTCTCTCGCATATGTTCTGGTTTCTTGCATCTTGAATGGCCTTTTGTTATTGTCGCTGTTGAGCGATGACGATTAAGTTGAAACTTGAAATTCAGTTTCGGTGTTTACTTCGTGTAATGTTGTTGTGTTGTATTCTGGTGCGCGAAATATTATCGAGTGTTTTCGTTGTTTTAGTTTAAATTTCATTAATTTATGTGTATTGAGCTGTGGAATTCAGGTGAGTAATTTATTAAACAATAAAATTTAATTGTGTGTTTTGAATTCTTGGGTGATTTTGTGGTGATATGTTCTGTGGACTGTATTTGACGTTTGTAGCGGATGGGTTGCGGTTGTAGATGGGTTTGAGAGGTATTGTGTGTGATACTGCATTTTATTGGTTGAGTAGAGTACGATACAGTGGTGTGTTTGAGTTTTCGTACTGATGAAAGTTGTATGTTTTAAGTGTTTTTTTATTTCATTATAATTATTTTAATTTCATTAAATATGTTTATGATGGTAATTTGTGTTGAATTGTGAGTCAAGTTTAGATTATTCTGGGTTTTCGTTAGTTGGGAGTGGACACAATTTGGCAATTGGACGTCGAAATTCTCCTAGTTGGGTTTTTACCTTTACTACTCGTACGATGGAGTCTGCTCCCGGGTATGTTTCAAGGATGCGGCCTGAGCTCCATTTTGCTGGGGGGAGTCGCTCATCCCTGATTAACACCAAGTCTCCTACTTTGAGTTGAGGTTGAAGTTTCAACCTTTTTGGCCGTTGTTGTAAACGGCTTAAGTACTCCGTCTGAAATTGTTTCCAGAACATCTGCAAATGTGCCTGGATCGCCTTCCATCGGTCAGTGTAGCTTTGCTTGCCTACGATCAAGTCCGGTTCAGGTACTGTAAAAAGGGTTTCGCCTATCAGGAAGTGTGCGGGTGTTAGTGCGTTGAAGTCCTCTGGATCTTGTTTTAGGGGACAAAGGGGTCTCGAATTCAGGCATGCTTCGATTTGGGTCAAAAGCGTGGCGAGCTCCTCATAAGTTAGTGTCCCATTACCAACAATTCTCTTTAGGTGGAACTTAACACTCTTCACTCCGGCTTCCCACAAACCTCCAAAGTGAGGAGAAGCTGGGGAAATGAAATTCCACTTTGTTCCCTGTGTTGCTAAGACGTTCGCAATTTCTTCCCAGTCCTGGATTGCACTTTTCATCAGACGTCGTAGTTCGGCATCGGCTCCTACAAAATTTGTTCCGCAGTCGCTGTATATTTGGGCGCAAACTCCGCGCCGGGCAGCAGAGCGTCGAAACGCTGCTAGAAACGCTTGAGTCGTTAAGTCGCTGACTGCCTATAGGTGTATAGCTTTAGTGGATAAGCATATAAATATGGCTAGGTACCCCTTATGGCATTTAGCTCCGCGTCCTTTCCAAGCACGTATGTTTATAGGCCCTGCATAATCGATGCCCGTGTTTGTAAAGGGCCTAGACATTGTAACTCGAGGGGCTGGCAACTCTCCCATTAGCTGTTGTGCGGTTTTGTTTCGAAACCTGTAGCAGGTCACACAGCTATTAACGTATTTCTTTACCGTTCTTTTCAGTTGGAAGATCCAATATTTTTGTCTTAAGTGTGCCATCATTAGTTGAATACTCCCGTGCAATGTTTTGATGTGTGATTCGCGTATGATTAGTGATGATAACTTGTGCTTGGGGTCCAATATGATGGGGTGTTGCTGATCATAGGTTATGTCTGCATGTTTAAGTCTTCCGCCCACTCGAAAGATACCGTTGCCGTCTACAAATGGGTTAAGGGATGCCATACCTCTTGCCTTAGTTATGCCTTCCGGAAACATTTCCCTTTGTGCGGTTCTAATCAGCATTATAATTACTTCATTGAGTTCCGTCGGCGTAAATGGGTTTCGGTTCTGCCTTTTGTTGTCGGCTTGCAGATTCCGGATATAGCGGCAAAATTTGGGGTGGTATAGTCGGAAGTTTTTGACAAACCTACGACAATAAGCTGACGTTCTTACTAGATTTTGGACCCGGGAACCCCTATTTATCAACGCAACGACTGGGTTTTCTGTTATTTCCGATCGGTGAACTTGTTTACGTTTTTTTCCCTCCTCTGTGGAAAAGTCAGTTGGTTGCTTCGGAACCTCGAAATCCCAGTAGGAGTGCAGGAAAGATGGCCCATTCCACCACAAGCGTTCGGATATTAGTGCCGAGGGCAGTACTCCTCTGGACGCTAAATCAGCAGGATTCAGCTCGGTTGGTATGTGTCTCCAAATAGTAGGTTGTCAACCGTTGAATCTCTCCAACTCGGTTTCCCACAAACGTTTCCCATCGTGATGGTGGCGACTTGATCCAGCAAAGAGTGATTGTGAAGTCTGTCCATGCGTGCATCCTCGTGTCCGGCAGATTGAGGACCTTGGCAACGTGGCTTAGCAGTTTAGCTAGAATCACTGCTCCGCATTACTCCAAGCGTGGAATGCTCACTGGCTTAACTGGGGCCACCCTAGTTTTTGAAAGTAGCAGACTCATGTAAATTCGACCTTCTCAGATGCGTCGCAAAATCCATGCAATTCCACGTTGCCAAATCTTCCGCCAGCATGTACCCATCGAGGTAAACGAATATGGTTCACCGCTTCGAGGTCCTGGGAAAATGCGTTCCATTCATTTAGAATGCCTCCGCTGATAGGCTCGTCCCACGCCATCTTTTTTAACCAAAGCAATTGCAGGAAGCACTTTGCCTTTATGATGCAGGGCGAGATCCATCCCATCGGATCAAAAAGCCTGGCTATGGTTGATAAAATGGATCTCTTCGTTGGCTGTGGATGGTTTGGAGGGGTATAGCTGTACAAAAAACTGTCTGCTTCGGGGAGCCACTGAATTCCTAGGGTCTTCAGTAGACTTGAACCCTCTGATGGGAGAGCAAACTTAACCGGTACGTTTTGAGAACCTCGGATGGATCGTTGCGCCAAAGTATGAGTTGATAGAAGGAGTCTCTCTCATTCATCCAGATTAGACGATACATTTTTTCGATGTCGGCTGTGAATGTGTATCTGTACAACCTCCATCTCATGATGACATCGACGATATTGTTTTGGACAGTTGGCCCCACCATCAGCGTGTCGTTGAGTGCCTTTCCTCCCGATGTCTTGAACGAAGCATCGAAGAATACTCTTAACTTGGTTGAAGTGCTGCTCTCTTTGATGACTGCGTGATGTCGCAGGTAATAGTGCCGTGTGTTCTCCAAAATCAGCTCTGTCTCAACTTCGCACATGTGACCCAAACGTAAGTAGTCTTTCATACACGTGGAATAATCGCTTTGAAGTTGCTTATTTTTGAGTAGACGTACTTCTAACTGCTTATTTCTTCGCAGGGCACCTTCTCCAAGCACTGGATGAACATTTCCTTTGAAGGGAAGGGCGACTTCACATCGTCCATCTGACAAGCGCTTGATGTTTTTTAAGAAGTGTTCCTCACACTCTGCATTTTCTGGAGTTATTGCATTTAAAAAAGGAGCTTCCTCTAACTCCCAGAATTTGCGCATGTCTACATCGAATGTGCACGTTTGGTGGAAACTCTGAACGGGTTGGGACGCAAAGGGTGCACGTCCAAAAAGAATCCACCCGAGTTTGGTACTTTGTGCCAAGGGAAAATTGGCATTATTTGGTCTAACCAATTCTGGCAAAAGAATGTCGGCTAACACGTCGCTGCCCAGCAACAAATCAACCTTGGCTGGCTTAAAAAAGGATGGGTCGGCTAAGCACAAGCCATCGAGGTGCCTCCAATCGGCAATTGGAAGGCTCCGGGCCGGGATATGCCCAGACAGCGACTTATACACAAGTGCCTGTGTGGAGATTTCGAAGGCTGAGTGGTGAGAACCGATCGTGATATCAACGACCTTCTTACATGTGCCACTGCTGACCAAACCTAACTCGGAAACCTCGACATAAGTTGATTTGTGCTTCGAGTGTAAGAGTTGAAATGCTGACTCCGTTATGAATGAAGCCTCAGAACCTGAATCCAGCAATGCTCGTAGTGAAACGATCTTTCCTGACGATCCGCTCACCTTCACAATAGCTGTGGCCAGCATAACCTGAGTAGACGCATGTGGCACAGAGTGATACGTGTTGATGGCTTTGCTGCAACAGGGTGATTCTCCGTCCGATGACATTGTATTCGGAGCATTACGTTGAATCGCTGACGACTGTTCTAGATTATGGGGTTGAAAACGAGGAGCATTTGGATTTATTCCCGAGGTAAGAAAGTTTTTATGCAATATTGGTTGCGATACATTTTTACCATGGGCAACAGTATTACAGGGATGAGGATGCGACTGATGATCTACCTGTGAAGTGCTGTGTGACGAATTGTGCAAGAGTGAATGATGTGGTTGCTGACAGTAGAGACATCGATGGGTACTTGGACAATTATCCGAAAAATTGCTGTAAGCGAGACAGTTTCTACACAAACCTAGTCTACCTATGCTTTGACATCGGTCAGAGATACTCATTTTGAGAAATTTACTACACTTTCTAATCGAATGTGCTCCCTTATTGCACAGCTTGCAAGTGTACTTGGAAATATTGGCCTGAGAGTGAAAAGAATTCCGCTGGACTACCTTCTTCGACGGTTCGGGGATAGTTTTACCCTGCTGGTAACTCACTGCTTCCAGAGTGCGAAACCTGCATTCCAGAAACTGTTTGAACTCGGCAAACGTGGGTAGTTCTTTGGTTTTGTCTTTAGAGCTCAGCTTCTCTTCCCAAAGCTGTTGTGTTTTTGAGGGCAGTTTCTGAAGCAGCACGTATACCAATAGCACATCCCAGTGTTCAACCGGCACCTTCAGGCTATCCAGACTATGAATAATTTCGGTCGATGCATCTAACAACTCCTTAATTGCTTCAGACCGTTCTTGCGTTATGCACGGCTGATTGAAAAAAGACTTCAATTGCGTGTTGACCAGAAAGCGTTGGTGTTCATACCTGTCTTGTAAAATTGACCACGCCGTAGAATAATTGCCGTTAGCAATCGGTAAATGCGATAAAATTCTTTCAGCTTCGCCTGAAACACTTGTTTTTAAATAGTGTAATTTCTGAATTTCAGAAAGAGACGTGTTATGATGGACCAAAGAAGTGAATAAATCTCGAAAACCTCGCCAAGACTCATAACTTCCAGAGAAAACGGGAACAGGAATGTTTTTCAAACGGATGTCCGCGTTGTGAGATGCTACTGCTGTATTTAAATTGGCTTCTGTGGCATCGCCCTTTGTTTCCTTTGGAGTCACCTTGTCCATTGCATCGAGAAGGTTAGCTCTGTACTCGAAATACAACTCGCGAATTTGTTCGAAAACCTCTTCTATTTCAGAACATTTATCCTCCTCACCATCTGACAAACCACCTCAACACACTTCATAAGCGCTCTCCGCTGACTCCAACGTTTTCTCCAGTATTAACAAACGACCTGACAAATAATTTGTCGTCCTAGTAGCGGATCCTCTTTTGCCGAAATTCAAAACGTCTTTCTCAAGCTGCGTAAGTACCCTACTTAGCTTATTTGGCTTCATAATTATTTATTCTATTTTATTTTATTTTACTGAAATAGTACAAGAAGTTATGTACTTACTTGCAACTGTATCCTGAGAATCACCGTCACAAAGTCCAGTTCACCACAGTTCCAGATCAGTTCAACCGGGTAATTCCAAATAGAAACGCAATTTGCAACGAAATCCAAAGCAGTACTTCCAAATCCAGCAAAAATTGTTTTGTAGTTGGCAATAAATCGAATCCAGCACACAAATTCACACAACGAAATCGAATACGTATATAATTGAGTCTTGCAGTGTACGCTAATTATGATGGGATAATAAATACAATCCGGCTCGAAGTGACCAAAAATGTTCGACTTAGAACAAAGGAGAAATACTTTGCGCAATTGCAAGTTGAAAATGTATAACCGCTTTAAATAAAAAAAAACACCGCTTCCTTTACGTTATTAAACTGAATTAATTTATTTAACAAGACAACTATCGCTTTATATACAATTCGTTGTTTACATTATTTTTATTGTTGACAGCTGCTGGAAAAATATCCCATGTGGGAAATTCTTTATGGAATGAGTGCATTCTGCAATTTAGGTCACGTTCCACTTTGTTGTGAAGTCAACAAGAAGAAATTATGCTATTTTAAAAAACCATAATCAACATTTGCTTTTTTACATTTATTGTTATAAATCTATTTACAAATTGTTTGTTTTTGGAAATAGTTCCACCCGGCGGCCATTAATACAGGTATTCACAGACAGGAAAAAAAGAGCGCGCGAGAGAGGGCTGTCATTCAAAATTTGCGGGGAAAATCGGGTACGTGTGCTGAAAGTCGGCCCTCTAGTTTAGTTCCTCTATGATAGACTGGAACTCCAAGTGAGGTCGAAAGGGGGATCGATGCATCGCTTATTATATCAGCATTGTGATGATTTCATTTAGAAATATTTTAAGTTTGAGAAAATTGGGTTTTGTGTAGTGCGTGGATTTAATCGAAATTAATTAACTTTGTTGTTGATCGGTGATACATTTAATCTGATAACGCAGGTAAGTGATATTTTATAATTAAAAGCGTTGTGTTGTTGAATTGAATATGATTTAATGTGTGTAGAAGAAATAATAAGTATAGTATTTTTGTGAATGAAATGTGTATTTTTGATAACATCCTTGTTTACGCGTGTGGGTATATGTGTTTTTTAATTTGATCAATTCATAAATTATACTGTTGTGGGTATTTAATCTTTGCGGCCCAGACTCCATCTAGACGGTGGAAGTCTTTCGTATTTAAGCAGGACCAAATCGCCGATGTTTAGAAGTGGTTGCTGTTTAAGGCACTTCGGTCTTTGTTGCAGCCGTGACAGGTACTCCTGTTGACATTGCTTCCAAAAGCTCTGCGTGCGAAGTTGAACCATTTTCCATCGGTCGCTTAGGTTCAGTTTTACTGATAATAAATCCGGTTCTGGTACAGTAAGGACCTCTTGACCGATTAAAAAGTGACCTGGAGTTAAGGCGCGGAAGTCATCAGGGTCTTCTGACAGGAGGCACAACGGTCTAGAGTTGTAGAGTTGTAGGTTTGCTCTTCATAGGTGAGTGTCCCATTCCCGACAACTCTTTTGATGTGGTGTTTTACACTCTTTACGCCCGCTTCCCATAATCCTCCAAAGTGAGGGGAAGCCGGCGGAATGAATTTCCACAAAGTTCCTTGGTTAGCCAGAACTTCAGCTATCTCCTTCCAATCTCGTTTCGCGTTGCCCATTAATCGGAATAATTCCGCTCCTGCTCCGATGAAATTTGTGCCGCAATCACTATGTATCTCACGGCAAAGTCCTCTTCGCCCGGTGAACCTGCCAAAAAGGCTTGGGTTGTGAGATCTGTTACAGCCTCTAAATGTATCGCCTTGGTTGACAGGCAGACGAATATGGCCATATATCCCTTGTAACTTCTGGTTCCTCGGCCTCTCGAAGTTTTTACCTCAATAGGACCGGCATAATCAACACCGGTATGTGTGAAGGGCTTTGCGATCCTTACCCTGGGTGCAGGGAGATCTCCCATTAGTTGGTGAGCCGGCCTGCTACGACATCTATAGGATATTGTACAACTATGTAAATATTTTTTAACAGTTTTTATTAGTTCTAAAATCCAAAATTTCTTTCTTAGGAAGAAGCCGCCATGTAGAGTTCTGCTATGTGCCTCAGCTATAATCAATTTTGTGAGATGATGGCTTGGCTCCAAGATTATTGGGTGTTTTTGATCAAAGGAGAGATCAGCATTTTTAAGCCTACCGCCGACCCTAAGGATACCGTTTTCGTCTGTGAACGGGTTCAAGGAACTTATTCCTCTAGTTTTATTTGACCCTTCGAGAAACATTTCCGACTGAGCTACACGTTCCAGGACGTTAGTTGTCTCTTCCAGTTCCGACGGATTCAATGATCCAAGCGTTCGTTGTGAGCTGCTTTTTCGAGTATTCGCTACGAACCTTTTGCAGTAGGCAGTTACCCTGACGACTCTATTCAGCCTTGAGGATCGATGTATCAACTAATTGATCCTTGTGTTATCATCGTTGTTATTGATGTGAAAAACCTTGACCGACCTTTTCCCCTCCTCTGTACTGTAATCCGCTGGTTGTTCTGGAAAGTCAAAGTCCCAAGTTCTTCTCAAAAACGTGGGCGCATTCCACCATTAAGTCGCTTGGACTAACGCAGATGTGAGCATTCCTCGGGAAACCAAATCTGCATTATTTTGTTGCGTAGGAACATGGTTCCACATGTCGACCTTCTTCAAACGCTGGATCTCCCCTACTCTGTTTCGGACAAAGGTTTCCCACTTCACAAGGCTCTGCACGTATCCAGCTCAGTGCTATCATGGAGTCTGTCCATGCAAAGGTGGGAATGCCTCTCCCCTCCAGAGTATGTGTAATATTATGTATGAGCTTAGCGAGTATAACAGCTCCGCATAACTCCAATCGTGGAAGAGTGACCGGACTAAGAGGTGTGACCTTGGACTTGGACATGAGCAGGTGCATTTGTATTTTACCATCCTCATCTTCTACTCTAAGGTACACCGCTGCTCCATATGCCCTTTCCGAAGAATCGCAGAAGCCGTGTAATTGAATGCGGTTAGTTTTGCTAGTAGTGCCCAGCCATCGAGGAATATGTAGGGTGTTAATGGCCTGCAAATCGTTATGAAACGCTGTCCACTCTTTCGCGATATCAATGTCAATAGGATTATCCCAGAATTGTTTGCGGACCCAGAGAAGCTGTAGTAGAAGTTTTGCCTTGACGATGGAAGGTGAGATCCATCCCATGGGATCGAACAAGCGTGCAATCGATAATAAAATGGATCGTTTGGTTGGCTGTTGAATTTCCGAAGGAGTGTAATGGAAGGAGAATCCGTCATGAAGAGGGAGCCATTGTATACCTAAAGTCTTCACTCTATCCGAATCTCCAGTCGGTAAGGAGAAGGAAGCTTCATGATCCTGAGTTCGTACATTATCCAAAAGCTCTTTATGGTTTGCCGTCCATTTTCGTAAATGAAACCCAGCTCCACTTAGTATCTCCTTCACTTCGTTCATTTTAGCCTTAGCTCCTTGTAGTGTTTCAGCTCCTGAAATCATATCATCGACGTACATTTCATCTCGGATCATCTTAGCAACTCCTGGATGCTGTTGTTCGATTTCATCTGCTAATGCATGCAGTGTGCGAATAGCTAGAAATGGGGCTGAAGCTGTGCCAAAGGTGACAGTCCTTAGACTATATGTTTTCAAAATATCGGATGATTGTTTACGCCAAAGTATGAGCTGGTAACTTGCATCGCGTTCCGATACCCATATTTGCCGATACATTTTCTCAATATCTCCGGTGAAGGTATACCGATAGCAGTGGCGATTCCTGGTCTTAAGCATTGGGTTAGCTACGTGCTCACTTCTCACAAACAAAAAAACAAAACAAAAGGGCACTCTCATATTCCAAAAGCACGACAAAAATAATTATTATGTATTTACTCACATTTATAATCCACGCAAATATAAAATTATAAATCGCACTTTACTTTTGGTATGGAATTCAATAAGACTATTAATTCAGTCAAATAAGAACACAACGACACATTCTTACTGCAATTTGACTAGAAAGAGAAACACACAGAAGTACAAAAAAAAGATAACGCGCAAAATATACCTGCTTGCTTACACTTACACTCTACTTTCAAGTTTTATCGCATTTGTTTGCGCTTACCCTTCCGTATATTTTCCTGTGCTTTGCTTACGACTGGTAAAGGTAGTCAAATTCCATACTTATACAGATTGTAGGAAATTCGGTAGCGCAATTTTTTACGCTAAAATGCTACAAGCAGGAGACTTTTCTATGGGAGTTTTAGATTGTGCGTGTGCGTGCAGGCAGGGAATTTGAGGTATCTCAAGTTGTAACGCTAAAGAGTATTTCAAGTGAAACTTATTATTGCATGGGAGTATTGTGTTGTGTGTTTGTGTAGGCAAATATTATTTGTAAATGATAGTTTTGTTATTTAGTATGTCATTGATTATTGCAATTTTTAATCTTCATAATTACTTTAACCTCGTTATTTGCTGTATTTTGCGTGTTTCAATTTATTTTCTTGGTTTAGCGCCGCTAAACTAGCTAACTGAGAGGAATCGCCCCTGACCGATAGAACCTCCATCTGAGTATGATGTCCGTGATGTTGTGTTGAAGTTGATCATTCAATGACACGCTATCAGCTGTTTTGAACGAAGCGTCGAATACCACTCGGAGCTTAGTAGTCGAGCTACCTTCTTTAAATACTGCGTGATGTGGCATGTAGTAATGATGCCGATCTGGAATAGAACATTCTTCAACTTCTTCCATATGGCCAAGATTCAGGTAATCTTCCATGCACTCTGTGCAGCGTTGTTTTAAACTTAGGTCTCTTTCCAACCTTCTTTCCAGACTCTTGAAGCGAATGAGGGCACCTTCTCTGGATCTTTCTAACACTGGACAGATATCACCCTTGAATGGCAGGGCCACTTGGAAGCGACCATCGCCTTGGCGTCGAACGTTTTTAACAAAGTGTGCCTCACACTCACTGTCTTCCGCCCTTTCGTATGGTTGAAAAGATATCTCTTCCAATTCCCAAAATCTACGAAGTTCAGTTTCCAGGTGGCAAGACTGATGAAAGTTGTTGATTCGATGATACATTATGGGAGCTCTGCCAAATAAGATCCATCCCAATTTGGTATTTTGAGCGACGGGTAAGTTGATATCATTCGGTTTGACCATTTCCGGCAGTAATATATCAGCCAACACGTCACTGCCTAGTAATAAGTCTACCTTAGTTCATCGGTTGAAATTAGAATCCGCAAGAGTTAAGCCAATCAGATGTTCCCAACCTGTAGTTGTCATCGTTTGGGTTGGAAGATGCCCAGACAGCGACTTGAGTACAAGTGCCTGAGTAGACACTCCATACGTTGAGTGGTGAGACGCTAAGGAAATACCTACTACCTTTGAGCAGACGCCGCTGTTGACCAAACCCAACCCAGAGACCTTGACGGAAGTAGGCCTTGACGAAAGACAAAGTAGCTGAACAGCCGATGTGGTTATAAAACTGGCTTCGGAGCCTGAATCGAGTAATGCTCGTAATGAAAAAGTTTTGCCGTTCACCGAGTTCACTTTCCTGCGGTTGTTGCATAGAATGCGTTGATGTTTGTCCTAATCCCAGTTGTTTCTCTTTCGGATGGTTGGAAAGTAGGTGCACTAGCGTTCATCGAGGAAGTGCTTGGACCTGTAGTATATCCTTGAATCGTGAAAGCGTTTGCTTGACTCACCATCGGATTGCTATTAGCATGAAGAGGTGGTTGATGCTGAAAGGTAGGAGCTGTAGTGGTTATCGAAGAAGTGGTTGGACCCGTAGTATGCTCCTGCACTATAAAAGAGTTGATTTGCCCTGGATTAGCATTGTTGTTTACATGGAGAAGTTATTGGTGAGTTTGTTGGCAATAATAACAGCGGCGGCTACTCGGACAATGCTCAGAGGTATGACTATATGCTAAACAGTTTCGACAAATACCTAATCTATTTACCTGATTGCAGCGATGTACAATACTCATTTTCAAAATCTTACTGCATTTTCTAATAGCGTGCTGGCCCTTGCTGCAAATTTGGCAAGAGTATTTTGCGTTATTGTTAGAGGAATGATAAACGTTTCGATTATATGCCGGCCTAGTAGGATTCGGTGTGCTTCTAACTTGTTTATAATTGACTGCGTCCAAAGTACGGAACCTCGTTTCCAAAAATTGCGTAAATTCAGCGAATGATGGCAACGTTTTGCTGTCTTCTTTGAGCTCTAGCTTCTCCTCCCATAGATGCTGTGTTTTTGCAGGCAATTTTTGCAGCAACACAAAAACCAATATCGCATCCCAATTTGCAACTGGAACCTTTAGATTAGCCAAGCTATGAATCACTTCGGTCGAGATGTCCAATAGTTCCTTGATGGAATCGGCGCGTTCTTGTGAAATTGACGGTTGATTGAACAAACGCTTCAACTGCGTATTCACTAGAAAACGTTCGTGATCATACCTATCCTTCAAAATTTCCCATGCTTTAGAATAATTGCCTATATCCATACCCTGGTGAGCCAAAAGCTTATCAGCATCACCAGACACACTCGATTTTAAATAATGCATCTTTTGTATTTCAGAAAGTGACGCATTGTGATGGATTAGTGAAACAAAGAGGTCAAGGAAGGCGCGCCAAGTCTCGTAGTTACCTGAGAAAACTGGCAAATTGATTTTAGGAAGCCTTATCTCCCCCGACCTTGATGTACTTGGAGAAACTTCTGTGACTTGCGGTTCATTAAGAGTTAATGCTTTGGCCTTATCGATAGCATCGAGAAGATCGCTACGATAATCGAAATATTTTTCTCGTATCGTTTCATAGAAGTCGTCTGTCGCAGATTCAATTTCTTCATCGCCATTGTCATCCCCTAACGTAGATAACTTATTTTTATATTCCAATTCGGCCGACTCCATTGTTCTTTCAAGTACAGATAAACGTCCAGTTAAATAATTCATTGTACGTCTGGCTTGACCTGTCTTAGCGAAGTTGGTAATATCCTTGTTTAACTGTTTAAAAATCTTTTCTAACATTCCTTTTGAAAATCTTCTTTGTGATTTATGTAATATTTATATGTACGTAATAAAATATGCACTTATTAAGACACTACAAAAAATGTACTTGCCCTTTTTTTTTATTTTCAGCTTCTCGTCCAATTCCCTTTCGGATTTCCACACCTTTTGATAATTTTTTTGTTTTACTTCTTCTACACACTAACACTATACCCAGTGTGTTAAATTTTACGAAGTTTGCTGAAGAACGATGACTGAAGGGTTTTGGTGAAAATCTCCAGTGGTAGAACACACTTTGTTTAAAAAAAAAAAAAATTGTATTGACTGTCGTGATGAATCTTATATTGCCAATTGATTGAAACAAAAATCTCCGGGCTGAATAAAACAGTGTCGGATAGTAAAAAAGGAAAGGCGTAGAAGGACCAAAATGTTCGGGCTATGAACCAAGTAAAGTTTACGGGTTGAGATTCCTGTACTGGGCAACTACTGTTATTCCTGTTAATACACGGTATGTTCTTGGAGAAAAAATAAAAACCAACTATATTGTTTAACGTTATAAAAAGAAGTAACTTTATTGGTAAAACAAATGAAAAACTTTGTTATGTACAAATGTTGACGTTTTTTCTCTCTATGTACAAATTCCCTGGGATATTTTGTATCGATGGGAGCATTCACCCACTGATGCCTAATGACGTCGCTGCCGCCGTCACCGTCACCGTCAACGTCAACACTTACTAAGTCCTAAATCTTCAAGGTATTCCTCATCTTCGAATTTAATGTCTTCATTGGTGGTATTTTTTACGAATGTCAGTGTCGCGGTCAGCTGATAGAATATGACAGATGTACTAGATTATTAGTACAATTTAGTGCAGTGCTGTCGTGCATTGGGTGATACAGAGCGAAAAGCTAACATGGAGATGGAATATGTTTATTTATAAGAAAAGTTAACAAACGGATAAGGTCACTATCCGTCTGTCAGCTAAAACACGAGTTAGAGAGCGGATATCGTTTTTTTTTATTAATACGGGGGTAAATAATTATAACATTAAAATAAATTTTGAAAAATTAAAAATTTTTTAAAAAATATTACTTACCTAGGTCACTGCATAAGTAGGAAGGGTATCTTCCCAAACCCAAACAAACTTAGGGCCATTATGGAAACTCCAATTCCAAAAAATGTTCAACAGTTGCAGTCATATTTAGGCATGTTAAATTCTATTGGAAATTTATTAAAAATGCCGCAGGTGAATTGCATGAGTTATATAAGTTACTTCGAAAGTTTTCGTGGACCAAAAAAACACAGGAATGCTTTGAAAGGTCAAAAAAGTTGATAACTCAATGCAGTATTTTGCAGTTATATGACCCAAAGAAACCTATTGTCCTTACATGTGATGCGAGTCCATATAGCGTAGGAGCAGTGTTATCGCACATTGTAAATGGGGGCGAAAAACCTATTCTTTTTACTTCGAGCACACTATCTCCGGCTGAACAAAACTATTCTCAGCTACACCGCGAAGCTCTAGCAATTTTATTCGGGGTAAGAAAATATCACAAATACATTTATGGTCATAAATTTTTATTGTGTACAGATAGTTAAGCTCTGAAAGAGATATTCAACCCAAAAAAGAGAACGTCTAGTATATCTGTCTATAGGTTGCAGCGTTGGGCTATCAATATACGAATATGATTTGAAATATCGCCCAGTTGGTTGCTCGTAGTTTCGTTTGGTGGCCAAACTTCGATAGAAATATTGAAGAGTATATAAAAGCGTGTCCTAGTTGTCAAATGACGAAAAGCGTTCCAAAAGAGGTGATAAAAACAAAGTGGTCAAAGAGTCAGCACCCTTTTCAAAGGATCCATTTGGATTTTTTCCATTTCGATGGAAAACAATTTCTTATTTTAGTCGATTCCTTCAGCAAATATATCGACGTCCAAATATATACAAATACGGATGCAAATCAGCTGTGTGAAGGGTTAGGACAATATTTCAAAACATTTGGGCTACCCGGTGAAATCGTTTCGGATAACGGACCTCCGTTTAATGCTAACGTTTTCTATGATTTCGTGTACCATCCACAAAGTAATGGGTTAGCGGAAAGACGTGTACAAACTATAAAGTCGAGTTTAAAAAAATACTTCTTGGATTTTAAATTAAAAACATTAGATATTAAAGCCAAAGTAAACGCTATTTTAATGGCATACAATAATACACCATCAACGTCACCAAACCAAGTACCTGCAAGCTTAATGTTTTTCTACAATCCAAAAACTATAATACACTCATTTAAGAAAAAAGTATCTTTTCATTTTGAAGATAAAAAAACAATTAAATTTCCGGGGAAAATAGCAAGAAGATTGAAATAAATAATAATCATAAAAAAATAACAAGTAAATACAAAAAGGGTGAAAAGATATTTTATCGTAATCATTTTAAAGATTTGGTATAATGGATTCCAGCCATTGTCTTAAAGGTCATAAGTCCTTTAACATATTTAATCAATGTGAGAAATAGTATTAAATATGTTCATCATAACCAAATTCGACATTCTAAGCTAAATGAAAATCTGCATCCAATTATTAAATCTGATGAATTTATTCCCCAATTTTTGACAAATGCAAATAAGGCGAATGCCTCTCCAACATTAAGGTTAGATTAGACTGTATGCCAAATGGTCATAAAATGCCAATTTCTGACAGTTCTCTTGTCAAAATATGGTCATACAATGTAATGGGCATATCTCATATGCTCTAATGACCTAAATGCCACATACGACCAGGCTGATTTTGACAGATAAAAATGCCCAAATGGCATATAGTGTAATCGGACAATAAGCACGAATGCCAGCATAAAGCCCTATATGCCCATATGCACTTTTTTGAAATTTCGTTATGGCATTGCTGGCATTTTTGATAGAACACGAATTATTTTGTTGTTATCGGTGTTTGAGTTCGTGGAATTGTGATTTATTTTCATTTTCGTTCTCTTTTTTTGTGGATTATTCAATCTATCATTTGTGTAAATTATTTAATTGCGTTTTCTTTGTAATTTGTTTAGATTTAGAAAGTGGTCTTGTCTTTTTCCAATAATTGTGTTAATATATACTTTTTTCCTGTTGTGAAATTTTGTTTGTGTAGAAATTGTTTGCTATCTATTTGTAAATTTTTGTGAATAAATAAATATTTCAAACTTCAACTTTGTGCTTTGTTTTCCTTTACAGCATTACCTCACTACAATATTTGATAATATAATAACAAATGCCTTAAATGACCATCAAGGCAAATATGACCATATTGGTAATTTTGGTCATATAGTCTAATATACAGTTTTGATAATCCTGACATTTTGGTCATTTGACAGCTAATGCGGTCATTTGCGTATTGGCATTCATATGCATAATTGGCATACAGTCTAATCTTAGCTTTAGAAACATCAGAAGATTTTCAAAACAAAGAAATAAGCGATCAAAATGATAGACCATTGGACCAGCAGGTTTCACTTAGAAGGACCGGTAGAGCTAGACGAAAACCGGAAGATTTGCTTATGATTTATGAAATTAGAAATTAAACATTTATAATTAATATTATTTTGAAGCCGACAGCACAAATATTTTATAGAAAATTCTTGGAGCACAATCAACTAAATGCCACCTGGGAGTTAATTCGATGGAAAATGAGAAGATTAAAAACTTCTTTTAGTAAAGCAACGGTATTGACAAAATCTACTGGTGCCGGTCTCCTGGAAACTGAAAAAATTATTGGATGTGTTCAAGGTAAGTAACAATATATATATAGGTATTACGTTTTCACACATTTCATATTTATTTTTTCATCATGTACCAAAAATTCTTAAAATCTGTCCGTATTACGATAGACTTAAAGAGATTTTGGGCGATAAGAGTGATAGAGGAAGTTCATTTGAGACTTACGTACTTGCAGATTTCTTTATTTATGAAGAAGAACAGGCAGAACTTGGCCTTGAACCAGAATTTGAAATCTACGAAGAGCAAAAATTCGCGTACAACCAAGCGAAACTTCCTCTACCGGAAGTAGAGCTTTGACCAACAAATACCAGGCCAGCAACACCATCAACACCAGCAAACTCCACTTCCGGGAATATGCACTTGAGTAATTCGTTGAAATGTGAAGAAAAGCTTCGGAAGTTTACACCAAAAACAGCTATCGGCCAGCTTTCACAGCTACATGCTAAAAGGCGTTTCAGGAAAAAAAATTAAAACTAGAAAGAGACAAACTTCTTCAACTTTCCGAGATCGAAGAAAAAAAGATTGAATGGAAAAAAGAAAAAATGCAAAAGCAATTGGAAATGGAGGAGAGAAAACTGAAACTCGAGGAGGTTAAAATAAGAAATAATTTTGAACTAAGGAAGCTCGAAATTGAAATAGAAGAAAGAATTGCTATGAAGGAACTTGAAATAAAGTATGCAAACAAATAAGCACACCTAGTTATTCTTTTGTTACCTATGTTTAGTTTTGAAATTAATTACAAAAACATATTTATTTATTTATATTTATAAGTAATATAGTTAAATTGAATTAAAAAAATAAAAATATATGAAATTGTAATTAAGTTAATTTATTTCGATGATTTTTTATAATTTCACAAGTATTTTATTTTCTTGAATCTTAACACGTTTATCCTCTTGTTTTTCCTTTTTCAAGTCATCCGCCTCGTCGTATATTTCTTCTTCTCACCGCCATCTTTTTCTCTCCTCATCGTTCAGTGCGCCATCTGAACGTCGACCGTCCAGTCACCCAATGGACGCATAAAGGCATATTACAAGTAAAATAAGGTTTACATTCGGCCAATTTGACAAGAAGATCGCCCTCGATCCAAAGCACCTCTTAGTTATCTACCATGTCATCATCTGGCAACCGGCCCCCACCCCGAATCCAGGTCGAGCTGCCTCAAGGGACCATTATATGGTATCTGAGTTATTTGGCAGTTATCGATATTGCGGATAATATAACGGTCGTTCGGTAATACTCGATGAATTACATATGGGCCTCGATATTTAGGTACCAATTTCCGGTTCTGACCTATAGTAGTATCAACATTGCGGATAACAACATATTCACCTTCCTGATATTTTCGCGGCGGTGTACTTCGTTTAGAATACTGAACCTCATTGGCATACTGAGAACGCTCAATCGCGGAAGAAGCATCCGACCTTAAAGCGTTCAAATCACGCACCTGATTAACAACTAGATTTTGCTCTAAATATTCAGTTAATTTGTCAGTCTCAGTGCTACGCTTATAAGTTCCAAAAAGAAGCATACTGGGAGTTTGTTTAGTGGAACTATGAACTGAATTGTTTATCGCGTACTCCACCTTTACGAGTAGTTGGGACCAATTAGATCGATTGACGGGTTCAGTTGGTTTGCTTAACATTCTGCCTAAGACACGATTCACTCGCTCTACCTGACCGTTGGCTTGGGGTGAAGAGACAGCATTTTTGATGTGCAAAATGTTGTGGTCGGAAGTGTACTGAACAAATTCGCGGGAAGTAAAGGCTGTACCTCGATCGGCAATTATTCGTCTAGGTCGACTGTAATACGCGAAATATTTATCTAAAGCAGCACAAACTTCTTTGGTACTGGTGGTGTTAACAGGATAAAGTTTCACAAATTTAGTGAACGCATCAATAACGACAAGAATATGTTTATTTTTATTCAGGATATTCGGAAGTGGTCCAAAATGGTCAATGTGAATGGTATCGAATGGGCATGGAACTTTCGGAATACTATGTAGAGTTCGTTCATTAACATGTCGGGGTGAGTAGTGGATAATACATCTAATACAGTTCTAAATATAATCATCAATCTTACGACGCATGGAAGGAAACCAGTAATTAAAACGAATTTGGTGATAGCACTTATCAATTCCCAAGTGCCATAATTTTTCATGGATAAGGCGGATAACATGTACATACTTCCATTTCGAGAGGGACATATAAAGTTAAATGTCCCTCCTTCATTCGGTGGTAAACAAGACCATTATGCATTTCAAAGGGAACGACGTTGGAAGTTTGTAGCTGGTTGCGTAAATTGATTACATTCGGCCCTCAGGACTGAGTAGCTTGTAAATAAAAATCAATATCATCTTCATGAACGAAATTAACAACGGTGTCGGGGCTATTCGTGGGAACTGGAGAAGTGATGGGTGTTCGGCTTAAGGCATCTACATGACCCATACCGACGCCTTTTCGGTGACTTATAACATAGTTATAGTTTCCGAGGTCAAGGGCCCATCGGGCAATGCAGGGGTTGAGGCTTTTCTAAGACAATGTTTTAACCAGGGAATAACAGTCAGTAACAATTCGTATTGGTATACCTTCTACATAAACTCGGAATCGGCGTAAGGCATAAATGACAGCAAGTGTTTCAAGCTCAAACCTATGGTATTTCGGTTCCGCTGGAGTAGTACGTCGAGAATAATAAGACACCGGATGCCACTTGCTATCATCTTGCTTTTGTAGCAATACAGCTCCAAACCCTTGTGAACTAGCGTTCGTGTGTAACTCGGTTTCTCGGGTAGAATTATAAATGGCCAACACAGGTTGTTGCAACGCAACATGATAGCAATACATTCGCATCGTTTTCCGTCGGCAAAAATATCGTTTTGCATCAAATGGAAAAGCTGACGGCAACCAAACTCGGCGATGCACAGTAATGTTCAAATTGGGAGATCATAAACCCAAAAATCGTGTCAAGTGGAGAAAATGGGAATTCGATCATCTGGTGTGGGAGTCAACATGCCAAGATTGCATAGGCAATGTTTTTGCAATTGGCTCCTCCCACCGAGGTGCGCTCTTTCACAGCGTTGACATGCAATGCGTTTGTGTGCGTATGCGTGGGGAAAGCCGAATTCATGCTAAGCTCGCTAGGCAAATTTATGTTCGGTGCGGGAATAGCAAAGCGGTGAAGTTTTGCTGTGCTTTTCGTCGTCGGAAATCCGCAAGGTGCATTGACCTGCAGAAATGTATCAACGGAAACAGATGGATGCATGCTTTCATGTGTAATGTAAGGAATTTAATTGGCATTCCCAATTGTGCAATTGAGCAAACAACATCAGAAATAAATTGTATATAAACCAAAGTGGCTCACTCTATTCTTTTTTCTTATTCGCAATATAAGAAAATAGCGAATCTTTGAACTAGCCTTCGGGGCAAACAGTTTTTTTAATTTGTGGCTAGTATCCTTGCAATACAAAGGTGCATATACTAGTGCTTTACGAAGAGCATAAAAAGCTTTTTCACATTCATCATCAAAGCGAAAGGTGGATCCTTTCTTCCATTATATTCAATAATTGACCAGCTGTTGTTGTAAATTCCCTCAAGGGGACCGGATTTTAGGAAAAATTTTATTATCTGAAAAAGGAATTATTATAAATTATTACAAAGACAAAAAATATTATTCCCTACCTCAGTCTCGCTCCTGTCCGGCAGTTAATTTACAAATGTTCAGAAACACCAAACCGTTCGGCAGAAGTCGAGAACGGGCGCATTCAGTTGATATTTTTAATGTAGTATTCGATTGGGCTTCTTCAGATTTGCTCTCAGATTTCAGATTTCATGTGGCTAATCGAACACAAAAACGTCACTTGCTCTTTTTTTTGTTGATATTTGTGCGACTGCAATACGTGAAGCCTTCGACACTTTTCTTAGCGTTTTCCATTCACTGGTTAAATTTTATATGAAAACATTCAAAACTCTCGCCCAGATTGATTTCTAAACATTTGTACATAAATAATTAATAAAAATAGATCCACCCGATGCAATGCGTTTCTTTGCAGTTGAAAAATTTCACTAAAATGTAAACAAACTCCACTGTTGTCAAACTCGAACGCACGTGTATGTGTAAATCTGAAGCAAATCTGAGAAAATATCCAGATTCGCAAAAGTGCTCTGAAATCTGAAAAAGATTGCTTTTTTTGTACCAAACGAACATAAAAATTGCTCTGAGAGCAAAAAAAGTGCTCTGAGAGCGCCCAATCGAATACCACATAAGGTATCCGTCGAATGGGAGCGTTCAACGTACTGCTATCCGCAACACTAGCTATCTTAGAAAACGAGGGTACAAATCTTCGAAAGTATGAGAATAATCCTAAACACGATTGAAGTTCTCTAGCATTAGTCAGGACAGGATAATTTCGAAGCGTTTCGATATGAGAGTTATTCGGTTTAATACCTCAGTTATCCGCTAAATATCCTAAATATTCAATCGATCGTTGCATAAACATACACTTGCTCATTTTGATTTCTAATTTATTTTCAACTAAACGACGGAAAAGTTTACGAAGGACGTTTAAATGTTCGTCAGCGGTGACAGTAGCGACTAAAATGTCGTCCATGTATACGATAATATCACGAGAACGAATCATATCACTTAATATGGTGGTAATAAAACGCTGAAAAACAGATGGTCCGTTTCGTAGACCAAAAGGCATTTTTAAATATTCAAATTGTACATATGGTGTGACAAAGGATGTATACTGTATGGAGTCTTTGTCCATCGGAACCTAGTGAAAACTATTCTTTAAGTCAATCAGAGAAAAGCAATTTTTACTATCAAGGTACTTTAAACATTTTTTTCGGACTGAAACCACAGGTGATGCATACGGTAAATGACTCGGTTGAATAATTTTTTGAGCAAACAACTCATCGATAATACGAGTAACATCCTCATTTTCACGGTAGGAGAGTCTACGTGGTGGGCAACAAAACGGTACTTCAGTAGTCAAACGAATGGTCATTGTACTCTGAAGAGGGACATCGCTTGGTCGTTTCGAATAAATGTATTCTTGTTCTATTACTTTAAGACATTTGTTATAATAAGAGTCACACAAATGCTTCCTTATCTCTAAATCGGCCCCTTTGATTGCTTCGTGAGCGGTTGCTGAAGCAAACGGTAACTCATCGAGTGTATCGAACGACAAAATATATTTTCTTTTTTTTCTTTTATTGACGACTCGGACTCGGAAACGGAGGACGGCCCACCTTCCGTACACTGCAGACTATTGAGCAAATTGAACATACGGCAATACCATTTAAATGGAAACTTTATTGATTCGGAAGAACTACACACAGATGGATCTAATTGACACTTTTTAATACAGTCGGATAAATATTTGTTAAGAGATTTCGGATTCATTGTCGAATATTGTAAGGTTATACCAAACTTCCTTAATATATCACGGCCAATGAGGATGGGAATCGGTAATACGTTATCTGCGACAATAAAGAATTTGCTTAAATTTAATTGCGTTTTTAATCGAATGAAACAATTGACATTACCGTAACTAAATAATTTTGAGTCTCCTAATCCTTTATATTTCGTGTCTACCAACTGCCTGCCTTGCAATTATTCCGGTACAATAGATCTACGAATAAAACTCACGGGACTGCCAGTGTCCAATAGTGCAAGAAAAGCTGAATTAATCTCATGTTCAATTTTCCCAACTTTAAAAGAAATGCTTACCATCTGTTATGCGGCTCCACTAACGGCCTGGTCGGTCACTGGTTGTTCGACGGTCGACTTTGTACTGGCAGCTGTTGATTCGGCTACTGCAGCTGTCAATTGATTTTTCTTCGGGCAATCTCCATACCAGTGTCTTACCTCCCAGCAGTGGAAACAACATCCGGATGGTCGACGGGGTTTCGGGCACCTCTATTCATGATGGCCAAGGATGCGACAATTTGCACACCGGATCGGGTCTTTTAGCTGACGATGGGCAGTGTTCGGTTGACTGGCAATGGTGGTGAGCGGTGTCATTGAACGGATTGACGGGTTACTGACTGCTGGTGTGCGGATCGAAAGGTTTGTTCGGGTGTTGACGACTCGTGTTCGGCGACGTTCATAGTGGATGACAGCATCTTTAAGTTCCGGCATAGTACGAGCTGTATAGAGGATTGATCCATTCTAACTCGTATTCAGTTACGTCCGAATAACTAGCAATCCCTTGCATCTCAAAAATATACTGGCGTGTTATTTCGTTACGACGAATCCATCGGTTATTCAGTTCAGCATACACATCTTGTCGGGAGGGGCATCGATCAAATTCTAGTGTTAGTTTATTTTTTAACGAATTCCAGTCACTAGCTTGAATTGTGGCTAAAAATGTTCGTGCCGTTCCATCCATAATACGGCGGGCGAATATTAGTTTGTCTCGCTCATCCACTCGACCGGCCAATAATATTTCTTCAAAATCGGCTATTCATTTTTGCACTCGGTAATTATCGTCTCCATTGAATTTTTGGAGAAAATATTCAACGTCACTGAATTCACGCCGGCGTCGATTGTTCTGGCTTACAGCTGTATTATCAGCTTTCAATGCTCGTAACTCAGCTCGTAATCTAGCAATTTCAGTTAACTTTCTCGGTTGTGCTAGCTCGGCATCGATATTGTCAACATTTTGTAGGCTGGTCGATGTTCCAGTGGTGGACTACGATTTCGGTTGGCTGATGCATCTGGTTGTGCGGCTGGTCGGTGTTCCGGTGATGGATTTCGGCTGCTGGCTCTGGTTGAACGATTGGTCGGTATTCGGGTGATGGATTGCGGCTTCGGTTGGCTACTAATTCTGATTCGGATTGTGCCGGTGACGGTGTACGGGCCTCGATTTCAATGCCGTCATTCTGGATGTTTTCTTCGTAGAGTCGTCGTAATATGACTACAGTAGCCGATGCCGGAAATTCAATTCCAGCTGCTTGTAGTGCATTTACCAAGTCATTACGCAGTATTAGGTTGGCAATTGTCAATGTAAATATTTTTTTTTTGTAATGGCGTCTCGAGTGCGGTGAAAACGTGCTCGGTACTTAATGAATATACTATTCTTTTCACAAAATAACACTTTAAATATTTTCTTAATCTTGGGCTAAGTATGACCCCATATCTAATTTAAGTTAATTTATTTCAATGATTTCACAAGTATTTTATTTTCTTGAATCTTAACACGTTCTTCCTCTTGTTTTTCCTTTTTCAAGTCATCCGCCTCGTTGTATTTTTCTTTTTCTCGCCGCTATCTTTTTCTCCCCTCATCGTTCAGTGCGCCATCTGAACGTCGACCAGTCACCCAATGGACGCATACAGGCATATTAAAAGTAAAATAAGGTTTACAAAATATATATTTAATCGAACATGAGATAATAATCTTCAATGTGCTCATTTTCAAAACAACCACACATATCCAAATCGGAGTCAGTTAACAAGATGTTGTGTAGAATGCAGCAGACCATTAACCATTTACAACAAAATTTGTGACTGGTTTTATCGTGAATGCGCATTTTAAGTTCCTTTAGGCTACCAAACTTTTCTTTAAGGAGACCGAAACAGTGTTCTACTCTTAAGGCCGGAACGCAGCTGATCCGAAACGAAAAATCCCATACAGAAATTACACAACGAAATCTTGAACGAAAAATTCCGCTCTCCTTTTCGTTTTGCAGTACGCAGCTGTTGCGAAATGACGGCGGAAAAGTGGGTAGTTGTAGTAGATTTCTTGGTACAATTCACCACTCTCTTTTCGCACACGTTTATTGTCCGGGACATTATTTGCTAGCGAAAATTTGACATTTGTACTGCATATGAGGTATCGTATGGAGACAAATTTTAAAAATCTTTAGCGTTATCTACTTATTCTGATTACATTATTTTTAAAGACGACAATAGTAAATTAAAATAAACCAAAACAACATATAGGTACTCATAATTCAGAGACTTTTCTAGTTTCCATTTTTCAATGGTAAAAACTTTTAGAAAAATAAACGCCTATGGAAACGAGTTTTTTATATTAAATTATTTCAAATGGATTTGTATAAATGTATGAAAAGCAATTGAAATGGACTTCCATAAAAGAAATTTTTTTGCGGCCAACTCAATACAAACAAGAATAAATAAAATTCGGATTTAATGTTCGATTTGGCAGCAGAAATCTGAGATCTCTGATCAAAATCTGAAAAGCCAAATGGAAAACAACATTAGTTATACGAAATGAGTACGCTCGCAATAGAAGTACACATTTAATAAATTCCTATGGAGCCTAAAAATCGCCAAACTTTAAAGTGAATAGCGTAAATTGGGAAAAATCTCAAATGACAATCTTAAGGAGCCAGCGAAAAGTTCGAGTAACAAAATCAGATATAAATAGCCAGTGCTGGTAACACTGCTACTTGTGTATCAGCTGATGGAACTCTCCCCCAATTATTTTCCGCTGCATTTTCGCAGTCGTTTCGCTGTCCATTTGGGGACCACCGGAAAATTTCGTTCCGGAACAGGTGCGTACTAGGCTTTACCCGGTACTTACTGTGTCGTAAATTAAATGCGTTTCGCTTTGAGCTGTCCAGTTGATCCGAGTTGCTTCTGAATGGCGTTATAATAAAATCATTTAAAGGGTATGCAGAGTCTCCAGCTATCCGTTGTTGTGTTGAGACATAATTCTCTTTTTGTTCGAAGAGTTTCTAAAACATTTTGCATCATGACTGCTGCCGGGGCTTCCTACTACAACGTCGCGAATTCTCAGCTTGTATTCAGATACTATTTGAGCTTTTGTTGAGTAGACATGATTTCTTGAGAAATATGATTCATGATCTATAACTGGTGCCTCTGCCAGTTTTAATTCTGTACTGTCAATGTAACCAATACACAATTGCAGCTCATGATACGTTTCCGTTACAATATGTTTCCTTTCTTCGTTGTTTGGCCAATAGATATACTTGTTAAGCAATTTGAAAACAATTTGAAAAATTCGATTTGTTATTTTGCTCAATGTACCTCCTCAATCTCCAACACCAAAAGTTGTTGCAATTTTTCTGACTGCGGCATTTTCACCTGATAAACCCAAACTGTAAAGCACAATAGCTAGTTTGAGTTCAATTGAAAATTGCTTGCAGGCATGTGGTTTTTGGAATTCGAGATCATCACATATTAATTAAAAGCAAATGTGCAAACTGACTTCTTTCCATTCTCAGCATTTGGCCGAAGCTATCGTCGTCCATTGTAGCTAAAATGTTCTCACGCCAGTAAATGGATTTAGATAGTGCTAGGGTAAAAGCCCCAGTAGTAAGCCCTCTTAACGATAGTTTTGAGTTTGCCGCTTCTGCAAAATTAACTGTTTGCATATATCTAAACAAGTTTTCCATTTTATAATAGATTGATAAATTTTTTGTTTGTTAAATGGCTTTTCTTTTTGTTAGTTTTCATACGATTTAAGTAAAAAGAAAATATTTAAAAAATACGAAATGTTCTACTACTGAGCCCCCATGTTCCTAATTTTAGCTCTTCCCGTTCCAATAACGAGCCCGTATATAAATCCACTATTTTTTATCAACCGTTGCTTTCAAAAATGTTCAAATGCAAATTGCATTTTAAAATATCTTATATATTAGACAAAATAAATCTATAAAAGAGTGTACGTAGTACTATTAAGGGTTTAATACGAATAATTAATTATAGTTTCGACAAATTTTGCTATTTATAAAAATCAAAAAATCAAAAAAGGGCATTTTTAATATCTAAATTACTTTTTCCCCAAATTTAATCATTCAAGGCCTTAAAACTAACACACGGAAATGCGATGAAAGAGTAATTTTATAAATATTAATATACTAATCGGTGTAAGCCTTCAATTGTATTACGTTACAGTGTTCTTAAGTAGTTTTGAGTACCAGGTATCGAAATTAACATAAAAAGTTGAAAAGGTGGAAGGTGAATTTAATATACGGTTGGGCAATGTCACAAAGTCTGCCGTATGGCGAATTTGAATGGGTAGAAATCGATAACTTTAATGTGTTCAATATATCATCACATTTTGGAAGTTAATCTGGAATATCCAGAACATCTTCACGATGATCATAGTGATTTTCCCTTTTGTGTGGAGAATAAGAAAAGCCCAATTGCTAATTGCTTTAGGAAACTCATTTCAGATTTAACAAATAAATCAAAATATGTTATATTTACATTATAGAAATCTTCAACAATGCGTTAAACAGGGGTTGAAAATTTTAAAAATACACAGAATTTTGAGATTTAAGCAATCATGTTGGCTAAAAGAATACTAAAATGCTAAAACTGATTTTGAGAAAAATTTCTTTAAATTATTGAATAATGCTGTTTATGGTAAAACAATGGAAAATGTACACAAAATATACATCAAAATAGTAACAAATTGGGAGAGCTGTGGAAAACGGTTAGGTGCCCGAGCTCTGACAGCAAAACCTAACTTTCACAGTTCTACCCAATTTACGAACAACATGATTGCTATTGAAATTAGTCGTGTTCATGTAACCTACAACAAACCACTTTATTTGAGGTTTACTGTTCTCGATTTATCAAAATTGTTGCATGCGCAAAACTTACTTTTCTTAATAACTTTTCCTATCTTAAATTCACACGAAATATTCACCCTTATTCCGAGTGGCGTTTTACTTTCACGACATTTGTCGTTTTTTGAGGCGTTTAATTTTAGAAGACTTATTCCCTAATTTCCACGACAGGGTAAAACATTGTCGGTAAGTAGTTCACATTCCATATACGATCCACACCAGCTGATATGTGCAAATGATAGATAAATGGCGGTATCAGTTTATGGTGTTTGTATATTTGAAAGAAATTTGTATCCTAAAAATTAATAGTGTAGCAATGTTTTGGAGTAGTGAAAGTGATGACGACGATAATATAAGAAAAACTGAACTCATACACATCCGGATACAGATAAGGATAAAATCCAATCCATTGGATCTACCGGATACGAAGTTAGGAACAAAAATTAATTGAAATAAATCAATTTAATCAAGTATTGCCACTTCTTTTCATCTCTTGATGTTGGCCCTAAAAGCTATAAAAGGTTAGAGCAATGGAATCCCATTCAACTTTGGTATCAACATTTAAGACTCCCCTTTGAAATAACTTTGCCAGCGAAGGTTTTTTCCATTATTTCGACCAGTCTTAAATTATTTCTGGTTGGTTATTTTTACCCCAGGAATTAATCTAATTTAGTCTAGTCATTAGAATAAATTAGCAATTTAAGAAAACTTACATTTTCAGCCGTTGTTCACTAGTGTTTAGAGCTATCAACAAATGAATTGCCGCTTTCAACTGTAGCCAGCTCCTAGTCCGTCGCACCTAATTCACGACAATCTCCAGTTCCTGTTTTATTGCTGTAAGCTCCCATCAGACCTCGGTTATTGATTTTAGATAGTGGTTTATTAACGTTAGAAAGGCGTTCATGGTTATAACAATAATACGCCTCAACTGAACTGAATGAACTGAAATGTATGGAACTGCCCCGTTTCGAACCGCCCTGTGGATTTAGATATATATTGCTTTTATCAAATACTACGATATTTATGAAAAAGAAATCTTAACACTAGAAAGCATAGTATCTAATTGCATTGGATATCATGAGATACATCTACTACTTACTTACTTAACGGGCTCCCGACCCGTGGAGAGCCTCTGCTGAGACACTGCAGCCTTCCATCCTCTGCGAACCCGGGCACGCTGCTTCCAGTTATCCAGACCAAGCGCTCTGGCATCCGCGATGGCTTGGTCTTTGAAACGGAGATTCGGTATTCCTTCGTCTCGAACCTGGCGGCTGGGATTCGAAGATCCCCTTAGCTGGAGCATTATTGTCCATTCGCTCGATGTGGCCGAGCCAATGTAGTCGACGTATTTTGGCCTTTTGGACTACATCCACATCTTGGTACAGCTCATAGAGTTCGCGGTTGTATCTTCTCCTCCATTCGCCCTCCTCGCACACAGGACCAAAAATCCGGCGAAGAATTTTTCTTTCGAAGGAGCCCAGTATCAGCTCTCCCTTCCTGCTTATCGTCCAGCACTCGGCGCCATAAAGCAGAACTGGCATAATAAGGGTTCTGTAAAGCATACATTTTGTCCTTTGAGTTACGAGTTTTGAACCCAATTGCTTTGCCAAACCGAAGTAGCAGCGGTTTCCTAGTGTAATACTTCGCCGGATCTCCACTAGGATGTCATTTGTGGAGTTCATGTTTACTCCGAGGTAGATAAACTCGTTAACTACCTAGAAATGGTTGCTATCAATAGTGACGTTCTGTCCTAGGCGGTGGA
This sequence comes from Cheilosia impressa, assembly GCA_948293265.1. NCBI lineage: Eukaryota > Metazoa > Arthropoda > Insecta > Diptera > Syrphidae > Cheilosia > Cheilosia impressa. Next base: position 62,963,044 of record OX411880.1, on the reverse strand, counting down.
CAGATGCTTGTTTGTTTGTTGATAGCATGTACTTAGTCTTATCCTCATTTACTACAAGACCAAAGAATTTCGCCTGTTCTTCAATCGCCGTAAAAGCCTCTATCACGGCAAGCTGGGAGCGACCGATGATTTGAATATCGTCTGCATACCCCAGTAGCTGGACGGATCTGTTGAAGATAGTGCCTTCCGTGTTGACACCTGCTCTGCGCACTATCTGCTCTAGCACGAGATTGAAGAAGTCACATGATAATGCGTCTCCTACTACTACTTCCAAATTGCACATTGCAGCGTGTGTTCTCCAGCGTCACGCTACATAGCTGGATCAGTTTTGCGGGTGGTGAGTCTCGACTTGAAATTCATTGATCTTTTCCAAGATTTGCCTCAGTGCAAAAAATTGGTCTATAGTGGATCTGCCGGGCCGGAAGCCACACTGGTACGTGCTGAGATGTTCACACAGTACGATGGATAGGATCTTGTATGCGACATTAAGTAGGGATATGCCTCGATAGTTCTTGCAAGACAAAGGATCGCCTTTTTTGTAGATGGGGCATATGGTTGATGATTTGGTGCATGCGCCCTACCAAAACATCCCCACCGTATTCGAAGAGCTCCGCTGGTAAACCATCAGAGCCGGCGGCCTTGTTGTTCTTTAGCTTTTTTATTGCTAAGCCAACTTCTTCTATACTGGGTGGTGGAACTGGATCTTTATTGACTGGACGTGGATTCTCTTCTTGCCCTATCACTCTCTCTACATGATGCCCGTTTAGCAGCTGCTGGAAGTGCTGCTTAAACACATCTACTATTCCCTGCGCTTCGGTGACTAGGTTTCCATCATGGTTTCGAAGAGCTGCAACTTCTGCTCGTTGGATAGTCGAGCTCTGAACTTAGCCCCAAGAAAATGGTCAGAGTCGACGTTTGCCTCGCGGAATGTGTGCACGTTGAGGATGTTGGATACGTGCCTCGCGTCGATTAGCACATGGTCGATTTGGTTGGCGGTTCGACCGTCTGGAGAGCGCCAGGTTGCTGTGTGGATCCTTAGCCTTGGAAACCTAGTGCTACTTATCACCGTATTACGAGCTGCCGCGAAGTCAGTTAGTCGGTAACCGTTGTCTGTGGTCGTTTCGTGGATTCTGTGCTTACCAACTAACCCGCCAAAGATGTTTTCTTTTGAGATTTTAGCATTGAAGTCCCCGAGCACAACTTTGACACCGTACTCCGGACAGGCTCCGTAGGCTCCATCCAGGAGGTCATAAAACTGCTCCTTGATAGGGTCTTCAGCCTCGTCGGTAGGGGCGTGTGCACATATTATTAGACTTATGTTTTGGAAAGTAGCTTTGATGCGTATCACAGCTAGGCGATCACTTATCGTCTTAAAGTCAATAACTTTTGTCCTAAGCCGATTTCCCACGGCGAATCCGCATCCTAATACATGCAATCTTCTATGGCAGCTGTAATAAATATCGCAATTTGTTCTTTTCATCATACCTGATCCTATCCATCGTATCTCCTGGATCGCAGTAATATCTGCCTTGTACCGCGTGAGGACAGACTCAAGTTTCTGAGTAGCACCTGGGGTGTACAGCGTTCGCACGTTCCAGGTACATACTATTAAATCGTTGTCCGTTGACGTTCCGGGTCTGGTTGCCGTTTAAGAGGAAACTGTTATCCGAGGCTCCTCGTGTCTCTCTCAAAACTATTGTTTTTTTTACATGGTCGGGAAGTTACCCCGACGGCACAACCCCCAACCTGGAGGGCCAGGCCCTTGACCCTAGGACAGCAGGCAGCTTATTCCGGTGCCAGTAACCCACTTTGGGATGTGAGCGCTGCCGTTGGCCCATTAAGTTTTCATCCGCCACCAACTCTTCTCCAACACCCTGCCTCGGCATTAGAAATCCCTATAGACCTGGTATCCGAATATGTCAGAGCTGCTCTATAGGGATAACACTAAATAGTTCGGCCTGACTGGACTGGAACGACCTTCCAAAGGGGTTGGTTACCCAATCTCCAGTCGAGGTACTAGGCACCCACCAGTCACCACGTGGAGGTGAGAGTAGGAGTTGGAGTAGGAACGCTTGTGTTCTCATGACATCGCATCACTACCCTTCAAAACCGGCGATGAGACACATCTACCCAGGAATAATCTGGAGACTCTCATTTTACATATTTTAAGCAAATAAAACATTTTTTATTTTATACGTGCTTGTGTTTAATCTTTTATTTTATTATTTTTTTATTCGCTTCCACATAAGAATTTACGTAACAGGTAAACATTTAGCAGTGCACAGCATTTGTGATGCAATAAACATTTTATTTTATTTGGATAAAGATGTTTTAATTCTTTTAGACAAGGACAAGCAGCTTCTTCAAAATTCGTCACTTCAACATTTTCATCCTGAAGCAATTCCCTCAGCCATAGAGTTTTTTTCAGTTCCCTTAGCATAAACAATTGTATTTTTTATAATTTTTCCAAGAAATTTTCTGACTTCTTGAAATTCTGTGAGTCCACCATCCCACTTTAAACCATGGTGATTTTGATTAACCATCGAGCTTGTCTCCTTTGTGATGGTGATAGTTGGTCAGAGTTGAATGGAGGCTTTAATATAAAATGATGATGGTGACCGTTGTGAAGTACAGGTATTTCCTTTGCTATGAATCTTTTATTTGATGTCTTAAACATCGACTATGAAGTACATGACGCGTGTGTGCGTGTTTCCTCCATAAAATCTAGCATTCAACTTATGATTATATTTCTCTAGAAACTATCTGACTCAAGGGATTATAGTTTATAATGCGATCGTGTAACATCAAACAGTAAGATGACGTATTATTAGGGATTATTTTCGATGTTTTGATTTCAATTCGAATATTAACTGGACCGTTTTTTATTATTTCACTTTGATGTCTGCAGTCTATCACGAAAATTGTCGCCTGGGACTTGAGTAAGTCTCTGGATAATAATGGTTCAGCAAATAGTCGGTTAAAGTAGGTTTTTTGAAAGTCACAATACGTATTATACAGTAAACTATAGTCAGTTTTATCGAACGCTAGGTTTAAATCCTCATATGGCTATGCATCTGAGTTCAAATATTCCTTTATGTTAGTAACGTCACAATGATCGAAATGAGTTGGATTTTCTTTCAGTTTTTTGGTTTGTAGGACAATGACAATGTAGCGTGGTTTCTCCATTTGCGAGGTTTTCTTGACATTCCAAATATAATGAGAGGTACTAGGTAAAGTTGGATATTCATATAGATCTCAGTTCCGAAAGGAAATGCTTATAGATTTTGCATTATTGATAGTTTATCTTTGCTGTTTCGTTTTGCTCGGCAATTAAGGAATTTGTAAAGGGTGTTTTTTTTAGAGGTATAGAGCGTCGAATTGAAATAAAACACAAGAAAATCGTTTTAATGTCCATCAATTTGGCTTTATTGGAAGGATAATTTTATGCCATTAATGTGTAAATATGAATTCGGGCATGTGGCCGCCGCGGCTGGTTCGAATAAAGCCAAATCTAGAGGTCCAATTTTCAACCACTTTTTCGAGCATTTTGGGCTAGAGACTTCACATATCCCCATAGAAAATAATCCAATGACGTCGTTGACAGGTCCATTCCGCGAAATTATGCGCTCATCGAATGTTTCCTTCAATAAATCGATTGTGAAGTGCGCTGTGTGACATGTAGCGTCGTCTTGTTGAAACCACATCTCAACCAGATTCATGCCATCCAATTACGAAAAAAAATAGTCGGTTATCATGGCCAATTGCTGTGCACGGTGGCGAATCGATTCATTCGGGTAATCTTCAACACTTTGCTCTACAGCGGCAATTGTTTCTTCGGTGCGGACTGTTCGACGTGAATGGACATAAAATGAACGGAGTTTGCGGTAAACTTCGCGAACTGAACCATTATTTTCGAAATAAATTTGCAAAATTTGCAAGCGTTGTTCATTTGTCAACCTGTTCATGATGAAATGGCAAACCAAACTGAACATAAATGACATAAGGGTTGCCAGATTTGATCACAAAACGTCAGTTTTATCTCTATTCGAAAAACCAACCTCTAAAAAAACACCCTTTATCAGTACGTGAGCGTGTTAAAATTTAGCCATGACGTCCCTTCGGAATAATTCTCTTATAGTCTTCGGCAAAACCCAATAATTTGTTTAGAGGAATATAAAAATTAAAGTATTGGGCACTTAGGTCCATTGAACAATTGGGTGACCAAGATGCATTCAACAACATATCACTTTCATTTTTGTTCAAAGAAATGTAGTTTTTAATTGCAGATGTGAGGCCAACTTTGCGTTGCTATCAATTTCAACACCATTTAATTCGTAGCGAATTTCATCAAACAGGAAGGCTTAGCCATTATTTATAAGTTTTGTTTTTGTGATCATCAGTTTTTGATACAGTACCCTCAATATAAATGTAACTTTCTGAAGGCAAAACATTAAGATTTTGATGCTGGACACAAATTTGAATGATGCCATTTTTTTCGAAATTATTCAAATACGGTGAGTATGTATGATATTCCAATTTTGAGATACTCTCCTCAAACGTTGGTTCCTCAAAAATATTCAACATTTCAACATTTAAATTTTCAATACCAGTGATAATAGAAATTGTTAATTTCGTGCAGTAAGTTGTGTTGTTGGATTAGTGACGCTTTCGGTTCTTTTATTAGGATGATATATTATTAAAGTTTGAGATGCAATCGAACTGTTATTGTTTCACCCCGAAAATTTATAATATTTCCGTCTTGATCAAAGAGATTCAGTGTTATAGAACTTACTCTATTGGCGTTCAAAGACAAATAGATGACATTTCGAGGAACATCAACTATAGCCTGGGCTAATATTCACCGAAAATTCATGAAGCGTATGGGCTAATGCATTATTGATATATGTATCATCGATTGAATTGCAATCAATTCATGCAATTTATTGGCAGCTAATTTTTTTGCTGAATCCGAAAAGCGATCCAATAGAGTTAGGTTGTGAGAAATCTATGAGTGTAGAGTGTAGTTTCCGGTTAATGTTAGTGTTAACGAGATTGTGGTTCAAATAGAAATGAATACTAATTTTTTAATTTCCTTTTTTTATTTGATCTAATAGAAACTTTAAACACAAATGACCACATACATATGTGTTAAAATGTTGACAGTTGTCATAGTTGTAATTCATATTTTTTTTAACCCAAATATCTAACAACTTCGAAAGTTGGCTTCAGATTACCAAAACTATCGAAATATTTAACTCTTTTCTTATTTTTAATATATGCTATTCAATGTGTACCAGGCCCACTGTCAGCATCCAAATTAATTACTCGGCACTCCTTGTTCCGGGGTTTGCTCGGCAATGTATCTCGCATGTAGACACCACGAAAATAAGGTATATTGTTTATTCCGAAATGCATAGTATCAATATTGGTTAGGGGACGATTGGGTAGCGATTTTATTAGTTTTTTTAATCTTGAGGCTTAAGAAAAAGTACAAGTCAACTTTTGTATGGTTGTTGGTAAAGACCTTTACCATGTTGAACTTTCATTGCTTCCATGGCTTCGTTGTGTCGTTTATTTTCTTCCAATTGCTGCCTAGCAATCTTCGTATCTTTAAATGCTTTTGCAATTGCTGCAACTCCTCCAGTGAGAAATCCAATCGCTGAGAGCCTTGCAAAAATAGGTAATAATTTTAGGAAGCCACCAATCTTTTTTGGTAATGGTATTACTCGGGAATATATAATCTTAATCGGCTTATTTCTTATAGGCTGTAAGTGCAATTTCAATTGGATCTTTGCTTTTCCGTTCTCTTATAGCACTTCTTGCTTCTTCAACTTTCTTAGCAGTTTGTTTAGTTTTCTTCGGTTGTACACTCATAGCAAGCTTTGATTGGCCTTCATCGTATTCGTGACCAAAATACTATTTAGTTTTTCAGATATTGATGAGTCCTTAGCCTTTACCCTTTTCCAATCCTTTTCCGTTAAAATTTCGTCAGCTTTATGTCGATCGGTCAAGTTTTTACTATTTGAATATCCAATATCATGCTCACGACAGGCTTCATCCAATTGATTAATTCCACGGTATCCCCTAGCAAGACGCTCTTTTAATTTAGTTCCGGGTCCACAAAAGTTGTACAAAGGAAGATGTAATTCATGGCAACTTATTAATTAATGAATTAACTAGTACCCCTGGAATGCATATTTCCGACTGATAGGATTAGCTCCAAAAAATATCATTTTTATATTGCAGCGTTCTGATCTATTATGAAATGATTGTCTATAAAGCAAGACGTTTTATACTGATTACCATCATTTAATAAAATTAAGTTTAAAAAGCAAGAAGGTATTATTAAAATAAGGAATTTCGATAGCAAAATCGAAAAAAGAGCAAACACGGAGCACTGTTTCCCAATCGTATTCGAGGAATAATTGTGGGTCCGTCAAACTGTGGAAAAACAAATGTTATGTTAAGCATTTTTCTCGATCCGAATGGATTAAAATTTGAAAATGTTTACATATATTCCAAGTCTTTACCTCAATCCAAATATATGTATCTACGAAAGCTGGTGAAATCAGTTAGCGAAATGGAGTACAATGAATTTTCAAATAATTCCGAAATTATGTCTCCATCTAACAGGCCGATACTGCAAACCTCACTGATACCTCACAAGTCATAAAACAATCACAACGTGAGGTGAAATAGATTTTGTAAGGTTTCCGTATTCTGGCAGCACACTCACAACTTGTGAGGCTTACAAAAACAATCGAAATTGTAATTTCCTATGGAGCAAGTCACAAAATAGAAAACCAGTCGAAAGCACTCACAAATGACAATTTTTTATATAATGGCATAGTTTTCCTCTTTCCAATCATTTAAGGACCCAAAACCTGACTGAGGAATGTGGAAATTTTGATTTGTGACAAATGCCGTTAATATTTTATTTTCTTTTTAATTTTTAGTGTCAATATTTCGAATGTTTTCTTAATAAATTAGTTTTTCTTAATTGAAATAATAATTCGCAGAATACGAAAAATGTTATCGAATCACAACAAACCTCACAAGGGTTTGTGACTTGTGAGGCCTCACAACGGCAGAATCGGGCTATAAAGCAAAACGAAATTCAGTTTTTATATTTGATGATGTGGCCTGTGATAAACAGAATAACATTCGGGATTATTTTTGTATGGGTCGAAATAATGGAGTAGACAGTTTTTATCTATGCCAATCTTACACACATATACCAAAACATTTGATTCGCAACAATGCAAACTATATGATACTCTTCAAGCAAGACGAACTTAATCTGAAACATATATACAATGGGCCTTACTAATAATCATTTTTAACCTTCACACTAAATATTTTGTAGGTCACAATATGAAAATTTCGCGACTGTGACTTCGAGAAGTTTAGCCTGGACACTAAAAATGATTATTAGTATGGCGGAATGATCATATAAATTCAGATATGTAATTTAATCAGTTCAAGGAACTGTGCACTAAATGCTCGAATGATAAATATGGATTTCTAGTAATCGATAAGGATATCAGCATAGAGAAGGGTGGCTACAAAAATGCCTTTAAAGAAATTGCAGTGCTATAAATATAGCAGTTGTAAAACATCTGGCTATGTGAATGGATCCGGGTAGAACTGAACTGAATGAACTGACCTGTTTGGAACCGCCCTTTATGGAACCGCCCTGTTTGGAACTGTCCTGTACGGATGTGCCCTGAATGGAACTGCCCTGTTTGGAACTGCCCTGTATGGAACCTTTTTCAAATTAATGAACAATATCATTTATGGAAAGACAATTGAAAATATTGAAAAGCGCGCTGATGTTAAAATTGTCTTACTTACTTACTTAAAGAAAATTAAAAAAGCATTTAGTTTTATTTGAACCAGAAAGTTTAAAAAACTGTTTCTATATCAAATCGAAACTTGTTCAAAGGCATTACAGCGTCTGCATTCGTTTCGATTCTATTTTTAGATCAAAGAAAACAACAAAAATATTCTCCATTCTATCTGGCTGAAAATAATTAAGTATCTAAACTCGGTGTAGGTTTTCGATAAGAACACAGCGCCATCTACAGCAGCCTTGGCTATCCGGAAGTATTTTCATACACAAACCAGCAAAATTCTCTATCGACTACTGTGGTATGAAGATGTGTTAACAATACCTACACTCACCAATTGCATTATATGTGTATCACTGTAGGTATGCATTAAGTCTAGTTACTACAATGTATAATTTGTATACCAGGGGAGTTGGTTACGAGATCCCATCGCGATTAGTCGGAAGGGCGATAATAAAGACATCTCCTTAACCCATTGTTTTATTTCAAGGCTGAGACACTGCAACTACCAAAGATAAATACCTCCTATCAGCAAATTGAGAAATGTTAAGGAGACACAAAAAACTATGGATTTATTAATGTTTAACATTTATTTAAAATATTTGCTCAACCCAATTCTTGTTTTTGGAACATATTCCTATTAGAAAAAGTGCATTTCAATCTGTTAATGCAGTTTATTTATTACAGTAGACACCAGGTATTTTTTTTGTCAAATTTGAAAAAAATGCTGATAGGAGGTATTTATCTTTAGCCGTATTTTATTATCAGCGTGATCTGATCCGGATCAGATCACGATAATAGCTGTTTTTTTATTATCAGCTATGATCCATATAGATCATCGATTTACATGCAATTACAACAACAGCACATGATCCTGCTTCTCATCGAGATCGTGAAACATGATCTGAAAATTATTTCCACTATTTCCCAATAGATGGCTTGTTTCATTTTGAAGTGTTGGCGTGCCTGCAAACGATAGCCACACAATCACGTTGCCAGACTGAAAAGTAGAACAAAAAAAAATCAATTGATTTTTTTCGCATTCGAGTTATTTTTTTTCGTTCTTTAAAGGTATATGCACACCAGCCAAACACTTGATAAACAATCAAATACCTACATATTTCATAAATACAGTCGAACTTCGATAACTCGAACCACCACTTACCACAAAAAAAATTCGAGTTATCAAGACTTCGAGTTATCAAGTAAAATACAAAATTGATATAAATATGTACATATATGTATTTATTTGCGAATATATAAGACAAAAAAAGTACAGGAAAGGAACATATGTATTTATTATTTAAAATAGTCTGTTATACATGACTGAAAAGTATTTTTATTTTGGTGTTCAAAAAAATATAGCAACCTGGAAGAAATTTGAAAATGTTTACTTACACATACGAAAATTACGAGGAGGACAAAGTCAAATACCAGAAGGTGGTCGACGAGTACGTCAGCTACCAAAACAGACCAAAACAACCGCAACATAAGAAAGTGAGCGGGAAAAGAAACAGGTCCCAGGATGAGACCTCTCACGCCTCTAAAAAATCTAAGCTGGCCCCGAGACTCGCGAACTCACAGGGCCCTTCCACTTCCCGTGCGGTCAGAACCTTCACCGAGGTGGTGAGGGACCATCTCCAGGTTGCCATTATAGACGAGAAGTCTAAGAATGGTAAAACGGTGATGGAACGTTGGTGTAGCATCGAAGCCAAACTATCCGAGATGGTTGTGGAACACGTGCTATCCGGAGCTGACAGCCGTCTTCCCAGTTTCGACTGTGCGGATATTGTGCGAGGTTATCGGGTAGTCAAATGCGTGGACCAGTACTCTAAGGATTTTCTTGGGATATGCATCGACAAGATCGCCGAAGCTTGGGATGGCTTAAAGCTTAAGCTGATCCCTGCCAATATATCCCCACGAGACCTAGGGCCCGTATTTGGCTGCCCGTGATGAAGATAGACTCTAAGAGTCTTCTTAAATGCCTCAGGTTACAAAAACCGACCATTCCCATGGACGACTGGGCAGTCATAAAACAATAGCCGTATTTTATTATCAGCGTGATCTGATCCGGATCAGATCACGATAATAAAACAATACGGATCATTGCAAAGTTTAATTTTTGAATTGTGGCAACAGTTGCTTTCAAAAACAAAGCACATAATACAGGGGTATTACAAACTTCATATTGCTGGCAGCCATATTGCAAATATTCTGCTCAACGTGACGTCACACAAGGCACTTGATATTTCACTTGAAATATCGGGGGTGTTACCATATGGAATTTGCATAATTTATCTTTTCCAAATTTTTTTTAAAACAAATTTATTTCATATACCTATCTACAATTATGCAACACATGAATAATATTTTGCAGCTAGCACTTGAGTTTATTTTGGCATATTAAGGTGTGTCCAGACCAGCCAAACATTTCAGAAATGTTTATAAAGCAAATCGGACACATTTCATAAACATTTGTAAAAGATTTCTGAAATTCATTTATTAAATGTTTATGAAATATTTAAATTTCATCCTTTTTTGGATAAGAAAAAAAAATGTGGTAGGATTATAATTAGCTTAGGGAATCACGTGGCACGCAATTTAATTCAAATAATTGTTCATTCATCACTTTCTCATTACGTAGGTATCCCAAGCTTTTCTTGACATTTGTATTTTATTTACAAAAAAAAAAATCGAAAAACAGCACTTACTTTCTGCAGGGAAACTTGTAAAACAAAAATTATTTCCCATCACGATTGGGAAACTGTGAAACATTTCATAAATGTTTTCAAACCAGCAACACATTTCATAAAAATTGTTTGTTTAATAAATGTTTAAGTAATATTTATGAAATATGTAGGTATTTAATTGTTTATCAAGTGTTTGGCTGGTCTGCATATACCTTTAAAGAACGCAAAAAAAAATAACTCGGAACTCGAATGCGAAAAAATTAATTGATTTTTTTTTGTTCCACTTTTTAGTCTGGCAACGTGATTGTGTGGCTATCGTTTGCAGGCACACCAACACTTAAAAATTAAACAAGCCATCTAGTGGGAAATAGTGAAAATAATTTTTAGATCATGATTTATGATCTCGATGAGAAGCAGGATCATGTGCTGTTGTTGTAATTGCATGTAAATCGATGATCTATATGGATCATTGCTGATAATAAAAAAGAGCTAATATGGATCATTGAAAAGTTTAATTTCTGAATTGTGGCAACAGTTGCTCTCAAAAACAAAGCAGATAATAAAGGGGTATTACAAACTTCATATTGCCACCAGCCATATTGCGAATATTCTGCTCAACGTGACGTCACACAAGGCACCCCAATGTCGGGGGTGTTACCATATTTGAATCAAATTTGCATAGTTTTTCTTTTCCATATTTAAAAAAAAATAAGTAAAAGTGTTATCATCGGCCTGGCCGATGCTTTGATACCCTCCACTGCATACAAGTCATGCAAAATACCAGAACTACTTGACCGACATAGCCCATTTTTAATACCAACCTAATGACGATAAAAGAAGTCCTTTCACAAAACTTCATTCACCTAGGTTGATTCCTTTGGACGCTATCGTGTTTTCAACAGACAGAGAGACACATGGGTCCAATATTGGTTTTGTATGGGAGGTACCAGAACTACTTGACCGACATAGCCCATTTTCAATACCAACCTGACGCCGATAAAAAGAAGTCCTTTCACCGAATTTCATTCACCTACGTCAATTACTTTGGGCTCTATCGTGCTTTCAACAGACAGACAGACAGACAGACAGACAGACAGACAGACAGACAGACAGACAGACAGACAGACAGACAGACAGACAGACAGACAGACGGACAGACAGACAGACAGACAGACAGACGGACATGGCTAAATCGATTCAGAATGTGATCCTGATTCAGAATATATATACTTTATGAGGTTTCCGGTGACTCCTTCTTGGCGTTACAAATGTATTGGCAAAGTGAATATACCTTCCTGTGGAGGGTATAAAAAAACAAATTTATATACATATTTCCAACACATGAACAATATTTTGCAGCTAGCACTTGAGTTTATCTTGGCATATTAAGGTGTGTCCAGACCAGCCACCATTTCAGAAATGTTTATGAAATGTTTCTGAAGCAAATCGGACACATTTCATAAACATTTGTAAAAGATTTCTAAATTAATTTATTAAATGTTTATGAAATATTTCAATTTCATCCTTTTTTTGGATAAGAAGAAAAATATGTGGTAGGATTATAATTGACAGCGAGTAAAGTTTTTATTATTGTAGTTTTTGTCTCGGGAATCACGCGATATGCGATTTAATTCAAATAATTGATTCATTCATCACTTTCTCATTAGGTATTCCAAGCTTTTCTTGATATTTGTGTTTTATTTACAAATAATCGAAAAAAAAACTCACTTTCAGGGAAACTTGTAAAACCAAAATTATTTCCCATCACAATTGGGAAACTGTGAAACATTTCATAAATGTTTTTTTGGTGTCCGGATTCAAACCAGCAAAACATTTCATAAAATTTGTTTTGTTTAATAAAAGTTTAGAAATATTTATGAAATATGTAGGTATTTAATTGTTTATCCAACACTTAAAAATGAAACAAGCCATCTAGTGGGAAATAGTGGAAATAATTTTCAGATCATGATTCATGATCTCGATGGGAAGCAGGATCATGTGCTGTTGTTGTAATTGCATGTAAATCGATGATCTATATGGATCAGAGCTGACTATAAAAAACAGCTTTTGTTAGTCGATATACTGACTGATGCGTAGCGCTATCTAATTCATAGCAGAGATCTAGTGTACCACGACCCAACCGGATCTTAGCACATAAAGCTTGGGGGCTACTAGCGACATCAAGTGGCAGCTAGCATGAGCTGGGTATTGTCTGTAATCATATATACAAAAACCATATTCCCAACGGAAGTTCAGTGTACTGACTAACTTTAAGCTAGGAAAACAACCAGATACAACCAGATTCAGAAACAACCCAACTAGAAATTGATGGTTGTAGTTTAGGCGCTGTTACCACATTTCCGATATGTAACCGACACAGTAAAAGTTGGTATAGAGTTTAAAAGTGCGTACTGTTTCCATTGCAGGATGGAACGGTGACCAAAGTGGGGAATTAGTTTTAGCTCATTAAATTACTATTTTGGGAAACACACATAATGGTATATTTGGTTATGACTTGTAACCAAAACGTAACCGAACTTTAGTCAGCTGTCAAATTTGTTTTCGTGTGTTTGTAAGTTGGTTGGGAAATAAAAATGCTTATACCAATTAGAAATGTAGGTACACACATAACTTTCCACTTTAATGGGGATGGTAAAATACCTAAAGGAAGATCATATCAGGAAAATGGTAATGCAGATAATATTTTGTGAGTTCAGTAATTGCATTTCTTCGTACCCGAGTGCAAAATATTAAAATGAAAGTCAGTTTTACCTCAAATAGCAACAAATTGTAGTGGCAAAAACTCACGCGCTCGAGAAATATAAAGTATTTATAATATTCAGTTTAATTTGCAAGTTATTTTTATATTCCCAGGGAATTTCGAATTTTTGTGTAAGAATAGCGGAAGTTAAAGAAAAGCTATAATCTAGATTTCATTAAATTTCTCCTATTTTTACATCAAAATTTTATTTTGCATTGGTACTTAGTTGATTGTTTCGTTTTTAATGTACTACAGTTTATTTAGTATACTCTGAAAGCGTTTTCATTTGATTCTGGCCACATAATATAATATAACTATAGGTCACTGATTTTAATGATTAAAAACAACTGTTGGATCTCGTACTGTTGTTGTATAATATGGAATTCAGTGATCTTTATGTGTTTAAAATAAAAAAAAACCCAAAACAAACAAAAAGGTAGGAAGTGCGTCCGTCGCAAGTTGTAAAAGTAAACAAAAAAGTTTATGTATTTAATGTTGTACTACAATGGCAAGCTATTTTGAATACAATGTTTAAAATGTAAATTAATGCTTTTGGGGGAACATTAGTTAAAAGATGAACATATAATATACAAAAAATTATATATATCGACTCCTTTAAGATATTCATCATAACACAATTCAAGAATTTTTTTTGCTACGCCACCCTGTGTAGATACTTTACGCTTGAGAAGGAATGTCATATAATTATCCGTGCATGGTAGGTAGGTAGGTAGAAGTGGCGGTTTCAGCCTTTAAACCCAAGTAGCACTATGATGTGCCTTTTTATTACCACGACTCGTGTGACCTAGTTTGGGATGGTTGTTAAGATGATGAATTCTAAACTCATATCCAACCTGTGGAGTTGAGGAAACGGATTATATTTAAAGTTCCTTTACCCGAAAAGTTGATAAGGTCGTTGAAAAATGGTTGGTTCAGTGTCCACAATCTGGCTATTGCTAGTGCCGGACATTTACAGTGGAAATGGGAGAGAGTTTCTTTCTCATTTGTATTTCCGCAACTGCGGAAATTGGCCAGTGCCCCGTGATTATTGCCGTGACTCTGGCAATATCTGGGCGGGTTCTGTTTAGCAGGTTTCTTGTTCTATTTTTCATTGTATGTAGGCCATATCTTTCTTCATATGACACAATTGTTCAACCCCCTCCATTGGAGACTGGCTTTCTGCAGAAAATATGAATAGATTTGTCCCTTGACTACTCCTAGTGGAAGGTAGACCCTTGCCGCAAGTGATCTTTGTGGAGCTGACCCCCGCCTGGCCAGCTCATCTGCACACTCGTTACCTGTTATGTCACTATGCTCTGGTACCCAGAGAAGTGTGACACTGAAGCGTTTGCCCAGACGGGCAAGTTCGTTCCGGCACTCCTGCACCAGCTTAGAGGATATGGTAGCCGAATTGATGGCTTTGATGGCAGCTTGGCTATCTATAAGGATAGCTATGTTTTTCTTGTGCGTTCTGTCACGCCCTAGTTGCACGCAGGCTTCTCGGATAGCCAGTAATTCAACCTGGAAAACGCTGGCAAAATCCGGCAAGCGGTATGATACTGATATATTCGGCGATTCTGAGTAGAACCCGGCCCCCACACCGCAGTTCATCTTAGATCCGTCAGTGTATATGACCGTGTCGTAACCTTGCACCTCTTCGTTCCTCTTCCACTGAGCTCTGGAAGGGAAGCTTACCTGAAAGCCTTTTTTGAAATTGATTTGTGGTGTGATGTAGTCGGTAGGAAACGTGACCATGCTGTTTGGTATCAAGTTCAGGATGTTGCTGTGGCCATACGGCGTTGCACTCCAGCACCCAGACTCCCTGAGTCTTATAGCACTGCACGGTGCGGTATATTTGATGTGTAGGTCAAGAGGTAGAAGATGTAGGAGCACAGTAAGGGCATCCGTTGGGGCCGACCTCATTGCACCGGTGGTGCCTATACTGGCTGTTCTTTGTAGTCTTTTATCGGCCACCATACCAGTGAACCATAGGTGAGAATGGGACACACAACGGCTGTGTAAATCCACAAGGTCATATTTGGTTGAAGTCCCCACTTCTTTCCAGATGTTTTGCTGCAGGCGTAGAAAGCAACACACGCCTTCCTTGCTCTGTGTTCCATGTTTTGTTTCCAGTTAAGTTTTCTATCAAGCATGATGCTGGAGGATAGTGTGAGTGGTTGACCATTTAGACAGGGAAGGGTAAATACGTTTATTTTGCTTTTAGTAGTGAACAGCATCAGTTCAGTTTTGCTCGGGTTGACTCCGAAGCCGCAGCTTGCTGCCCAGGTGTTTACCTTTTCTAGAGCGGCCCCCATAATTTCACTTATCATGGAGGGAAACTTCCCTGACACTAGTATCGCCACGTCATCCGCATACTCTACAACTTTGACTCGTTCCCTGTCAAGTTTATTAAGAATTTTGTTTATAACCATTAGCCAGAATAGGGGGGAAATGACGCCGCCCTGTGGCGTTCCTCTTTGGGCAAATTTGGTTAAGTGGCTGTTGCCTAGTGTTGCCTGAATGGTTCTTGTTCTGAGCATGGAGACTATCCATCTGTCTGAGAATACAGTGATCCTCGTTCCACCATAGTGGAAATGTTTTTTTACTACGTTTAACTGGGCACGGACTTTATATGCCACATCCATTGCGTTCTCGAAAGCCTTAACCTTTGCCTCCAGTTCTTCAACTACCAAAGTATGTGTTTCAGGTGTGTTTTTGAATTTTGTCCGAAGGATTTGGCCAAACTTGGTCCAGTTAACTCTCTTAGGGTTTCTTAAAGGTTCCCTAGTCTCGGCCCCTAGACTCAAGTCAAAGAGGATCCATCTGTGGTCTGAGAGTGACTCCAGATTGGAAACCCTCCAGTTTTCGACCCTAAAGCTATCGATATTTGTTTTCAGTGTGATATCTATTACCTCTTCCCACCCCCGGGAATGTTCCCGTACTCGGGAAGACAAAGGTTGGGGTCGTGCCCTTATCGCAGACAGATAGGGTAGTAGTTAAAAGAAAATCAAAAAGTGACTCACCCCTTTCATTATCTTCTGAGCTTCCCCATACAGTATGAATTGCATTGGCGCCGCAGCCCATCAGTAGGTTGTCTTTTGTTGCAATTGCGACTAAGTATGCTGATGTCAGGTATGTGATTTGGTTCGCAAACTCCAGTTTAACCACTGTTAAATCATTTGAGCTAAGATTGGGATATAAAAAACCTTTAAGATGTTTCTTAGCGAGTATGCATATTCTAGTCTTACCTGTGGCCTGGTGTTTGTAAAATAGGTTGTATTGTTTGTCTTGAAGCCCCTTTATGGTCGAGTCTCTCACCCAGGGCTCCTGAATAATGCCGATGTCCATGTTTTTCTCCCTTAGAAAAACCATCAGATTATCGGAGGCACACCTTGAGTGCTTCAGGTTAATCTTTATGACTCTCAGCATTACTCGTAGACGGGTCTTTGTCGGCGGTCATTAGGTCCTCCAGCAGCTTGTCGGTTTCGACGATGTCCGCATCGTCCTCAGGACCCAATGAAAGGAATACATTCAGCTTGGCATGCCTTATGCCAAACCGAAGCTTGTGGTCTGCCTTTTCGAGAGCTGCCACTCGTTGTTAATGAGCAGGCGGAAGGACATCGTGTTTTTGTACGGTTTCTTTGCCTTGATGACTGCGCAGTCATCCATTTGAACCGCCGCGAAGAGTTGTTGAATTTGAGACATTGGAGGAGCTTTTGCCCATCAATCTTCATATTGGGCAACCAAATGCGAGCCCTAGGTCTCCTCGGGATGTCATTAGAGGGGATAAGCTTCAGCTTCAAGCCATCCCAGGCATCACTAACCTTAGCAACGCACTCGCTAAGGAAGTCCTTGGAGATTTGGTCGGCGCTCTTGATTACCCGATATCCCGTAACCTCCTCGGCGGAGTCAAAATCTAGGAGAGGTCCAACTTGGTTGTTTATGATGTGGTCCATCACCATATCAAATAGCTTGTCCTCAATGGTCCCCACGACTTGGCTATGAATTTCCCGTTTGTCGAGAGTTCATCCACCAGTGCAACCAGAAGATGATCCCTTACCACCTCGGTAAAGGGTCGCCTCTGGATCCCACTGGCCGCCGACGTGATTGGTCTGTTTATGGATTTGGCTGCTGAACCTTCGGCAACTTTCGTTTTTTTGGGGGCCGGGCGATGGGAGGTTTCATCCAGAGATCTGTCCCGCTTCGTTGCCTGCCTCGGGTTGTTCTTCAGGATCTCGTTGTATTCGTCAACGATTGCCTGGTATTTGACCTTATCCGCCTGGTCCTTCTCGTGGACCGTTCCGGCAGCCTCATTCTTTGCTATATTGCCTAAGCCGAAGAGGGCCATCTGGTACTAGCTCTTCGTAGCTTTCCCTGCGGATTTATGTTTGAGTTTTTTGTTTGTTTTTTGATTTGCGGTCGAGGTACTAGCCTTAGCACTCTCGCCTCTTGGTGGACGGACGATTGTCTCCTGACTGGAGGCCAGCAATTCGTCCTCCGATGAGGTGCCAACCTCTGGCAACCTCGGCTGGTATTTTGTTTTTTTTCTTCCTTCTTTTCATCCATTTTTGTTTGTTTGTATTAATTTGATTCCCACGAGTGAGACCGGAAGGAGTAGTCCAACCTGACAGACCCGTCTTACCAGGACAAGACACTAATACAACCGACCTTGCCCTTGACCATGCAGCCCTCGATACGGTGCTTTAACGTCTTGGCTTAAAGTGGGATTTTAACAGGGGTTTACTCCCGATACCTTATAAATGGAAAGGTGGGGTCGCTCTTAGTTTCGGTCTAGAGACTCATGTCTCGTTGACTTACTACAAGCCCTTCCGCCCCGACAAGGCGGCAACCCGGTCGGAAGAGTATCCGTGCATAGCTACATTAAAAGGTGCATGGTGTATGTGTGAGTATTAATGCCGTACAAACTTCGTCTATGTACACCTACAGGAGACATTAGTTTGTAGTATGTGTTTGATTGTTTTCAGAAAAAGCGCCAAAATATTATAGTGGCATTTAATGGTCACAAATCAGACTGTGCGCAGTAAATTTGCGTAGCTGAAATGACATTTGCATCTTTGAGTCGTGTATTGGTTACAAAAATGTTAATAGTTACCATCTTATCGGAATGTTTTTATCGACACAAAATTGAGTCAAATTTACCGTGTGGTAACCATAATTTAAATTTAATTTTAATAGTAGTCACAAATTTCTACTTGGGAACCTATTCCTACTACTGAGTGCGGAAGCATAACGAAACCTAGCTCGATTTAAATTAAAAGGTGGGGCACGTGTCCTTCGGTCTTGAAGTCAAATAAGGTGCTGTTAATCAGAGACAAACCATACTGAGACCCCCAACTTGCAATCCTCTTGCCACTGGCCCCCTCAATTTTTTTTTTCAAATTCGCCATGCGAAAACATACAAAAAAAAATATGCCAACCGTGGGGAAATGCGAAAGAGTTCGTGAATACCACATTTTAGTATTACTGAAAGCCATTGGTTAGTTAATAAAACTATTTAAAGGAAATGTTTTATATACTAGAAATATATTAGACAAATATTGTTGTGTATTTTCCGCTTTTGGATATCATGTTGTTTTTATTTTCCATTAACCAATAATTTTTCATGAATATTTTAAGCAAATGTACACTTATTCCGAAAAATTTCAAATTAAACGCATAAAATTCTATGAACGCTACAAGTAACTTTTGCCCGAAGCGGAAGTGGCAAACGCAAGATGCGAGTGTGTTATTGAGCCGGAATTTTTGAAGTTTCGTGACAATGGCCAATAGGATTTTCTATGTAACAATACTAGCGCACTTAGCATTCATTGGCACCCCATAAAAATATAGCTTGTAGCAAGTTTTGTCTCTGCTGTCAATCTTAATCATTTTTTGCACGAAGGGTAGCTCTCACTACACGATTTGCCTCCATATGACTGGCTCTTTCTTTTTTTGAGAAGGGAGGGGAGGGCAAAATTGGGAGATTGACAATTACGAAGTGTTTCTCAATTATTAAAGAATTTTGAAAGGAAAATTAGGAAGAATAAATATGAATATGGTGTAGGCCAGAGGTGTCAAACTCAAACTCCATAAGTGTCATTTTTTTGTCTCAAGCATGACAGCGGGCCATATTTAAAGTGAAATTTGAAATTGTAATATTATGTTTAAGTAAAAAGCTTAAAAAAGAATTTTATTTCAGAAAAATTTATATGTTTTTTGTAGGCAGAGACGGTATAAGCTGAAATATTATTTTGAATATCCGGAAACTTCAGTAGTACTATCATCATATGTAGTGACTATATATAGAGACTCTCCTACCAATGAGCGTCGAACTTGCCGAGTTGTAGGGGCTGAGTAAGGTCAATGATTCTCGAGATTTCTCTAGATGAGTCCCGAAACCAAAGGACGCTACACTCCGCCTGGTTACATTAGTGTAACTTGCCGGTCCCAAGCCCGGGTGAAGGAGCAGGGGGAGGAGTAAACCTCTTTAATAAATCCCTAATCCAAGGCTGAACAGCATTCGCCGAGGGATGCATGGCTAAGAGGGTGCTTAGTCGTAAGTTTGCGGACTTCGGATACCAGGCGACCTCCGATTTCAAGATAGCCTTCCTGTGGTTAAACGGGTAGACCACGGGCGACCGTTTATATCCCGCCTACTCGTGGGTCAAAATTGATAAACCAAATTTAAAAAATAACACAGAGAATGATGCCTCCATAAATGCATCATCAAATAGGGATGTTAACATCGAACACCCTGTCAGTAATGACGTGACATCTGCCACTCGGGCAGAGCCACCAACCATCGACTCGGTAATGAGAAGCTTAGAAGAGAATTCGTCTCATCTAAGTGACTCCATATCAGAGACAAGCACTTTGTGCAACATTAGTATGTTGTCTGATGAAATTCCAGGCGACATAGACGGACCTAAGATCGATGACAAAACAGGTCAGAGGGAGCTGGGTTTCGTCAGATTTACACCCTCAGAACAACGCCGATTTAATCAGGCCATGAAAAAGGGCAGTACAAAGGAGCAAGCAAGAGTGTTTGCCAAGTCAAAGGAAGGCTACAAGGGTCCCGAGGTGAAGCGTACGCGATCCGAGGATAATACCCCTCCTCAGTCCGAAGCTAAGCGAGCTCGGGCTGATAACGTAACTGCCAACAAAGTGTCGTACAGCAAGGTTTTAAGCTGCGTCAGACTTGGCATCGTGCCGTCTGATCTCGACCATAATCCTCTCAGTAACGAGCAAATGGCTCTGTTACAGGAGAAGATTATGGACATCACGGTCGAACTTCGTGACGAGGACACCAAACCATCCTTCCGCGGCACGACATTCAAAGCCGGATGGCTTATGATCATGTGCGCAGACGCGTCCACTGTTGAGTGGATGAAGGTGAATTTCGACAAGCTAAAAGGGAAATGTGGATTTGAGGTGATGCTTGTGGGTGAGGAAAACTTTCCAAAGCCACATGTCATCAGAGGGTTCTTTCCACAGAGTACCGGCGTAGCTAACGAAAGAATCCTTGCTATACTGGATGGCCAGAACAAAGACCTCAACACCAGAACGTGGAGAGTCCTACAAAGATCGGACGAGAGAGATCTTGCCCACATGGTCTTTGCTATCAACGATAGCACAATGAGAAGGTTGGCAACGCAAAAAGGAATGGTCTCCTATCGTTTCGGGCAGATCAGACTCATCCTTAAAAGTGCGGACAGACCAACACCACAGGGAGTTGCAAAACCGGGCAACCCCACGACAGACACGTCGTCCAAGGTAGCGAGCGGAACGGTGCAGAGTGACTCGACACCTGTACCAAGTACCAGCGCCCAAGTGATCGCACTCGCGAAAACGTCGGCGAACAAAGCCGCTCCTACTCCTGCTAACATGAGCAGGAAGCGCTTCAGACCAAAACTGGCGCATGAAGATCAGAGCGGTAGCGGACAAAGGAGAAATCCGAGAAACAGGCAAGACGGCCTTTCTTCTCAACAGGGTCTCGTAAGACGAAGAGGTGATAACAAGCCGAACAGAATACGAAACCCTGAGTACACTCGCAAAAGATGACATCTCTGCTGAGTGTGCTGCAGGCTAACCTGCACCGCGCTATGGGTGCCTCGGACACCTATATCCAACGATGTGCCGAAAGGAACATCGCTCTCGGTTTAATCCAGGAGCCATGGGCAACAGACGGTAAGATTTTTGGTTTAAATTGTAAAACCAGAGAGCTTATTTACGCCCGAGGAAATTTTAGACCAAGGGCAGCTCTACTTGTTGCGAAAGATATAAAATTCTTTCTCATTCCAGACTTCAACACAAGAGATCTGGTGGCGATCTTAGTAGAACGCCACAACGGCCGAGAGCTACAAAAAATAGTTTGTGCATCGGCGTATTTTGCTGGAGACGAAGATGAGGTGCCACCCACTCCAGTACAGGAACTCGTCCAGTACTGTCAAAACCAGCAACTACAGATTATCATCGGCTGCGATGCAAACGCCCACCATACAATGTGGGGCAGTCGAGATACGAACAAAAGAGGTGAGTCCTTGATAGAATATCTTTATTGTAAAAATTTAGTTATATTAAATAAGGGAAATAAGCCTACATTTAGAAATGCAATTAGCGCGGAAGTTTTAGACCCTACCCTCTCATCTCCCTATGTCCAAAACATAGTAGAAAACTGGCATGTATCTGATGAGGCATCCTTATCAGACCACATGCACATCAGCTTCAAATTGAGATGCAACACCGAACAGGCACCAGTCCGTTTCGTCAATAAACTTACGAACTGGCGAACCTATCGCGAAAATTTAGCGATAACATCTGACTTGCTTCCAGGACCTCCAAGTAGCATAGGTGAAATGGAAGCCGGACAAAGTCAGGTGAATGAACTTATTCTCACGGCTTTTGCAAACAGCTGCAAGGTTAAACGCATCAAAGAGAAAAGGTGCGTACCTTGGTGGAATAAAACCCTTGAAGACCTTCGCAAAAAAGTGAGAAAGCTCTTCAACAAAGCCAAACGCAACGGCCAGTGGGATCAATACCGATCCCTTCTCACTCAATTTAACAAGGAGTTAAGAAGATCAAAAAGAGATACTTGGCGAAAGCACTGCGAGAGTCTCGAAGAGCTCCCTGCAGTGGCGCGACTGCAAAAGGCTCTATCAAAAGATCGGTCCAACTGCATGGGACTGTTAATTAACCTGATGGTACAGTCACACGCGACCGGGAAGAAACTCTGCACACTCTTCTGCAAGTGCACTTCCCTGGGTCAACTATCATAGACGAATCATATGAAAACGTCACCGAGGACTTGCGTCCGATAAACTTAAATAGAATCAATAGTTTATCCGGTAAACTCTTTACCCCGGATAAGGTTAAATGGGCAGTTGACTCATTTAAACCATACAAGGCACCAGGTACAGATGGTATTTTTCCGGACCTTATACAGAAAAGCCTGGACTTCACTTTACCAACCTTGATCGCCTTATTTAGGTTTAGCTTTAACTGGGGCTATATACCACAAACTTGGAGGGAGGTAAATGTGGTATTCATCCCCAAACCAGGTAACAAGCCTTGTGAGCTACCTAAATCATACCGTCCCATAAGCTTGACATCGTTTTTCCTGAAAACAATGGAAAGAATAATCGACGTACACATTAGAGATTGCTTAACTCGAAGCATACCTCTACACCCCTGTCAGTATGCCTATTAGAAAAGCAAATCAACTGAAGGTGCACTCTTAAAGCTAACTAAGCACATAAAGGATGCGTACAGTTGTAAAGAGATTGCATTATGCGCATTTCTCGACATAGAGGATGCTTTTGACAACACAGGATATGACTCCATATCAAATGCTTTGCTTCAAAGAATTATAGATGAACCACCCATCAAATGGGTCAAAGCGATGCTTGTAAGCCGAAAAATAACGGCCTCTTCAGGACCAACCACAGCATCTGTTACAGCCGTAAAGGGCTGCCCGCAGGGAGGAGTACTCTCACCTCTACTGTGGTCTTTGGTGATAGATAACCTATTACGTGAACTGAGTCACTCAGGTTTCAATATTGTAGGCTACGCCGATGACCTAGTCATCATCGTTAAGAGCAAACAAGAAAATGAAGTTACAATACTTATGCAAAGCGCTCTTAAGATAGTGTTAGACTGGTGCCGCAAAGAGGACCTTTCTATAAACCCCAATAAGGCTATCATAGTTCCCTTTACTAGGAGAAGAAATTTAAATTTAAACCAAATTTCAATTAATGACATTCTCATTGAGTACTCCGATGAAGTCAAATATCTTGGAGTCATCTTAGATAAACGACTGAACTGGAACTCCCACGTAAACAACAAAATTACCAAAGCTACCAATGCTTTATGGGCCTGCAGACGTATGTACGGTAGAACCTGGGGGATAACACCCAAAATTACACACTGGATCTACACAGTCATGATCAGACCTATTATAACATATGCTTCTATAATATGGTGGAACAAAACTATCCAAAAGAACACCATTGCAAAGCTGAACAAGCTACAGCGACTCGCATGCTTGGGCCTTTCCGGCGCGATGCGTACCTGTCCTACAGCTGCTATAGAGGCCTTAATAGGGTTAACACCCCTCCACATTCATATCAAAAAAGTGGCTATACGCAGCACAGCAAGTCTGGCACAAGTGAAAGAGATAAGCTTTAGCGACCATCCAGAACTAATGATTCTTATCTCGGAACTTCCGGAACTTGAGATGATCTGCACGGTAACAGACCGACTTCCAAAAACACTATGCTTCAACAGGAAATTCTCCACGGAGATCACTGAGAGAGAAGCATGCCAAAACGGCTTAAAGTGGTATCCCGAATAGCACAGATTGTGATTTGCAACAAAACTTCGATTGTATTTCTGTTATATTTAAGTAATCTGTAACAAAATCCGTTCTATATCAGTTGTATTCATGTTCATGATGGACTAATTGTAACTTTGTCATTCGCAATGTTATAAATACGTTTTTTAAAGTTTTAAATTTGTTTACAAAAAGGGGGATGTTTGAAAGTAGTTTCATAAAAGTTCTTAAGTTAGAGTTTTAAACAGGTTGGTAATATATTGCAGTAACATATAGTAAATTTTCATTTTGGGTACCTCTAACTAAAAAGTCCATGAAACTTTTATATAACAGAATTTTAACAATGAAGTAACTTAATTACAATCAAAAGTCGTAAAGTTTTTATTATGTACAAATTACGTTTATAGAATTTTATATAAATAAAGAAACTTAAAGTCATTGCTATGTTTTTTATATGTTCTTACAATGAATCCTATATTAAAAAGTCAAATATGTTTCATTATTATGATAGCTATTCTAAAGCTTTTTGGAATTATTAGCTTCAGTCGTCGTCAATCACTGCTGAGTAGTGAGATAATTTTTAATTTCTTATAATGATTTTGATGAGAAAATCGAAATGTCAGCGCCAAGTTTCATGACGTTAACTTCATTATAACTTAACATACTTCACAACATCAAGTAGTTGTACTCAGCGTTGCCAAATCAGCTTTCCGCAATAATTCTATATTACAGAAAATGTTACTTCAATGCACAAAAAGAAGATATAACCTCGAAAGTAATATTGTTCCAAGCAGATGATCCGCAATTGAAAAATATGTTGTAAAAGTGAAATCAGGTTTTTTATCATCGAAGAGGAAAAATAGCACTGATATCTAGTTTTATCATTTAAAATTCAAAATGTAAATGTAAGTTAAAAAGTATAAAGTAACTTAGATTTTTCGGAAAAAATATTGCTTACATTTATTATAACTGTAACACAACCGTGCTATTTATAATCCCCGGTTATATCTTATATTAAGTTTTTCTGAGAATGTTTGGCAACAGTGACTATAATGGTTCGACCAAACCAAAGTATGTAAGTTACAAAGAAGTTATAATGCTATTGAAGCTTATTTTCAATTATAATGATGTTATAATAAATATGGAAACAACAGTTTGCTAACATTCAGTTGTTATTTTGTTGTACCTTAATTTCAATAACATTTCAAACAAAAATTAAAGTTGTAATAATGATTCATGTTTTAATAAAGTTTCATGTAACAACCGCCATATTTTTCACCATTTTCTGCTCGCATTTAACCCCATATTTTAAGATGCGAAAAATACCTTTCAATTTTCCCAATACATAACATAGTTTCTACAATTCAGTTTAATAGAAACTGATATAGAGGGTATATTAAAACTTGTTTCTACAAGTCTTTTGCGATTTTGAAGCTTAAATACAAATTTTATTATATTCTGATTTTTAAACATTTCTTCTGTTTAACACTTTTTTGGAGGCGCGTGAATTTTCAGGACCCAAAATATTAATGTTTGTGACAAAAGTAGTATTCGTTGGAAGATTTTGGTCAAAAATCGCAGCAAATTCGAACTTCCAATATAACATGCTTTAGATATTAATGCCTTTCAAATCGAATGCATTCACCTTTGCTTTTATACTTCATAATTTGTTTGTCTACATGTAGACTCAAAAAGCATTATAATAATAACTTATTTAAAACTTCCCGAATGTTTATAGAAACATTTTTCATACAACTCAACAGTTACGTTAAATGAATGCAACATATTTTCGTTGAAACATCGTAATAAAAACTATCATTTAACAAAAAATAACCTAAGTAAAACACAAATACAACAGACTTGTTGCAAAAAATGAGGGGAAATGCGGCTATTTTGGTTACAATGTGGATGTGACAATGTTACTGCAATACTTAGGAAATAAATTGATAGTTATAAAGGGTGATTTTTTAGCTGGTTTGGTTTTGGCAACACTGGTTTTGACAGCTGACGTGTGTTTAGTACCTTGTGTCACTGTCAAACAGCTTCAGTTTGGTTTGCAATTTAACCATGGATCGTCTTACAAATTAATGAACAACGCTTGCAAATTATTGAATTTTACTATCAAAATTCGTGCTCGGTTCGAAATGTTCATCGCGCGCTTTTTTATCGAAAAATTGTGTTCAGCGATGAGGCTCATTTTTGGTTGAATGGGTACGTAAATAAGCAAAATTGCCGCATTTGGAGTGAAGATCAGCCAGAAGCATTGCAAGAGCTACCAATGCATCCCGAAAAAGCCACTGTTTGGTGCGGTTTATGGGCCGGCGGCATTATTGGGCCATATTTCTTCAAAGATGATGCGAATCGCAGCGTTACTGTCAATGGTGAACGCTACCGAGCGATGATAACAAACTTTTTTTTGCCCGAAATGGAAGTTCTTGACTTGCATGATATGTGGTTTCAACAAGACGCTGCCACATGCCACACAGCACGCGAAACAATGGCGCAATTGCGAGGCGAGTTTGGTGAACAGTTAATTTCACGTTTCGGGCCGGTCAATTGGCCGCCTAGATCGTGCGATTTGACACCATTAGATTATTTTTTGTGGGGGTATGCCAAGGCTAATGGGTATAGGGACAAGCCCGCTTCGATTGACGCACTGGAAGCCAACATCCATGCATTCATTCGTGAGATACCGGCCGATATGTGTGAAAGAGTATGCCAAAATTGGACTCATCGGATGGGCTACCTGAGACGCAGCCGCGGTCAACATTTGCATGAAATTATCTTTAAACATTAAATTGCAAGGTTCAAGCTATCGATTCAAATAAATATTTCATTCATTTTTTCGAATTTTTTGTGTTTTTTTTTTTAAAAAAGTTCTAAGCCTCTTAAAAAATCACCCTTTATTAGAGTTGTATGTACCAAATTATAACCCAAGTGTGCTATTCGGGATACGGATGGTTCCAAAATGGACTCGGGGGTAGGAGCTGGCGTACATGGACCAAATCGCAACGTCTCAATACCTATGGGGAAAAGCCCCAGTGTATTTCAGGCAGAGCTCCACGCCATCAAGGAATGCGCGAACCTTAACTACTCTTTAGGGATCAAAGGCGCAAACATCCATATTTTCACAGACAGTCAAGCAGCTATAAAAGCCCTTAGCTCACCAATAATTGTCTCAAAATCAGTCATGCACTGCTTCAATGCTCTCCAAACTCTTTGCTCCAGAAACAAAACCAAATTATGGTGGGTTCCCGGGCACGAGGGTATTGAAGGAAACGAAAAAGCTGATGAACTGGCCAGGAAAGGGTCAGGAACCCCTTTCATAGGACCAGAACCTTTCTGCGCCGTCACTAAATCAGCAATTAGTTCCACTATCAATAGTTGGGAACACAACACGTGTATCAGACAGTGGCAAGAAATCCCAGGCCTCAGGCAAGCCAAAAGATTAATCCTGCCATTCAAGAAAAATGCCAAAAAGATCCTAAATCTACGAAGGCACGATATCAAAACCTTGTAGGCTACCTAACGGGTCACCACGGTTTGCGATAACACCTACATAAACTTCATATAGCCGACTCGCCGGAGTGCCGGCTATGTCTTGAAGAAGACGAAACAGCTGAGCACATCATGTGTGAATGTCCGGCTCTATCTAGAATCAGAAGGAAATTCTTCTTTCGGGAAATATCAAGTCCAGAAGAATTGAAGAAGTCCTCTGCTGAAAACATTACCAGCTACATTAGGGAGGTAGAGACACTGCTAACCTAGATATCATTTTCTGTCATTCTCGGCACAATAGACCTTCTTGGTCAACGTGCCTATTCTTCGCTTTGGCGAGACAGAAGTTTAAAAAAAAAAAAAAAAAATATATATAGAGACTATGGTACTATCATCAACACGACCCTGAGGTAAACCCAGACAACGATGCATACAACGAGTATGAATCCGAGAAGACAACCACAATTTATGTAAAACAGATATAAGAAAACAACCACGGTATACCGTTGGGCCCCTGTTGTTGAGCCAACACATTTAAATATTAATTATTCACCATCATTTGTTACCTAGTTTAAGTCAAATTGTAAAGTGTGTTTTTTTTAGAGGTTGGTTTTTCGAATAGAGATAAAACTGACATTCTGTGATCAAATCTGGCAACCCTAATGTCATTTATGTTCAGTTTGGTTTGCCATTTCATCATGAACAGGTTGACAAATGAACAACGCTTGCAAATTGTGCAAATTTATTTCGAAAATAATGGTTCAGTTCGCGAAGTTTACCGCAAACTCCGTTCATTTTATGGTCGACATAATCGTCCATCAGAGCAATTAATTCGGTTAACCATGGATCGTTTTCGCACTACGTTTACTCTATGTGATAATACGCATCCGCAGAGACGTCGAACAGTGCGCACCGAAGAAACAATTGCCGCTGTAGAGCACAGCAATTGGAGCTTTGTTCATCAACTTTATGGAAGATTTTGCGCAAAATTCTTGGCTTACGACCTTACAAGATCCAGCTTGTGCAAGAATTAAAGCCGCGAGACCATGCAATGCGTCGTGATTTTGGCCGAAAATGAGATTGATATCGATGCTGATCGCAAAATTTTGGTCAGTGATGAGGCTCATTTTTGGTTGAGTGGCTACATCAACAAGCAAAATTGCCGCATTTGGAGTGAAGAAAATCCACATGAGACCCTTACATCCACAAAAACTGACTGTTTGATGTGCTCTAGGGGCTGGTAGAGTCAATGGGCCATACTTCTTCCGAAATGATTCTGGAGAGTCAGTTACCGTTAATGGAGACCGGTATAAAGCCATGATAACCGACTATTTTGTTCCCGAATTGGATGGCATGAATGTGGATGAGATGTGGTTAAAAAAAGGCGGCGCTACATGCCACACAGCGCACGTCACAATCGATTTATTGAAGGAAACATTCGATGAGCGCATAATTTCGCGGAATGGACCTGTCAATTATTGGCCACCAAGATCGTGTGATTTGACACCATTAGATTATTTTCTTGGGGATATGTGAAGTCGCTCGCCTACGCCAACAAACCAGAAACTTTAGGGGACTTGGAAGCCAACATTCGTGGCGTTATTGCCGACATAAAGCCCAATATGCTCGAAAAAGTGGTTGAAAATTGGACCTCTAGATTTGGCTTTATTCGAACCAGCCGCGGCGGCCACATGCCCAAAATCATATTCTGTTGCAACCACCTGTAAAAGGAGTAGGGAACTTTATGACCAAGGGATGCGTGTTTTTATTCGCACGATGTGGTACTTCCCTGTGTGCGCCGGAACGAGGGGTATGTCCGGCCGAAAATGTCTCGCTGCAGCGGCGGCCAGGGCTCTGGGTTATGGGAGAATATCGGTCGAATAAGAGTAGCACAAATAGTGTAAAAATTCGACTTACACTAAAACCAAACACGCATGCGGCCGGTGAAAATAAATAATTAATAAAAATAACGAAAGTCCGACGTTTGACAGGAATGCTTGACAGCAGGTATAGGTCACAATAGGGTTTGGCAGGAGGAGTAAAATGTCTTACAACCGATTCCACAGATAGATGGGGTGGATAGCAAGGCCCAGGGCGAGAATACCGGTTGCAAAACCTACTAGATGGCATTCGAGGCCACAGTTGGGAAAACGTAGGTTTTTCAATGGCTTCGTTTAAATAGAGGGGGACGTTTAGAAGAGGATAGTGTTTCCCAACAAAACGGGTAATGGAATTGGAGAATGGGGGAGGAAAAAATAACTGACTCCGAACGATGGTTCGATTTCTAGGTAAATGACGTTGACAAATGTGCACCGTACCTTCGAACGCAGAGGTCGTTGAGGACAAACCAAATCTCGTCTTTGAGTGGTTGGCCATTTTTTTTGAAAGTCCTTCAGCCGAGGAGTGCGCGGCGAATTTAAAAGTACGGAATATATTTAAAAGACATAGTGCGAGTGCAAAAATTAAAACTAAAATAATAATATATAAAGTATAAAAAAAAGGAGAGAAACTGTGGTGCTCGAACCCAACCCTCCAAGGTGAATGACAAAGTGTTACTTGCCGCGCAAAAAAAAAAAAAAACAAAAAAAAAACCGTCTCGGTAGTGCTATTCCCGGGAAGGGAGATAAAACCCGCCAGGTATTGGTTGGCAAAGCTGATTAGCGACGTACAGGGGTAGGAGGCAGAAGCACGTTTTGGGTGGCGGTCACAGACAAGGTCAGAAGCCGTGGCCGCCCAAACTCCTCAGGAAAGGGGCTTAAATTTCGGTCGACAACAACCGGTGACTGCCGGGACCTTCAACCGCACCCTCAGCTATATTATAAAACGGATTCGGTAGCGGGGGCCGCTAGTCAATCCCCCCAGCCGTTCCGTCCGAATCAAGGTGTGCGGGTGATTTAAGTCTCTCATAGAACCGGCTAGAACAACGCCGAAAAGACGACCAAGATCTCACCCCGCGGTCAGGATTGCGTTAAGTCATTGTCATAAGTTCATTTGTATGTTTGGTTAAACTATATATGTTTCATTGGCGTTGTACGTCTACGAGCGAATCTTAGGCTACGGAGTACTTACTCGAGACTACGTGTAGCGAGCTACGCCTTAATATAGTTTTGTATATCCATGTGTGGTAGCAAATAGCTATGCGCAGTACTAGGATAAGATAAGGTAGTTTAAGATTTTTTTGTGGTAAACTGAATTTTTTTGGCGTGAAGATTGTAAATTTTTGTTATATTCGTTTAACTTGTGTGGATACTTTGTAATAGGTGCCGTTTGATCCCCCTGCGAGTCGTCGCTTTGGTTAAAATCCCTATTGGGACAACAAAAAGTACGGATACCGAAATAGAGCTCTGTTTAGGTAGGAATTAGAGTCGCGAAGTCAATTAAGGGATGACTTTCCCCCAATGTTTTTTTTTGTGTGTGGGGCAAACCTATCTTAACTTTGTATAATCAGTTTTTCTGTGTTAACGACAATTTTGTTCATGGTTAAATATTTATAAGTTAAATGGTAAAATAAATTAAAATATTTGCTCAGCGAGCCACGCCAATCTGTCGTGTACGTTTATTTTCGGTCATCTCACTGAAAAGGTGAGGATGACGTTCTGAGACTTTTGCTATCGGGGGTGTGATGGGGTAAAGTAAAACCCTTTAGGCGTTGATGACGTGATCCGGCAGCAGCATCTCCAATAAAGGGGAAACCCCAACATCGGCCAACGAGTTTCCAGGAGGGGTGGGAATGGCCAGCGCTGAAGAACAACAACAGCGCCCCTCAGTGCGGTGAAGGTCCGTCCGCTTCTATGATGAAGGTAAAGTAAGTACCTGTTTGTCTGGCATGTTATATGTGTTGTAGTTGGTTAGGTCGAGCGGTGGGGAGCAAGAACCACACCATTCCGGCGAGCTGAGCCGTGCTGAGCAAGCATGCCAAGCTCTTCGCACTCGACACTCCTATCCCTTTCTATTTCCGTTCCCATCCATTTTTCCTATCCGCTTCCTGTTCCGAGTCCATTTTCAATTCCGAACGCCTTCCAAATCCTTTTCTAGCCACGCTACAGTTCAAACATTAATGGCATAAAATTATCCTTCCAATAAAGCCAAATTGATGGACAGTAAAACGATTTTCTTGTGTTTTATTTCAATCCGATGTTCTATACCTCTAAAAAAAAGCAAATGTAATCATCAACACGAACATTTTCTTGGGCGCGGTTGTAATAGGCCTGTTGAGGAATGAAATGTGCTTATGTTTTTCGTTAATATTTGTTAACCATTAGTAACTTACCCTATGTTCAACTTCACTCAAATTTATTCATTATCAGTTAGTTATTGTTATCCGTATTATATTGACTCTACAAAAAGTACAGTACATATTCACTTAGACTAAGATTTAAATTCATTACCGTAACTTCTCTCTTTGTTTTCTCTTTTTTTAACATTGCTATTCTTTTGAGTTTGAGTCTTTTGTCTTCTTTTGCATTGTATTCTATTGTAGCTTGTAGCGCTTTTCGCTCTCTTGGTTTTTGATCGTCAAACAGTTCAGACGTAATCGGTAATTTCCCAAAATAAAATTATTGTATTACATTCATACACACTACACATAAAACAAATTCTGTTCTTCGCAAACACAAGACCAAGATTCATTATAAAATATAATGGTCCTTCGCAGCCGAATTAATTCATGACAGTTTTATTAAATGAATTAAACATACATTATAAATGTTTCCATAAATTATTTGTGCATGCCTTTATATATAAAAAGGGTGATTTTTTAAGAGTTTTAGAACTTTTTTAAAAAAAAAACAGAAAAAATTCGAAAAAATGAATGAAATGTTTATTTGAATCGATAGTTTGAACCTTGCAATTTAATGTTTATAGATAATTTCATGCAAATGTTGACCGCGGCTGCGTCTCAGGTAGCCCATCCGCTGAGTCCAATTTTGGCATACTCTTTCACACATATCGGCCGGTATCTCACGAATGAATGCATGGATGTTGGCTTCCAGTGCGTCAATCGAAGCGGGCTTGTCCCTATACACATTAGCCTTGGCATACCCCCACAAAAAATAATCTAATGGTGTCAAATCGCACGATCTAGGCGGCCAATTGACCGGCCCGAAACGTGAAATTAACTGTTCACCAAACTCGCCTCGCAATTGCGCCATTGTTTCGCGTGCTGTGTGGCATGTGGCACCGTCTTGTTGAAACCACATATCATGCAAGTCAAGAACTTCCATTTCGGGCAAAAAAAAGTTTGTTATCATCGCTCGGTAGCGTTCACCATTGACAGTAACGCTGCGATTCGCATCATCTTTGAAGAAATATGGCCCAATAATGCCGCCGGCCCATAAACCGCACCAAACAGTGGCTTTTTCGGGATGCATTGGTAGCTGTTGCAATGCTTCTGGCTGATCTTCACTCCAAATGCGGCAATTTTGCTTATTTACGTACCCATTCAACCAAAAATGAGCCTCATCGCTGAACACAATTTTTCGATAAAAAAGCGGATCCTCGGCCAGCTTTCCAAGAGCCCATTCACCAAAAATTCGGCGTTGTGGTAGATCGGCTGGCTTTAGTTCTTGCACCAGCTGTATCTTAAAAGGCTTTACGCCCAAATCCTTCCGCAAAATTTTCCACGTAGTGCTGTAACAAAGGCCTAACTGCTGGGAACGGCGCCGAATCGACATTTCGCGGTCTTCTGTCACACTAGCTGATACGGCCGCAATATTTTCTTCACTACGCACAGTACGTAAACGTGTTGGTGGTTTAATGTCCAACAAAGTAAATTTGGTGCGAAATTTGGTCACAATCTTCCGAATAGACTGCTCAGAAGGTCGAGAATGCCGATCATAAAATGGAAGCAGCGCGCGATGAACATTTCGAACCGAGCACGAATTTTGATAGTAAAATTCAATAATTTGCAAGCGTTGTTCATTAATTTGTAAGACGATCCATGGTCAAATTGCAAACCAAACTGAAGCTGTTTGACAGTGACACAAGGTACTAAACACACGTCAGCTGTCAAAACCAGTGTTGCCAAAACCAAACCAGCTAAAAAATCACCCTTTACATACTTTTGCCTGTTTATTATATACCCATTTACACTATCTGCAAAACACGTGTTGTGAACTCATTCTTTTCATCGCGAGTAATAATTCATTTACTTCGTAATAACTCTTTTCGCGTTGCTTGGCAAGAACACTTTTGTTTGACAAAAAATGAATAAAATCATATCAAAACGTGGACATATCAAAGGTGCCCTTACAAAGGCATTAGCATTTGTAGAAAGCGTAGACGAAAATGTTTCGCTAGAACTTTTAGAAATTCGTTGGCTAAGTGTAGAGAAATCGTGCTCGTCTTTTGAGCTCCTGCATGAAGAACTTTCGGGGTTCTCAGAAGAAGACGGTTTTGTTGATCCTGAACCCGAGTTTACGGAATACGAAACTAAATATTTTCTTGTTCAATCAACGCTCACAAAATTAATTCGCGGAAGAAAAAATACAAACGATTCCGAGACTGGTGAATCTGCCATCAAAATGTTAGTTAACCAGCAAGCTTCTTTCCTGGAAAATATTAATAAGGCAAAACCGTCATCATCCATTTGTCTGCTAACACTAAGCGTTCCAATCTTTTCGGGTGACTACAAAGAATGGCCTTGCTTTAGGGACCTTTTCATTGGTTGCATAGACACTAAAACAAATTTGACCGCGACACAAAAATTCCATTATCTTAAGTCGTTTTTGCGAGGTTCGGCGGCAGATTTGATTCGCCATATAACCGTATCGGATCCCAACTACGTCGATGCTTGGGAGCGGTTAGAAAAAAGGTACGATCGGTCTAGCCTAATAATTCAGGCACACATTCAAGCGTTCCTATCTTTACCTTGTGCCACAAATGGCGTACAATCTCTGCGTAAAATTACGGACGGTGCCGACGAAGCTATTCGCGGCTTAAAAGCACTGGGAGCAAAAGGTAGTGACCCTTGGGTAATTTATCTTCTGCTTCAGAAA
The DNA here is from genome assembly GCA_948293265.1 of Cheilosia impressa. NCBI lineage: Eukaryota > Metazoa > Arthropoda > Insecta > Diptera > Syrphidae > Cheilosia > Cheilosia impressa. The sequence continues at coordinate 62,928,422 of OX411880.1, read as the reverse complement.
TTAGATAGTGACACTCGCCAATCTTGGGCCGAAGAAGTGGGATCAAAAGATAATTGCACAATAGACGAACTACTGACATTCTTAGATCTTAGGTGTGAAGCTTTAGAGTCGTGTCAATCGCACTCTCGTTCTATTCAATCCCGCGGTAGGTCACCCAAGGCTATACATAGTCACTTCGTAGAATCGAGTCAACAGTGTCCCGACTGCAAAGCAGATCACATGCTTTCGAAATGTGAACAATTTCTGTTTACACATAAACACTATCCCAGGTCACTTCAGGGCAATGCGACAAATATGCATATGTAGCAACACGAGCATTGCACTGAAGTGACCCAGTAAACAAATCAACACATGTAAGGTAACCTCAGTGCATTGCCACTCTAGATTTGCCTATCAGCAAATGACAGTGCACTTAGGTAACCCAATTAATCAATAATAATAGTTAAGCATTTTTTAGGTATAAAAACCCAATCAAGTAACAATAAAGACACAGTCCACTACCAACTACCACTGATTTATCATTGGTCCTTCGAGACGACAACAAACCACCCGAGTTCAACCCAATAAAGTTCCTGTTACCTCACCATACAGTGCCCACCAGACGCATCGTACTATGGAGAATCTGACCAACCAGCAGGAAGAGATCGGCGCCGAAATCACCAAGTTGCTGGAGCAGATTGGAAAGGAACCAATATCAAGAAGGACGCAAGAGTTCATACTAAGGAAGACAGAAGAAGTGAACAATCTCTGGGAGATTTTCCTTCAACTGCATGCAGAGATTGAAAAACTTGACCAACCCGACCACGACTACTTCACTACGAAATTCTTCAACCAAGTAGAGCAAGTAGTAAGCAAAATAAATCAGAAACTTACGTCATACACAACTGCATTGGAGCGATCAGAACAGCTCAAGGTAATAACCGAACGAAAAACTGACGCGCCAGCAGAAAACTGTGACAAACCAACATACACGCCCAAAAATTACCCATCAGCTATGGGAGCGAGTGGTTCACACACTGACCCACATTCACTGAGGCGGAAGCGAGCTCAAATTCGCATTACATCATTTTCCAAACAGTTGGAACTTGTGAATTTGAGTGGCGATATAAGCAATGCCATCATTGAATTCCAAACTAACAGCTTGACTGAGGAATGGGAAAAGATTGAGGCAATATACGAAGAAGTACTCATGTATGAAGAAAACCACAGCGATTCAGAGTTACTAACTAACCAAGTAGACGATCTCCGAAGGGCGTATTCGGAGGCAGTAATTTCACTCCGAGAAATAGGAAGCCTAGAGCGAGGCGCACAAGTGGAAAACGACATTAGACTTCCACGCCTTCAAATACCCACGTTCGAAGGAAAGTTCAATACGTGGGTAGAGTTCGAAAACCTATTCAATCAGCTAATCCATACAAATAGAAGGTTGTCTGATGTAGAAAAGATGAGATACCTTAAAAGCAACCTGAGGGGAGAAGCCGCCAAACTTTTAAGCCACCTGGAGGTCAGCACCCACAATTATAACGTGGCTTGGAAGTTAATAAAGGAAAGGTATGAAAATAAAAGAAGAATACTCTCAACACATTTACAAACACTACTCACTCTACCAAAAATGGAGGCAGAATCAAGTAGTCTACTAAAAAGAATGCACGACACTACAAAAGAATGTCTACATGGAATTGCGAACCTAGGCATTGACACGTCATCATGGGCACCCATAGTGGTTCATCTTATGATTCAAAAGCTCGACTATGAGTCATTAAAGCTTTACGAACAATCGCTTCCCCAAACAAAGGAGATTCCAAGCTTCGAACAATTCTACAGCTTCCTAACAACTAGGTTTCAGGCGCTAGAAGCCGTAGGGGAAAACAAGAGGCGCGACCATCCGACACACAAAACTCACCCAAAAAGTCCTATAGTGCGAAACTACGCTACAACGGCTGAGCAAAAATGTTTCTACTGCCAAAAGGCGCACAACATCTACACCTGCGATGCATTTTTGACACTAAACATTCAACAACGTGTTAATGCAGTAAGGCGGCTGAACTTATGCCACAACTGCTTAAACCACACGACAGACCTAACATGCCATAGCCGGCGCACATGTGCCAAGTGCCGAAAACTACACCATACTCTGATTCACCCAGAATCGCAGGGGCAAAATATGCCACTTCAAGTTCAGAATACGGTTGCTGAACAAAGCACGGATGTACTGCTAGCCACAGCGGTCATCAAAGCAACATCGCTAAATGGAAAACAGGAATTACTACGCGCTCTAATCGACACAGGGTCGCAGGTATCCTTTATAACAGAGCATGCTGCTCAACTACTATCACTCCCAAGGACAAAGACGTATGCCAAGGTATCTGGAGTGGGAGCAACGAACGCCGCTACATCTCTAGGAAAGGTACAAGTGCAAATTCAACCACAGTTTCCATCTTCATTCAAGACCAACGTTGAAGCACTGATCCTAACAAAGCTAACTAAACAACTTCCGAACGCACATGTCAGTAGTACAATACCATGGAAGAACTGTGTGTTAGCAGACCAGACGTTCAATCAACCCGGACCAATTGACATGATCATAGGAGCCGATGTATACACATACATTGTACGTGAAGGCATACGAAAAACAGCAAAAGGCATTCTTGCACAAAACACGGAATTGGGATGGATCATCTCTGGAAGAGTGCCAACACCTCAGAACAAATTAAAGGTGGTAGCAATGATATCCAAACTGGACCTAAGCACGCTAGACAAACAACTGCGTAAATTCTGGGAAATTGAGGAACCACAAACAGAGATGGGAGAAGTTGAAGACAACCATTACAATAAGACTCATAGGCGGAATAAGGATGGGACCTACACTGTCAGGATCCCATTCAAGGAAAACAAACAACCTCTGGGTAACTCAAGGAGACGAGCTGCTGCAAGATTACTGCAAATGGAGAAAAGGTTCAAGGTAGACAACAAACTGGCAGAGGAATACAGAAAATTTATGCAGGAGTATATCACCTTGGGACACATGAAACCTGTTGAGAGTCCGCGACCGGAGGAAGAAACATACTACATGCCTCACCAAGCAGTAATAAAGGCAGATAGTACAACTACAAAATTACGCGTGGTGTTTGACGCGTCATCCAAGACAGACAATGGTGTTAGCCTAAATGACAACATGCTCATTGGCCCTCGCTTACAAGCAGACCTATCATCAGTACTGCTTCGTTGGCGAAAATACAAGTACGTGTTTACGGCCGATGTAGAAAAAATGTATCGGCAAATAAAAATCGATCAGCGAGATCAAAAATATCAACGAGTACTATGGAGAGCATCCCCGGAGCAACCCATTCAAGAATTTGCACTAACCACAGTAACATATGGTACCTCATCTGCGCCATATCTTGCAATTAAAACCATGCACCAACTCGCCAAAGATGAAGCAAAGAATTATCCGAAGGCTGCCAGGATAGTTCAAGAAGAGTTTTATGTCGACGACATGATGTCCGGAGCGGATACTCTTCACGAGGCAAAATACTACAACATGAATTATGCCAACTAATGGAGTCCGGAGGTCTCGTGCTGAGAAAATGGACGAGCAATAGCGCTGACCTATTAAAGTCAATACCACCCAGCAAAAGAGAAAAGGGCATCCTTGAGATAACCGACGACGAAACAATTAAGACTTTAGGAATTTATTGGTCTCCACGAATTGATCAATTTCAAATAAAAGTAATCGTCCAACCATCCAACATCAAGGTAACAAAGAGACTACTCTTATCAGAAATAGCCAAAATATTTGATCCACTGGGATGGTTAACACCAGTTATAATCACTGCAAAAACGATGCTACAGGCACTATGGAAAGAAGAACTAGCATGGGACGACCCAATTCCCAACAACCTCATGCAAAAATGGATCAAGTTCAGAGAAGCATTGCCCACACTACAAGAAATCACCATACCGAGATGGATCTGCACAGATGCGAAACAAGCAAAATTCGAGCTATACGGGTTTTGTGACGCAAGTGAAAGAGCATATGCAGCAGTTATCTACAGTAAGGTAACAACTTCCGAAGGCGAAGTTGTCATCCGGCTATTAACGGCAAAATCAAAGGTAGCACCAATAAAACCGCAAAGGACAATTCCAAAACTAGAACTATGCGCTGCGCTGCTTTTAACCAAAGCATTGGTTCATGCTGCCAACGCAATGGCCATTCCAATATCCGCCACTCATCTATGGACAGACTCGCAAATAGTTTTGGCATGGATCAAAGGCGACCCTCAGAAATGGGAGAAGTTCGTGACGAAGAGGATCGCTGAAATACAACAAGTAACCAAACCCGATCAGTGGAACTACGTGAAGACTAACGAGAACCCAGCCGATTGCGCGTCAAGAGGAATACACCCCGACGAATTGAGAAATCACCCACTCTGGTGGAATGGCCCAGCATGGATAAGATACACGGAACACGAAAGTAAAATCCAAGTCGTAACATCTACAGTACAAAACATTGAAACCAGAGAATACCAAAAAGAAGCCACAGCAGAAAATGATCAGTCAATAATACAACGATTTTCAGTCCTTAATCGACTCTTGAGGGTCGTGGCATACTGTAATCGGTTCATAAACAAATGTAAACATGCAAACATAATCTACGAATCCACGTGTCTAGCCCCTGAAGAATTAACCCAGGCCAAACAGCAAGTCATACGCATAACGCAAGCAGCAGAATTTCATGAAGAAATCAGTAGGCTGAAGCAAATCAGACCCCTCCAGCCGAAAAATAAAATCAGACCACTCATGCCGTTTCTAGACAGCAGCGCAATTCTACGCGTGGGTGGCAGACTACAACAATCATTCCTCACATACGATGAAAAACATCCGATCATACTACCACGGAAAAGTCATTTAACTACACTAATAGTGAGAGACGCCCACCTGAAAACACTACACAGTGGAAATCAAGCTACACTAGCTTTCATACGGAGACAATATTGGATCATTGACGGGCGAAATACTATACGTCGTCACATTCATCAATGTGTCATTTGCACCCGATTCAAGGCAGTAACAATGAAACAACAGATGGGATCTCTACCAGCTCCTCGGGTTGCCCCGTCCAGACCATTCACCCATACTGGGGTAGACTATGCGGGTCCAATAAAAATTCGGACATCTAGAACAAGAGGACTCTCCGCATACAAAGGATATATAGCCGTCTTTATATGTATGGCAACGAAGGCAGTGCATGTCGAGGCTGTAAGTGACATGACAACCGATACCATTCTAGCTGCGTTCAAGCGATTCACGGCACGGCGAGGATTATGTGCTCACATGTACAGCGATTGTGGCACGAACTTTGTTGGGGCCCGGAGAACACTAACTGAAGACCTACGGAAAACAATTGAAAATTCCGAGCACCATGTAGCGAAACTCTTCGCCACAGACGGTGTACAATGGCACTTCAATCCACCTGCAGCCCCTCACTTTGGAGGTATATGGGAATCTGCAGTTAAATCTATCAAGCACCATTTGAAAAGAGTAGTTGGAGAGGTCGCGCTAACCTTTGAGGAACTGAGCACAATCCTCTACCAAATAGAGGCATGTCTCAACTCCCGACCTCTGAGTCCATTGTCAGCCGACCCACGGGACTACAACGCACTCACTCCGGGCCACTTTCTAATGGGTACAGCACCTGTAAGTCCACCGCAACCTCAAGACCACAACAAGGGCGTCAATCCACTCAAACGCTGGAGATTGGTGGACAAATTGACCAGAGACATTTGGAAAACATGGTCGTCAGAATATCTTCATCAACTACAACAACGCATCAAATGGGAAAATCCATTCATCAACATCAAAGTCGGAGAATTAGTTCTCATAAAAGATGAAAACCTTCCCCCAGCCAAATGGCTCTTAGGGCGAATTACAAAAACACATCCAGGACCCGATAACAAGGTTAGAGTAGTTGATGTTCGATGCAAAGGAGATTCGATGATGACGCGACCTATAACAAAAATCTGTAAACTCCCGATTGAGGAGAGCGAAGCTGAAGAAGCGCGCGCAGCAGTCACGCAAGCATACCACATTAGAGACTCTGAGACAAGAAGAACAGCCAAAACAAACAAGGTAACAAGGAAAAGACGCATCAATCCAGTAGTTGGGTATAGCAGCCTTATACCCAGTGGAAAACAGCGAAAATTAGAAGACATACGAACGCCGTCAGGCCAAGGCCGCATAACCATAGCAGATTATCGCACAAGGAGGCACGAGCAACGGTTCAGGTTATTGTGTACTCTTCTACTACTTTTTCTAGCCAAAGTTGGCAAAACTGAGTACACCATAACACACCCATCTCCGGGACTATACATCGAGCATATGGGTGAAGCCATGATACAAAGAGGCACGCTACGAATGGAAGTCAACTATGCGATCAACACCACTAAGGACATAGAAGACATCAATAACATAGTAGCACAAATGAGTAAAACATGTGATCAAGCAAAACAACGTGATGAAGAAGTTCACTGCACCATGCTCATACGACATCTCCGGGAAAAACAGTCTACGATTCTCAGAGCCCTAGCAACAATTCAGAACCCCGCCCATGCGAGAAGAAGAAGGGGAATTTTCGGAAACATTCTACAAGAAGTCTTCGGTGTAAACGATGAAGTGTATACCGACATAAAAACTCTTAATGAGAACCAACGGAATTTGTTGCAAACAAGTCAACATCAGACAACGCTAATGCTCACAACCACGGCTCAAATGCGCGATCTCGAAAGCACAACCCAGCAGAAGCTTAACGCATTCACTAACAAACTAAACCAGGCGACGACAGAAATAACCAAAGTAGAAGGTTGGTTCTCAGAAAAAATCAATGTAAACCGAATTGACGTTCAATTTTTGATTGCGTATAACATTGCTACCGGAATACTAGAAGAATTGGAGACCAGATACAATACACTTATGAAGGTGATACTACAGAGGGCAGAAGTACTGGAAAGTATTACACCAGGCGAATTCATGGCGGTTATACAAACAGCTGCAAAGGCGCTCCCACCGAATATTAGAATATTACCCAAGCCCGAACGCAGAACTGTAACAAACAGAAACCGAACACATATAAGTGCCCACTGGTTCCTCCCGTTGACCTCGTCCGCAACATATAACTTGGTCAACATCACTCCCATACCAAAAAGACTGGACAACGACTCATACGTAGCTCCGGCCATCATCAACACAATCATAGCCACGGATTACAATAGCCAGACCTACTTTGAGTTGTCTGAGAGAGAGTTTCTACAATGCATTAATCAAGAGAAACACAGCTTTTTGTGTGCACCAACAGTGGTAAGCCGAATAGACACGAACCCAAACTGCATCATCGATGAGATATACAAGAGGCAAGAGATCAAGATTCCCAAAATAATATTCAAACACGTTTACCAAATGAATACCTGGCTATTTATCACCAACAAGCCAGCGGCAGCCGCAGTTATATGTAACGGCATATATAAGGATGTAGAGCTAAGAGACACCGGAATAATACAGATAGACAACGGTTGTGTAATCAAAACAAAAAAGAGCATACTAACCACTGAAATTACGGATACAACCTTTATAAAAGCAACGTATCACCATCCATTAAGCTTTAATTTGTCTCAACTTAAGAGCATAGACGCAACACAATCGTCCTTATTAAGTCAGGAAGCCATTTTGAAAACAACTGACCGCTTCACAACAATAATCCAAGACGAAAATCAACTGCAGACTACGCAACCACACGTATGGAAGACAATAGGTCATCACGCTACTACGGGATCACTCACGCTAACAGTAACCATGATTCTTCTTCTAGCAGTCTATAGACATCGCCTGTTATGAAAGCGACAAATTACGTCGACCAAGTCCAACCAAGGCCAACAGATCCAATCATCATCTATTACCATCGACAACAATCAACCGACCGCTACTCCACGAAGGTTTAACCTAAGTACACTATCACCCAAGGAGACATGCACAACAGACGACATCATCTGAGGGCCCGGAAAATGTTTACACATAAACACTATCCCAGGTCACTTCAGGGCAATGCGACAAATATGCATATGTAGCGAGCATTGCACTGAAGTGACCCAGTAAACAAATCAACACATGTAAGGTAACCACAGAGCATTGCCACACTAGATTTGCCTATCAGCAAATGACAGTGCACTTAGGTAACCCAATTAATCAATAATAATAGTTAAGCATTTTTTAGGTATAAAAACCCAATCAAGTAACAATAGAGACACAGTCCACTACCAACTACCACTGATTTATCAATTTCTTTCCCTCGGCATCGACGAGCGTCGTGATTTCGTTAAGGAACATTCGCTCTGCTTTAACTGTCTACGATCCGGACACACATCGAACAAGTGTTGATCAAATTTCCGATGACAGTTCAACGTCTGGGTCTTCATCGCAAAAACGCTCGCATTCCTATCGTTGGTGTTGGATCTACAGCTGCAGGTGTAACGAATGGAATCGTCACACTTAAACTTACCTCTCGTTTCTCTCACGCTTCAATTGAAGTTGACTGCTATATAGTCTCCAAACTAACCTCGCTAATACCAGCTACAATTTCGACAAATATTAATGTGTCATCGTTTACAATGACAGATCCTAATATCAATATACCAGGTCATATCGACATACTCATTGGCGCAGATAAGGCATTTAGCGTTTTTAACGGTGCTGCTATTCACGGTCAGCAAGGAACACCTGACCTTATACCAACAATTTTCGGCTGGGTGGCTTGTGGCAATATGACCATCAATAGCAGTACGAAAGATGTTGGATTGAATTCCTTTTGCACGCGATTAGAGATTAATCAAACATTCGATCTAGAGCGCTTTTGGCGTCTCGAGGAGATTCAAAGCGAACCTAATTTGTCTTTTGAAGACCAGCAAGCGGAAGACATTTTCACCATAACACATTCTCGTTCACCTGACGGCAGGTACTTTGTTGAGCTACCTTTCAAAACCAATGCAACTATTGATTTCGGAAATAGTAAGAAAGTTGCATTACATCGTTTTCAATCCGTTGAACGCAGAATTCAAAACAATAAGTACTTACGGGAAAGGTACACTAGCTTTATGGACGAATATTTGCAATTAGGTCATATGGAGGAGGTACCTAGTAGCGAAATAGATCTGCCGACCAGTAAATGCTATTACCTACCCCACCATTCCGTGATTAAAAACGATAGCAGCACTACCAAGGTTAGGGTGGTTTTTGATGGGTCAGCTGAGACTGAGAACAACCAATCTCTCAATAAGGCGCTCTTGGTAGGTCATACATATCAGCGTGACCTGTTCTCTATTTCACTTCGTTTTCGTCGTCATCGGTATACAATCTCTGGGGACGTTGAAAAAATGTTCCGCCAGATTCTGGTCTCGAGGAAACATACAGACTTCCAGCGGATCCTTTGGAGAAGATCAAGTGACCTTCCTTTAAAAACATATCGCCTTTTAACCGTAACGTATGGAACAGCCTTTGCAACGTTTCAAGCTGTACGCACTCTTTTTCAATTGGCACATGACACCAAACATTTGTATCCTCGCGCAGCAGACATTCTCTTAAACGACTTCTACGTTGATGATGTAATGACCGGTGCAGACTCCGTTGAAGAATTATTATACCTTCGGTTAGAGTTGATTGCCTTACTCAAGTCAGATGGCTTTAACCTACGCAAGTGGACCACAAATTGCTGGCCACTATTAATCACCTTACCGGAAGATCAGTACGAATTATCCCCAAAGCAATTTGAAGACTGCAGCTCAATAAAACTACTCGGAATGCAGTGGTCACCAGCAAAGGATTCCTTTTCGTACAAAGTAACTTTGTGCGATAAGCCTGCATCGACAAAACGGAGAATTCTTTTAGAGTCCGCCAGGATATTCGACCCATTAGGATTTCTTAGGTTAGGTTAGGTTAGGTTGGGAGGGCAGTTTTGCATCAGATGCAAATTTTCACCCGGAAGCCGTGCAGGCCCATTGTGAATACCCTGTTCATACATGTAAGGACATGTGGCTAACAAAACCACTTCGATCTGTTGAGGAATAGTTTTATGTCTGATAGAGGTACCCCAGCCAAGTCGTCCAAACTATCGAAGAACCTTGCTCCCATACAGGATGAGCGGCGTTCTTGTAAAGCTGGGCAGTGGCATAGAAGATGTTCTACGGACTCAATTTCCTCTTCGTCTCTGCAGCTTCTGCAGAAGTCATTTGCAAGAACTCCCAGCCTTTTAGCCATGTTTCCTATGGTGCAGTGTCCGGTTAGAACCCCGACGAGCATCCGGATTTGGCTTCTGTTAAAAGAGACTAGGAGCTTTGATCTTTTGGTGTCAACCACAGGCCACAGACTGCGGGTTACGACGCAACCGATGGTGTTGCTCCATTGTTCCTTAGCCAGTTGCGTGGTGACGCTGTCAATAAAAGTCTTAGCAGTGTTGAAAGGCGGTAGCACCTCTCCGTCCGCAAGTTGAGGGTTTAAATCAGAGCCGTATCTGGCCAATTCATCCGCTTTTTCGTTCCCTTCCACCCCAACGTGTCCAGGAACCCAGCAGAGTAGAATTGAGTGATGGCGTATAGCCTTAAGTGCCAAAAGGCAGTCTGTGACACATTTCGCATTAACAAGGTTGGAGCCGATTGCTTTGAGTGCTGCTTGACTGTCCACGCAGATGGTTATTTCCATTGCTGGTAGTCCCATCGATAAGATAGTCTGTGCTGCTTTCTTGACCGCATAGATCTCAGCTTGGAAGACGCTACAGTGATCAGTCAGTCGAAACGACTGGTTAATAGCAAGTCTTTCTGAGAATACGCCGGCTCCTGTACCATTTTCTGTTTTTGAACCATCCGTGTAGACGGATATACCTCTAATGAAGGTACTGCGTGAGTTCCAGTCCTGTCTTTTGGGTATAGTGATTCTGAAATTTTTCTCAAAGTCATATCTGGGTTTCTCGTAATCTGTAAGTGACATGAGTCCCTTTCGATCAAAGATTTCAAGTATGCTTGAGTGTCCGAAGTAACGAGGCTTCCAAGTTTTGTTCTCTCTTAATCTGAGAGCGGCTTTGGCTGCCACGTTCTTAGTGAATAGCTCAATGGGTTGCAGGTTCAATAGCGTTTCCAGGCCTAGTTGTGGTGTGGATTTAATTGCACCTGTTATACCCAAGCAAGCGATTCTCTGCACCTTGTTCAGGTTTTTAAGATAGGATTTGGTTTTGACCGCCTCCCACCAAACTAATGAACCATAGGTAAGAATGGGTCTCACAATCGCGGTGTACAGCCAGTGCACAATTTGCGGTTGTAAGCCCCAGTTTTTCCCAAAGGTTTTCTTACATGCATAAAAGGCATTAAGTCCTTTCTTCATTCTTTCTTCAGTATTCCGTTTCCAGTTCAATTTGGAGGTGAATACTACACCCAGGTATTTGGCCTCGGTCGAGAGATTAAGTCTGACTCCTTTAAGATTCGGTGGGTCCCATTTTGGTACCTTAAATTTCCTGGTGAACAGAATGAGTTCGGTCTTTGCCGGATTAACTGCAAGACCGTTGTGGTCCGTCCAATTAGATAGTTCTGATAACGCAGATTCCATAATATCTCTAATGGTGGAAAGGTATTTTTCTGTTATTAGTACAACTATGTCATCTGCATAAGCGACTATCTTAATACCTCTGCTGACAAGGGATCTAAGAATTTTGTTGATCGAGATATTCCACAGTAGAGGAGATAGGACTCCTCCTTGTGGTGTTCCGCGATTAACTCCTTTCTTAATAGCACAGTCCCCTAGGCTGCTGTTAATAACTCTGCTGTTAAGCATAGTCTTAACCCAGTTTGTCAGAAACTGTGATGAACCTGACTCCTCAAGTGAGGATATAATAGTACTAGTATTCAGGTTGTTGAATGCACCTTCAATGTCCAGAAAGGCCGCCAACGTGAATTCTTTGTCTCTAAGGGATTTCTCGATCGTTCTAGTTACTTCATGTAGGGCTGTCTCCACGGATCTGCCTTTGACATATGCATGTTGTGCACTACACAAAGCACCGGTTGTTTCGAGAGTGTTCCTTAGGTGCAGGTCCAATAACCTTTCCAGTGTTTTCAGAAGAAAAGATGAAAGGCTAATTGGCCTGTAGTCCTTGGGTGTGGAGTGACTAGGTTTCCCTGCTTTGGGAATAAAGACGACCCTCACCTCTTTCCAGCAGTCAGGAACAAGTCCAAGTGTCAAGCAACCCCGAAAGATTGCCTGTAGCCATGGGACGGTCCTTTTACTGCTCTTTTGTAGCATGGCAGGTATAATACCATCCGGTCCCGCCGACTTGTACGGATGGAAGGATTGAAGAGTTCATGCTATTCTATTCGTGCTTGTACATTTCCTGATGATAGCCAGTTCTTCATTCGAAAGTGAGGAGAGGCTTCCATCAGGACTGTGTAGCAGGCTTCCTGGGATTGTGCATCCCGGAAAGTGTGTTCCGAGGAGCAAGTCAAGAGTCTCCTGATTACTAGCTGTCCAGCTATTGTCTTCCTTGCACAGGTACCCTACGGGAGAGGGAATTTTGGCAAGGACTTTCCGGAGCCTTGCCGCTTCTGTGGTGGATTCAATGCTGGAGCAATAGTCTGCCCAGGATACACGTTTGGCTGCTCTAGTTTTCTTTTTAAATTCGCTGAAGCTGTTGCGATATGCACTCCAGTCTTCATCGGTTTTTGTCAGTTTGGCTCTATTAAAAAGTTTCCTGGTTTTGGTCCTAAGAAGTCTTAGTTCCCTAGTCCACCACGCAGCGTGTGTTCTTTTGGGAGGACGACTAATAGGGCAGGATTTTTTAAAGGAGTCAGTTAGGGTCCTGGTGAGAAGATTGACTGTTTCGTTGACGTGTGTCGATTTCGACAGTGTTCCAATGGGGTTTGGTGGTAGTCGACGTTCGACCAGTTCGGAAAATTTACTCCAGTCAGTCTTGGCAGGATTCCTAAAAGGGAGTTCTTTGGGTAGTTCAAAGTCGATTGTGAATGTTATCCTGAAATGATCAGAGAAAGAGCACTTCGGAGAAACCTTCCAATCGTTGACCCTGAATCTGTTTACTGGGAGCGCTAGAGTTAGATCTATTACTTCTTCCCTAATTTTGTTGTGAAAAGTAGGATGACTACCCCTGTTACAAATATGTAGGTTGGAGAGTAATATAAAATCAAGTATAGACTCACCTCTTTTGTTAATATCACTGCTGCCCCACTGTGTGTGATGAGCATTGGCGTCCATACTTACTACTAAGTTGGCTCTGGTGGTGTTGGCGTACTGTACCAGGTCCCTTAGTAGTGGTGATGGGGGGTCTTCTTCTTCGTAAGGCAGATATGCGGATGCAAGAATGAGTTTGGGCTCGTTCTTGCGGTCGCATATCGCCACTGTCAGATCACTGTTGCTGAAACGATAAGAGAAAAGAAAGTTAATTGATTTCTTTAACAGAATGCAACTCCTAAGTTTACCTTCACAGCTAGAGTGTAGGAGTGTGTAGTTTTTTGACCTCAGTCCTTGGATTTTGGCTTTGTATAGCCATGGTTCCTGGATTAGGGCCACGTCCACACTCTCGTCATTCATGAACAGCAGCAGGTCGTCGGTGGCAGCTTGAGAGTGATGCAAATTAATCTGCACCACCCTGAGCTTTCCGGCGCTGGCCATCGTTACTAGGGAAGGAGAACTTGATGTTCCCCAACCCAAATTTGACGACCCCTGCTGAGGATCTCAGATGGTTGGCGGATTTAGGATCCACCGCAATTCGCAGATCCCTACCGCCACCTTTCTCCCTGGGCCTGGAGCTTACCACCTTCCACTCACCCACGTTCAGCTCCTTATTCCGCAGACCAACCAGCTTGAGTATGGATTGTTCCTCCGGAACCGGAGGAGGTATCCATACGTGCACCAGGGTCCGCAGAGGTAGGGCTGAGGCAGGTATGGCTTCCAGTTTGGCACCAGCCCACAGTTCTCCCAGGCCTCGAATGCAGCGCGTTAAAAAGTCGAGTGACTCTTTGTTGCCACATCCGACGACCTTTACCCCCTTCCGCCAGCCTGCCCCATCAAAGTTGCAGGTGTCGTTGATGTCAGCAGCTTCTCCCTCTGAAATCATGGCTTCCAGGATCTTTGCCTCTACCTTGAGCCATTTGTCTGCCGCGAGTTTCCCATCAGGGTTACTGCGGTCAATAATGGCTAGGGTGAGGTCTTCGCTACTTTTCAGTTTTGCTTTCTTTGCCGAGTTCCCTGTTACCTCGTCGGCTGAGCGGATTCTTTTAGGGGCCTGCTTAGCTGTTTCCTTACCTGTGGCCTTCGAGTCCTTGAACTTTTCAGACCGTTGGTGGGATTGCTTGGCATTGACCTCCTTCCGAATAGCACCCAGCTTTCGTGGTGTCGGGTCTTTAGGCTTAGCATTGTCTTTTTGTGGTAGTGGGACGACGGGAACCACCGTCTTAGAGGTCGATGGAGTGGGGGTTGCCTCCGAAGTAGGCCGTTCCTCTCTCTTCTCGACTCCTTTTTTTCCTACCACATGGCATGTTGGTGAGACCGAATCTGCAACAGTCGCGGGTACGAGGTGTGTCTTGTTACCAAGACGATTCTCGTACTGTTTGACCTGCTTGGTGTGCTTCCTCACCAACGCTCTATCTCTCTCAGAGAGCTTAGCCGTGTCGCATTCCTTCATTTTCCTCAGGAATTTCAAGGAACATTTGTAGCCCTCCCTTTTTTTCTGCTGCGATGTTTTGGGGGCTCTTTTTCTTTTTCGAGGAACGAGTGTGTCCTCCAGAAGTCTGTCCTCCGTCTCAGAGTCAATGGACAGACTGTTACTGGCTTGAGAGGAGAATAACTCCCCCAGCACGGTTATGTCCGGCCAAGAGCTCTCTGACGAAGCTTCAACTTCCAGTGAATCGCTGGCGTCCTGTCGATTCAGCTTGGTGCCGTCAAGTAGCAATTTGCCTCCACACCCTTGACTATCAGTGTGGTCCTCCATGAAAGTTGGGTCCTCCAGAATCCGTGACCCTGCCGCTTCCGCGAGTGGATTTTCACTATTGTGCGTTCCACCTGGAGTAATTTCCTTAGATTGTTGTAATTTCATGTTTTTTGGGGGGGGGGGGGTTGGTAGTTCTTAGTTGATTGCTCATCAACAGCCTGTCTGCCATGGGTGACCCTTCTGACGACTACGTCGTCGACAGCATAGCCCGTTGATTCATTGCAATACGAAGCCTCCGCACCAGACGCCCCTGCAAAGACAGTATACCTTCACAAGGACGCTCACTTCAAGGTGCCTACCCTAGCGGAGGTAGATTTCTTACTCCGGTAATAATTGGGATCAAAATCATCTTTCAGGAGCTCTGGCGCAGTAAATATAAGTGGGACGACGACATCTCACAACAACATTCGAACCACTGGCGCTCTATCCGCGATGAGCTTCCTCGCTTGGAATCGTTGAACATCCCAAGAATAATGTGGTCATCAACTGAAAACTTGAAGTTTCATGGCTTCTGTGACGCGTCACTCGATGCTTACGCCGCAGTTGTTTACTGTCGTAGCATTGACTCAATTGGAAATATAACTTGCTCGATCGTCGCTGCTCAAAGTAGGGTAGCCCCGATTAAAGTTGTTTCACTCCCTCGCCTTGAACTGTGTGGAGCAGTCCTATTAACACGCTTAATAACTAAACTTAAACTCTCTTTACGGCATAAAGACATGAAAGTTTACGCATGGACTGACTCAGCAATCGTCCTTCATTGGCTCTCTGCGCTGCCAAAAAGGTGGTCAGTATTTATTTCGAACCGTACATGCGAGATTCTGTCGGTTTTACCAAGGAATGTATGGAATCATGTACGGTCACATCACAACCCCGCTGACTGCGCCTCCCGTGGCATTCTACCCGCTCATTTAATTGTAAATGAATTGTGGTGGTCTGGGCCATCTTGGTTACACAAGGAGCCAGATTTTTGGCCAAAAACGGAGTACTCAGTTTCCGATATTCCTATTAAACATTTTGAAGAGCGAAAAAATCCCCCTGCTCAAGTGCTACTATCGAACGCAAGCCCTACTGATATTATCGAACGTTTAATCAATGACTCTTCTAAGACAAGTGGGGTGGTTGACCTCAACTGAATTGTCGTTCGCAAAGGCAATGATAGTTAAATATCACCAGTCCCATTTTTTCTCCAACGAAATAAAGGCAATTTTAAAAGGTGAAGTGCTTAAAAAGGGTAACAAGTTGGCACCGCTAAATCCCTTCTTGGATATCGACGGAATCCTTCGCGTCGGTGGTCGAATCCAAGAGTCCTGCGTTCGTTATTCGACAAAACATCCAACAATAATAGATAAGAACACTCGGTTCGCGAAACTCATTGCCGAACATATTCATAATTAATATCTACATGCGGGAGTGTCGCAAATGATTGCGCTTCTTCGACAGGAGTATTTTATAATCGGTAGCCGTAATCTTCTTCGTAAAGTCGTGCAACAGTGCGTATCGTGTTTTCGTTACCGGAAAACGAGCTCTGATCAAATTATGAGCAACCTGACTGCAGATCGTGTACAATATTCGCGTCCATTCAATAAGGTTGGTATAGATTACGCTGGCCCAATCACTCTGAGGCTGGCTAGAGGGCGGAACCCAAAATTTGTGAAGGCCTACATAGCTCTATTTGTGTGTTTCACAACAAAAGCCACTCATTTAGAGCTATTAGGTGATCTCTCGTCCTCCGCATTTCTCGCTGCTCTCGACCACTTCGCATCACGCAGAGGCAAACCTGCGGAGATATGGAGTGACAACGGAACAAACTTCCACGGCGCCAAACGAACTCTAGACGAAATGTTCCAACTTTTACTTAGCCAACAACACAATAACATCGTATGCATGTTGAAAGGGTTTGTCCATTTAATAACTGGTGTCTATTACAGAAACTAAAGCAAGGATTTTGGAAGAGGTGGCATGCTGAATACCTCACTTCGCTCCAGCATCGACCAAAATGGCACAATCCCAAACAAAATCTTGAAGTTGGAGATGTGGTTATACTGAAGGATCCAAATCTACCACCACCCAAATGGATTCTTGGGCGCATTAAGGCCACTCACCCAGGTGCCGACCAGCGTGTTAGAGTTGCTACTATAACTACACAAACTGGAGAGTACATACGTCCTGTTACTAAACTAGCTCCTCTTCCCTTTACTGAAAGACCTAATCTTCCAGGGGGGGCTGAATGTTGAGGAATGAAATGAAATGCTTATGTTTTTTGTTAATATTTGTTAACCATTAGTAACTTACCCTATGTTCAACTTCACTCAAATTTATTCATTATCAGTTAGTTATTGTTATCCGTATTATATTGACTCTACAAAAAGTACAGTACATATTCACTTAGACTAAGATTTAAATTCATTACCGTAACTTCTCTCTTTGTTTTCTCTCTTTTTTACATTGCTATTCTTTTGAGTTTGAGTCATTTTTCTTCTTTTGCATTGTATTCTATTGTAGCTTGTAGCGCTTTTCGCTCTCTTGGTTTTTGATCGTCAAACAGTTCAGACGTAATCGGTAATTTCCCACAATAAAATAATTATATTACATTCATACACACTACCTACACATAAAACAAATTCTTTTCTTCGCAAACACAAGACCAAGATTCATTATAAAACAAGGCCTATGGGTTTAATGTAAAAGGCGATGGGAGTGAATGTAATATAGAAAGCAAGGATGGGATCAGAAGAGAAAGGGAATGAAGGTCGAGGTGTGAGGAGCGTGGCATGCTTGCAAAGAACGGCTAAGCTTGCTAAATGGGGTGGTTCTTCTCCCCGATACACGACGGAGCCTTCAACAAAACATAAAACATGCCGTGCAAAACAATTCTTTTAGCTACAACGGACAGACTGGTCTTACCACCCTGAGGGCGCTGTGGTGTTAAGCGATGCAAAGCAACGACACACCCTTCCACAACCCCCTGAAATTTCAACTTAATAACCCATCGAGCGTCTGTGCACTTGAAAAAACAGATGGCTTTCGTTTTGGGCGTGGATAAGCACATTTATTTATTTTAAGATTAGTTTTACTCATTAAAATTACCTTAATATCTATTAAGAACAGCAAAAGAGATGTAAAGGTAAAAAAAAAACAAAAATTTCACACTAAAATTAATTTACAAAAGAATTTAAAGCAAAAAACAATCTCTTTAATGGGATTCCCGCTGGTCAAGGTCACAAAACTGCCTAATTCCCTACTTATCTACTACCCACAGTCAGCTCGCTTTGCAGGGGTGGGGAAGAAACTTTAAAATTTTCTCTAAAATACTAAACTAAAACAATGAAAATCACAGCCAAGTAATTATATTTATTTTCATTGGTGGGGTACAAGGGGCGTTGGATATAATTTCGGATTCCACTATTCCCGCAAATAACTGCTCTTGACGCAAAAGAAAAGAAATATTAAACAACTTAACCTGGTGACGTCATAGGGGTTACGTTCTTAAAAGTATTTTCTGGGCACCCCAGGCACTTAACTTTATTATAAACTCATTACAATAAACAGTATAAAATAAAAAATAAATAATTGGCGCAATTCCGTAGGGACCCTGGGCCTTGTTTCTCATAACCATTCGTTTTGTGTGAGTTTTTCATTTTTGGGACGAATGTAAGGGATCTACAGTTTTATGCCAAGTCCAAACGGTTAATTGAGAAGCTCTTTCATGACAATTATACTCTCGTATGTTTGTCAGACGTTCGCGAGAGGTGGAACAGTGGAAAAAAAACCTTAAGTTGGAATTTCGTTTTCTCGGAATAGTCCAAAGCACTAACCACTAAGCCACTGCGTCGACATTTAACAGTATAACGTTTCTTAAAAATTTACATGTCTATATAGAACTTATTATTAACCAATTTGTTCCATAACCAGATTTAATAAAATGTTGCAAAAGAAAGTGGTATTATGACCATTCATAAGTACTTCTAAACTCAGCTTTGTTCGCAACACAAATGGTTCCAGCTAGAAAACAGCTCTTCGGCTTCTACAGCCACCAATGCCCCATACATCATATTGCCACAAATACTTGGCCAACCTTCCGTTTCTGGAGTAGCCGCTTGAGATCATACTACCTTCTTCATCCCATCTTAACGTCCTGCTCTTTGAATTTTCAAACCCACTCAATCAACATTGCATCGAATGAAGGACTACAGGATTAAGGACCAAAAGCTGCGGTACAATGTGATATAAGGTATCTAAGTGAAATGAATTTGTTTTTGTGATATCCCTATTTCACATTTTGTTTTATCATGCTGGTTTGTTCTTTAAAACGGCTAAGAAAACAACACACATTTTTGTTACAGAAAAGAATTCAATATTTTAATAATTCAATTTGGATATTTAGTTACAAAGTAGTTAAGAGTTACGTGTGACGATAATGAGAGCTGGTGACGAACTGGTTGGTAAGGTAGTTGCATGTAGGTACATAGAGTGCATTGTATGTACATGATGGCTTAGTACTGTCGTTGTCTGGTTAATACTCTTCACTCCTCCCCAATATAGCTTTTGAACTCCCTGAGCAGAGCGAATGTTACACTGGGAAACGTACGACCGGTTTTCATATGCGAGCTGAACGTCTTGGGGTGGCTGCAGGGCTGACCATGGTTAGCGGTGAGGAGTCATGAATTGGACTTCTTCTAGAGCGGCTAGGCTCTCCGGGAGTACTATCTCTGGAAAATATAAAATTATCATTAAGTGCTTCTGAGTTGCCAATTTGATAATTTTCATGCGGATCTGTAGGTTAGGTTAGGTTGATGGGTGGATGCTTCAGAGTAACCCTGCAGCACCCCACTTAGGTCCTTGTGGACCCATTGTGATATCCTTGTTGAGGGGTTAGCCGATGTCGTTGGCGTTGAAATTTTCCTCGCTCACGTTACTCGACTTTGTCCAGCCATCCTGATAAGTTTATGAACCTGGAAAGATCAGATAAAGAGACATTCGAAAGTTCATATACGTCTTGGAAGTAGTATCTACCAAGTGTTCTATATCTCAAGTGACAAAGACTGGGGCATTGACAGAGGAAGTGAGGTGTATCCTCGTGTACCTCTTCGTCTTCACACCCCTACATATGTCGTCATTCTTGAGTTTCAGTTTCATTTTATGGTTTCTTAGGAAATTGTGACCTGTTAGGGCCCCTACCAGTTAATACATCGACATTCTGTCAAACTGCATGAGTTTGCTAGTCCGACTTGGATTGTATTCCGGCCATAGCTACCTTGATAATTCGCAGGTAGTTAATTCTTTCCACCTGTTGTTGGCTTTCATTCGGATCTTATCTTCCACCCTCTCTCTGAGATTACAGAGTGGTGGCCTGATAAATTTGATCGCACGATCTTGATCCATAGCGGATCCATTCCTAGCCAGCTCGTCAGCTCTCTCGTTACCGGTTTTATCCCTGTGTCCAGGAACCCAGCATAAGCGCGTGATGTGCTGCGAGCAGAGAACCTTAAGCTCTTCACGGCAGCGGCGAACTAGTTTTGATTTAATTTCAATAGCAGACACTGCTTTTATAGCCGCCTGGCTGTCAATGAATATGGTAATATCATCCCTTGGTATTTCCAACATTGACACCATGTGGGCAGCTTCGCCGATAGCCACACTACTATGGTCAGGTAATCTGATCGAGTGATGTATATTCAATTCTTCAGAGAAAATTCCAGCACCTGTTCCACAGTCCATCTTAGAACCATCTGTATAGATGGATATCGATTTCCTTTTTGTGGGTTCATCTGTGTTCCATTCTTCTCTGCTGGGAAAATAGCAAGAGAATGGTTTATCGAAGTCAAGGAAGGGAGACAAGTAGTCAGAAGTGACAGCATCTCCCATATATTTGTTCAGAATCTGTGCTTGTCCCATTTTATAGGGTTTCCAGCTTTTGGATTGGCTGATCCTAAGGGCACTTTTGGCTGCAGATTCTTGCATATAAAGGTCTAACGGTATCAGGTTGAGGATTGCCTCCATTCCAGCCGTAGGTGTTGTCCTTATTGCACTGGTTGTGCTAATGCACGCCAGTCTTTGTATTTTGGTCATTATTTTGAGATTCGATTCTTTGTTTGTGGCTTGCCACCAAACTAAGCTTCCATACGTGAGTATTGGGCGCACAATAGCCGTATACATCCACAAAATTATTTTAGGGTTTGGTCCCCACCTTTTGCCGAAGATTCGATTACATGCGTAAAAAGCGTTTGCAGCATTCTTTACTCTTTCATTGATGTTCATTTTCCAGTTAAGTTTCCTATCTCAGATTGTACCCAGATATTTAGCACTCCCGGCTACCCTGAGGGGTATGCCTTCGATAGTTGGAGGATCGAAGTTCGGAATCACTGTTTTCTTACAGAACAAGACTAATTCAGTCTTCTGTGGATTGACTCAAAGACCGCATTGTTTTGCCCACATATTGAGTGTTCGTAATGCGTTTTCTAGCAGTTCGCTTATGGTAGGTAGGAATTTGCCTGTAACGAGTATTACTACATCGTCCGCATAAGCGGCTACCTTGACCCCTTTATTTTCGAGTTTCACTAGTATTTCATTTATAACAAGGACCCAGAGTGGTGTACCTCTAGAGGCTGTCACTCTAAGGTCAGTGTCACCTAATTTTGCATTAATTTTCCTTTCATTGAGTAGGCTCTCAATCACATTGATAAGTGGTTGGTCAACGTTGGAATTGAGTAGCGCTCTCTTTACTGCGCACGTTTTGACATTGTTAAATGCTCCCTCAATGTCTAGGAACGCGGCTAGTGTATATTCTTTGTCCTTTAAGGACTTTTCAATGGTGCCGCTGACCTCATATAACGCGGTCTCAACTCCTTTACCTTTAATGTAAACATGTTGTGCCGTTGATATCACATTGTCAATCCGACTGAGGATAAAAATATTTAAAAGCCTTTCGAAGGTTTTCAGGATGAAGGATGTTAATCTTATAGGCCTAAAGTCCATCGCAGCAGTGTGGCTGGACTTGCCTGCCTTCGGAATAAAGACGACCCTTACCTCTCGCCATACCTTGGGAATGTGACCGCATTCCAGGCTACGTGTGAAGAGTCTCATCATGGCTGGTATAACGATTGACCTGGCTTTCTGGAGCATGATTGGAAAGATTCCGTCAACCCCAGGTGACTTAAACGGAGCAATCGTATCGATCGCCCATTTAGTTTTTTCCTCGGTTACTATACCCCCTGGAATTGTAGCAGAGGTAGTTGCTATGCTTGAAATAGAGTGGACGGTTGTTGCTGGGATGCAACCCGGAAAGTGCGTCTGTAGAAGCAGACTTAGAGTCTCTTCAGAGGACTGCGTCCAGTTACCACTGTTGTCCTTAAGATATCCTGGAACCGCAGGTTCTTTGGATATGATCTTCCGAAGTCTAGCTGATTCCCTAGTGCTTTCTATTTTATTGCAAAACTTATGCCAGGCTGTGCGTTTAGCACTTGTGACAGCACTTTTGAATTTACGTTGACCGGCTTTGTATAGATCCCAGTCTTTCTGTAAGTTAGTGCGTTTGGCCAAATTGAACAGAGATCTAACTTTCCTTCTGATTTCAAGGAGTGATCTCATTTCTTGGTTCTTAAGATTCTGACTATTCCTCACGGCCTCTGAGACAAAAGTGTCCCAATTGGTAATTCTTGGGTTTCTGAATTTACCTCTAAATACTAACTGTTCGTCTACTAGAAATTCTATAATTTCAATTACACCATTCCCTTTGTTTTGTGTTTTTTTGTTTAGAGATTCTATTTTGGACCCACGAGTAAGGGGGAAGGAGATGTCATTCTGTACTCACCCCCTGTATACAGAAAAGGGGAATTTGGATTGAAACTAGAGGTCCCCAGGTATCTAGAGTTCGCCGCTAAAAGACACATAACATTGTGCCATACATCCCATGGGCGCGGTAGTTAACCCGGGGTTACGGGTTTTATAGAGTTATTCCCCTCTAGATCCGTTATATTCAGTCTAAAGCAGTGGCACCTCGTGCATGGTGTGGTTCTTCACCACGTATAACGGTTTTGGGCAGTCCCTTAGAGACTAACCCCTGGTTTCCTTACGTGCAAACCTCGCCACCATGCGGATCTGTTACTGGAATGGTATTAGCTAATACCAAGGCAGTATTAAAACCATTTGTGCTGATGCAGGATTCGTCATGTTTGAGCCTTAGCTAATTTTTATGGCGTTTCCATATGCCTTTAGGAGTTAGGACCAAGTATGTAATGGCACCAACTTGCGATACCACAGTTCCTTCATACCATTTGGGATCTCTGGCAAAATTACGCACGTAGATGGCTTGGCTAATAGCAAATTTTGGCCGTGCCGATCTGTTGTTGTTGATTTTGCTATTCGGCATCGTTTTCGATAAAATGGTTCGTTGTTCTCTTCCATGAAGAACTTCTGCAGGAGTTTTACCAGTTGTTGAAATTGGCGTTGTCCTGTGCGTCATCAGGTATTTTGTTATGGCGGTGTCAATGCACTTCTCCTCTTCGTATATCTTCCGCAAGTTCGTTTTGAATGTGCGAACAAATCGCTCAGCTTCTCCATTTGATGCCGGATGGAATGGCGCTGTCCGTATATGGTTTATTCCGTTGAAATGGCAAAAGTCTTCAAATTCTTGTGATGAAAATTTAGACCCATTGTCCTTACAATTACTTCCGGTATTCCTTCCAGCGCAAAGATTTTGGACAGCGCTTTTATTGTGTTATTAAAAGTTGTATGTTTCAATGAAATGACAAATGGAAATTTTGATAGGGCGTCCACGCAAATCAACCACATTTGATTTGAAAATGGACCGGCAAAGTGGATGTGAACTCGTTCCCATGGCTTTTCTGGTTGAGGCCAGTTAACAAATTCTTTGCGTATATCGACTGCAGCCGATTGGCAAACTGTGAATTTTTTACATTTGATTCGATGCTTTTATCTATGTGCGGCCACCAACAATAACGGCGAGCCAGTTGTTTTGTACGCACGATTCCCCAGTGACCTTCATGCAGCATTCTAAGTATTTTGGTTTGTAGTTGGCTGCGAATAATTACGCGTATATATTCAGAGTTGAGTAATATAACACTTTTATGAACAGTCAACGAAAATCTTCGATCATAGTATGGCAGCAAGTTATTTTCAAATGAAGACAGTGTTTCTGGCCATCCGTTCTGGATATAATTCTTAATTTTGTGCAATACCACATCCTTGCGCGTTTCTTCAGCAATACCATTAGCATTTACAGGAAAAAATTAAATTTTGTCATTCATCGCCGAAGTTATTTCCGGGCACGAATCTTCCATGGCATCGAATGGTTCATCTGGACCCATTGGTAAACGTGACAAGGCATCTGCATTGGCATGTTTATTCGATGGCTTATATCTGATATCATAAGTAAAACTCAATAGAATTAATGCCCAACGTGTTACGCGACCAGTAGTTATGAATGGAAGTTTATTATTTGGATGAAACAGCGTAATCAACGGTTTGTGGTCAGTGTATAGTATAGGATGAAACGTCTGCCATACAAGTACTGACGGAATTTAGTTATGCCAAATATAATTAAAAAAATCCTCTTTTTCGATTTGGCTAGAATTGTGTTGTGAATCATTTACCGTTTTTGAAGCGTGAGCTATTGGTTGCTCTGTGCCATCTGGATTGATGTAGGAAACCACTGCACTCAGCCCGTGGTACGAAGCATCTGTTGCTAAGACGATCGGCAATTCGGGTCTAAAATGAGCTGGAACTAAGTGGAATTTTCGATTTGTTTTTTCAGGTTCTGAAATGATTTTTCCTGTGGAGCTTTCCAGCGAAACACAACATTTTGTTTTCGAAGTTCATTCAAAGGGGCTGTTAGTTGGAAAAAATTGTTTATAAAACTATTATATTTAGTAGTTTATCTTACCCATGAATGACTGCATGTGAGATTGGTCGGGCGAGGTAGATTCATGATGGCCTCCACTTTGCTCTCAGCTGGACGTACAACTTTCGCGCTAACGATATGTCCCAAATTCTTTACTTCCGGCTTCATGAAATCACACTTGCATAGGTTTACTCTTAGACCATTCTCCGACAAACGTTTAAAAACGGCTTCCAAATTTTGGAAGTACTCTTGCATATTTTTTCCTGTGCCCAATATGTCATCTAGGTATACAGCACAATCAATATCAGATAAAATTGCTTCCAATGTACTCTGAAATATTGCGGGTGCACTGGCGATACCAAATGGTAGACGTTGGTATTGTTAAAGTCCTAATGGTGTGTTCACCACTGACAATTTTTTCGATTCTTCCTCTAACTCTATCTGCAAATATGCATCTGACATATCCAGGTTACTAAAGAACTGACTTTTTGCTAGCTTGTGAAATATTTCGTCGGGGCGAGGGATTGGGTACTGATCGATTTCTAGCTGAGGATTGATCGTGATCTTAAAATCTCCACAGATCCGCAGCTTCTGATTACGTTTTGGCACTATAACGATTGGCGCAGCCCATTTGCTGAATGGAATATGCTTCCAAATACCTTCATCTTCTAACCGTTTTGCTCCTACTTTAAATGCCTCGAGCAGTGCATATGGAATAGGTCTTACTTTAATATATTTGGGTTTGGCGGACGGTTTCATATGAAGCTTTGCTTTAACGGAATTGCAATGTCCCAGCGATGCTGAAAATAAACTGGTATACTTGGCACATACTGCATCCACATCGCTGGTTGATACACTTTCTAAAACACACGGCTGAATCTCACAATCAAAGTTAACGTGCATACCGAACACCTCTGCCCAATTACATCCAAAAATATTATCCCCATGTTGCCTATTTGTGATAAGTAATGGGAATTCTTTAGTAACTCCATTAAAGTTAACCTCGACATTAACCTCACCTAGCAAAGGCACTTCAATACCACCATACGATTTCACTCTACGCGTAGTTTCTGAACAAGCAGGACAGTTAATTTCATTTGAAACAGGTAGTCCTATCATTGATTTGCTTGCACCGGTATCTAATAAGAACTTAACTTCCCGTCCATTTACTTCTAATGTGAGAAACAGTTTATTCCCATTTACATGCATTGAGTCGTCGACCGATAGTATGTTATTATCCGAAATACTATTGACATGATCATTATTAGAGACTCTACTTTTGTTATAATGGGAAATACGATTGCTGGTTGACGATGGGCATACCGGAGCTATGTGACATTTATTGTTGCATTTGCGGCAAATTGCATATAAAAACATGCAGTTAGATTTGTGATGATGACTGAAACAACTGCCGTTTTGCGGCTGCTGTTGTCTATTTCTGCTCATACATCGATTTCTGCTTCGCCCCCTTTTTTGTATGAATTTTCGACTGCTATAATTTGATGAAGACGATAATTGATTTATCTCAATTATTGGCTCTGCACGTTCGCCTTTAAGTAACTGGATCTATTTTTGTGTTATCTCGTATGCTTCGGCGATTGCTCTCATTTCCTCTAGCGTTGGATTTGTTTTTTGTAGGGCGGCTGTACGCCCAGCATCATTTGGCGTGTGTAAAATAATAGAGTCCCGTATCATTTCGTCTATATACTCATTTTTGCACTGTTCAGTATTACATGTAAATTGACAGTTTCTAGCAAGACCTCGTAACTCAGCGATCCATTCGGAGTAAGACTGTTCATTTTGCATGCGCCATTTGAAAAAATTGTAGCGTGATGTACAGACATGTACTGTGGATTAAAAATAACTGGAGAACTTTTCAGTTAATCCCACATAAGGTTCCAGCGTGAGATTAGAAGTTCCATACAATTCACCTAAAAGCTCATAAGTTTCAGCTCCAAACCACGGCAAAAAATATGCGCCTTTTTTTATTTTCACATGAAACACCATATTCCGTACAGTGTTGCTGCAATTGCTGTTCATATGTATCCCAAGAGCACTTCTCTTTATCAAAGGAATAAAATGGTGGGATATGGTGAACTGCTTCTGGACTTTGGACACTGGGCTCATTTTTAACACTAATTCGCTTAACTAAATTTTCTAAAAATGCATTTTGGTTGGTTACCAGCAAGCTAATTGTATTCGCGAGATCCTCACTCATGATTGGTAATAAAATTTACCACACGATAATTAATTATGTAATTGTACTACCTACATAAACATATCTGGCATCCATCCCATAAATTCCATTCCAAATGCCACTCGCATTCCACTTCTTGATATGGGATATGCATTCTTCAAACCAATTACATATCGTTGCACATCTGCTCACACGTCATGTTTCCTCATGACATAAAATGCCTAATATACGATATTCCCAATAAGTCGCTTCACTAGGTCAATATCAACATATCACATATCATTCGTCACCGACGAAGTCCGTAAACAATATGAGTAATAGGTATACCCTCGATTGACGAAACAGTCAAAAGGAACTCCACATACCCTTCAGGTCGGGGTTAGAATAGATCTGAGGTAAGGTATGCCTGTCGTAAGAGGCGACTAAAATCCAAATCGTGTTCCGTGTTGAACTCCGAATGATGCTGAGGTAATGCAGCCGATAAAGCATCGTTAACGGAACACCCAAGATGGAGGTTGACTGCGAAACCCAATAAGCAGCCCCTCACCCAGAGGGCGGAGGAGGAGGGCTTGGCTGAAAAGGTCAAAGGAACCCCTATGAATTCTCTGTGACAAGACGAGCAAGCACCGTCTTCCAAGTAAGTGCTCCCCACCCCACTAGGTGGCAACGAGGGATACAACAAGAAGAAAATGGCGAGATCCGGCGGTACCCGCCACAAGGTGAAAAATGCAGTTTCTCCAACCGGAAGCGACTGCACTCTCTTTTTAATTTTTATTTTATATGTAAAAATAAAGGGTAAGAAATTACTGTTAAACATTAAGACTGAGCCCAGTAAGGTCTTAATTATGGCATACTGGAAAAAAACGAATTGGAATATTTGATATAAGGGCTGACGTCTGTAGTATTCTGTTACCTGAGTAAGCAAGAGTGAAATCTTGCGGAAATTGCTTTCAGGCTAATGCTGCAAGCACCCCCGTCCCGTTAAAACCTTGGCAGGCCTCAAAGTACGTTCAATGTTTCGTCACCATTAAGTTGGTGGTGTAGGTCCAGATGTAACATTCCTGGTTAGCACCGATCCGGCTCTGACACAAAACCCCATAAGGGCTTGTGTCAACCCTCGCATGGCCTCACTGCTTGCAAAGACAACCATGGGATCCTTAGGTGACTGCACACTCGAGCATTGATAGCGGCTTTGAGGGGGCACCAAATCGCAATGAATACAACCAATAAAAACAACGGAGAAATAGTGGAAGAGAACATTGAAAATCCCTTCCAGAGAGGATCAAGAATGCTGAGGTCACCAGCAGTCCAAAGAAGTGCCGAACGACGCGATTCACCCGCAATGCAAACGGCAGCGGCTGAATCAACTGTCCAGCAATCTGACTTCCATAAATTGGGAGTACAAATAAGAGCACTGGTAGAGATGCTGGAAGATGGCAAAAGACGGTCGATCCATCAACCGATGAGAGATTCCATCGAAAGCATCAGAGCTCTCTACGAGCTCTCGGCGATTCAGCTACATGACGAGAAAGCGAAGGAAGTTATTCGCCAGAACAATTCCTCGCAAACTTCGCCATGGCTAAAGGCACCAAAAGAGCTCAAGAAGAGACAAGCTGCAGCCGACGACCCCCCGGAGTCTAAACGGAAGCAGCATAATTTACTAAATGGTTCGGCAGATAACATACTACAGGACCCAAAACGCAGACAAGCTAATGCTGAAAACAACGCTCTGGAGAGCAAACGCAAACAAAAACGCCCATTTAAGCAAATAACGAGGGAAAATGATGGAAAAGCCGGCGTTGAGACTCCAGTTACAAGAGAGAAACAAAAGAAAAATGTAGACACAAGTAAGAAGCAGGCGAAAGGAGAGGAGGAATGGCAAAATGCCACCAAGAAGAAGGCCTCCAAAAAGAAGCAACTGGAGACCAAAAAAGCTAGGCCAGACGCTATTGTCATCAAGGCTACGGGGACCCTCTCTTACGCGGATATACTGCGCAAGGTAAAGGCGGACCCAAAATTAGAAACAGTGGGAAAGGCGGTGTCAAGAATTAGAAGGACACAAAAAGGTGACCTTCTTATACAACTTAAGGAGACGGGTATTAAAACCTCTGAGTTCAAAGGAGTGCTTAGTGATACATTAGCAGACCAAGCTAATGTTAGATCACTTACACACTACACTGTCCTAGAGATCAAAGACATCGATGAAGTCACAGCCGTAGACGACATAGCCGAGGCCATCAAAACCCAGTTTGAAGTAACAGTTTCAACAGCAGACGTCTTGTCCCTGCGAAAGGCTTACGGGGGAACCCAAAGAGCAACAATCAGAGTCCCCGCAGAAGACGCAGGAAAACTCATAGACGCAGGAAAGGTTAAGATCGGCTGGGTTAACTGTCGCATACGTGAACGGACCCTGCTGAAAAAATGCTTCAAATGCCTGGAATTCGGTCACCTAGCTTGGCAATGCAAAAGCGAGGAAGACCGCTCCAAGTTATGTAGGAGATGTGGAGCAGAAGGCCACATAGCGAAGAGCTGCGGTAAGGAACCATCCTGCATGTTCTGCAAGAAAGAGCACTCAGATGACGTGAAGCATGTAGCTGGCAGTAATAAATGTCCAGTTTTTCGGAGAGCTATCAGTAGCAAAAGACCATGAAGATACTACAGATAAATCTTAATCACTGTAGAATAGCCCAGGACATCCTAGCACAAACGGCCAAGGATGAAAGGGCAGACATCGTCATGGTTAGTGAACCATATAAATGTCCTGAAGAGAACAATAACTGGATCTGCGATAGCGAAAAACAGGCGGCGATATGGATATGTGGAAGATATGCCTTCCAAGAAATAAACGACCAAACAAAAGGATTCGTGCGTGCGAAAATAAATGGGATCCACTTCTATAGCTGCTATGCCCGACCCAGTCTGACGGCCAGCGAGTACCAACTAATGCTGGACAATTTGACGGCAGATGCGCTCCAGAGATCACCAGTAGTTATAGGAGGCGACTTTAATGCGTGGGCCACAGAATGGGGCAGCAGAGTTACCAATGCTAGAGGACAGGCCCTACTGGAAACATTCGCTCCCTTATCGATAGGTATTGCTAACAAGGGTCGTGCAAATACTTATCGGAAGGCTGGAATAGGTTCTATCATAGATATCACCTTCGTGAGCAACTCCATCCTGAGAACCATAAAGTGGAGGGTAAGTGAGGAATACTCACACAGCGATCACCAAGTGTTGATAATGGAAATAAAAGGAGAGAAACCAGCCATGCCCCCGAAACTTACGGGCCCAAAATGGAACGACAGATCTTTCGATAAGGAGGCATTCGAAGAGATGCTAAATGGAGAATTAACAATAAGTGGAACAGCGGAGACCCTCGCACATCGCCTCACAACCTCCATCACCACAGCGTGCGATGCATCCATGCCTATAAGATCAAACAAAAGAAAGGCAGCGCCGTGTTATTGGTGGAACGAAGAAATAAAGACACTTCGGGCTAAATGCCTCCAAGCTCGACGCAAAGTCCAGAGAGCAAGAAGGAGACCAGACTTCCAACAACGCCTGGACACTTTTAAACTGGCAAGAAGCAACTTAAATAGAGCCATCAAGAAGAACAAAAACACATTCGGACATTCCACTAATTACTCTGGAAGAGCTGCTAAAGGCATGCAGCAAGATAGGTGACACCAAGGCGCCGGGACCCGACGGCATTCCAAATAAGGCAGTTAAGGCGGCTATAAAAAAGAGACCAGACCTCTTCATTACGACAATGCAGAGGTGCCTTGAAGAAGGAACCTTTCCTGAAAAATGGAAAATGCAACATTTGGTCCTGCTACCAAAAGGAAAGAAGCCTCCAGGAGAACCATCATCCTACCGTCCAATTTGCCTTCTGGATACTATGGGAAAGATCCTCGAGAGGATAATCTACAATAGATTACTCGCAGTGGCAGACGAGA
Organism: Cheilosia impressa; assembly: GCA_948293265.1. Classification (NCBI taxonomy): domain Eukaryota; kingdom Metazoa; phylum Arthropoda; class Insecta; order Diptera; family Syrphidae; genus Cheilosia; species Cheilosia impressa. The sequence goes on along the minus strand of OX411880.1, from coordinate 62,897,385 downwards.
AAGGAGCTCTTTCAGACCGTCAATTTGGATTCAGAAAATCGCGATCTACCGTTGATGCCATCAGGGCAGTTGTCGATATCGCAAGAGGGGCTATCGAAGGAGAAAGATGGCTATATGGCACAAAGGAGTACTGCGCAGTAGTGACGTTAGACGTTAAAAACGCGTTTAACTCGGCGAACTGGTCGTTCATTAGAAGATCACTCGCTAGAATGGATACACCGTATTACTTGCTGCGTATATTGATGAGCTATTTGAGCAACAGGAAGTTGAGATACCATACGGATGAAGGGCTAAAGTACTACAACGTCACTGCAGGAGTTCCTCAGGGATCAGTCTTGGGGCCGTTACTGTGGAACATCATGTACGATGGAGTCCTACGATTAGCGTTGCCTGGGGGGGTAACGGTAATTGGATTCGCCGATGACATTGCCGTCGTTACAGTTGCTAAGCAGATTCGTACAGTTGAATCACCTACAAACGAAGCAATTGTACGAATAAAAGATTGGCTAGCAGTCGCCGGACTGGAACTAGCCGATCATAAAACAGAAGCGGTCCTCATAACCAGCCGAAAAACTGTAGAGTTTGCCAACTTTCAGGTTGGTAATCAAACAATCAGGTACAAAGCAGCGGTTAAATATCTTGGAGTTATGCTGGACAACAAACTCCAGTTCAAAACACACGTAGACTACTTAACCAGGAAAGCATCGCAAATGCAGGGAGCCCTTTCGCGCATACTGCCTAATATCGGTGGACCTGGATATGCTAAAAGGTTACTACTCTCCAGAGTTATCACGTCAGTTCTGTTATATGCGGCCCCAGTCTGGGCGCAGGCATTAAGGACCAAGGAAACAAAAAGAAGGCTATCATCAACATACAGACTCTGCGCGCTACGAACAATCAGCGGCTTTCGAACCATCTCAGACGAGGCTGCCTTTGTTATAGCTGGAATGGTCCCCATCGACATCCTTGCAGATGAGATGTTAAGAGTGTACAATAGAAGATCCCTGAACCAAACCGACGCCAATGGTATAAAGATGATCAAAACTGAGGAAAAGACAGCGTAAGCAGCTATGTGGCAAACTCGTTGGGACAATACAACGAAAGGCAGATGGACATACAAGCTAATACCGACAATTCAAAACTGGATAAGTCGTAAGCATGGAGACTGCAACTACAATCTTACGCAGTTCCTGTCTGGTCACGGTGGCTACCGCAAATATCTCCATCGTTTTGGACATGACCGCTCCCCATCTTGCCCCGAATGCCCAAATGAAGATGAAGATACGGAGCATGCAGTGTTTTATTGCACACGCTTCACGACATGGAGAATCAATGTGCCCAGTCCATCGCTAGTCATCAACCACATGCTGCAGTCGGAAGTGAATTGGACGGCAATAAGCGAATATGTAATAGCTCTACAAAATGAGCTGCGGAGAATAGAAAAGCTAAGGAAAGCAGCAGAAGCAGCAGAGGCAGCAGAAGCTTCGGCAGCAGGTGACATAACACGAATAGCTTGAATACTAACCAGCCCCGCGAAGTAATACCTAACGGCAGTCCCGCGGGGTGTGGTTTAGTACGTAAGGCGCGAGGCACCGGAGAAACATATCCCGCGAATCGTGCATGCTAATAGCACGGGCAACTAGTATCTTTCGAAGATTACACATCCTTTGGACGCAACCAAAAAAAAAAAAAAAAAAAAATACCATTTTGATGCACATGCTGATACAGCACTATGTGTGGTCGGGGCAAGTCTGAATGCCATGTTGATACCTACGATGTTCTTATGCTGATAATGCACTACGCATAGCTAGGGCAAGCGCAAATGACTTATTGCGATATCGATGGTATTTTGGGTTATTGCAGAACAAATGACTGCACCAGCATAGTTGAGCAACGCACAACTGGAAGTTGCGGAAGAATGTGTGTGTTGGAGGGGAATGCGAATGAATCAAAATGAACACCCATAATGGGTATAAAAGGACTAGGAATTTTAGAGACAAGGCAGAGTAAGTCCAACTATCATAGTAACATAATAACAATTATCATGGTCGCAGCCCAGCTTTTGACTGCGGGCCAATAGATAAAAAACAACAAAATAAATTAAATAAAATATACTATTGGTCGCAACCCAGCAAAAACAGCGGGCCGATAGTCAAATATATAAAGAACAATCTTTCATTTGAACATTCGGCTATTCTCCCGATCGCACTCTTCTCCTCACTGTACGAGGAAAGCACGGTGTAAATCGGTCATAACATAATGCATGCAAATTAAAAATACCCAATTTCTTAATTGTATAACGCGGATTATTTTTCTCGTCGCCAATTTGTTATGTTCTTTAAAACGGCTAAGAAAACAACACACATTTTTGTTACAGGAGAGATTTCAATATTTTAATAATTCAATTTGCGTATTTAGTTACAAAGTAGTTCCAGTAGTAGGTATCCAGATACCGGGCGCCCTCTGGATTAATTAGCCTTGTCTGCATAGTGCGGGGCATGTGCAGATCGAACTTCTTTTCCCTAGCTACTCGTGGGATCAAAATTTAAACATAACACAAAAAAACAAAAAAACAACCTCGGCAGCCAGCGGCGCCTTCCCCACGCAACGCGTGGAAGAGCATCTGCAGGAACTCTGCCTAAACGATGCTGTAAGTGATTGCTCGCTGCTTTCAGACGAGATCACTGATGAACCTACTGCTGCTCTGTGCAGCATCCGAAATAGGTCACTTGTTCGAAAGACCAAGGCAACTTTGCGCATATTTGCCCGTCTTCATTTGAAGGCGGAAAAGGTATGGACCGAACAGTAGAAAACTTCCTACTCTTGGGCAACGCCCTGGGTATTGCAATATGCCAATAGGGACCCCACCCCCTCTACTTCAAAGGTCTCCATCCCAAAAAAACCTTCTGCCCAACCGCTGGGCACCAAGAGACCGCTCGTAGGAGGAAACCCATCTCAGAAGACTCGCCCCCTAGCTAACAGTTCATCGAACGTTACAGGGGGTAGGACCGCAAAAGCGACTGGATCTGTGACCAAAAGGCGCAGTTCCCTTGATGAGGTGTCTAGCACATCGAAGAAGGCTCGGAGCTCCACCGTGGGTTCCAAATCCTTCTCTGACGCTGCCAAGGACAACCTGGTAGTCGCGGTAGTGGACCTATCGGATGAGGAGGGTAAGCGCTCTTACGATAAGTGGGGACTCATAGAGAACAGAGTGATGAACTGTCTCTGTGAGTACATGTCCAACAACCAGCAGTCCATCATCTTTAAGGACGCTAGATGGCATCAGGGATTTGTGAAACTGATCGCCTGCTGGGCAGCCAACGTGCCCAGCTCCTCTTCATCATCCTCGGCTGACACCGAATCGCCACTTGGGGATCTGGATGCTACCATTATTAATCTTCACCATTCCAAACTGGCAACCGCCAACCAAATGGACCGCCTCATCGAGGACGGACTTGACGTTGCCCTGATCCAGGAACCGTGGCTTGTCAAAGACCACGTAACTGGGCTCAGGGCTCCTGGCTATACCCTCTACTACGCGGAAGGTAAAGGTAAAATCAGAGCTTGCATTCTTGCTAAAAATATGTTAAAACTAACCTCTATCCCCCATCGTAGCACAGATGATCTTGCTGCAGCGCAGCTAACTCCGAACGACGGTAATCCGGTTTGGATGTCGTCAGGATATCTGCCATATGAGGTAGCCAACCCGCCATCAGTCGAGCTACAATGGATGGTCAAGGAAGCGGAGGACAAAAAGACCGGAATTGTGCTAGGGTGCGAAACAAATGCGCACCATGACCTATGGGGCAGTACCGACGCAAACCCTCGAGGTGAGTCTTTATTTGGGTATCCATTAGAAACTAACCTAGTAATCTGCAATGGAGGGGATAGTCCAACCTTTATTGTTAAAAATCGGCAAATGGTAATAAACGTTACTTTCGCCTCTCTTAATCTTTCCACCGCTATTTCAAAGTGGGCAGTATCGGATAGTCCATCTTTCTCGGATCATCGGTACATATACTTCACTCTAGAGTCTAGACTGTAGCTACACCCCTAATAAATGTTTTTACCGCAACCGGCGGAAAACAAACTGGGTCAAACACAACGCAATTCTATCTGCGAATCTGCCAAGCCAAAGACCCTCGCTAACCAGCGATCAGGCTGATCTAGATTCGCTGAACGATGTGCTTACCTCGGAACTTGATAAGGCTTTCACGGGTTCCTGTCCTCCCACCATAGTGAGAGAAGGCAGGAAACCACCGTGGTGGTGTAAGCTACTTATTGCGCTTCGCTCCAAGAGCAGAAAGGCCTTTAACAGAGTCATAACTACGAAGCTAGACACGGACTGGGAATTTGCTCATGAACGCCCATTTCCCCGGCTGCACGCCTGTCATTGGTAACCCTGATATCAGCAGGGATGCACCTTTGGGCACCCTTCCTAATGTAATCACCATTTGCGAGGAAAAGCTGAAGTGGGCCATCAACAGCTTTGAACCACACAAGTCTCCGGGACCTGATGGCATCTTCCCGGCGCAACTACAGAACGCCTTTGGTATTGTCAAGGACAGTCTCGGCATGATTCTGGCTGGCTGCATAACTCTGGGCAGCATTCCTTCATCCTGGACCTTGGTTAAAGTTGTTTTCATTCCCAAAGCAGGAAAGACCTCACACACACTTCCAAAGGACTTTAGACCAATCAGTCTGTCATCTTTTCTATTAAAAACACTTGAGAGGATCATCGATCTTCACATCAAAAGTACTGTTGGCCAAGCGCTAATTTCTAGCTCTCAACATGCCTATCAAAAGGGCAAATCCACTGAGACCGCCCTTCATTCTATCGTCGGCTCGATCGAAAGGTCCCTTTCATTGAAGGAATATGCTATGGCAATTTTCCCTGACATAGAGGGGGCCTTCAACAACATAGAGACTCGTTCGATTATTCAAGCCTTAAACAAGCTAAATATTGGCGAACAAAAATGCTGCCTAATCGGCCATATTCTCACCCGCAGAAGGGTGACAGCCACGTTTGGCAGCAGTGCTGTCGAAAAACTTGTGCACCAAGGTACCCCCCAAGGGGGAGTGCTATCTCCACTACTGTGGAATCTAGTTCGCAACGAACGTCGTGGCCTACGCGGACGACGTCGCCTTGCTCACCTCAGGAAAGTATCCACAGACTCTTTCCGATATTCTGCAACTTGCTTTACGTAAACTAGTCGCCTGGACCGAAAGCTGTGGTTTAAACGTCAATCCGACAAAAACGGAGCTAGTTCTATTTACTAGAAGGGTCAGGACTCCTCCTATCACCCCCACTAATCTCAACGGCACTCCACTCGAGTTTGTCAAAAGTGCCAACTACTTGGGGCTATTATTAGACAGCAAACTCTTATGGAGGGAAAATATTGCTGAACGTTCCAGGAAATCCCTAGTGGCTCTATACTATTGTAAGAGGGCTGTCGGCTCGAGATGGGGCCTCCAACCCACCATAATGCATTGGCCCTACACCGCGGTGATTAGACCGATTATTCTTTACGGCATCGTTGTATGGTGGCCGGCCTTGGACAAGAACTCCAATTTGAAGGCCCTTGAGAAAACTCAACGCCTGGCATGCATCAGCATCATGGGTGCACTGAGGACATCTCCTACCGCCGCTCTACAAGTAGTGCTTAATCTTCTTCCTCTAGACATCGTCAGTAGGGAATACGCCGCTAACGCGGCTATCAGACTTAGGGAAGGTAGGCACTGGAGAGGGCAACCAACCGGACATGCCAGCATCCTCCTACAAACATACCCCTTACCCTCTATTACTGACTATCTGCCCACGAAAATCGACTTCAAAGAGGGCTTCAAATATGATATACCGGACAGATCCCGTTGGGACTCACGAAGTGTCCTACACGAAGGAGCACTGTCAATTTTTACGGACGGTTCTAAGACTTTAGAGGGAGTCGGAGCAGGAGTATTCTCGGAAGAACTGAGCCTGAGCCTCTCCTTCTCTCTCCCGATGCACTGCAGTGTCTTCCAAGCCGAAATCACAGCTATTCGTCAAGCCATGGCGTGGCTGTCGATTAATGCAGTATCACCCACGAATATTGTAATATATATCGACAGCCAGGTCGCCATCAGATCCTTAATATCCAGCGAAACAAGATCAAAAGCGGTGGAATATTGCCGCATATCTCTTAACGAGATAGCTGGGTTCCGGGACACTATGATATCCCAGGGAACTGTGTAGCTGACGAACTTGCTAGATTAGGCTCCTCTGGCGTTGATAGTGTTAGTCTGCACAACGTGCAGGTACCGCTCTCATACGCTAAACAAATTATCAAGGCGGACGCAACAAGAAAAGCAAATCATAGGTGGAAACATCTAGGATATTGTGACGTTGCCAGGCTGACTTGGCCGACACTGGATACAAAAAGATCCAAAGAGCTTCTGCGTCTCAGCAGACGTAATATCTCACTAGTCGCTAATGTCATCACCGGTCATTGCGTTCTGGGCAGACACGCTCAAAGGCTGCCACATAATGACTTTTGCAGAAGCTGTAGGGATGAAGAAGAAGACGAGTCCGTCACTCACCTCATCTGCAGCTGCCCTGCCCTATCCAACCTAAGGATGGCGCACTTAGGAAGCTATTTTCTCAATGATCTCAGCGATCTATGCTACATCAGTGCTGCCAGCATTCTTGGCTTTATCAACGGAAGCAAATGGTTCACAACGAGTAACTAGTAGAGGAACCCCTAAACACCAGTGGTATGCACAATGGGCCGATTAACGGCTTAAGTGTTTCTCTCACCGAGAGCCTCTTTAACATAAAATACAAAGTAGTTAAGAGTTAGGTGTAACGATAATGAGAGCTGGTGACGAACTGGTTTGTAAGGTAGTTGCATAAAGGTACATAGAGTGCATTGTATGTATATGATGGCTTAGTGTTGTCATTGTCTGGTTAATACTCTTCACATGCCATCACAGAATCTACCCGCGGGACAGCACCGGTGGCAGGGACAGGGCATGTTCGATACAGTTATAGTAGTGTTTTTGTTGGAATTGAAATTATAATTTCGTTGCATTTTTTTAGATCTGACTATGACAAGAACTGTAACACCGTTCCGCCGCCACCCGATAGCGTTGTTGTTTTGCGTTGTTATTTTTTTGTTGAACTAAATTAGAGAGAAAATATAAGGGGAGTGGCGTAGCGAGAGTCGGCAAGGAGGGCAACGGCCCCGGGCGGCAATTTGGAGCCGTTAAAATTTTTAAATACCTGTAGAATATTTTACCCCTTTGAAAATAAAACGCCCTTTAAGTAGGTATATAAAATAATAAATTTAATGAGACAGTAAATGAAGTAAATGCAAGAAATCGATTTGCACAGTGCCGGTCGTCGCTTAACTCATTTCCCTTTTGTCTAATTAAGCACTCTCGGCGGCTACAATTGTGCAATTCGCCGCGCTCTCACCAATGTTGCCAGCCACATACCTATATAAAACTTACAAAACGGATTCTTTTTCCAGTCCAACATTTTTTTTTTTTTTTTTACAAAGTAATCAAACATTCGCTGGTTGGGATAGCGGTCGCAAGGTTGTTGCTTGTGGGAACAGGGAATCCGTTGGCTTTCTCAGGGAGTTTGTGCTGGGGATTGGCGAGGTGTGGAGCGGGGCTCAGCTCAAGTGCGTGACTGTGGCGGAGTTGGCTAAGTACTCTTCGCCCAAGGCCTGGGTTTGGGTTCCGTTGCCGTACACATATCCCGACAAATTACTCGGCCTCCTTTACATCCAAAATAGGGAACTAAAGGCCGACACTTGGAGAGTGGTAAAAACAGGGCCCAGAAAGCAGTTTGGCCAGCACTTCCTGCTGAGCCTAAATAGGGAATCGCTCCCATTCCTTGAAAAGGCAAAAGGGATGGTGAGGTACAGCATGGGGAAAGTCATGGTCAAGATCATGACTAAGGGGGCAGAGGCTGAAGAACCCAATGATGGAGACGATGCAGATAAACCTGCATCACAGTAGGGCTGCGACGGCGTGCTTGATCAATTACATAATCAAGCACGACGTTTCAGCCGTACTGATACAAGAGCCCTGCATTAACAAACGTAATCGGATCCAAGGGCTCTCCTTACGGGAATATAAGCTTTACTTCAAAGCTAACGAAGGTAAAATTAGGGCTTGTATCCTATTAAAAAACAATATAAGGCATTTCTTATAAATAATTTCAGTGATGGAGATCTGGTTGCAGTTTCCTGCGAGCAAGTGGGAAGGAAACCGTTGTGCCTGATTACGGCTTACCTTCCCTACGAGTCGACTGAAGTACCCCCCGACAAGGTAAGGCAGCTGATGACCAGAGACAAGTGGCTCTTCGTTATGGGATGTGATGCCAATGCGCATTACAACAAGAGTAATACACCGACATTTGTGGTACGAAACAGGCAGGAGGTGTTAGACATAACTTTATCATCCTGTACTGATTTACTTACAGTTCAAAAATGGAGGGTTTTAGAAAAGGCATCCTTGTCGGATCACAAGTGGATTCGCTTTCAATTAAGCTTCCACACCAGGGCTACGAATAGCTATCGAAACAATAGGAAAGCTGATTGGAATAAGTACGAATCCATAATTAGGCACCAGGTAGGAAACGAGGTACCATGTCTTGACACTTCATCAGACTTAGACAGGGCAGTTGATAACTTAGGCAAGATAATGAACATGGCTAACGAACAAGTTTGCCCGCTCAAAAAAGCAACCAAAAGGTCCCAGCCTTAATGGTGGAACAAGGAGTTAAACTCCAAAAGAAGGCAGGTTAGACATTTCTACAATAGGGCCAAAGTTGTAGGGGACGACACTACATGGGATCTGTACATAGAAAGCAAGAAACAGTTTAAATACTTGATCACGCAATCTAATAGAAAATCTTGGAAGCTATTCTGCGAGGCGATCGCAGATACTAGCGAGACTTCCAGACTCCGCAAAATGCTGGCCAAGGACGCCACTGTCCCTAGTTTCATCAAGAAATCAGACGGTTCGTGGGCCGAGAGCAGCGAGGAGGTTCTGGAATCACTAGTGGAAGCACATTTTCCAGGAAATGACGCGCCAATGTCTCCGTTACCTAAAGAATATAGCATTAGCACAGGAATAGACGTAAGGGTTGATAACAACATCATAACTGGAAAGAAACTGCGTTGGGCGATTAAGTCCTTCGAGCCGTTCAAAGCACCTGGCCCTGACGGCATTCTGCCTGTTATGCTTCAAAGGGCGCCAGGTACAGTTACAAATATGATCGGAAAAATTTGTATGCACTGCCTGCGATTAGGCTATGTACCTAGGGCGTGGAGTACGAGTGGTATTTATACCTAAAGTGGGTAAACCAAGCCATACTTCAGCAAAAGACTTCAGACCTATTAGTCTGTCGTCATTTCTCCTCAAAACACTTGAGAGACTTATTGACATATACATAAGAACCAAGTGTTGCAGCGGAACTCTATGTAATGCTCAGCATGCATATTTAAAAGGTAAATCTGTGGAGATGGCTCTACACGAAGTAGTAGGCAAAATGGAGAGCAGCCTTCACCAGAAGGAATTTGCACTAGCTGCCTTTTTGGACATTGAGGGTGCCTTTAATAATGTTAGGAAAGATGCAATCAGGAATGCTGTGGTAAAGATCAATGTCGAACAATGCTCTCGACAAGAAACATCAATTCCACTCTCGGAAACAGTTCATTAAGGAAATCTGTCACTAGAGGCACCCTCCAAGGAGGAGTCATCTCCCCCCTTCTCTGGGTGCTGGTAATAGATGAAATACTGAAAGAACTAAAGAATGCAGGATTCAGCGTCACTGCGTATGCGGATGACGTAGTTATCATTGTTCAAGGAAAATTCCTTAATACGATAAGTGAACTTATGGAAACTGCCCTTAACAGGCTAAGAACATGGGCCGAAGGGTGTGGACTACGAGTCAACCCGGATAAAACCGAGCTCGTACTATTTGGTACAAAATACAAGAGACCGCCCTTCAAGCTGCCCAGACTTGCTGGGGTACAGCCCTCCCTCTCCGAGAGCGTAAAATATCTTGGCACGGTATTAGACAAGAAACTAAATTGGAAACTGAACGTCCAGGAAAGAGTCAAAAAGGCTCACAATGCTCTCTTTATTTGCAAGACGGCAGCAGGAACGAAATGGGGTATTAAGCCGTCAATGTTATATTGGCTATATATAATGGTAGTAAGGCCCATAATTACTTATGGGGCTCTTGTCTGGTGGAAAGCCACGAACAAGAGGATTATACGGGATATGCTGACCAGGGTACAGAGAACAGCCTGCATTGCCGTTACGGTCGCTTTACGTACCACACCAACGGCTGCACTGGAAACTTTTCTGCATCTCTTACCTCTGGACTTACAAATACAATTAAATGCAGGTAATAGTGCGCTAAGACTCACTAACGCAGGGCTCTTTAAAATCAATAGGATAGGACATAGTACTATCTTAAAGGATTCTTTCTCCGAAATACCGGACAAAGCGGATGAAGGTCTTGGTTCACTCGACTTTGACACTCCATACGTTGTGTCGTACCCTGACAGACAGGATTGGCATAGGAACTCAGTCACGAGAGAAGATGAGACCTCAGTATACACTGACGGTTCCAAAACCAGTGAGGGAACGGGGTCAGGTATATACTCCAGTGAGCTAAACCTACATATGGCCCTAAGACTTCCGGACACATGCAGTGTGTTTCAGGCAGAGATTCTGGCCATACTAAAAGCTGCGGAGGAACTTGAGATGAGATCGATTTTCAACAAGAACATCGCCATCTACATTGATAGCCAGGCTGCGCTCAAAGCGCTAGAATCACACACCACTAAATCTGAACTAGTCAGGAATTGCCGCACAATACTTAAGGTATTATGTTTGCAGAACCGTGTCAGATTGTGTTGGGTACCTTGGCATTGCGAAAAAGCCGACGTTCTGGTTAAGGAAGGAACGGAGCTACCACTTAATATAACGATTGAGGGTATTAGACCACCTATGGCCGTTGCTAAAAGAGTTGTCTTCGAGCAAATCTCCAATAAAGCAGCCACGAGATGGTCACACCTAGAAGGGCACAGGGTCTCAAAGGCACTGTGGCCCGTCTTAAATAGGAAAAAGTCTGAAGAACTACTAAATCTCAGTACAACTAAGTTAAGATTAACGGTAGGAATACTCTCTGGACACTGCCTTCTAAGAAAGCATGCCATGAGACTAGGCTTAGCCAATACGGATATATGTAGGTACTGTGAGGACCTACAAGTCACGGAAGATATCTCTCACCTTCTATGCGAGTGTCAGGGAATTGCTCGGAGTAGAAGGAAACACCTAGGCAGGTACTCCTTCAACAACTTGGAGGAGTCAGTATGGGCGATTTGGTTTAGGTTTTCAACCATAATGGTTCCTGGGGGATGGCGATGGGCCCGTCTTGGTGCCTGGTCTTATGTGACGATCTCACAACCCCACTCAACCTAACCTAACCTAATCAAATATTCCTTGTGTTGCTTAACAACAAAATACAATGATGATCCCCAGTATGCAACACACACAAATTATAGGTTTGCTTGACATTGGCCCTAGTGCGCACTGGTTTAACCATAATGCGTTCGATATAGCACTGAATTCGCACTGGTTCTAAAAATCTGTGTTTCAAAAGACTTTTAAGGAACCCAAGTTGTGCCCTGACCTGACCGCAGTTTGTTTAGTTTGTAAGTTTTGCTGTCATTTGGCTTGCTGTCATTCATGTTCAAACTTATCGTCAATGACAAACCCAAGTTCAGAATTGATTCCAAAAGATAAATATTTATCAATGTCAAAAACTGACAGACTTCAGGACAAGATTTTGAGTTCGATAGAAGCTCTAGTGCTAGCCACGTCAAACAAACCTTGTGAGATAACACAGTTAGAGATGAGCACAAAATCGGTACCTGTGATTTAATCGCAGTGATTGCAGAATCGCAATCACTACTTGTGATCGACTTTCAAATAAAGCGTGATTGGGATTTTTTCACTCTTTCCTTTCGTACTCGTTCCAATTTGAATGTGAAGGGCAAGGGATAAGTGAGTCTGAGTAATGTTCTGATCTTAATTTAATTTATTCTTTTCTTGTACTTGAAGTCTTAAATCGTTCCTACCTAATTATGAAAAAAAAACATGTATTGGTAAGTAGTTCTTCAAATATAAAATAATTCCCTATTTAAAATATTTGTTTTTTAATTAATTAAATTATGACACAGGAGTGCGCATAATTTTTATATAAGCTTTACAATACTATTCATCATAGACAAACCATACTGAGACCCCCAACTCACAATCCTCTTGCCGCTGGCCCCCTCAGTTTTTTTTCAAATTCGTCATTTTGTATTCCTATTGGTGTTATGTCAATTCGGAATCCGAATGACATGCAAAAACATACAAAAAATACAAAAATAAATGCTGCCAACCTCGGCAACCATGGGGAAATGTGAAAGAGATCGGAAATACCACATTTTAGAATAACTGAATGTCATTGGTTAGTTATTATACATTTTTTTAAGGTGAATAATTTGATTTGTGTTATTACTAAAATTATCTAAAGGAGATGTTTTACATACTAGAAATATATTCGGACAAATATGGTTGTGCATTTCCCGCAAGCTACTTTGCCCAAATAGAGCACCTACTGTGGGTTAGCGATTCACAATCACAGGTTAAAATCACAGTGATTTGAAAATTACAGTCACAGTTTTACCTGTGATTGCAAAATCACGACTTAGCTCATCTCTTAACACAGTACGCAACATCTGCATTCGAAAATAGTCTTTTTCCTACTAGAAGTTGTGATTGTATGAGTATTTAACTGTAAGCGGTGTATAGCTGGATGTATCGAATCACTCACACATAAGTTATATTGTTTTATACATATCTTAAATGTGTGCATTTTTCTCTCAAATATTAGGTTCTCCACTCTTTGAGTGAAAACACGTCAGGCAGCTCAGTTCCAATAGAACCACAAGGGTGTAGAGACCTACAAAATCGAAGAAGCGTAAAGTCAATTAAAAGTAGAGATGTACTTGTACATGTACACTGTACAGACAATAAAGATTTAACCATAGTCGGGTTTTTATATATTTTCCCGACTCTAAATAAACTTTGTTTCATTTCCCTATTATACATTGGTCCACGTCGAGCCGGATCTAGAATCAATACGAAAAAAAAAGTATATAACTCGTATAAGTATAAGAAGGAATGGAACCCTCAATTTTTGTATTCGCGTAATGTGTTAGGGTCAGTGTTAGTACAGGTAAAGTGGTACAGGAAAGAAATAGTGCAGAGTACAGGCCGAACATTTATCAATTAGTACAGAAATTGCATATACCTACGCATATAAATTCCCTATTGGCAAGGAGCGAAAAAGAAAAAAACACGCAGAAGACAGCGACGCACAAAAATTGCGAAGAGCGACGTTGCCGCTACCGGTTTGTACAGGTTCGATTACGTACAGAATCTGTTTATTACCATCAGAAGGAAAAGCAACAAATACAACACGGAAGACAAAAGGAAACGGAGCAATAAATATTAAAAGAACAAATTGGGATGTGCATTAAATCCATGGAAACAAAGAAAACAATTGCTAATGGTACAGGATACAGAATACTTTCTTGTGTGCACCCGTGTGTGGACCATAAACTAAGTATGAAATAGACAGTCAGCTCTCGCTCACCTACCCGATTCCACCCACAAATTTTGAAATTAAATTGCTTGTGAATGCGTGTGGAGCAGCAAAAAAAGTAAATATAATTGGCGGGAGGTGTCATAAAATACTGCCACTCAGCAGTGTTCCTACATCGTGATATTTCTACCTTTTTGTGGGAACTACGATTTCCAAAAAGTGTTCCATGCGTTAAAAGAAAAAACATAAAAATTGTGGGAATATCAACAATTTGACAGGAAAACATTCAAACTACATTTCATCATGAATATCTCAACATAGAAATGAGATTTGCCTTTAGCAACAATTTCTACTACCCAAAAAAAAATCATTTAACTTCGATTTTTATACTGAAGATTAATTTAATATGATTTTCTTTCCGAACAATACAAATTTTACTTTTAAAACTATGATTTGTTTCATAAAAAAAATCGAGAGAGTTTGAGTTTAGTGAAAAGGGAAAAATTAACACACTTCGTGGGAAAAATAAAGAGAGAGTGCTAAAAACACTGACTGAGAGTTAGTGTATTTGGTCAGTTTCTATCAGCTGATGGATGCGTTCTGAGAGTTTAAATTCGTTTTTTTATTTCACCACGAAAACATGTATTTTACAAAATGTATAAAGCGAATGTACCTAATCAATATAATAAATAAAGAAATGTAGTGTGAAAAAAGCATTTGTTGAAATAAAAAAGATATTTGTTGTTTCTATAATTATTGTGTCTGTTTTCGTTTGTTGTTTTTGGCAAGAAATTATTTCGCTGGGAATGTCGACAGAAAAGCGGTAAAAAATAAAAAGTTTAGAATTGATCAAAAACATTAAAATTTAAAATATGCTCCAGTGGAAAGATATAAACATTTCTGAGTGGATATAATTTTTTAGTTATACTGCGCGTATTAGCTAATAACAAATTTAATATGGACTTTGAATTTACGAAAGCTCACATTTGCGAAATTTTGTATTTAAAATATAACCACTGTGAACTAATAGAAAATTTGATACAATTGACATAATTAATGAAATTACTTTTGAAATCAATTGCGTCAGCCGAAAATATTAATAATGTTCATTAATAATAAAAAGAAATAGTCTAATAGACACAATGAACTAAAATATATTTTCTTTAAAATGTACGGGAAAGAACGAAACTCTAAATGTATATAAGCAAAATTGGAAATAAACATTTTTACTGATTTGTACCCTGATTTCTTTCACACATTTAAGTTTTGTTGCTTACAATTTTCTCTATTTTTTATACGATTCATAGTCATTCGAAATCAGTTATTTTTATGATAATGAGCCTTTTTTTTTTATTTTTGTCAATGGTCGATTTCCATTCCATTTCCATACATCAAAAAAGTGAGCTTTCCGTACTATATTGATTATCTAGGTAAAATAAAAGAAATAATAATAATGTATACCTACCATGCGTTTTAATATAATTTGGTACTAAATTCACCACACCATATCCACCGTTTTCTTAACACGTTCCGATAACTGCCAATTTTTTGAATGCCATAAACTAAGTATTAAATAGACCGTCAGCTCTTTCAACTTAAGAGAATTTGCCTACAAGCTGTTTTCGGTGTTTCTATATGCCGAAGTATGTGTGCCTGTGTTAAAGTAAATTAGATGCACGCATACACTTGCACATAGGAACCTGACAGATGCCTCTGACAGTTTATTCTGTGGTAGCATTGGAAAAAATTCAAATAATTAAAAAAATTGTCCATTATCGGGACGTGTTAAGAAAACGGTGGGTATGGTGTGGTGAATTTAGTACCAAATTATATTAAAACGCAAGGTAGGTATCCATTATTAGGATTATGTCATAAACTAAGTGTTTTGTCGAAAGCAGTGTGGGAAAATGCACAAAATCGAATTGTTTTACAATATGTGAAAAAACTTCCCGTTGTAACTTTATTTTAAAATGGTTGTAAAGTAAAAAGGATAACGCACAGTAAATTTTAGTCAACGTTATAAATTGTGGGTTTATTACTAATTGAAGTATATATCGAAAAAAGTTTGACATTTATACTAGGTATTGTTTATATACAATTTTGTGTAGACTTTTATTGACAAATGTCAATTATATGCTTAAGGCTCTTAATACAATGATTATTTATTATACATGACAATTTTACTTTATTGTAAATTCATTTTAATAATACATCCTCAACATTCACCCCCACCGTGAACTCTGTTCGCAACAAGATCAACTCATCAAATAATGAAAAGTGATATCCCTATCGGCTCTGCAATTGTTATTTGCTCTCCTATGACGCTGTTAAAGAGACAATTAGTGTAACAGAGAAAGACATAATAACAAACAAACAACATTGACAACACGGTAGATATGTTTATGACTACCTAATTGTAGTGAGTAATTTGCCTTATGCCTCTACTTGCCGTCTCTTTTCTACTACCTGAGTTGATTGGTATTTTTTGTTGTATTGTGTTTATGCCATTTCCATATCGCCGTGATTTATTACGTTTGTTGCTTTCTTTGGAATACTTTTTGTTAGAAAAGTTGTGTTTTAAGTGTAAATTGTTTGGTGTTTTAGTGATTTTCAGGTGAGTAATTCATGATTTTACAATAATAGTAAAAATATTAGCGATTTAGTGTAGTTTTAGATAATTTGTTTTTGTTAGTTTTGTTGCATGATGCGGTGGATTTATTTTTTTTGTGTGTGTGTGTGTACTATTCCAAGCTGCAATCAGCAGCAAAGAACAATATGATGAATGAATGGGCTTATGTGTAATGTGATTTCGATTTGAGTGCATTTGACTTCATTGAGTGGACTGTATTATGATGTGTAGTGTTTGTGTCGAAGGGAAATTTCTGATTTGATATTGTAGTAAAGGGTGATTTTTTAGCTGGTTTGGTTTTGGCAACACTGGTTTTGACAGCTGACGTGTGTTTAGTACCTTGTGTCACTGTCAAACAGCTTTAGTTTGGTTTGCAATTTCACCATGGATCGTCTTACAAATGAACAACGCTTGCAAATTATTGAATTTTACTATCAAAATTCGTGCTTGGTTCGAAATGTTCATCGCGCGCTTTTTTATCGAAAAATTGTGTTCAGCGATGAGGCTCATTTTTGGTTGAATGGGTACGTAAATAAGCAAAATTGCCGCATTTGGAGTGAAGATCAGCCAGAAGCATTGCAACAGCTACCAATGCATCCCGAAAAAGCCACTGTTTGGTGCGGTTTATGGGCCGGCGGCATTATTGGGCCATATTTCTTCAAAGATGATGCGAATCGCAGCGTTACTGTCAATGGTGAACGCTACCGAGCGATGATAACAAACTTTTTTTTGCCCGAAATGGAAGTTCTTGACTTGCAGGATATGTGGTTTCAACAAGACGGTGCCACATGCCACACAGCACGCGAAACAATGGCGCAATTGCGAGGCGAGTTTGGTGAACAGTTAATTTCACGTTTCGGGCCGGTCAATTGGCCGCCTAGATCGTGCGATTTGACACCATTAGATTATTTTTTGTGGGGGTATGCCAAGGCTAATGTGTATAGGGACAAGCCCGCTTCGATTGACGCACTGGAAGCCAACATCCATGCATTTATTCGTGAGATACCGGCCGATATGTGTGAAAGAGTATGCCAAAATTGGACTCAGCGGATGGGCTACCTGAGACGCAGCCGCGGTCAACATTTGCATGAAATTATCTTTAAACATTAAATTGCAAGGTTCAAACTATCGATTCAAGTAAATATTTCATTAATTTTTTCGAATTTTTTGTGTTTTTTTCTTAAAAAAGTTCTAAACCTCTTAAAAAATCACCCTTTAGTATTTGTACGAGTCAAGCATGCGACTCACATTGTCATTTGTATTTATCTACCCATATATATATATATGATTACCATTTACACCAACATTGTTAAATTACATTTAAGTTTGTATATATATGTGTACCCATGAGGGCACGCATACGTAGGTAAGGCATGTAGAAGAAAAGAAAGAAGAATAAAGAGCGGCAGTTTTATTGTCGCATTTACTAGGAGTCGGACGTGTTCTCATTTTGGCGAAGTAAACTTGAAATCTAAAGCGTGGACTACAATTCCTCAGAAGTGGGATCAAGTGAAAAAAAAACAGCCCTAAAACTGACTTTGAAGTGTTTTTTTTTTTTCCCGCGCTAATACACAAATTGTTCCCCCTACTCGTAATTAATACAAAATTGAAGTTGAGTGCATTCCGTGTGGACTACAATATGGAAGTAAATTTCCAAAATGAGAATTTTGTCAGTTGTGTTGATTAGTGTGTTGCATATTTTAATAATTATTATTTTGTGTTTGTGTAGCCTTTAAAAGAGCTTGTCCGATCAGTAGACACAGAAAAGGGAGCAAACCACCGTGGTGGAATGCTCATTTATCAATGTTGCGTAAAGCAAGTAGGAAATGCTTCAATTTAGCCAAGTCCTCTCGACTACAAATAGACTGGGACACGTACAAAATCAGTCTGAGGCAATATAAGGCAGAGATTAAAAAAGCCCAAAAGCAGTCATGGAGACTCTTCTGTGGTAACATAGAGAGCACTACCGACTCGAGCAGGCTAAGGAAAATAATTTCCAAATCTCCACCCATGCCTAGCTTTATCCAAAAACCCTGCGGGGATTGGACATCGTCCAACGAGGAGACTCTGGATCTTCTCCTGAACACACACTTCCCTGGTAATACAATAGATGATACTCCATCAGCATTACCCAACTACTCGGCCCAGGAATCACCGGTCGAGATTGTAAACAGCCGTAATATTTATTGGGCCGTCAACAGCTTCCTTCCGTATAAATCTCCTGGACCAGATAAAATAACACCAGTAGAAATACAGAAATCTATAGAAATTCTAACCCCCTGGCTTGTAGTGATCTTCCGAACCTGCCTCAAATTCGGATACACTCCTGCATCATGGAGAAGGGTTAAAGTAATCTTTATACCAAAGTGTGGCAAGGCCTCACATGTTTCGCCTAAGGACCTTAGGCCAATCAGTCTCTCCTCCTTCTTCTTGAAGACACTAGAAAGACTCATTGATGCTTACATTCGTAAGAATCTATCAGCAAACTCTCTATCAGATTCCCAACACGCCTATCGCAAGGGTTTTTCTGTGGAGACAGCTTTACACTCACTAGTAGCTACCATTGAAAAATCGCTCTCATTAAAAGAGTTCGTGATGGTATCATTCCTAGATATCGAAGGCGCCTTCAATAATGTCAAAACAGAAGGAATCTCCAACGCACTTCATAGACTGGGGGTTGACAGCAGCTTACGCGTCTGGATAGAAAACATGCTTAGCAGCAGAGTGATCCTATCGGAACTAGGGAGCTGCCAATCCAAACGGTCAGTGTGCAGGGGAACACCCCAGGGGGGAGTGTTGTCGCCACTGCTTTGGATCTTAGTAGTAAATGATGCACTCACCATCCTGAGCAACATGGGTTGCAAAGTTATAGCCTACGCAGATGACATCGCTATCGCTATATCAGGTAAATTCCCTAACACAATAAGAGACCTCATGGAATCCGCTCTCCACAATTTAGCTAAATGGACGGATTCAGTCGGACTCGATGTTAACCCATCTAAAACAGATCTAATCCTGTTCACAAACAGGTACAAAGTTCCCAATTTAACTCCTCCAAAACTCAAAAACAAGGAGCTAAAATTCAGCAATCATGCTAAATATTTAGGCATAATTCTAGACAGTAAGCTTAACTGGAAGCTTAATATTCAGGACCGCACAAGGAAAGCTGCGGTTGCTATCCATACTTGTAGGAGGGCCCTAGGTCCAAAATGGGGCCTTCAGCCTAGAGTAACAAATTGGCTCTACACTGCAGTAGTCAGACCAATTCTCTTTTACGGAATCTTGGTTTGGTGGCCCGCACTAAAGAAAAAATACAATTCTAGGTCTATGGAACGAATACAAAGATCAGCCAGCATATGCATCACGGGGGCTCTCAGATCCACCCCTTCGGCCGCCTTAGACACAATACTACACCTTCTTCCTGTAGACATCTACGGGAAACTGGTCGCGTCTAGGGCGGCCTTAAGACTCAGAGAATCTCAGAAATGGACCAACTATCATATGGGGCATACTGATATTCTTCCTGATACAATCCCAAATATAACGGATTATACTATTCCTTTTGAGGACTTTAACATTAAATACAGAGCAATAATCCCAGAACGTTCCGAATGGGTGAATTGCACTATAGGTAACAACTTTGCAATTGAAGTATACACAGATGGATCCAAAATGGCGACGGGCACGGGTGCGGGAGTCTACTCTCCATCACCCGAAATCAACGTTGCCCTACGCCTTCCAGACCACTGTAGCGTCTTTCAGGCTGAATTAATGGCTATTCGTGAGGCAGCCTGCAGACTTGCCTTGTTTGCGATAGATGAAAAAGCTATCGTACTATACATAGACAGCCAGGCAGCAATAAAAGCCCTGATTTCACCAACAACTAGATCCAAGTTGGTAAGACAATGCCGGGAATCTCTGAACGAGATTGCGGACAGATGCTCATTAACCCTGTGTTGGGTTCCAGGGCACAGTGACATTCCTGGCAACTGCAAAGCGGACGAATTAGCCAGACAAGGAAGCGGCTTTCACTCGAACAACAACAGTGAACCGTACGCTCCCATACAATCCATCAAATTCCTTCTATCTAAAGAGGCAATAAGAGTCGCAAATAACAGGTGGAACAGCATTGACACCTGCGCCACATCCAAGCAAATCTGGCCAAACCTGGATGCTAAAAGGACTCAGAAACTTCTCTCCATTAGTAGAAACAAAATCAGCTCCGTAGTGGGAGCATTAACAGGACATTGCCTGATAGGTAGGCACGCTCGTAGATTAGGAGCCCCCTACAACGATTTCTGCAGGAGCTGCATGGATGAGGAGGAAGAGGAAACCGTTCTCCATCTTCTGTGCACCTGCCCGGCTCTCGCAAATATGCGCAAAGCACACCTAGGAAAATACTTTTTCGTAGACCTTAGTGACTTGTCTCTCATAGACACACGCAAAATCAGCAAATATATTAGCAAGACCAAATGGTTGCAATAATCTTTCACTTATTTTAATAACTTAACAGCTGGCCCCATCAGTTACTATTTGGATGGTTTGCTTATGGATGGTAGCGAAGGGGTAACTGCATCGGTCTCCCCTTCGATCCTATCTTACACCAACCACCACTACAACTCTTTTTAATTATACTCTATTCGATAAGTTACCAGAGGACACAGGCGAGGGTACAACCGTTTCGGTTACCACCCGCCTATCCGTAGGCTAGCTGTCGACCGGTCACTCCCTCTTTGACCAAGCTTACTAAACACCTAGCAAGTTATCGCAAAGTAAAGGGCCGATCTAGTTCACAGTTAGTGGTCAATTTTCGGACGAGAGGTCGGAGGATTACTAGCGGAGGGTACACTGTTTCGGTCACCCATCGCTTATCCGAAGACATATCGTCTAACTCGGGGTCGTCTGAGGTTCACGGGCAAGGGGTAGACTGTATCGGCACCCTTCTCCAGATCCAAAGACAAACCTCCCCGGCTCCCTCACAGCCGTAGGCAAATCGCCATAAGTATTCGGCAGCAACAACGAACCCACCAGCATGTCCCGGTGTAGTATAATACCCTGGCCTTCTATTTCTTCTCCCCTCATCATGTGGTATCACAAAGGACCTACTTCTTTTTGGTCTAAGTGTGTCTTTCCAGACAGCCACCTTACCTAACCTAACCTAACCTTGTGTTTGTGTAGTGTTATATTTGTGTTTGTGTAGTGTTGCGCTGAAAAAAAAAAATTGTTATTATTTTTCTTGATATTTTACTTGTGAGAAAGTGTGTGTGTGAAAATGTATGTAGGATCACCCTGTCCTTCCATGATCCACAAAGTCAACGCAATGGAAAATGCCGGTAAAACTATCCGATGTAGAGAGTCGAGTAGAGTCTTCGGTTACGTTGCTACGGCTACGGTCAAGTCGCAACGATTATTGTGCGTCGCCAATACGGTGTCTTTTTTTTATTATTCAATAATTAGTTTGAACTTAAAAAACCCAATAAATTTCACCCTGAATTTTCACGTCATATTTTACAGAAGAACAAAGAAGATCCAAAGTTCACAGTCACAATCACATTGAGACGCAACGGAGCATTATTGGCAAGCCATCAAAATCGGTGAGACCTTTCCGTTTTTGAAACCAATACTCATCTGTGTAGTAGCATGAGAGTTTCATTAAAGTTTTAATGTTCATGTCATGACACATACAAAGTTAAGCTTACTCAAAGTTCAGATCTTGAGCAGCTCTTACTAATTAGTACACAGGAGCTTCTGACTACCTTACCAACAGTAGTGCACCAGCCCGTTTTGTTTATGTTTACATGTTGCATGATTTTTTTTATCACTTTTTTTTGCATGAATAAATTAAGCGATTATATTTTGATTTCCAATTGTTATCGGTAACACGATAAGTGCATGGATGAATTATTGAGTAGCTTAACAACTCGAGAGTTGCAGAGTCGACTGAAGCGAAGAGGGGCGTCTCATAGATATAATTTGAAAACTACATTAGAAGCTGAATTTCATGATCCTCGTCCCAGCATTGATGTTCATCGCGCGCTTGAGTCTCGTAAAAAACAACCGACAGAAAGCTTCTTAGAATATTTCTATAGAATGTGTATCGTAGCTTAATTAAAACCTCGTTTCACGGACCGAGAGAAACCATATCAAAAACAATATAAATGAAACAACAAATTTAAAGTGGAAAAAGTATAAAAACCACAATTTTTGTTTTGCAACCTTCCGCCTTCAACTCTCGATTCATAATAATAAAAAACTCGTTGTCGCTTGTTCGCAGAACCAGCTGGCTTTTTCTTCGTTAACTTCCAGCTTTCGTTAATTCTATATGAATTTGTCTTTTCTTCTTTATAAATACATCGAATGCAGAGTCACAAATACTCATGCGATTCGATACAGAATGCAACAAATTGCTAACGAAGGAACCATTGACGATCAGTCTCTAATAGCATATGTTATAGAAGGTATACCAGGCGATGCTGTAAATAAAGCGATATTGTATGAAGCGACTACTTTGGACGAACTGAAGAAGAAGTTCGGTGTATATCAGAACATGCGGCGTTTGATCGCGGACAAGCATAGATCAAGGGTGGAGAATCAACCATCAAGCGCTTGCACTAAAGATAATTGTGGCGGACGAAGATGTGGCAACTGTGGGTCTTTTTCGCATGCTCGTCAGGCATGTCTGGATAGAAGTAGGGGATCGCGCTGTGGCAGTTCAGGTGGTAGGGCCAATGTCATCCGAATAACTACTAGTAGCTCTATGATTTTTGTAAACATTGGCGGAAGGATTTATAATGCCCTAATTGATACCGGAAGTGAGGTCACCATTATGAAGGAATCTGTAAAGCGTGAGGTCGAATTGGGGAGCTATGATCCTGAAGTGGTTTTGCTGGCTGGATTTGGAGCTAATGAGCTACGAAAACCATTGGGCTCTTTGCTAGTAGATATGAAGGTACGAGGCGAAAGGTATTTGGTCCGTTTTCAGGTGGTTCCAGATGAATGGCTGTCTGATGATATTATACTGGGCAAAATTTTTTTAGAAAATGTCTCACTTTTAATTGACAACGGAGAAGTAAAAGTTTGTAAAGCTACCTCAGCACAGAAAAGCGATGCCGCAACTGAAAATTTTTTGGATGAAATAAAAATAGTTAATACTGTAAAAAATAGTACACAGAAGTTGGTACGAAATGTTAAAGATGAGGCCGTTAAAGAGAAGTTGATGAAAATGATTGAGACCTATAAGCCAAAAAAAGTAGAGCGGTCCTGCGTCGCAATGCGTATTTGGCTGGAGGATGAATGCCCCATATACCAAAGGGCGAGGCGATTAGCTCCCACGGACCCACGGAAAAGGAAGCGGTCAACAAGCAGATCGAAGAATGGTTGAAGTATGGCATCGTACAACATAGTCAATCTGATTTGTATTGACTATCGCAAGCTCAATGCCAAAGTCGTCAAGGACAGATGTCCTTTGCCAATTATGGAAGACATTTTGGAGAAGCTTTACTGCGCGAAAGTATTCACGACTCTGGACCTTCGGAATGGGTTTTTCCATGTGGACATAGCCGAAAGCAGTAGAAAATACACGTCTTTTCTAACTCCAGATGGACAATACGAGTTCCTGAAAGTTCCCTTTGGATTATGTAATTCGCCATCTGTCTTTCAGAGATTCGTAAATACTGTATTTCAGAGCTTAATACGAGAAGACTACTTGTTGCTCTACCTAGATGACGTCGTTATTCCGGCAAAAACCGAGGAGGAAAACCTCGAGAAGCTAGCTGTTGTCATGGAGGTTGCTGCTGATAATGGCTTGGTTATTAAATGGGAGAAGTGTGATTTCCTTAGTAGATCAATCGAGTTTTTGGGACATGTTATTGAGGATGGAAGTATAAAACCATCTGTTGAAAAGATTAAGGCGGTGAAGGGATATCCAAGGCCCCGCAATATTAAGGAGGTACAAAGTTTCTTAGGCTTAACTGGGTTCTTTCGCAAGTTTGTACCTAACTATGCAACGTACGCCAAGCCTTTGTCGGACTTGATTCAGAAGAATAGTAAATATGTTTTTGGAACTGATCAACATGCTGCTTTTCAGTCTTTAAAAGATATTTTGTGTAAGGAGCCTGTCTTAAAATTATTCAATCCTTTTCTTCAAACGGAACTGCATACCGACGCATGCATGGTTGGATACGGAGGAGTCTTGTTGCAAAAGCATGAGTCCAACTATCATCCCGTCTTCTACTTAAGCTTCAAAGCCTCATCAGCGGAGAAGAACCATACGAGTTATGAACACGAAGTCTTGGCTATAATTAAGTCGTTAAAGAAGCTTCGAGTATATTTATTGGGACTTAAATTTACAATATATACCGATTGTAAAGCATTCCAAGCTACGATGGGTAAGAAGGAGCTGTGCCCGAGAGTTGCCAGGTGGGCTTTAATGTTACAAGAATTCGACTGCGTCGTTTTGCATCGTTTGGGAATCTCAATGCGCCATGTTGATGCCTTGAGCAGGTTTCCAGTGGTTCTTAGAATAGAGGATGGACTGCTACAACGCGTAAGAAGGGCTCAGGAAACCGACGAGTATTGTAAGTAATGATGGCAATACTACAAAATTGACAGTATGAAAACTTCGAAATACGTCGTGGTATCCTTTATAAGTTCGTTGAAGGGTGCCATTTAATAGTTGTACCAAAGTCACTGCAGAGAGAAGTTCTGCGTAACATTCATGATCAAGGACATTTCAACGCGAGGAGAGTGGAGGCTACTGCTAAACAGGATTATTATATACCCAAGATGATGGATAAGATTCATTCGGTCATTTCAAACTGCATCGCATGTATCCTCAGCACAAGGAAGCAAGGAAAGCAGGAAGGATTTTTAAATCCCATTGATAAGAGTGACGTCCCTTTGCACACATACCACGTTGACCATTTAGGTCCAATGCCATTCACCGCAAAGAATTACAAGTATCTTTACGTTGTGGTAGACGCCTTTTCGAAATTGGTGTGGATATACCCCGTGAAGTCAACATCAGATGAAGTCATAAGGAAGATGGAGCTTCAAGCAGAGGTGTTCGGAGATCCATTTCGGATTGTCTCGGACAAAGGAACAGCATTTACCTCTAACACTTTTCGGCAGTTTTGTGAGGACCGAAACATTCAACATGTCACTACAACAACAGGAGTACCCCGTGGAAACGGACAAGTTGACCGAATAAATCGTACTATAGTCGAAGTGGTTACAAAACTGTCAATTGATGATCCGATGAAATGGTATAAAAAGGTACAAAAACTTCAACAAATCATAAATAGTTCTGAAAGCCGCAGTACTGGAAAAACACCGTTTGAGATTTTGTTCGGAGTCCCAATGAGAAGCCAAGCAGACTGTAACCTGGCAAAGTTGATAGAAGAAACCCTAATGAATAATTTTCTTGCTGAGCGCGACGAGATGAGACGTTAAGCCAAAGATCGAATTGTCTTACTTCAGGAGGAGAATCGTAAAGGATATAACCGGAGGCGAGAGGCTGCAAAAAAATATCAGGTGCATGAGTTAGTGGCAATCCAGCGAACTCAATTCCGAGCTGGACTTAAGCTGTACCCAAAGTTTTTGGGCCCATACAAAGTGGTCAAAGTAAAGCGCAACGATCGATACGAAGTACATAAGCCTTGGGCAGACAACGATACTGATGACAGCGAAGACTCCAATGAATAATCGCCCGGGACAGGCGAAGCGCAGGATGGCCGAATGTAGGATCACCCTGTCCTTCCATGATCCACAAAGTCAACGCAATAGAGAATGCCGGTAAAACTATCTGATGTAGAGAGTCGAGTAGAGTCGTCGGTTACGTTGCTACGGCTACGGTCAAGTCGAAACGATTATTTAATTTTATTTAATAATTAGTTTGAACTTAAAAAACCCAATAAATTTCACCCTGAATTTTCACGTCATATTTAACCGTGTTTCATTTCAACGAATGAACCTACCTTATCCCACACATGTGTGTGTGTGTTTTTTTTTTTTAATTAATTATTGAAAAAAAGAAATGGTTTGTATTAGGGATTGGTCTGTGGTTATTTTGTTGCTAGGAATCGGACATATTTTTGTAATTGGTCGTTTTAGTTCACCGGTTTGTGTTTTAAGAGTTACGACGCGTATTAAATTATCCGCTCCAGGGTGTAGCTTGATAATACGTGCCATCATCCACTTTGATGGTGGTAATCGCTCGTCCCTTATTAGAACGAGATCTCCTAGCTCAGGGTTTTCTGCTGTTTTCAGCCATTTTGGACGCTGTTGTAGCCGAGCTAAATACTCTGAGCTCCAATGCTTCCAGAAATGTTGACAGAGTTGCTGAATTCTTTTCCAGCGGTCGTTCATATATTCCCCTCTTTGGTGTCTGGTTTTGGTACGCTTTGTATGGGTTCACCTTTTAGGAAGTGCGCTGGAGTTAAGGCAGTGAAGTCGTAAGGGTTACTAGT
The DNA here is from genome assembly GCA_948293265.1 of Cheilosia impressa. NCBI lineage: Eukaryota > Metazoa > Arthropoda > Insecta > Diptera > Syrphidae > Cheilosia > Cheilosia impressa. Next base: position 62,870,627 of record OX411880.1, on the reverse strand, counting down.
AAGTGGATAGAGAGGTCTAGAGTTGAGGCAGCCTTCTATTTGTATCAGCAATGTTGAGAGCTCCTCAAAAGTAAGAGTAGAGTTACCAGCAACTCTTTTTAAGTGATATTTCACTGACTTAACCCCAGCTTCCCATAAACCTCCAAAATGCTGGAGGAATAAAATTCCACTTCGTCTGATAATAAGGTTTCTGCGACCTGTTTTTCATTGAAATTGGCTGCCTTTCCAAAATTTTCCAGCTCCTTGCCAGCACCCACGAAATGATGTGTAGTGCAGTCGCTAAACATTTCCTTGCATGTTCCTCGTCTGGAAGAAAAGCGTCTAAAGGCTGCTATAAACGCTTGCGTCGTCATATCGCTAACCATTTCTAAATGAAGCGCTTTGGTAGCCAAACATACAAAAATCGGGAAATATGCTTTAAACATTTTTGATCCTCGACCCTTGCATGACTTAACATCGATGCGTAGTCCACGCCAGTGAAGAAAAATGGCCGAGAAATCCTTACCCTCGGTGCTGGCAAATTGCCCACGAGTTGACAACTGGGCTTAGCCTTTTGTCTAAAGCACACTTTGCCGTCATGGATACATTTTTTGACAGAATTTTTTAAATTTAATATCGAAAATCTTTGCCGAAGCTGAGCGATCATCCGCTGAGTTCCTCCGTGATATGATGTGGAATGTGCATCGTTAAAAATGAGTCGACTGAAATGATGATTTGTCTTCAAGATCATAGGATGATGTTGTTCATAGCTTAGATCTGCGTTTTGTAATCTTCCTCCTACTCTCAAAATTCCTGTATCATCCAAAGGCCTGTAATGACTTTACTCCTTTCAGGTTAGGTTGAACATCCTGGTTTTCAGTAAAAAACATGCTCCTTTGAACTATTCTTATAGCTGCCTTCAATGCTAAATCCATTTCCATCGGCGAAAGTACGATTATCAACTTATCAGGTCGTCGAACTTTTGAAACGAATCTGCAGCAATATGCCAAATCCGCAATAGCTTTCACAAATTCGACTGACGAAGTCAGTTGGCCCAATTGATGGAACTTAGGAATTCGAGGTGGAAGGCTTAGAAGGAGTCGAGAAGGCGTTGGAAGGCGCTGACATGAACCCGAATAAGCTCGATGGGTCAGTGGACTCTAATGGGAAACCAAAAGAGTTAGCAGACCAATCGTCAGTGGAGGTGGACAATGGGGTGCAGAAATGCGCCAAGAGGTCAGCCGAAACTGCGAAAGCCGGATTGGAAGAGGAGAAAAGTCCCGACTCCGAGCGGAAGTTGCCCAAACAACTGAAGCAAAGGATGAAGAGGGTCAAAAAGAGACAAAGATTGGCCTTGACCAAATTTGTCTCGGCGGTAGGCATAAACAAGTCGGTCGAGGAATTTACTGAAAGGGTTGAAAACTTGACTTCGACCGAAACCTCTCCAGAATACGGTGGATCTAGGAAACGGTTTAAATGTTCCGGGACCATGAATCCACTCGAAACTGAGAAGAAAGGGGCGGAAGGCGGAAGGGAGAACGGACAGTCTGTTCAACATGGGGTCAGTCTAGAAGTACCACACTCCAGTGGTTATGTGGATGGACAACATGTACAACGGACTATTAGTCAACCCGAAAAGCTGAGGGGGATTCAATTGAACCTTCATCACAGCAAAGCAGCATCAGCAATGATGACTAAATGTTTTGATGAGGATTCGTTTGATATAGCCCTGATACAGGAGCCTTGGATCTTCAGAGGAAAGATTAGAGGACTCCCTAATAGCATGGCTGAGCTGCACTATGCGCAAACCAGCGAAAAAATTAGATCCTGTATCCTGATGAGGAACGGAGTTCAAGCATATAAATTGCCGGATATTTGTGCCCCAGAACTTGTAACAGTACGAGTAGGATCAAGTGCGGATACGGCATACCTGCCGTATGATTCTCCAGAACCTTATCCGACAAGAGCGTTAGAGTCTTTAGCGAATGCATGCAGGAACAGGAACGAGGATCTAATAATTGGTTGTGATGCTAATGCACATAATACAGTGTGGTGCAGCACGAACGATAATTACAGAGAAGAAGCCTTATTCGAATTTGTATCATGCAAGGATCTGGCTATCTTAAGCAGGGGAACAGAGCCAACCTTCGTGGATGTGAGGCGAATGGAAGTGATCGATGTTACCCTGTGCAGTAGCCAGATAATTGAAAGAGTATCAAATTGGAGGGTAATGGATCAGGCAACATTGTCGGATCACAGAGCCATTTCATTTGATGTTCGCTATGGATCTAAAAGGAAAAAAGATCGGAAATACATCAGAATTCCGAAGAACACGGATAGGACAAAATACCTCGAAGTGTTGGAGGAAAAACTGAATGTTATGACATTCGGAATACCGAAAAATACTTGGCATGTGGAATCACAGCTGAAGCATCTGCAGTCGGCTGTTGAAGGTGCGTACCGAGTGGCTTGCACACGTACTTTAGTGGAAAAACAAGATCCTGCGCCTTGGTGGTGCCGGGAACTTGAAAAGTTAAAAATGGATGTGCGGAAAGCCTTCAATCATGTCATGAGGAAGGGAGAACCGGAAGCATGGGATGAATATAAGGCGAGAAAGAAAGAGATGAATGTTACTCTGCGACGACGTAAAAGGGAGTCATGGAGGGACTTTGCTCGAGTATGAGGAGCACATCTGAAGTCAGTAGACTACAAAAGATTGTCTCGAGAGATCCAGCTTCCAAGATCGGACTCATTCGTAATAGAGCGGGGGAGATGGTGGAAACACTGGATCACACAAATGAGGTCCTAATGGAGGTACACTTTCCAGGAAGCTATAAGTCAGATCAGCCCTGGGATCCAAGGAAACAAGGAGCGATCAGGATGGATAGAAAGGAAGCAGAACGGATCGTGACACCAAAAGCGGTCAAGGTTGCGATAGCAACATTCTCACCCTTCAAAACTGCGGCGCCGGATGGTATATTTCCAGGTCTAATGCAATGGTGTGTAGACTTAATTGCACCAAGGCTCAGAAACATATACGTTGCATGCCTAGCAATAGGCTATATCCCGATTACATGGAGGGAAGCAAATGTGATCCTTCCAAAACCGGGAAAAAGCGACTACACCGAGGCAAAGTCATTCAGACCAGTCAGCCTAACATCATTCCTTTTAAAAACAATGGAAAGGGTGATAGTTAACTATATGGCAAGCACCGCGCTTAGGACATATCCTTTGAATAGTAGCATACAGAGTAGGCATGTCTACAGAAACAGCGCTACATCAAGTATTACGCGTTGCGGAGGAAGAGCTAAATACCGGGGGTCATTGCGATGACCACTATAATGGACATTGAAGGTGCCTTCGATAAGATATGCTTTGAAAGTCTGAAAAAAGCCTTAGAAAAACGTAAGGTTAACCCACTTGTAGTAAGATCGGTGGACAATATATTAAATACAAGGGCGATAAATATTCAGACGGGAACCTCAAAACTCAGAGGAATGTTTATCAGAGGTTGCCCACAAAGAGGTGTTCTCTCACCCATGCTGTGGAATATCGGCGCAGGGACATAAGTCCCCGGGACATAAGTCCCAATTTTTTCTTTTGGGACTTATGTCCCACTTAAGTGAGACATAAGTCCCAAAATCGATTTGGGACTAATGTCTCACGTAAGTGGGACATAAGTTCCAAATCGATTTTGTCGAAGATGGGACATAAGTCCCAAATTTTCGGAGAGATAATAATATACAGCAAGACATTGTGAATTTCCATCCAACCCATTTTCCGCTATACCTGCAATTGTTCAAAATAATTTTGAAAATTAAACCCACACAATAAGAGATAATACAATAATAATCATTATTTATTATTTCATATAACGAAAACAGAACAAACAAAACATTTCTGAAACAAATGAATTTCGTTAGTTTCTTTTATCAAATTTCGAAAAGAAACTTATAACATTCTAGTTTTTGAGAATTTGGGAAAATAAAATTTAAAAATCGCGCGATTTTTAATTTTTATTTTCCCAAATTCTCAAAAACTAGAATGTTATAAGTTTCTTTTCGAAATTTGATAAAAGAAACTAACGAAATTCATTTGTTTCAGAAAAGAAACTTATAACATTCTAGTTTTTGAGAATTTGGGAAAATAAAATTTAAAAATCGCGCGATTTTTAATTTTTATTTTCCCAAATTCTCAAAAACTAGAATGTTATAAGTTTCTTTTCGAAATTTGATAAAAGAAACTAACGAAATTCATTTGTTTCAGAAAAGAAACTTATAACATTCTAGTTTTTGAGAATTTGGGAAAATAAAAATTAAAAATCGCGCGATTTTGAGAATTTGGGAAAATAAAAATTAAAAATCGCTTTTTATTTTTCCAAATTCTCAAAAACTAGAATGTTATAAGTTTCTTTTCGAAATTTGATAAAAGAAACTAACGAAATTCATTTGTTTCAGAAAAGAAACTTATAACATTCTAGTTTTTGAGAATTTGGGAAAATAAAATTTAAAAATCGCGCTTTTTAAATTTTATTTTTCCAAATTCTCAAAAACTAGAATGTTATAAGTTTCTTTTCTGAAACAAATGAATTTCGTTAGTTTCTTTTATCAAATTTCGAAAAGAAACTTATAACATTCTAGTTTTTGAGAATTTGGAAAAATAAAAAGCGATTTTTAATTTTTATTTTCCCAAATTCTCAAAATCGCGCGATTTTTAATTTTTATTTTCCCAAATTCTCAAAAACTAGAATGTTATAAGTTTCTTTTCGAAATTTGATAAAAGAAACTAACGAAATTCATTTGTTTCAGAAAAGAAACTTATAACATTCTAGTTTTTGAGAATTTGGAAAAATAAAATTTAAAAATCGCGCGATTTTTAATTTTTATTTTCCCAAATTCTCAAAAACTAGAATGTTATAAGTTTCTTTTCGAAATTTGATAAAAGAAACTAACGAAATTCATTTGTTTCAGAAAAGAAACTTATAACATTCTAGTTTTTGAGAATTTGGGAAAATAAAATTTAAAAATCGCGCTTTTTAAATTTTATTTTTCCAAATTCTCAAAAACTAGAATGTTATAAGTTTCTTTTCGAAATTTGATAAAAGAAACTAACGAAATTCATTTGTTTCGTGCTCTTCATTGAAAATTCTCTAAGTTTAAAAAAAAAAATTATATTTGGTGGGACATAAGTCCCAATTTTTTCTTTTGGGACTTATGTCCCACTTACGTGGGACATAACTCCCAAAATCGATTTGGGACTAATGTCTCACGTAAGTGGGACATAAGTTCCAAATCGATTTTGTCGAAGATGGGACATAAGTCCCAAATTTTCGGAGAGATAATAATATACAGCAAGACATTGTGAATTTCCATCCAACCCATTTTCCGCTATACCTGCAATTGTTCAAAATAATTTTGAAAATTAAACCCACACAATAAGAGATAATACAATAATAATCATTATTTATTATTTCATATAACGAAAACAGAACAAACAAAACATTTCTGAAACAAATGAATTTCGTTAGTTTCTTTTATCAAATTTCGAAAAGAAACTTATAACATTCTAGTTTTTGAGAATTTGGGAAAATAAAATTTAAAAATCGCGCGATTTTTAATTTTTATTTTCCCAAATTCTCAAAAACTAGAATGTTATAAGTTTCTTTTCGAAATTTGATAAAAGAAACTAACGAAATTCATTTGTTTCAGAAAAGAAACTTATAACATTCTAGTTTTTGAGAATTTGGGAAAATAAAATTTAAAAATCGCGCGATTTTTAAATTTTATTTTCCCAAATTCTCAAAAACTAGAATGTTATAAGTTTCTTTTCGAAATTTGATAAAAGAAACTAACGAAATTCATTTGTTTCAGAAAAGAAACTTATAACATTCTAGTTTTTGAGAATTTGGAAAAATAAAATTTAAAAATCGCGCGATTTTTAATTTTTATTTTCCCAAATTCTCAAAAACTAGAATGTTATAAGTTTCTTTTCGAAATTTGATAAAAGAAACTAACGAAATTCATTTGTTTCAGAAAAGAAACTTATAACATTCTAGTTTTTGAGAATTTGGGAAAATAAAAATTAAAAATCGCGCGATTTTGAGAATTTGGGAAAATAAAAATTAAAAATCGCTTTTTATTTTTCCAAATTCTCAAAAACTAGAATGTTATAAGTTTCTTTTCGAAATTTGATAAAAGAAACTAACGAAATTCATTTGTTTCAGAAAAGAAACTTATAACATTCTAGTTTTTGAGAATTTGGGAAAATAAAATTTAAAAATCGCGCTTTTTAAATTTTATTTTTCCAAATTCTCAAAAACTAGAATGTTATAAGTTTCTTTTCTGAAACAAATGAATTTCGTTAGTTTCTTTTATCAAATTTCGAAAAGAAACTTATAACATTCTAGTTTTTGAGAATTTGGAAAAATAAAAAGCGATTTTTAATTTTTATTTTCCCAAATTCTCAAAATCGCGCGATTTTTAATTTTTATTTTCCCAAATTCTCAAAAACTAGAATGTTATAAGTTTCTTTTCGAAATTTGATAAAAGAAACTAACGAAATTCATTTGTTTCAGAAAAGAAACTTATAACATTCTAGTTTTTGAGAATTTGGAAAAATAAAATTTAAAAATCGCGCGATTTTTAATTTTTATTTTCCCAAATTCTCAAAAACTAGAATGTTATAAGTTTCTTTTCGAAATTTGATAAAAGAAACTAACGAAATTCATTTGTTTCAGAAAAGAAACTTATAACATTCTAGTTTTTGAGAATTTGGGAAAATAAAATTTAAAAATCGCGCTTTTTAAATTTTATTTTTCCAAATTCTCAAAAACTAGAATGTTATAAGTTTCTTTTCGAAATTTGATAAAAGAAACTAACGAAATTCATTTGTTTCGTGCTCTTCATTGAAAATTCTCTAAGTTTAAAAAAAAAAATTATATTTGGTGGGACATAAGTCCCAATTTTTTCTTTTGGGACTTATGTCCCACTTACGTGGGACATAACTCCCAAAATCGATTTGGGACTTATGTCTCATTTAAGTGGGACATAAGTCCCAAAAGAAAAAATTGGGACTTATGTCCCGGGGACTTATGTCCCTGCGCCTGGAATATCACTCGCTCTCGACAGACTTGAGGCAACTTGCATTCACACAGTGGGATATGCCGACGACATAGCAATAATGGCCAGAGGCAAATTAATGGACGTCACCGCAGATATCATAAGGAACGCACTCAGAGTGGTTGAGCGGTGGTGTCTGGAACAAGGACTCTCCATTAATGCGGGGAAAACAGATCTAATAGTCTTCACTAGGAAGAGGAAAAATCTGGAATTTCGGCCCTTAACACTTTTCGGATCGGAACTAACAATGACTAAGAAGGTTAAGTATCTGGGAGTCTATCTAGATACTGGACCTTCTTGGAACTACCATGTTGAGGAGAAGGTCCGGAAGGCAAAAAGGGTACTACATCAATGCAAACGTGTATGTGGACAGAGGTGGGGACTCTCACCTAGGACAGCATACTGTGCCTCGCTTGTATGGTGGGTGAAAGCCTCTCAAAAAACTGTGAGGAAGCACCTGGATAGGGTTCAACGCTTAGCATGTATAGGTATTACAGGTGCTGTTGTGCCCACACATATTGTGTAACGGAACAATTCGGTGACACAAATATACCTTGTCATCCAAACCGAATAACCCAGTTGAACACATGGGAACCACACAACACTGACCCACTCAAGTGCCCGATGGTAATATCCACACACGCTGATACAGTGGCCCCAAAAAACGAAAAGGTCACGAGTGAATTCAACACCACATGTTACGTATTCTTGCGACCACTTGTATAAACAAACGAGTGCAAGAATACGCGACGCGGATAGAATTACTTTGCTGACCCCGGAGCGCACAATAGTAAAACGAAGAAAAGAGGTTTGGAGGAAGCATTGAGAACGACGGGTCGGCAGTCGAACGTCAGTCGAACATCATCAATCACATCATCTTTATTGTAATACAACAAATGGTGGCAGCGGTGGGATAGTTAAGGGTAAAGCATCTACCTTAACCCCCAATACAGTGCAAAAGTCGAAGTAAAAATAAAACAAACAAAAAAAGGAACAATAAGTTAAACTTTTAGTGCAAAAGTCGAAGCAAAAATAAAACAAAAAAAAGGAACAATAAGTTAAACTTTTAGTGTAAAAGTCGAAGTAAAAATAAAACAAAAAAAAATAATGAAAAACGTGCAGTGACTGGAGGACCAACACCAAAATCCCGAAGAAACCAAGTTATCAACAACACAATCAGCAATCCATAAGCCTACTGGAGGAGCAACACCAAAATCCCCATCATTATGAGAAGCATTATGTAAGCAACTTAAAAGAAACTACTTGTTCATATAAATAAGCAAAAATTGTATACACTTTTGTTTGGTATTTTTTTTTTGTTTTGTTTTTTACGTGTCTCGTCCAAAATCCTCCTATTACAAAACCTTATCTTTTATTAATTTTTCTTTTTGTCGAATGTCGAATTTAAACCTGAACATTTCACTCAGAAACAGAAAAGTCAGAAGGTCATCTGATAGTGAAGTATCCGAGCCCCTTGCTAAGCCTTCCCACAAACCAATGTCTATCGGACATTCTCCACCACGTTCGGTACCACCAAAAGAAACAATTAAAGTTCTAACTAACCAAGTCGGTACCTTTGATCCATTCTCTTCAATAAACCCTCCAGAATCACAACTCCCAGTAATAAGAGCAACAATGTCGTTCAATTCTTCGCAAACCATAAAACTCGTACCCGAGTTTGACGGTTCTGCCAACGCTTTGGATAGATTTATCCAATTGATTGACCTTCAATCAAAAAACGCAACCACTGAGTCCGATAAAGCGGAACTAGTAGACATTGTAAAGTCTAAGTTAACAGGCTGGGCATATAACGTTACTGTGAAATATAACGATTATAGTGAATGGCCAGAGTTAAAGGATGCACTTATTAAGAATTTTAGAAAGACTCGATCGCTTCAGGTAATACAAACGGACATCTTTCAGTTTCGACAAGGATATACTGAAACAATAGCTTCCTACACGGAGAGAGCTAATGCGTTGTTTGACGAACTGAACAATGCAAACGCAAACAGCACAGACGAGGCTGCAAATAAAGCCATCAGAGCCTTAAACAGCGGAATGATCTTAAACAGCTTCTGTAATGGGTTAATACCACAAATAAAACTCTTGGTAAAAAGCGCCAGGTGCACTGAGCTCTATGAAGCCGTCGACATTGCAATGGAGGAAGAAAAACTCCTTACTTCTACTCCTAGACAGCATCCGAACTACCAAAATCGTTACTGTAGAAACTGTAGAACGAAGACACACAACACTAATGAGTGTAGGTTTCTACAAAACCCAACTGGTGGAGTGCACAGAACCCAAAAACCAAGTCCCGTTACTAGAATAAATACACTCCAAAATCCAGTATCATGTAGATACTGCAAAAACCTTGGGCACACAATAGAACAGTGCAGGAAAAGGCAATTTAATAACAACCGAAATAATCCTAAACAATCCGCCCAAAACTCGGGAAACGATTCAAGACCTGGCACGTCCGGCACGCGGAGTCAGGTAAAGGACATGCATCAACGTGCCTAAATTTCAAAACTGCCCAAAACCTAAATAAAGAAATCAACTCTCTGTATCAAAATAATAACACTTCCAATCCTAAGAGAAGCCAAACAAATTTACCATATCAAGTCGAGTCTTTTCAAATTCAGAAATCGCATTCACCGATTCAAATTTCCAAATCTTCTAACTCAAAATGCGATTCCCGTGAAGAGAAAAATTCGAATATTTCAAATAGTCCACTGTATCTGTGAGACCACTTTTGATATACTGTTTTTAGTATTCAGTTTAGAATGAAAAACTTTATTAAAGGGAAGAAAACAAATAATACATATTAGATACATAAAAATAATAATAAAGACAAAGTTGTATACCTAAAAAATTAAGTATTTTTAAATTCAAAGTAGTGCTGCTTCTCTCCTCATCCACGCCATTACAACCACATTTATTTAGTGCATTCACCATCCAATTTACGAGTGGGTGCGTTCAGATCGTGGAAATTTTATCCGCTCTGTCAGCAACATTTCTCCCCCCCGGTGAGGCGGGTGCTTCAGCTGCAGTCTCATCTTCTCCCGAATTGCTGACGTCCAGCACAGCTAGCTTTACCACTGGTCGATCGTATACGCCGTCTGCAGTTCGAACCGTAGCTCTTCGTACTTGACCATCTTTGGCCTTCACTGTGCTCACCACAATACCTTTCGGCCAGGAAGCTCGTGGTAAGTTCTCATCTACGATGATCACAACATCACCATTAGCGACATTTTTCACTTGTGTAAACCACTTCGTTCTTCGCGTAAGCGTAGGTAGATATTCACGGACCCAACGCCTCCAAAACATGTCGGATAGTTGTTGAGCGACTCTCCAGTTCTTTCGAAGAAGAAGGTCCCTGTTGTCAAAATTTCCTGGTGGTTTACTTCCACATGATGAACCCAACAGGAAATGATTAGGCGTTAATGCTTCCTCATCGTCTGCCTCCACAGATACATGTGTTAAAGGGCGCGAGTTTATAATTCCTTCGACCTCAATAAGTAATGATAACAGTGACTCTTCCTGCAATCGTTGGTTTCGGGTAACTTCCTTAAGGACGTTTTTCACTGACCCGATTAGTCTCTCCCAGCAACCTCCCATGTGCGGAGCAGCGGGCGGATTAAAGTACCATTTTGTTTCAGCACTGGTAAATGTGCTCTGGATGACGTCATTGTTCATATGATGATAAGCCTCCCTCAATTCTTTTTCTGCACCTTTCAGGTTTGTGCCGTTATCGGAATACATCTCCCTGGGAGTTCCACGCCTCGACATGAAGTTGCGGATACACATGATACATGAGTCGGATGTAAGACTGTGCGCTACTTCAATGTGTATTGCCCGTATTGTCAAGCACGTGAACAAAACTCCCCAGCGCTTTTCCGTCCTCCTTCCAGAGCAAATTAAGATAGGACCAAAATAATCGACGCCTGTATGTGAAATGGTCTTACATAAGCAGCCAATCTAGCCTCTGGCAATGGAGCCATTTCGGGAGCTGCTGGTACTGCTCGAGATATCCGACAGTGCTGACACTTTCGACGCACCGACTTGACCAGCGTCTGCAAACGTGGCACCCAGAACTTTTGCCGCACCTCATTAACAACAGTTTCATGGCAGCGATGATGGAAACGAACATGATAATCGTTTATTATTAAAAAACTTACGTGATGATCTTTCGGCATGATAATCGGGCGCTTGGTGTCCTCTTCGACGCACCATGCGCTGTCGATTCGTCCCCTTAGTCTCAGGATCCCTTCGTCATCCAAGTAAGGCGAACATTGAAATAGCTGACTCGATTTGGGCACGGGTTTTCCATCCTTCATCATAGCCAACTCATTCCCATATCTGTCTTGTTGAGTTGAACGAATGATGATTCTCTCCGCTCGTTGAAGCTCTTCTGTTCTTAAGTACTCTCCTCCGATGAACGACTCGTTCCTTCGACCTTTGAAAATGTCGACAGCTCGAAGTATCCAAGCCATAGACCGATGCAAGCGCTTCCATGTCGAAAATCCGAGAAAGAACTCCTCAAACGGGTCTACTTTAACTACATCTGTTAGCAACAAAAACTGTGGTCTAAGCCTCTTGGTCTGAATTTCGATGACTTCTGATGCGTCCGGCCAACTCTCTTCATTATCATAAAGGAAATTAGGTCCTTTGAACCATCGGTCACTCTTGTGGAAAGTTTGTATTTTTGTCCACTTTGTGGCTTCATCAGCGACATTCATTTTTGATGGAACCCATCTCCATTGCTTCCTGGAAGTAGTCTCCAAGATTTCTGCCACCCTGAACATGACAAACTGCTTAAATCTTTTCGGGTCCGCCTTCAACCAGCACAATACGTTCCTAGAGTCTGTCCAAAAAAAACTTTTTTCGATGTTTAAATTATGACCTTTAATGATAACCTTAGCCAATCGGGATCCCATTAAAGCTGCTTGTAATTCCATTCTGGGTATTGACAACGGTTTCAATGGAGCTACCTTGCTCTTAGCACTGACGATTACGCAATCCACAGAATCTCCATCCTCAAACCGCAAATACGCCACTGCTGCCATTGCATCCTCACTAGCGTCCACAAACGTGTGCAGCTGAATCGAAGCCTCCTTGCTAAATCCTTGTGGCAAGTAGCATCGCTGAATCTGGATATTCTCCACACCTGGCAACAGATAACACCAGCGTTCCCAATTAATGTGTAGGTTTGGCGGAATAACCCCATCCCAGTCGCAAGTTGATCTCCATACATCCTGCAGCAACACCTTAAGCCTTACAAGATAGAAGGACAGAAATCCCAACGGGTCAAAGATAGACATCAGTACCCTTAAAAGCTCGCGTTTGGTTGGCATACGTTGTCCTGATAGAATATCTTTATTACTGTTAGTGAATTGCAAAGAGAAAGTAAAGATGTCTTCTTCTGTATCCCACCAAAGACCCAATATCTTTGAAGCACTTTTTTGCGTTACTTGCTCCTCAATCGTCAATTTTCTACCTCCAGGCTGACCAAGAGCTTGCAAAACTTATTTTGAGTTCGACAACCAGTTGCGTATATTGAACCCGGCTCTGGAGTGTACAAACTTAATATCTTGTGCCAGTTGAATGGCTTCTTCTACAGTGTCAACGCTATCCAGGAGATCGTCCACATAGTGCCTGTTAATTATTGCTTCAACTGCCCGAGGATAAGTATTGGCGAACTCCCTAGCATTTTTATTTTTGACGTGCTGCGCAATACTTGGTGAGCACGTTGCTCCAAATGTGAGCACCTGCATTATGTAGACACTTGGCTTACGATCTGATTCACATTGCGCCACAAAAACCTTTGAGCGTGTTGATCCTCACTACGAACAGCAACCTGGTGGAACATCTCCTGGATGTCACCCGTTATCGCAACACGCTTCTCTCTGAATGTGAACAGAACATCGGTGAGAGCTCGTAATTCGTCTGGTCCCTTCAGTAGTACGCTGTTCAACGAGATACCCTCAGTTGAAGCCGCTGCATCCCACACTAGTCGCGCCTTGTTTGGCTTGTTGTGGTTCCTCACTACAAACGTTGGCAGATACCATACCACTGTTTGACGTTCTTCTAATTCCTGCTGGGAAAGCTTTCTGGCATATCCCTTATCGAGTAAATCGTTGATCTGTCCGTTCAACATTTGTAGCATCGAACTATCTCTTGCCATTCTTTTTTCCAAACACCTTAATCGTTTCATAGCCATGGGAAAACTATCCGGAAGAACGAAGCTATCGAAGCGCCACAACAAGCCAGTACTAAATGCATTACCTTCTCGTCTCACTGTCTCCTTCAGGATGGCCTTAGCCCGTATATCATCAGCTGAGTCGATATTTCCTTTTCCGATACCATAATTCTCCAGAGCGTAGTGACTTCGAACCATTTCGTGCAGATCTTTGTTGCAGTCACAAGCCTCATAAAGATGGTACACTCCCTTCACGCTGGAATCGCTGACACTGCCTCCGCTGACGCACCATCCAAGCCTAGTCCTAATCGCCACTGGATCGTTCCAACCTCCTTCCCTAATGTTTTGCCCCAACAAAAGCCTCTGATTGTTTAAGCCGATGAGAATTCCACACTGCGCGTCAGTGTATGATTGGATTGGTAGATCACGTAAATGGGGGTACGTTTTTTGTAATACCCTCTGGTCCACTGACTGCACCGGCAAAGCTAACTTCTTGACTGTCCGAACGTTTGCCAGTCTATACTTCAGCTGCTGAAGGCTCTCACCATGTCCAGAAATTTCCATTGAAACGACCTTGGAATTCCCCTCCAACCGTTTGGTGTCTGAAGTCCACTTGAGACAAAGTGGCTTTATATCTCCATCTAAGCCGAGACTATCTGCAACGCCTTCGTCCACCAATGTCAACGAGGAGCCGTTGTCCAGGAAGGCATATGTTCTTAACGACCTCCCATTTCCATATAATACCACTGGGATTATACTGAAGAGCGTATGTTTGTCCTTATCCTGCTGCCGTGCATGATGGCAGTAGTTGTTTCCATCGGAAAGTGCTGGAGCACTTGGTTCGAGATAACGATGTAAAAGTGAATGATATTGTTTACTATTACATCCACTAACTGCACAGGATCGTTCATTTCTACATCTGAAGCGTTTCGGGTGCCCCAAACATCTTTCACATATACCTTTACTCTGAATCAACTCAAACCGTTGTTCAAGAGGCAGTTGCGTGAACCGTTCACATTCAATCAGCTTGTGATCAAGTTCGCAGAGATAACAACCCTTCCTTTGTTTTGGTGGTGACTTCCTTCCTTGTGTCTGGTCATCCGACTGAGAGTGTACCTGTACGTGCGCTGGTCGCTTCCCATCTGCTACTGCATAGGTCGTTACCGAACTCGCTGCTTCTGCTATTTTGAATAGCCATTCGCTGAAAGCAGTTAAGTTTCTCTCTTCAGACCCGCATTCTATGGCCCAGTTGAGTTTCATTTGAGGAGGCAGCTTATCCACCAACTCTTGGATTAGAATCGGGTCGCCCAGATGACTATTCAACCCTGAAGTGACGAGTGTGCTATGCAAACCACGTATTGATAGAGCAAATTTAATTATAGTGTCAAGCCGGTCAGCCTTTGGTGGTGGTTCAGCTCTAATTCTTTTCAATAGCGTTTGTACTATAAACTGTGGACGCCCATAAAGCATTCGTAAAGTACTGATAGCTTCTGGGACTGTCTTAGGCAACAGCAGACGAGATCCCACAGCCTCCATTGCACTACCTCGTAATGCCTTTTGTAGCCGCCACAAATTTTCTTCCTCTGTGAAGGCACACAATTTAGTCGTGTTCTCGTAGCTGCTAATGAAGAGCGGCCACTCCTCTGCCCTGCCCGAAAACACAGGAAGATCTCGTGCTAGTATTTGTCTCGCAGCTATATGATGCGATTCGAGCACAACTGTGTTGTTATTTGCTGAAGTCAACTCCATCTGTGGTTCGGGAAGCTGCTGTTTTACATTCGCATTATCTGCCCTCGAAGCATGAACCCATTTATTTGTGCGACTTTTAGCAACACTTTCACCGTCGTCAACCTCGTTATTCTCTGCTTGCTCAGCCATAATGTCGAATTTCTTTTGAAGAAATTCTTGTTCCTTCTTTTGACGCTCCTCTAAAAACTTTTCATCTAGTTTTTTCTGCTCCTCTAAACGCAGCATGTCTATTTTAAGAGCTCGATTACTCCTTGTTGTTGATGCCACTGATCTTCTGCTGCTGATCAAGCTAGATATAACAGACTGTGCTTTGTTACCCTTTCGTTGCGTTAGACTTTGTGTGCATGCCGGCCCAGACTCTACAGGCTGTACGTTGTTCTTTATAGTCGCATTTAGTTCGGTGCAGGCAGTACACTCCCAATTTCTATCTGCGACTGAGACATCAACTCCAGCACATCCATAGTGAGACCATTTCTGGCATTGGTCGCACTGTACCATATCATCTTCGCTATTTCTTCTATCGCACAAAGTACAATCCGAATTTTCCATAATGGCGGCTGTTGGTCGAAAATTATCCTTATTAATTTTTTAGAATTGTGAGACCACTTTTGATATACTGTTTTTATACCCTCCACAGGAAGGTATATTCACTTTGCCCATACATTTGTAACGCCAAGAAGGAGTCACCGGAGACCTCATAAAGTATATATATTATGAATCAGGATCACATTCTGAATCGATTTAGCCATGTCCGTCTGTCTGTCTGTCTGTCTGTCTGTCTGTCTGTCTGTCTGTCTGTCTGTCTGTCTGTCTGTCTGTCTGTCTGTCTGTCTGTCTGTCTGTCTGTCTGTTGAAAGCACGATAGCGCCCAAAGTAATTGACGTAGGTGAATGAAATTTTGTGAAAGGACTTCTTTTTATCGGCGTCAGGTTGGTATTGAAAATGGGCTATGTCGGTCAAGTAGTTCTGGTACCTCCCATACAAAACCAATATTGGACCCATATGTCTCTCCGTCTGTTGAAAGCACGATGGCGCCCAAAGTAATCGACGTAGGTGAATGAAATTTGGTGAAATCACTTCTTTTTATCGGCGTCAGGTTGGTATTGAAAATGGGCTATGTCGGTCAAGTAGTTCTGGTACCTCCCATACAAAACCAATATTGGACCCATATGTCTCTCCGTCTGTTGAAAGCACGATGGCGCCCAAAGCAATCGACGTAGGTGAATGAAATTTGGTGAAATCACTTCTTTTTATCGGCGTCAGGTTGGTATTGAAAATGGGCTATGTCGGTCAAGTAGTTCTGGTACCTCCCATACAAAACCAATATTGGACCCATGCCTCTCTGTCTGTTGAAAGCACGATAGCGCCCAAAGTAATTGACGTAGGTGAATGAAATTTGGTGAAAGGACTTCTTTTTATCGGCGTCAGGTTGGTATTGAAAATGGGCTATGTCGGTCAAGTAGTTCTGGTACCTCCCATACAAAACTAATATTGGACCCATGTCTCTCTGTCTGTTGAAAGCACGATGGCGCCCAAAGTAATCGACGTAGGTGAATGAAATTTGGTGAAATCACTTCTTTTTATCGGCGTCAGGTTGGTATAGAAAACCTGCTATGTCGGTCAAGTAGTTCTGGTACCTCCCTCACAAAACCAATTTTGCATGACTTGTATGCAGTGGAGGGTATCAAAGCATCGGCCAGGCCGATGATAACACTTTTACTTGTTAGTATTCAGTTTAGAATGAAAAACTTTATTAAAGGGAAGAAAACAAATAATACATATTAGATACATAAAAACAATAATAAAGACAAAGTTGTATACCTAAAAAATTAAGTATTTTTAAATTCAAAGTAGTGCTGCTTCTCTCCTCATCCACGCCATTACAACCACATTTATTTTAGTGCATTTTATTTAGTGCATTCACCATCCAATTTACGAGTGGGTGCGTTCAGATCGTGGAAATTTTATCCGCTCTGTCAGCAACAGTATCCAACTTCTCAAAATCAGAAATCGCATTCACCGATTCAAATTTCCAAATCTACTAACTCAAAATGCGATTCCTGTGAAGAGAAAAATCCTAATATTTCAAATAGTCCACTGCATCAAACTTCTCAAACTCAGAAATCGCATTCACAGATCCAAATCACTCAATCTACTAATTCAAAAGCCTTATCCAAATTCCCAAATCGAGATAACAATTCTCAAAAGCAGAGCAAAAAGAGCAGTCCTCAAAAACAAAGCGATAAAAGAGATAAAATACCCCAAAAATCTAACCAATCATGCCAAAATTCAAACTCATGCAAAATCCAAAAGGAAATTAAAAAAATTAATTCATTTCTAAATCAAAAACACCGCCAAAATCGAAGTCCTCTGCAAATCGAAAACCTGAACCAATTCCTCAACGGATCATCAAATTCCAAGTCAAGCACTTCCACAAACGCCCCTCAAAGTTCCAGAAATCGAGCGGACAAACTTTCCAAGCCTCCTAAGCAAATAGTAAATATCGTTTGCCTAAACAAAGCATCAAGCTTTAAAAGCGAAATTAAAATGAACTCAAAAGATATCAACAGCAAGCTCATAATGCTCCTTGACACTGGCGCTAGTCTTAGCTTGATAAAGTTAGGAAAACTAGAAAAGGATCTATGGGTACACACAGATACAATCATAGAACTAAAGGGTATCACCGACACACCTACGTCAACGCTAGGTACAGTACTAATGAATATAGAAATTACTCAAGGAACAATTTTAAAGCATCTGTTCCACGTAGTATCAGACAATTTTCCTTGAACTATAAAGATAAAACATTTATTTACCATTTTAAAGGCAAAAGGTACGCAACAGATTTCATATCCAAACGAAATGCAATAACAATACCCGGTAGATCCGAAAAGGTGATTAAATATGGACCAATACAGGAATACTCAAAACAAATATATTTTTCCCAAGAAATCTTACCTCAAGTTTATACTTCGTCAGTTATTACTGACCCAACAAACGGTTTTATATACATATCAATATTAAATGCTAACAGTAAAGACATTACCCTACAAAACCTCGATCTAGAAGCTGAAGACATAAATAATTACCATATAATTAACCTCAACTCTATCAAAAACGAACCAACTATAGACGACAGGTTGGGAAAAATCCAAAACCAGCTTCAACTCGAGCATCTTAACATCGAAGAAAGGAAATCAGTAACAGAAATTTGCCGTAACTACAACCATTTATTCTTCCTCGACGGAGATACTCTATCATCTACGACTGGAATCACACACTCTATAAAAACTAACCCAAATATAGCACCAGTTAACATTCGACCATATAAACGACATGTACAGATCCACACACAGGAAATAAAAGACCAAGTGAACAAAATGCTCCAAGACGAGATAATTAGGCCAAGCTCAAGTCCATGGAATGCTCCTCTACTAGTTGTACCAAAAAAGGGAAAAGAGAAATGGAGAGTAGTTGTAGACTATAGGAAACTTAATGAAGTCACAATCGCGGACGCCTACCCTATCCCTAACATCGAAGACATTCTCGGACAACTTGGCGATTCAAAATATTTTACAACATTAGATTTAGCCAGTGGTTTCCACCAGATCGAAGTGTCTGAGGAAGACAGAGAAAAGACAGCTTTCAGTACACCCAACGGGCATTTTGAGTTTACTAGGATGCCTTTCGGTCTGCGGAATGCCCCTCCTACCTTCCAAAGGCTTATGAATAAAGTCCTCACCGGTCTACAAGGCATAAAATGTTTGGTATATCTAGATGACATTATAATTTACGGCAAAAATCTAGATGACCACAACAGAAAGTTAATCGAAGTATTCGAAGCTTTAGATGTTTACAACTTGAAAATTCAATTAGACAAGTGTAAATTCCTACAGAGGGAAGTCATGTATCTCAGAATCTGGAGTCAAACCAGACCCTGAGAAAGTTTCAGCTATTCAAAATATAGAAAGGCCTAATACCCAGAAACATATCAAATCATTCTTAGGCCTAACAGGATACTACAGAAAATTCATAAAAAATTACTCAAAAATAGCAAACCCATTGAACAAACTCCTCCGCAAAGACGTCGCATTTAAATGGGATGCATTTGCGATGAATCCTTTAAACAACTGAAACAAGCCATTACTAATCCACCCATACTGCAATACCCAAATTTTGACAAAATCTTCTACTTCACCACGGACGCCAGTAACGAAGCCATAGGCGCAGTAATTTCGCAACGAGATCGTGACAATAATGATCTTCCTATAGCATACGCTAGTAGAATATTAAACAAGGTAGAAAAGAATTATTCCACCATTGAAAAAGAAGCTCTGGCAGTAGTTTGGGCAGTGCCGCACTTTCGACCATATGTCTACGGTCGACACTTTGAAGTTATTACCGATCATAAGCCGCTTGTATGGATGTTTAACCTAAAAGATCCCTCTTGAAAGGTCACATCGAACCTTAGGCGTGTTGTGAGCCAGGGTCGAGCCACAGGGGCAACTTCGGTACAGGTGAGGAGGGCGCGAGTTAAGTATCCATAGCAAAACATATTGAGAAAAAAGATAACATTATTTGTATTCAATGATATCTTTAGTCTCTAGTACAGTCTTGCACACAACGCTACAATGATAACATATGTAAAAGAGATAATATCGTTTGTATACAATGTTGGAATATTATCTCTTCTTCATTATCAAGCAAGACGATTGTACGCTTGGGTCTCCTTGTAGATAGATAAGAAAAGTATATAAATACGACTGTATGATGAATTTATCAACAGTCTTATTGTAACTACATAGTAGCCTTAAGCTCCTTTTAGAATTAGTAAAAAGTATTTCAATAATAAAGGACATAGTTCCAAATAAATATTGTTTAATTTTAAAAGTAAGAAACAAGTGTTTTAATTGGCGATCCTGCCAGGAGGTTAAATATACTTTTTAACTTCAATCGAGCGGACCTCGGGAACAAGTAGTGAAATCTAGTATAAACAGAACACTCGCGTTACCGGTTACAAGAATTACCTAGCATAGCAGGTACAAATATAGCTTCTTCGTACGAAGCAGCAAAGCAATTCAGTGAAAGTGTATATGTGGAGGAAAAAAACACACAAATTCGACGACAACAGACACGAGTTCAAAATGGAACAACTCGCAGTATTAATGGCAAGATTAGAAGCTTTAGAAACCAGGAGCAACACAGTAACACAAACCCTAGAGCACACACGCACAGAGAATGCAAGGTTAGCAGCAATAATAACTAACCAAAATCAAATAAACACTAATTTAGAAACAAAACTAAATGAAGTAAAATCTGGATTAGGCATAGTACCAAACATACCTGTGCTAGAGGAAATAAGAACCACATATACAGATGGTAGTGAAATACAGTTAGACGCATTTAAAAGCCTACCTATTTTCAACGGCGATCAATCAAATTATCGGTCGTGGCGCGAAGAAGCATCCAGATTAATGGACAGCATTAAAAACTTCAAAACACACAGTAAGTACGCAGCAGCATTGACTATAGTGAAAAGTAAAATACAGGGTGCAGCCGCGAATGTGTTAACTAATTATAACACAATTTTTAATTTTGAGGCGATACGTAACAGATTAGATTATACGTACTCTAATCAAGAACCTCTATACGTGCTACAAGACATGATGAAAGCCATCACGCAAAAAAGAAGCACACTGTCTGAATACCACGACGAGATAAATAAAAATCTCAATTTAATAATATCAAAAATCACTATGTCAGGTGATCCGCCGAATATAATCGACAGACTAATTAAAAATGCTAACGACGACGCAGTTCGTATATTCATTGATGGTATGAGTGACAACTTTACAAGAGGATCATTATATTCAGCTACAATAAATGATCTAGAACACGCATTCGCAATTGCTCGCAGAATAGAACATGATAATGTGCACAGGCATTTACATCTCACTCAGGATAAGCACCACAAAAATATGCCACATGAACGCAGAAACGAAAGAAGACCAAATTATTCGAGCCAAACAACGAATTATCAACCCCAGAAGCAATACGATAATATGCAGCAACACAATCAAGGACCACAGCCGATGGAGATAAACTCGAGACAAATTGTACATGCACAGCGACAAAATTGGAATCAATACAAACCCGATGTATATAATCCACCAGCGAAACGTGAACACAGCGGGAGTTCCAACACACACAACAGACCGCAACGATCTTATCAGCAGAACTTCAAGCAGCAGAGAGTAAATAACTCCCGACAACAACGCAGAGACGATGTCAGCAGTACATATGCAGAAGCAGATGAAACGGAATGTATGGTAAATAATAACATAAGAATAGATCATTTAAACTAGTAGACGGGTTGCCCTGCTTAAATTTAACTAGTACTATTTCTAAGAAAATTTATAAAATTCTTATTGATACTGGTGCAACCCATAATTACATTAATAGAAAATGCGATTCTAGCAAAAAAATTAAAATTAAACCTATAAAAATAAAAACAATGCATGGTTATTCTATGGTAGATACAAAGAAAGTAGTTAGGATATTAAAGAAAAATATAACATTTTTTGAATTAGAGGATATTCAGTCTTTTGATATGATATTAGGATATGAAGGACTTAAAGTTCTAAACGCGGAAATAAATTTCAGTAATATGACTCTAACTACCATAAGCAGTGTCGAATCTATTCAGAAAATTAATTACATAATTGGGGAAAATAATATTTATAAAGCAGACATAGATAGACTGATGAAGATTAATAACAGCATAGGACCGTTACCCTTTACAGATACTATAGAAGCAAGCATTAGGACGACCAATGATAATCCGGTTTATGTTAAACAATATCCATATCCCATAGCAGATAACGAATTCGTAAACAAAGAAATACAGAAACTCTTACATGACGATATAATAGAAAAAAGCCATAGTCCTTATAACAGTCCCATATGGACAGTACCTAAAAAAGGTTTGGACGAAAAAGGAAAACCAAAACGGCGCATGGTTGTTGATTTCCAAAAACTTAACGCTCACACTGTAACAGACAGATACCCCATTCCGGATGTCAACATGACAATTCAAAATTTAGGTAAAGCCAAGTACTTTACAACATTAGATTTGGAGTCAGGTTTCCACCAAATTAAAATCAAAACAGATGACAAAGAAAAAACAGCTTTTGCTATAAATGGCGCAAAATATCATTTTAAACGAATGCCTTTCGGGCTCAAAAATGCACCAAGCATATTTCAGAGATGCGTGGACGACATTTTGAGAGACTTTGTAGGTAAATTCGTACACGTTTACATTGATGACGTATTGATATATTCTTCATCTGAGGAAGAACATATACAGCACATAAGTCAAGTATTCGACGTACTCAATAAAGCCACATTAAAAATATCTGATGAGAAAAGTAAGTTTTTTCAAGAAGAAGTAGAATACTTAGGTCACATAATCAGACATGGTAGAATCACTACGAACCCTGAGAAAATAGCAGCTATAGAAAATTTTCCAGTCCCACAAACGGTAAAGGATTTGAGAGGATTTTTAGGTCTTACAGGTTACTATCGTAAGTTTATAAAAGGATACGCAAGCATAGCCAAGCCCCTGACATTATATTTACGAGGAGATAACGGTAAAGTAAACAAAAAACAAAGTAAAAATATTAAGTTAAATCTGAATGATTCAGCATTAGAAGCGATTAGAATTTTAAAAAATTATTTGAAAGAACAAGTCGAACTTTTTCAACCGGATTATAGTAAACCATTCGAGCTTACTACTGATGCATCCAACATAGCTATTGGAGCCGTACTAAGTCAGAATAAGCAACCTATACACTTCTTGTCAAGAACACTGAGTAAGACAGAAGAGAACTATAGCACAAACGAGAAAGAGCTATTAGCGATCATATGGTCCTTACAAAAACTCAGAAACTACATATATGGTATAGCAGACTTAACCATATATACCGATCACCAGAGCCTTATATATTCTGTATCAGGAAAAAATCCCAACACAAAGCTGAAACGTTGGAAGGGAATCATTGAAGACTTTGGAGCAAAATTAGTTTATAAACCAGGAAACCTAAATCTTGTAGCTGACGCATTATCACGTCAACGCATAAATACTTCTACCATAGAAACAGCACATTCAGCTGAAAGTTCTTCTAATGATATAATAAAAACTGTGAATCAGCCTTTTAATGCATACACTGCACAGTTCGAACTTATTGAAGATATAACAAATAATATCGAAACACAAATCTATTTTAGTAACAAAATAAGACTCATAATAAAGTTTAAGGACAAAGACTCTTTACTAAGGCAGATGAAAGAAGTTATACAACCCCAAAAGATTGTAGCTTTGCATACGAAATTTGAAAACATATACAAATATGGTGAAAACATAAAAAAAGAATTCCCACTAGTAAGATTTATATTCACACCAAGAAAACTTCAAGACGTGACAAATTTGGAGGAACAACTAAAACTTGTAAGGGTAACTCACGAAAGAGCACACCGAGGGTTACGTAACAATATACAAGAAATCTCAGAGAAATATTACTGGCCCGATCTAAATAAACAAGCAAAGAGTTTCAACAAAAAATGCATAGCATGTCTATTTGGAAAATATGAAAGAAAACCTATCAGAGAACCTCTGAATAATTCAGAAATACCAACACATGCGGGAACACACATTCATATGGACATATACTTCAACGACAAGTATACTTTCCTTGTAACAGTAGATAAGTATTCTAAATATACAATCCTTCGGGAAATCGAAACTCGAAACAGACTGTACGACGTTATGGAAGAGGTCTTATCTAATTATTTCCCAAAATGTGAACGACTCATGACAGATAACGAGAAGGGATTCAAAACAGAAATGGTGAACCAAATGTGTTTGAAATACAACATAACTAAAGTAGAAACTCCAGTATACAGATCGACAGCGAACGGTCAGGTAGAACGTGTAAACGGTACAATAACTGAACTGTCTAGAATATTCACAATTCAGAATAAAACAAGACTTATCGAAGAAATATTTAGAACAGTGCGTGAATTAAATAATTCTATACACTCAGTTACCGGTTTGAAACCTAGAGACATTTTCTTTAATCAAAATAAATATAGCAATAGTGAAATTATAATAAATAAACTAAACTCAGCATCCAAAAAAGTGATCGAACGTCTAAATAAAGGAACTCGACACAGAGAGTATAAAAAAGGAGATAAGATAATGGTAAGAATCACAGGTCTTAGAAAGAAATCTAACGCCAGATACATAACAAGAATAGTAGAAGAAGATAAAGGAGACACTGTAATCTCTAAAGAAGGAATAAAAATTCACAAGGATAACATAAAGAATTATCATTTTTCAGATGACGAAAATATTAATATTCCTAACATTACTAGGAATTGTACAGAGTCAAGAAGGGCAAGGAAACGTTCAAATAACTGAGTTACTAAACAAGAAGTTTATACTTACGCAAACAGATGACGTGTATTTATTCAAAGAACAAACTTATTTGTTACATGCCACCAACCTGACTTCGATATTTCAACCTTACGTAAATATCGTAACTAGTAAATATCAACCTACACAAGAAGAAAAAATTTGGTTAAGTAAAATTAAGAATTTAGCAGACCAATTACAAGAACATACTAGGCATACTAGATCAATTAACTTTTTAGGAACAGCTTTCAAATATGTGTTTGGTAATCCTGACCATTATGACTTAGTTAACATAGAAACGAGTATAAATAATCTCATAGAAAACAATAATAAACAAAAAACTATAAATTCTAGATTTGAACAAATTTTGCAACAATTCGAAGGTCAGAGCCTTAAAGAACATTTAGTAATAGAACAAGTGTACGAACAATTATTATTATTGACCAGAACAATTAATGCAGCAAAAAATAATGAATATTTATCAGAAAGCCTAGACTTAGATGACATTAAAAATATTATTCAACATGAAATAATTCAAGTACCCATAATAAATATACTTGAGTACTCTAAAATATTATTAGCTAGAACTGATGAATTCTTCATCACAATATATAAATATCCAGTTCTAATTAAATCATGTAAATTGTATAAAGTAACACCTTTAAATTCAAAACATGGAAAAATCATTACAGATAAAACAATTGCCTTATGTAACCAAACTTATTTAAGAACAAGAAATTGTCAAAATCATCTAAGTAAAAACATTTGTGAAATTAACTTTGAAGAAGAAAATTGTCTTATTCCACTTTTAAAGAATATAACTTCAAAATGCAACATTAAACAAGAATACGATTACGACTTAGAAATTGAATCCGGTGTTATGTTATTAAGCGGTAAGCATAAGTTAAATAATCAAACAATTAATGGTATAAACTTAGTTACTTATGAAAATACTATAAATCTAGACGATAAAATATACAAAAACATGCATAAGCAAATTAAAGAAGTTATATTAAGAAATCATAATTCAGAGTCTTACATCGACCAAATAATTAAAGAAGATACAATGTACAAATTCGATAACATAGATACTTTAAAAAAACTAATTATTCCTTTTGAAGAAAAACCGATATTATCAACTATATACACAATTGTAACACTGATTGTTATTCTAGCATTTACGTACGTAATGATAAAAACTATACAATGTATAACAGATCGTCAAAAACAAAAAAAGATTGACGCATATAACAAAACTTATGAAAGAGAAATGTTAAAAATAGCGTCGAAAAATCGGGACGATTTCGTTTAACAAGGGGGGGAGTTAAGTATCCATAGCAAAACATATTGAGAAAAAAGATAACATTATTTGTATTCAATGATATCTTTAGTCTCTAGTACAGTCTTGCACACAACGCTACAATGATAACATATGTAAAAGAGATAATATCGTTTGTATACAATGTTGGAATATTATCTCTTCTTCATTATCAAGCAAGACGATTGTACGCTTGGGTCTCCTTGTAGATAGATAAGAAAAGTATATAAATACGACTGTATGATGAATTTATCAACAGTCTTATTGTAACTACATAGTAGCCTTAAGCTCCTTTTAGAATTAGTAAAAAGTATTTCAATAATAAAGGACATAGTTCCAAATAAATATTGTTTAATTTTAAAAGTAAGAAACAAGTGTTTTAATTCGCGGCATGCTAGTGGTTGCTCGGCTCAGCTCGTCGGACGGGGGTGTTCTTGCCCCCTCACCACATACCACCTGCTCAACAAACATTTTATTCCATGCCATATGTAAGTAAAAAAAAAGAAAAAAAAAAGGAAGAAAGCTACTCGAGTTTGACATCGGACTGACTAACGGACTATTAAACTGAAAGATAGAGTGGAAAAGAAAAATGTTCAAGGACCTCTGCCAATACCTCGAAGAAAGAACGGAAGAGACACCGCGAAACTAACCTATCTAGCCTAATCTATATCTAAACTAACCTAGGAAAATAAACTAAACCCTAAGCCACACCTACTTTAACTTAAATCTAACCTATCTACTTTTACCCTAACCGCAACTTGTCCTTCCGTCGTCTCTTTAAAGTAGAGGTTCTTCATGACCTCGAAACACGCCAGATGTTAATGGCAAGGGATGGCCAACCCACCCTTCATGTCCGTGGACATATCCAAAAGCTATCCCTCTCTGACCGAAATTGTGAGAGATAGCCTCTTAAATAACCCTCCAGTCACAACACTAACCAAGCCGAAATGGCTGAAAAACAACGCTGAAAAGCGTCATGTCCGGTCGTCAGTTAGTCGTGTATTGTCATAGTCGATCTATCAAAAGGACGGCCTTCCCAAATATCCACACACCGTGAGCTTTTCGATCTAGCCGCTCATATTTGAAATGCTTCTAAAAACAAAAATAACTGTGATATGGATACATAGATGTATAGTGCCACTTTTATTTAGAAAAAGGAGAATTCAATAAACTTAAATCTAATTCAAAAGAAATATAATTAAAAGAAGAAAAAAAAAAAAAACAAATCAAAGCAAAAAAAAAGTGTAAAAGAACTAATAAAATAAAAGGAGGATTGTATCTAAAGGATACAAAAAGAACGAGAGTTAAACTAAAAAAAAAAATCCTCTGCTCTTAATGTTATCACACTTACAATCTAAAATTCAAAAATTCTAAAATAATAAAAAAACTAAAATTACTCACGGTTTTCTTACGTCCCCCGTTGTTCTGGCGCCAGCACAAGAAGGTCCGCCTCTGCTGCAAATTGTTGGCTTAAAAATACCTATTTTCACTTAATTTACCGCGCACAATACTAAACTATTAAAAGCAGGTAAGAGAAAATATATGTAAGCTACGTTAAAGATAAAAAAAAGGAAACTAATAAAACTACGTTAAAAAAAAAAATTCAAGACACACTGTGGCACTTCACAAAAAAAAAATTCACTATTAGTGCTGCTGCGGGTGTTGGTGATGGTTTTGATGGGGTGGCGGAGCACCCTGATGTTGCCTTTGGTGGGCGTTGGTTGTTTGGTGGGGAAGGGGGGGAACAGCTCTATAGCTTTCTTGCACCCCGATGAAAATCCCCTTGGTTGGGTAAATACAGCTCGGGCCTGTTAAGTGCCTTTGTGCCGCAACTGTGGGCTTTGGTCCCGTTGCCGTCTTTTGGAGACCGTTGGCTGGCGGTATCTTGGCGTTTCGCTAGCAGTCCAACGGTCGAAATATGGCTTTACGGTCCCACAGAACGGTTCGCAGGCACGGCTTAAATTAGGCTTATCAGCAGCCCGAGTCACCTTTTACGTTACAAGGAAACCTATAACCAAATGGAGGAGATGCTGAATTAACCACAAAGAAAATATCTGATTGTATGCCTACCTCTACAACGCCAATTAGGGTTCTCTGGTGATTTAAGAAGTATTACTTCCCTTTCTACTACACGGTCACCTGCACCATGGAGAAATTATAATTTTAATTCTGCAAAAAAAAGGAAATATTTTTGCTCTAACTCACCCAGGAAATTCTCAAAAGACAATTTTTTTTCACGTCACTGTATAGAAAAAACTCACTGTCCAGCTGACAAGAGGGCATCGACCGCTTGCTATCAATCAAAGATAATTGTGAAGGCCCGTCGGCAAACCAATCTTGCATTTGCGGTGCATTTCTTTTACCCCTCCCTTTGTTTTCTTAAGTCTCCGCAGACCCTGTCTTTCTTTTTCAATTCTATTTTCTATTTCTTTTCCTTTCTTTCTCTCTTTTTTTTTTTCATTATTTCCCCTTCGTTTCCTCAAATTCGTTTCCTTTTCTTGGAATGAGAGTGAGGGGTCTCTTAATTCCTAATCGTCAAGTCGTGTAAGTCTTGTCTCTCTATCTCCTAATAACATACATACCTGAAGTAACAATACCTAACATAAAGAAAATAACGTAAACTACAAAAAAAAACCTTCAACTACATCTTTACGATCACCCACTAACTTGGAACACCATGGAATGGAACGAAGAAAACTTAACGACGGAGAAACGATTGACAAGACAAAACGTCAAAATAAAGTCGGGGAGTGCAACAGACAGACGTAAACATGGTAAGGAATTATTTTATTTTATTGATTATAATTAATTTATCTTATTTTTACTTTCAGATTTTCCTTATCTTATTGCACAGGTGAGTTTATTTTTCTTTGATTGGGGTTTGTCCTCTCAACGCGCATTGGATATGCGGCTGTGCGGCCAAACTCCAACATAAGAATTTGTTTACATTTTTTTTTTTTTTCTTTATATTTTTTTTTTCCTTTCAGGTACATTTTTTCGGCTCATGCTTCAGCCAATTTGCTTGCTCCCGGTATGGCTCCGTAACAGGCTCGACGGCTTTCGCCGAGTGGTCGGGAGGCTAACGACCTCGTAAAAATCGTAGCCATCCAGGTGAAATCTTAGATGCTGAAGATCAACATTTTGGCTCGACCTTATTGATTTCGCCGAATCGTGTGGCAAGGGCCCATACCCTGAGATTCATCGCTAAATTTTGTTAAGCCGGGCAGTGTTAAAAGGTGTTAAAGTTAGCGTTGTGTTTTGGTGATCTTAGTAAAAACATATAAAAAAAAATTAATAGAATCTGTTTCCTGGATTGAGATGAGACTAATGTTTGATTTTCTGAATGCAGTCTGTGTTTGTTTTTGTTTACTTTCGGCTGGATAGGGTGTGTGAAAGTGCGTTGTGAATCTGACGATTACCAAACTACTTGTGTTTATCACAGTATTGCTATCGCTTGATCGGACCTCTTCTAATATCACAGACTAACTTTACTACAAAAAATAAATAAATAAACCTCTAATATAAATAAATAACTCTGTAAATAAATAAACTATATAAATAAATAAATAAATAAATAAATAAATAAATAAATAAATAAAAGCTCTGTGACGGACAAATAAGATAAATAAATAAATAACATATAATATCACAGATAATCAAGCAACGACATGCAAGAGTGCGTCATGGTTTTTGTTAAGAGTGGAGATCTTTGGCGTGATAAACTCCAACTTTTTCTCCCATGAGGTTTCCTATTTCGTATAGTGAATTACCAATTGGTTTAAGCACTATACATTTTATAAATTTAGGACCTAACTTGGCATTATATCTGTCCACTAGATTGCTCTGTTTAAAATTTCTCCTATAAACAATTTGTCCTTCTTTGTATTTTATATCCCTACATCTTGTGTTATATGCTTTTTCAGCTTTTTGATGCGCTAGCCCTAGATTGTCAAGTATTTTGGTCCTAATTAGCTCTAGTTTGTCGTTTCGTGTAACAATTTCCGTGTTCATGTTTTTGATCGTGTCAAGGCGTCGGAGAATCTTATAAGCACTTGCGTGCTGAATCATGTTTGTGCCAAACACCGCGTAGTAGGGCTCAAACAAGGTCGAATCATGAACCACGCTCCTCAAGGAAAACGCCGCGTCGGATACGTGTTGGTCCCAGTTCCTTTGGTCGTCCTTTAAGTAAGACCTTATTTTGGCTAGGACGGAACGATTTACTCTTTCTGAGGCATTTGCCTGAGGAGAATAGAAGGCTGTTCGAACATGTTTGACCCCATATTTTGATAATAAGCTGGCAAACAATTCGGAAATGAACTGTTTCCCATTGTCAGAGTGGATATACTCAGGGACACCAAATACATGAAACACTGATTCCTCTAAATACTTAACTACCTCTGCCACCGTTGCTTTTCTAATGGGTTTTAAAAATACGTATTTGCTAAAATGATCTAGGACAATAAATATATGTGTGTTTCCGTTTTTTGTTCGTGTGTAAGGTCCTAGGAAGTCTATATAAAGTCTTTGGAAGGGCCGCTCCGTTATCGTTTGTTGTCCCATCGGCGGTCGAGAGATCATGTTACCTGGTTTGGCGCACTTGCAGACATCGCAGGCTTTCACCCAATTCTGCACGTCGGTGGCCATGCCAGGCCAAAAGTATAGCTGTCGTAACCTGGACAACGTTTTGTGAATGCCACCATGTCCTGCCGATGGTGAATTGTGGGCGGATTCCACAAGGTTCCCACGCAACTCTACCGGAATCCAGAGTTTCCAGGCTCTGTCGTCTTGTATTGCGTCTCCTGTACGTATGTCAGTTCGTTTGTAGACAAATCCGTCTGAAACGCAAATGTCAGGGAGTTGGTCCTGCCGTTCGTTAACGGTCTTCCTCAACTCATCATACTCTTCCGAGGAAAAGAACGGTGAGTCAAGGTCAACCTGGAGTATGTCTGTTTCAGGAACGAGCTCATCCATATGGACGCGAGATAGAGTATCAGGGACCACGTTTTGAACTCCCTTCCGATGCTCAATGTCGAAGTCGAACCCTTGAAGCTTCAGGCTCCATCTGGCCAGGCGACCAGACAGATCCTTCTGCGTCATGAGCCACTTCAAGCTGGCATGGTCCGTGATAATCGTGAAAGGTAGTCCTTCAACGTAGGCCCTGAACTTCTTTACCGAGAGAACGGCCGCATAGCACTCAAGTTCCGTCACACTGTAATTACGCTGGGCGGAATTCAGCTTCTGGGACATGAATGCTATGGGTCGCTCGTTATTTTCCGCATCCATCTGGAAAAGCACACTCCCTACTCCTGTTGTCGATGCGTCACATTGAATGTGAAAGCGTTTCGTGAAGTCGGGATTTGTAAGTATGGGTGCGGACACCAAAGTCGCCTTAAGTTTATTAAATGCGTTTAGCGCTTCGTCCGTCATTGTGAAAGTTAGTCCTTTCTTAAGGCAGTCTGTCATTGGAGCGGACAATGCAGAAAAGTTCGGAATGAACCTCCTATACCATCCTGTCATCCCTAGAAAACGCCGGAGTTGCTTGGGAGTCTTGGGAACCGGAAAACCGTCGACCGCCGATACCTTGTCTGGGTCAGTTCGTAGGCATCCATTGCCGACGATATACCCTAAATATTTTATTTCGCGGTAACAAAATTTACTCTTCTCGACGTTAATCGTGAGCCCTGCTTCCCGAAGACATTTTGCTACCTCTTCCAGCGTTCTGACATGCGATTCGAAATCCGGAGAACAAACCAAGAGATCGTCTAGGTAGGCAAAGACACACTCTCTCAACCGAGCGGGTATGGCTTTGTCCATAAGCCGACACATTCTCTGTGCGGCATTGCACAGCCCGAATGGCATCACCGTGAACTGGTACAAAGGCCGCCCAGGGACTGTGAAGGCCGTCTTCTCTCTTGATTTGTGCTCCAGTGGAATCTGCCAGAACGCGTCCTTCAGGTCAATGCCTGATATAAACCTGGTGTCTTGCAGTCTGCTCAAGAGCCCCTCTATGTGTGGAAGCGGGTATGCGTCCTTCTTTGTCACCGCGTTGACTTTTCTGGAGTCCAGGCACAATCTATTTTTGCCTGGTTTTCTCACCAGCACAACCGGAGAGCTCCATGCGCTGTTACTCTCCTCGATGACCCCCAAGGCGATCATTCGATCCAACTCTTTATACAAGAGCTTTTGGATCGCCGGTGAGATCGGGTAATGCCTTTGTTTTATGGGGATCTTGTCGTCTTCCACCTCGATAATATGCTGTTCAAGTCCGGTCTTACCTAACCCCAACCGAGCGAAGGAGGGGAACAGCTGCTTGATTCTCTCCAGTTGATGATGTTGTTCTGGTGAGAGTGCCTGGACTGGTGTTCGATCCTCCGTCGGCGATGGAACGTCGAGTTCGTCAATAATGTCTGGAGCGACCTTAAATGTCTTCCAAAAATCAACCCCCAAATAAAGTGCCTGCTGGAGACTTGGGACTACAAAAATTTCTAGTGAGTGTGACTTGCCGCCCCATGAGACGGTTGTCGTGAATCGTCCGTGTATGTGTTGGTGGTTTCCGTCAGCTGTCCTTATGTCTGTTTTCATTTTTGTTACCTGAATGTTGTGTTTTTCTAGAAATTCTAGAGCTCCTTTTCCTAGACAGCTAATTGATGCTCCGCTATCCAATAGGCCCAGGAGCTCCTCTCCTGCCATCCTAACTTTTGCGTAGGGCCTATTGTCGTCAGTTATCGTTATCACAGATGCTACTATATTTCTCTTTCGTCGTCTATTAATTGCACATAATTCCCTAAGCCTACTAATTTTCTTATAGTTTCTTGATTTCTTGACCGACGATGCCACTTCCTCACCGAAAATCCTCTTCCTAGTCTCGTTATAAAATTGGAGTCTTTCATGTAGACTCTTTCGCTGAGGGATATCCTTGCTCGCGGAGTCGCATTACCTAACTGTATCCCTTTTTAAAATTTTGAGCTGTCTTGATGGACTTGGTTCTCCGGGACGGCTGGCTTCATCGGCTGGTGACTCCCGGGTGCACTGCCGATCCTTAAGTTTTCCTGGCACTTGGCACAGTGAAAACTTATGTTTCCCTGACCGCAACTAAAACAAGTCAAGGAATGGAAATTGGAAGGGCATGTCGGTTGTGTCACTTCAGTCTTAGTAGCTGAAATTGCCTTGTCTAACCTCGCTTGTTCGACCCTACGATCTGTCCTAACTTGACCTGCCTGTCTATTCGACCGATGTTGTTGCAGCGCAGCAAGGTTCATATTATCCTGTTCGTCGTCAAATTCTATAAGCTGCTCATTGCGGTCCCTATACACTTCATGATCGTCAATTTCTGTTATTTGTCGTCTAAATTTTTGTTCTCTTGCCGATAAATATTTTTCGGCTCGTCTGCACTCTTCGCGGAGGTCCTGGATGCTCCTAATGGAACACCCGAAAATGGGAGTGGCAACCTTATCCTTTATGTTTTGCCTAAGGATATCTACCAGGTCTAGTTCGTATGGTCTGTTTGTCATCTGTAAAGTCATTGCGCGA
The DNA here is from genome assembly GCA_948293265.1 of Cheilosia impressa. NCBI lineage: Eukaryota > Metazoa > Arthropoda > Insecta > Diptera > Syrphidae > Cheilosia > Cheilosia impressa. The sequence goes on along the minus strand of OX411880.1, from coordinate 62,837,262 downwards.
ATGTCGCCGTAAAAGTCGTCGAATGACTCATGGGGCAGCTGTCTCCTATCCATAATTGCCCTAAGGATTTCATGGTCTCGCCTATTTTTGCCAAATTGGTTTACCAACTCTTTTCTGAGATCGGAGTATTTCAGGCCCTCACAATCTTCGTTCTCTTGCAAAAACTGCCAATACCATTTTTCTGCTGGCCCTGTCACTAGGTGGTGAAATTGCGTTAACAGATGTTTACCTGAGAGCCCGCTCTGACGTTGTAGAGTCTCTACCCTGAACAAAAAGCTTTCTACAGACATTGCCTTCGTGGTACCATCAAACTTCAACCCCCACTTCTGTACAGGCGTCATCACCCTTCCTCCTGAATGTTGAGGATAGAACTGTTCAGGCCCTCGTCTCTCTTCGTCGAGGTCTAGTAGTTGTGGTGTTTGGTGATAGTTGTGTTGTGGTTTGTAGGTTTCGTCTTGTCGGTGTCCAGTTGTATCCTTTGGTACTCTCTGTTCTGCAATAGAAAGTTCCAGGCTGGAAACTTTATTGTTAATGGCCTTCATGCTGGTTTCGAAGGTAATCATCATGGACTTCATCGTCTGTGCCAACGCTGCTAGAACTTCAGCCTGGTTACCTCCCATCGCAGTAGAGATTTCCTCCGGCATGTCTTGAGATGTCGGTCCTTGTTCTTCCACCATTCGATGTCGTACGTAATGGTCCTCTTCGTGGAACGAATGTCCCTGTTCGTTATGTTGTTCCCCTCCTACTACAGCTCCTGCACCAAGTTCGTCCGTTGGCAGGATATTCTGTCCTTGATGTTGTTGTTGTACCGCTAATTGGCGGTGAAATGGCAAACGCTTCTGTGTCGAAGTCCGTTGCTCGTGTTCGTTAGTGTCGTCGTCGTGTCCTATTGGAAGGGGTTGTTGCTTTTGTTGAGCTACCTTCATGTTTGTCGTCGAGTTCGTTGCGACGTTCCGTCTGGGGTCGTCTGGGCTAAACTGTAAAAAGTCAGCCGAATAAGTTGACAAGTCCGTAAAGTCAAATCTGTTCGTCCCCGTAGCAGGAGGCTTGAGAGACGAGGCTTTTTGCTGGCTTGGATCTGACCTAACGTTCATAGTAAAATACCCAAGAGATTTTCCGGTAGTTCCGGATTCTTGGAACGTGGTCCTCTTTGGGACGGCTCCTGGATTGGGTTGACCTTTATCCATTTCAAAAAAAAATTAATTTTATAATTTAATTATTGCTTTCAGCGGGGTATCTATATACTTCAAGTTTAAATTCAATGTTATATTATGTGTATTATTTCAAATTATTATATGTGGTTGTGTAGTGAACGTATCACTGTGGTAGATGTTTACAATGTTTTTTGTTTGTGTTTAGTTTTAACTATATGTGTTTAGATATGTAAGATCGCTTTGGTGTGTGAATACTAGGAAAGGTTTTTTTTTCCGCAAAACCGTTTTGTAGATCAGTTAGTAAGTATGTAAGTATGTGTAGAGTTTGTTAAAGTCCGTCCTACGTATTTTCAAGTTGTGACTGGTGTTTCGAATTCATGACGAAGGTTGAATTATATGCTTTCCTCTCTGCCACAATTGTTACCTGGCTGTACCCGATACCAAGATAGCAAAGTCTCCGACATACTTTCCAACCTGATCAGATTTTCCAGGCCCCCACCCACGCCTCTCATGGGCTCGGAATGTACTCCCTTACCTACGGATAGCAGTAAGTGTAAAGTCTAGCCAACCTGACCTAGCTTTCAGTTCCACTAAAGACCCCCGACTACCTCACCCATCCCTTCAGCTACGCGCTTGGGGATTGGAAAGCAGCCATGAATCCATAATAAAACCAAAAGTTGCTTCTAGTTACTCTTCAGGTTTCAGGCTACCTCACTGAACCTCCAGGCTTATGACCTAGCGATCGGAAAGCCACCTTCAATCTGTTTTGTAACCAAAAGATCTACCAGTCTTTGAACAAAAGATAGACAGGAAAGTAAAAAAAATAAAAGATGTAAGCAAAAAAAAAATCGCGAAGGCTGTTGCAAGTCCAAGGCGATGACTTTCACAAAGGAAAATCATCCCCTTGCAGTCGCAATCGGCCTAGCCAAAAAAAACGTTGGGCGCCATTGTTGTGAGCCAGGGTCGAGCCACAGGGGCAACTTCGGTACAGGTGAGGAGGGCGCGGCATGCTAGTGGTTGCTCGGCTCAGCTCGTCGGACGGGGGTGTTCTTGCCCCCTCACCACATACCACCTGCTCAACAAACATTTTATTCCATGCCATATGTAAGTAAAAAAAAAGAAAAAAAAAAGGAAGAAAGCTACTCGAGTTTGACATCGGACTGACTAACGGACTATTAAACTGAAAGATAGAGTGGAAAAGAAAAATGTTCAAGGACCTCTGCCAATACCTCGAAGAAAGAACGGAAGAGACACCGCGAAACTAACCTATCTAGCCTAATCTATATCTAAACTAATCTAATAAAATAAACTAAACCCTAAACCACACCTACTTTAACTTAAATCTAACCTATCTACTTTTACCCTAACCGCAACTTGTCCTTCCGTCGTCTCTTGAAAGTAGAGGTTCTTCATAACCTCGAAACACGCCAGATGTTAATGGCAAGGGATGGCCAACCCACCCTTCATGTCCGTGGACATATCCAAAAGCTATCCCTCTCTGGCCCAAATTGTGAGAGATAGCCCCTTAAATAACCCTCCAGTCACAACACTAACCAAGCCGAAATGGCTGAAAAACAACGCTGAAAAGCGTCATGTCCGGTCGTCAGTTAGTCGTGTATTGTCATAGTCGATCTATCAAAAGGACGGCCTTCCCAAATATCCACACACCGTGAGCTTTTCGATCTAGCCGCTCATATTTGAAATGCTTCTAAACACAAAAAGAACTATGATATGGATACATAGATGTATAGTGCCACTTTTATTTAGAAAAAGGAGAATTCAATAAACTTAAATCTAATTCAAAAGAAATATAATTAAAAGAAGAAAAAAAAAAAAAACAAATCAAAGCAAAAAAAAAGTGTAAAAGAACTAATAAAATAAAAGGAGGATTGTATCTAAAGGATACAAAAAGAACGAGAGTTAAACTAAAAAAAAAAATCCTCTGCTCTTAATGTTATCACACTTACAATCTAAAATTCAAAAATTCTAAAATAATAAAAAAACTAAAATTACTCACGGTTTTCTTACGTCCCCCGTTGTTCTGGCGCCAGCACAAGAAGGTCCGCCTCTGCTGCAAATTGTTGGCTTAAAAATACCTATTTTCACTTAATTTACCGCGCACAATACTAAACTATTAAAAGCAGGTAAGAGAAAATATATGTAAGCTACGTTAAAGATAAAAAAAAGGAAACTAATAAAACTACGTTAAAAAAAAAAATTCAAGACACACTGTGGCACTTCACAAAAAAAAAATTCACTATTAGTGCTGCTGCGGGTGTTGGTGATGGTTTTGATGGGGTGGCGGAGCACCCTGATGTTGCCTTTGGTGGGCGTTGGTTGTTTGGTGGGGAAGGGGGGGAACAACTCTATAGCTTTCTTGCACCCCGATGAAAATCCCCTTGGTTGGGTAAATACAGCTCGGGCCTGTTAAGTGCCTTTGTGCCGCAACTGTGGGCTTTGGTCCCGTTGCCGTCTTTTGGAGACCGTTGGCTGGCGGTATCTCGGCGTTTCGCTAGCAGTCCAACGGTCGAAATATGGCTTTACGGTCCCACAGAACGGTTCGCAGGCACGGCTTAAATTAGGCTTAACAGCAGCCCGAGTCACCTTTTACGTTACAAGGAAACCTATAACCAAATGGAGGAGATGCTGAATTAACCACAAAGAAAATATCTGATTGTATGCCTACCTCTACAACGCCAATTAGGGTTCTCTGGTGATTTAAGAAGTATTACTTCCCTTTCTACTACACGGTCACCTGCACCATGGAGAAATTATAATTTTAATTCTGCAAAAAAAAGGAAATATTTTTGCTCTAACTCACCCAGGAAATTCTCAAAAGACAATTTTTTTTCACGTCACTGTATAGAAAAAACTCACTGTCCAGCTGACAAGAGGGCATCGACCGCTTGCTATCAATCAAAGATAATTGTGAAGGCCCGTCGGCAAACCAATCTTGCATTTGCGGTGCATTTCTTTTACCCCTCCCTTTGTTTTCTTAAGTCTCCGCAGACCCTGTCTTTCTTTTTCAATTCTATTTTCTATTTCTTTTCCTTTCTTTCTCTCTTTTTTTTTTCATTATTTCCCCTTCGTTTCCTCAAATTCGTTTCCTTTTCTTGGAATGAGAGTGAGGGGTCTCTTAATTCCTAATCGTCAAGTCGTGTAAGTCTTGTCTCTCTATCTCCTAATAACATACATACCTGAAGTAACAATACCTAACATAAAGAAAATAACGTAAACTACAAAAAAAAACCTTCAACTACATCTTTACGATCACCCACTAACTTGGAACACCATGGAATGGAACGAAGAAAACTTAACGACGGAGAAACGATTGACAAGACAAAACGTCAAAATAAAGTCGGGGAGTGCAACAGACAGACGTAAACATGGTAAGGAATTATTTTATTTTATTGATTATAATTAATTTATCTTATTTTTACTTTCAGATTTTCCTTATCTTATTGCACAGGTGAGTTTATTTTTCTTTGATTGGGGTTTGTCCTCTCAACGCGCATTGGATATGCGGCTGTGCGGCCAAACTCCAACATAAGAATTTGTTTACATTTTTTTTTTTTTTTTCTTTATATTTTTTTTTTCCTTTCAGGTACATTTCTTCGGCTCATGCTTCAGCCAATTTGCTTGCTCCCGGTATGGCTCCGTAACAGGCGATTATCTGAGAAACTATGCAAGTAATGACCAAACTAACTGGGATAAATATACCAAATATGCCGTTTTCTGCTATAATACCGCAGAGCACACAAGCACTAAATATAGCCCTTATGAAGCTCTCTTTGGATTCAAACCTCCACTCCCCTCAGTCCTAAATAGCCAAATACAACCTGTATATAATTACGATGACTACATTACGCACATCAAAACCAAACTACAAACAGTATATAAAATCATACGCGAAAACCAATTGAAAGCTAAAGAAAGATCGAAGGAATATTACGACCGTAACTTAAATGAAGCCAACTATAAAGTAGGGGACATGGTACTATTAGAATCAAAAAATCGGTCGAATAAAAAACTAACACCAGTTTATGAAGGACCACATGAAATTGTAGAAATCCTATCACCTACGAACTCTAAAATAAAAATAGGTAGGAAAGAAAAGGTAATACACAATGACCTAATAAAGCCTTATACACAAAGAACACACACTGCACACAATACAACAATCACATAAAGCCAACGAGCGTACGAATATTGTGCGGTAACGCACCTCAGACAATAAAAGTCCACGACAGTGGAATTCTCAAAATAAGCCCATATTGCAAGGCAACGACGAATGAAGTATACCTTCAAGTCTCAAACGGCGTTTACAACAAAATCCCTATCACATACAACTACTTGCAAGAAACACACCTGACCGAAACCGTGGAAAACCCTACCAACCTATCCCAAATTTCACCCCACACGATACACGCAGAAAAACTAGACCTAGATAAATATAGTATTAGTATTAAAAACCTAGTTAATGCAAACAAAACATTGTTATCTTTAAGACAGGAACACATGTACATTCCTTTTTCTATTATATCTTTAATTTGTATAATTGGAATATTTCTAGTAATAATAAACAAATACTTCAAAATAAGACTATCAATAAATAGGACAATATCGAACAACAATATAGGGCAAGAACACCCTAATGACCAACCCGTTGCAATCATAGACCAATAAGAATACACTTATATATTTTAAGCAAACAAGAATAAATATATAGACTTAAAGAAAATATTTTGTAAACCATTACATAAATATAACGGAATGTGTAACTTACTTATAATAATGTCGAAAGTAACTAATGATGTCATTGTAAAACAACAAATAGTAAAACACTGTAAAGCAAATCATAACCATAGCTATATGTACACATAGTAATATTATTGTGAAATAAATAACGTAAATGACCTGTCGTAAGCCAATTTGACGTCCAAAATGCATCCTACCATACGCCGAAAGACTTCACTCCTAACGTCATGCGCCTTTCGTATTTTAAGGGGGGAGGACTGTTGTGCCCACACATATTGTGTAACGGAACAATTCGGTGACAGAAATATACCTTGTTATCCAAACCGAATAACCCAGTTGAACACATGGGAACCACACAACACTGACCCACTCAAGTGCCCGATGGTAATATCCACACACGCTGATACAGTGGCCCCAAAAAACGAAAAGGTCACGAGTAAATTCAACACCACATGTTACGTATTCTTGCGACCACTTGTAAATATAAACAAACGAGTGCAAGAATACGCGACGCGGATAGAATAACTTTGCTGACCCCGGAGCACACAATAGTAAAACGAAGAAAAGAGGTTTGGAGGAAGCATTGAGAACGACGGGTCGGCAGTCGAACGTCAGTCGAACATCATCAATCACATCATCTTTATTGTAATACAACAGTGCAATACCAACACGCGCATTAGAAGTCATCATGGGATCTTACCGCTAGACTTATTTATTAAGAAAACGGCGGCCCAAACGGCACTTCGTGGTACGATCTATGGACATAGGAAGATCCTGGAACTTGTCAAGAACGAGATTAGGGAGCTAAACATCCCTATGGATCGAATAACAAGAGTGCGTATTATGGAAAGAAATCACAAAACTCGTATTGAGAATGAATTACTTCCAGAAAAAAGAAATGGTGAAATAGTGATTTTCACGGATGGATCCATGATGAATGGCGGAGCGGGGCCCGGTATCTATTCAGAAGAGTTGGAACTTGCCCGTCACATTAGCCTCGGAAAATACACTTCAGTATACCAGGCTGAGATGATTGCTTTGCTTCATGCGTTCGACTTCTTGCTTGAGAGTCAGGTGGAAGGAAGAAATATCCTTATAGCACTGGACAATCAGACGGTGATCAGATGCATGGAACAAACAAACATCACAACATCATTGGCACTGGAATGTGTACTTAAGCTAAATAAGTGTTCATCTAAAAATTATGTAACACTGACTTGGGAAAGAGGACACATAGGGATCGAAGGCAATGAAAAGGCGGACTCCATTGCAAAACAGGGGTCAACTGAAAAGTTGCTGGGACCAGAAAAATTCTCTTCAATTGGCAGAGGAATGGTAGAATAGCTGATTCACAAATGGATCACGGCAGAACACCTGAGAAGATGGTCAACCGTGGAACAATGTAGACAAGCTAAAATGGCAAAGAAGGGTTCTAAGCATGAGCCGAGGAACTTTGAAATGGGTGGTGGCTTTGTCTACAAGACATGGTAATTTCGGGTATCACCTAAGGAAAATGGGCCTTAGAGGGGATGATACTTGTAAACTATGCTTGGAGGAATCTGAGACAGCGGCACATATACAGTGTCAATGTCCGGCGTTGGCTAGCAGAAGAATGAGGATCTTGGGACATCATTGGGTCAAGACCCAGTCGATAAAACAGATCTCCCATAAGCAGATGCTAGCGTTAACACTAGGAATCGAGCCCAGAAAAGAACTGTGGAGAAATCCAGAGAGTCTCTCTGAGTAAGATTTACAGTGGTAGAGATACGAAAAGAGACCCGACAATAGTTTTCTGATTCGAATATCTCTCGAAATCCATATATATATATAGGAATTCTGGTCCGTTCCACCAAAGTTTATTACCATTTAAATTGGTGGGCAATAGACCACGTGATGTCAGGTCAGCAGGATTTTGGTGCGTTGGTATGTAGCGCCATATACTGAAATTTGTTAGACGCTGGATCTCCGCAACGCGATTGTTGACAAAAGTTTTCCACCTAGCAGGAGGTGCCATAATCCAAGCCAGCGTAATCCTCGAGTCCGACCAGGCATACTTACTAACGCTGTTTAACTTCAAGACCTTTTAAGTGTAGTCCAGAAGTAGCGCTAGTGTGACTGCTTCACAAAGTTCCAACCTAGGAAGGGTAACGGTCTTTAGAGGGGAATCTCTGGTTTTGGACATCAGGAGGTGGACGTGAATACTACCGTCGTCATCTAGCACACGTGTTTGGTCACCCTGCAACAATAATCACTCATACATCTTTCATGTCATACATCATATTGAATTAATTCTAAACAAATGTAAAATGCACTCAAAGATCGCTCTATATAAATGAGAAAAAATATATTTAAGGGCAGAAGTCAAGTTAAAGTTGAATTAAATTATTGCTTTTATTTAAATTCGTTGTTTTAATTGCTGAAACTATATTTCGTTGGATGGTTTCAGAGTGTAGATTTATTATTTGAAATTCGTAAAAACTATTACGATTCATTTTGATGCCGAAACCCGGGACAACTATTTTCCTAACAATAAGAACTTTGAGTAAACTCAGGCTGAATCGGTTAATTGAGAACACGCGCTCTCGGTAATTTTGTGGTTGATCGAGAAATTTGGACTAGTGTGTGTGTGAGAGAAAGTGCTGTTGAAACTCACAGAAGAACTGCACATTGGAGAACTCTGGACGACGCGGGACATACATCTGAGCTTAACTGCTTTCATCTAACCGCAGTTGGCGAGGTCAATGACAGCCAGCGAACCAGCCTTGTATTGAGTTGAGCGGTTGGCGAACAAGTGCACATCCCATTCCCATGCCCCGAAACCCGAGAGCTGAGAGTAATGAAAGCTGAACCGGTTGAGTAAAGGTTTGATAATTGGATCAATCAGGTATGTGCCCTTGCTTACAATGATACAAATTTGAAACGAGAGCTTTCACCCGATTAACAAGTTGCGAAAATTAATTAATATATGCTGATATATTTGAGGTGCATGCAAATTCATTAGTTGTGGTATATAACCAAACCGAATCAAATTTGTGACATCAGAGCTATTATATGTTGTAGTCGATAGAACCCACATACATATTTATATATAAAAAATATATATATATATATATATATAAATACATATATACACATAATATACAAATCATCCTATCTGGAAGAAATGCTTTCACAAGGCGATGAGAACAGTGCAAGTGGGCGGGAAGCGGTCCCGCAGTCGCTAAGCGAATTAAAAGCTCTCCGTGCAACAACGAAGGGGAGTTTAACTCGCATTTGGCAATTCATTTCTAGCAAAGGGGAGTCATTATCTTTACCTGAATTAGAATGCAGATTAGGCATTTTAGAGTCGTATTTTAAGCAGATCTTGAATACACAGATACAGATTGAGAGGTTGAGTTCGCAGGCTGATTCAGATAGTAACATGAAAAGTAGAAATGAGATTGAGGATATTTATATTGAGGCAAAATCATCGATTTTAATGCAGACAAACAAGTTGAAGGCTGCTCACCCACCGGAAAATTTGAATGCGTCATTTGCTATACAATCGCCAGTGTCTCGATCGAATTTACAGTGTCAGAAGATTCCCAAGTTCTCTGGGAAATATACTGAATATCCGAATTTCATGGGCATTTTTAAGAAACTAGTGCACAACAACCTGGCACTGGATAACTTGGAGAAATTTAGTTATTTGATGGAAAGTGTAGAAGGGCCTGCGCTCGCAGCGATCAAAGAGTTGGAGGTAAACGATATCAATTATTTAAAGGCATTGAGCCGCCTACAGGAGAGGTTTGATAATAAGAATTTAATGCTGCAAGAACATGTAAAGGCACTGTTTAATGTGCCGAAAGTCTCTCGAGGGTCATCTTCACAATTATGTTCGTTAGTTGATTCGGTGAATACCCATTTCAGTGCAATGCTTTCGATTGGAACGTTTGAAAATATCGCCAATGCATTACTGCTGCACTTGGTTTGTGAAAAGCTTGACACTGATTCGATGGTGAAATGGGAAGAAGCAATCGATTACTCAAAAATGAGTTCATGGAAGTTGTGCGAGGGAGTTCTGTCTCGTAGGTGTCAAAATCTTGAAGTTAGGGATTCTAAACTAGCGTCGTTGTCCTCAACATGCACCACATCGTCGCAAGCACATAACACGTCGCGTAGAAATAGAACCAAATACAGCGGAAACCACCACACTACTCTCCTCGCGTCGAATGTGTTCTGTAATTACTGCAATAAATCAGGCCATACTATAGACTGCTGTTTATATTTTAAAACTTTAAATGTTGCTGATCGTTTCACTTTTGTGAAGAAGAAGATGCTTTGCATTAATTGTTTAGCCATTGGACATTCTGTGAGAAGGTGTTCTTCTACTAAATGTCAAATTTGCGGTGGACCACATCATATGTTATTGCATCGGTACGAGAGTAAGGCTGCGGCTATGAGGAGGCGTTAGCAGAGCCGGAACTAGTAAAACCTGTAAACTCCTCATTACATTCGTCGTCAGTGGCCAAAGTCGATCAAAAAAAAGATCCAGCACAGGTGGTATTGGCAACAGCAGTAATCAAACTAGAGGATGGATTTGGGCAATTGTTTGAAGTAAGGGCGTTATTGGATTCGGCTTCACAGCTTAATTTCGTGAAAGAATCGCTAGTTCAGAAACTGCGGCTTCGTAAGACTCGCGTTGATACGAAAATTGCTGGAGTAGGGAAAAGCCAGCTAGACGTCAAGTTTAGCACAAACATTGCAATCAGCTCGCGCTTAACAAACTTTAGTACGACGACAGAGGCACTCGTTTTATCAAAGATAACCAGCGTGCAACCAGAACAAATAATCGATATTGCGGATTGGAGCATTCCAAAAAATGTGTAACTCGCTGATCCTAATTTCCACGTACCTTCTTCGGTTGACTTATTGATAGGGGCGGACTTGTTCTACTCTTTGTTGTCGGTAGGGCAAATCAAACTTGGAGAGCAGCGACCGATTCTGCAAAAAACCTTATTTGGTTGGGTTGTTTCTGGAAAAGTGCAGACCAATCACATGCATCTTTCTAATTGTCACATCGTTGCAGAAGTGCATAGAGATGCACTACTTAATGAGCTCGTTGAAAGGTTTTGGAGAATTGAATCCATTCCATCGGTTCCAATCCTATCGGAGGAGGAACAGTTATGTGAAAAACATTTCACAAATACAGTAACTAGGACTGCAGAGGGTCGTTTTGTTGTTAGGCTCCCATTTAAGGACAATTACATAGGGCCAAGGAGAGTCCTTCAGGTGCGCAGAACGCAGATTTTATAGTTTGGAGAGAAGATTGGGGAGGAATACGGAGCTGAGGGATCAGTATGTCAATTTCATTAAGGAATATATTGATATGGGTCATATGATAAGGGTTCCAAAGGTTCACCACCCACTAGTCAAATATGTAGCACCTCATCAGTGTGTTATGAAGCCCGATTCAACATCCACCAAATTACGAGTGGTTTTCGACTGCAGTTCTCGCACGTCTACAAATATGTCGCTAAATGATGTCTTATTGAAAGGTCCTGTCGTTCAAGATGAGCTATTTTCAATCATATTGAGATTTAGATGCTACAAATATGTCCTTACGGCGGACATTTCAAATATGTATCGTCAGATATGGATTGACGAAAGAGACTCCTTCCACCAATGGAACTTGGTGGAAATATTTAAGTTGCTGACCGTCACATATGGAACCACTTCTGCACCATTTCTAGCCACAAGATGCCTGAAATATCTGGCGGAGACGAATTATGAAATGCATCCACTGGGTGCAGCTAAGGTGCTGCATGATTTTTATGTGGACGATCTCATCACAGGAGCAGACTCCTCAGAGGAAATTGAGCGAATATACAGAGATGTGAAGGAATTGTTGGCATTAGCTAAGTTCGACATCAGAAAATGGTGGAAAATGAACCACTTAGAATCAATAATGCAGACATCATTAAGGCTTTAGGCATCGTTTGGGATCCGAATAGCGACGAATTTTGTTACGTTGACCCAAAATTTGGATCTTCAACTCATGTTACAATGTGCATCGTTTTATCGGAGATGGCTCAGCTATTTGACCCACTAGGGCTAATTAGTCCAATTATTGTTTGCGCCAAAATGTTTTTGCAGGATTTGTGGATCTCGAAAGTTAATTGGGACGAGTCGCTGTCACAAGTTCCTCATACGCAATGGAGCCAATTTAAGGATCAGCTAGCAGATCTAAAAAAGGTTAAGGTCAAACGATGTGTAATCTCGAATGAAAAGAATGCGAGCCTTCTGATTCATGGATTCGCAGATGCATCCGGAAGAGCGTACGGATGCTGTGTCTATGTACGATCCATCTTGAAGGGAAAGGTTGAAGTGCGCTTGTTCAGCGCGAAGTCACGAGTTGCACCACGCAAGGTACAACCAATTCCGAAGTTGGAGCTTTGTGCAGCAGAGCTATTGGTTCAGTTGGTCAAAAAATGTCTGAAGAATTTCCCTAGGAAAGTGGAATCAGTGTACCTATGGACAGATTCCGAAATTGTGCTCCACTGGTTGAATAAACACCCATCGACATGGGAAACATTCGTTGCGAATCGTGTCTCAAGGATTCTACAAGGGTCTCACAAAGCTACTTGGAGACACGTGGGGTCCATTCAAATCCGGCGGACATTGTGTCTCGCGGAGCAACAGTAACGGAGCTGTTAGAGTCGTTTTGGTTCACCGGGCCACAGTTTTTGTATAAAGAGGAGGAGCAATGGCCACAAACCAAATGTATACTGGAGGCGAAAGAAGTCCCAGCGGCTAAAAAGGTTCAAGTTTCGTTATTGAGCCTTGCATTGGACGGAGATTTCGAAACAGAATACACAAAGTTTTCCGGGTTTGAAAAAACCATCCGCATTTTTTGCTATGTTCGGCGTTTCATTAACAGATGTCGCCACAATGAAGATGATCGTGAAGATGTGCTGTCAGTTGAAAAACGAGATGCTGCGCTATTGAAATTGGTGTGGCATGTGCAACAAAAGGCGTTCGGTGAGGAAATTCGATGTCTACAAGCCAACAAAGAAGTACCAAAGCATAGCAAGCTGAAAGCCCTGGCCCCATATCTGGATTCTGAAAGTGAAGGCGGGCTGCTGAGAGTAGGATGACGGTTGAAGAATTCCGATTTGTCATTCGAAACAAAACATCCTATCTTGTTGCTAAGAAATAATATATTTGTTCAGCGATATGTTAAATACTTGCATTTCAAACACTTTCATGCCGGACCACAAGCGTTGGTTGCAAGTATTAGGCAAAGGTTTTGGGTGATCAATTGTAGGCCATAAAGCAATGTGTCCACTGTTTCAAGTACCGGCCAAGGCTGCGTAGTGAAGTTATGGGAAACCTTCCAAGGAATAGAGTTTTGTTGACCAGGCCGTTTCTAGTAACAGGGGTTGATTTTTGCGGACCCCTATACGTGACTAAAGGAGTTCGAGGACGTCCTGTAGGAAAATTTTATGTAGCTGTATTTGTTTGCTTCGGATGTAAAGCAGTCCACTTGGAGGGAGTGGCAGATTTGTCGTCAAAGGCATTTATAATGGCGTTAAAGCGATTTGTCGCACGTCGTGGCTTGCCGCAGCGCATTTACTGGATACAAGCATTCGTTGCCGCGACAAGCTCCAAAAGATGAGCTTTGCATTGTTTGTACTCTGCATCACTCATGCTAGTTTCATTGCCTGCTTTCCCTATACGAACTGCTAAAGAAGAAACTGCAGCATCCTTATAGGACAGCCTACTATCTCGCAACTTAGCTGTTCTGCGTTCAAAAGAAGCACGCATCTTCTTGCTTTCCGGTGCGGCAGGAGAGGAGACAGAGCCCAATTTGGTTGTTGGTTAGCTTCAGTTGGTGAGACCTCCACCGACCTGTTCCTTTTCAAGGGCACGGCCGAAGAGCTGAGAGAAGAGCTTGCGCCTTCAGCCGGTAAAGCATCTTTGCGGTGCAGATCCAAAAGCTTCTTCCTTTTCCTCTTCCGCTGTCCTTTAGACAGGCGCCGCTCAGAGCCCGCCTCTTCAGGAGCCCGTTCAACCATAGAGGTTTCCCGAGTCTGGCCGTCACTGGCAGTGCAGTGGGCAGCAGCTTGTCTCATGCTCAATTTGCCGAGGAAATCGGACATAGAGCCGCAAGAGTCGCTTGTGGGTTCGGGTATGAATGTTGGGGCCTCCAGAATCCGTGCCCCGGCCGTAGTCGAGAAGACTACGGGTGGATTTTGACTATTGGCATTACCACCTGGAGTAGACAATTCCTTTTGTTTCTCCATTCATAGCATGTTGAGTGTAAACCACTGGCTCCTGTGTGTTAGAATACACTAACAGTTTGATTTTTACTGAGGATAGGCTAAAAAGCTGTTACCTCAAACCATCCTCCTTTAGCCGGGCTTTGGACCGGCATGCTACTTTCGTAACAAGGCGGATGTTTAAGTTTCATTTCATACTAGTTTATATTTCAACCGTGTGACCAATATAATTGTCAGGTCGCACGGATCTATATCAACTAATACTTTTTTTTATGCATTTTTCTGTAAGAGTCCAAGCGTGTGACCAGACGAGACATTGGCAGTTCTCGCTTCTCGGGTTCAGTAAAAAATCGCCATAAAACCTATGTTCTCACGCCTGGAGTCATCTTTCACCTCTAAAATAATTTCAATGTTCTTGCAATACAGCACAATTGTGCGGTTACTTTCAACGCGTTCAGTTCGGTTCCTTAATTTTTTTTAATTATCAACAGCGGAGTTACTTAAATAGTGTTTATTTTTAAAGGATTTCTTTATAGACAATGTTTCTTTTTTTTTATTGGGCGACAGTAACATTACCAGACTTGAAGGTGAACTTACACGAGAGCAAGCTACGTAAAACTGACAGTGCGTAAAGCAATCTTCTCTTAAATCTATACCAGCGTATTTTAAAGATTGGCCCTGAGACTTATTGATCGTCATGGCGAGCCACACTATAAGGGGAAATTGTAATCTCTTAAAGTTAAAGGGGACGTCATTAGGTATCAGAGGAATGCGCGGCACGAATACTTTTTCCACTTGAGCAACCCCGGTCAATAGGTCAATATAATAGCTTCGATTAAATTTGTACGCAAAGCTTTGATTTGCAGTCTAGTGCCATTACATAGTTTTGGTGGTTTTAGGTTCCAAAGGAGCATTACAGGTGTGCCCTTCCGAAGAGTTAGCCTATGGTATGAAATACCCGATGGTTTCAGGGAATTTAAAAACTCTACCGGATAGTTAACGGCTTTATCAAAACATTCTCACTCAGACTTCACCAATACAGCCAACACCAAACGCACAGCTCACAGCAAATAGCCATGTACGCACGCATGGGTTGCTATGGACGTAGAGTAGACTGCACCAGCGTTACCACTTCAAAAAAAGAGGACTGCAGTAGATCTTAAAAAAAATGCAGTAGGTAAGGGTTTTCCTCACGGACACGATATACGAAACACGAATTCAAATTTCAAATAAGCTTTCAGAGACAAAATCCCGTTAGTTTAGCAGGAAACGAGAAAACAACAGAAGGATAGACAGAGACAGAGGCAGAGATTTATTTCATGATTCATGATATCATGAATAAAAGCAGCCAAGGCCAACTCATTTTATATTTCATATGTCAAGTTCGCAATAAGCTGGCTTCTTTCTTTTTTTACAGTGGTTATTTTTATGCATGACTTGGATTTAGTGGCAGCAGATTTAGTTTTTGCGAAAAGTGCAGCAGATCTACTGCTCTTGCAGCAAGTGGCAACGCTGGACTGCACTGCGATTATTATTAATTTCAGTCATACTCACTCGCATGCCCGATACCGATACGGAATGGAATATGGAACGGCAAGTCGTAACAATATTAAGAACGATTGTAAAGAATAACCGAACGCACTGTGGCTGTGGGTATGTATGCTAGAAAATAAAACCAAACCGATCACAATTCTGTGGCGCATCTTTCCGCGACGTCTCACACAGATTAACTGTCTGTTGAGCACACACAGATTTGTATATTTGCTTCTCTTCTTTTCTCTCTTTTGATATCTCTTCCTTGATTTGATATCACTCTTCATCTTATTTACACAAAGGCGTAAAACTCTTTGATATCTCTCTCTTGATACCACTCTTCATAATGTAGCTTTACTCAACTTAACTTCCTTACACCCTTACGTGTTCACACTCTAACATGTATAATTATGTGTATCCATCTGTTATGCTTTCCATGGGTACGATATACTCAACCCACTCACCCCCAAGCAGAGCTGACAATCGAGATATCAATTTAAATTTCTTGCTGATCAAATAGATCTGTCTTTAATTTCTTCTAGCTCTGCCTCTAGAAGGAGCAGAAAGATAAATGATGGCTTAGAATACTCGAGGAAGTATTGACTAAAGAGCATTTTAAGCATTTTTGGATTGGCCAAGAATTATGAATGTAATAGCAGGTTGAGTGAAGTAAGGTTAAATAAAAAATTTTGCATCCTCTTTTTCAACCTTTATAAAAAGGCGAAATAGTTATTCGATGATTTTTTATTTTCTATAAACTTATAAATTTTCAAGTTTATACGATTAACGTAACGTGAGTAACAGAAAAACCTCTCTAAAAAGGGCAGGGAGGGTCGTATCGAAAAATCCCTTTTAGTGAGCGTCTACACAGCTAGTGGAACATATCCTGAAAATTCCATGAACCTACAATTAGCGGTTTGGCCTGTACGATGTCTGTCAACTCAATCACGCTACTCTTTTATGTATATAGATTACTTTTAATTTTTTTACGTTATTATATTACAAGAACTGTTTAAATTGTTTAGAAAGAAATCTAATCAATAGAAATTATAAAAAAAAAAATTTTATAAACTAAGAAAAATAATTTTGTTCAAGTAATGATTTTAAAAAAAAAATTTAAAAAAAAAGAAATAACTTTTGCTTAAGTAGTAATTTTGAAAAAAATTTAACCCACTCCATAAGATTTTATACCTTATGGTAATAGAAAATAAGTAAAATTTAATCAGTAACCAATCTGTACTTTTACACCCACTACGACTCCACAGAAAATTAACCTGTTCAAGGTAGTCATTTTCTTTTTTTTACAGGGATGGGATGTAGTATCCACGCTACACATACCACAGTATCCCATCATCATATCTCTGTTTTCCCACGCTCCTTTCACAGCAACATCCATCATGTTATCTTTACCCTAAACTTTATCTTTCGTAATCCAATATGTCATACGTAAACATAAAATATCAAACAAATGACCTACAAATGTGTCGGCACTAGGTCACTATCGGACCAATGCATTTTCGCTTGCGCAATACACTTCGATTCCGTAAACACCAAAATGCAACCCTTGCATATTGGTACGAGCCCAAACGCAAAATAGTTGGTCTATGCTATTTGATTACGAATAAATTCTGTTGAGAAATTCAAACTTGTTTTGTTTCTTCAAATAAAAAGTTTTGTTAATGAAAATAAATATGTATTTATATTTCTGCTACAATTAAAAAGAAAGTTCAATGAACAAGTTGTAAGCATTTGAAGTTATTACTGAATAAAATATTTGGTCATCTTTCGTTTGAGCGCAAAATAGTTGGTCTAAGATTTAAAAATAACTTTTTACCACTGCGTCACATCACCTTTCTTGGATATGACTGCTTGAATTCGCTGTGACATTGTATCCACGAGTTTTTGACAGTCATCGGTTGTAAACGATTGCCAAATATCATTAATTGTTTGTCGTAGATCTTTGCGAGTCCTTGCTGGTTGCTGTCTTAACTTTTGCTTCATTTTGTGCCATAGAGTTTCGATGGGCGAAAGATCAGGGCTACTGGATGGCCATTCCATTAATGGAATGGCTTCAGTAGATAACCAGGCTAGAGTTGACTTTGCCGTATGACAAGATGCACCGTCTTGCTGAAATACGTAAGCCCCCTCGGTTGACTGAAGCTGTGTTATTGATGGAAGCAGATGCTCTTGCAAGATGTCGCGATACTTTACTGAATTTACAAGGCCGTCAACAAAACATAAACTACCAACACCACGCCCAGACATGCACCCCCATATCATTTGTGATGCTGGTAACTTGATTGTTCGTTTCAGACAGTCTTTATGGAACGCTTCTTTGGAGGTGCGAAGTATACGCTTTCGCTCATCGCCAACACAAACCTCAAATCTTGGTTCATCGCTCCAAATTACTTCCCGCCACTGCTGTAAGGCCCATTCAAGTCGCCTTTTCTTTTGCCTTGGTGTAAGAAGGGGCTTTTCTTTGGCCTATTAGAATGGGTTGAAAAAAACCACAATACAAAATTAACAAAAGATGTTTAAACAAACCTTGTAAAATTTATAACCCATTTTGTTCATGTTGCGTTTACAAGTGTCGACAGACATTTCTTTTTTGATGCGGCTTTTCCACTATACAGTTACCCCAGCAGCAGTTTGACGACGATTTTCCTTAATTATTTTTTTTAATACCCTACAATCGCGGGCTCTTGCTATTGGCGGCCGCCCAGTTTTCTTCCGGGTTTTAATGTTACCCATCTTATTGGAGACCGAAATGATATTTTGTACCGATGAACGAGGGAGATTAAAATTTTTGGCAATTTTGTAGCTTGAAAAACCATTTTCAAATGCTTTTACAGTCGATTCTCTGAGATCTTTAGATAGGGGAACACCACGCGCCATGATCAACCAACAACTGAATTAGAACTAATTGCACAAGTACACTAATAAGCTGACAAAGCAAGAGTACGTTTGTTTTTGCTTAATTTTTGCTAACGGTTAACTTAATCATACGATTATGTGGAGTAGACCAACTCTTTTGCATCACGAATGACGTAGACCAACTATTTTGAACTCATTAACAAATGAGAAAGCATACAGTTTTAACGGTACTCGTTGTAATTTTGCTTATATTTGTCATTAATTCAATTAAAAAAGCATATTGTCTATGATATGTTTTTGTTGTTTTTGTAAAAAAATAAATGCGTATATATGACAAACTAATAACATAGAAGCTTCCAAGTGCAAAAGTGGGTGGACCAACTATTTTGCGTGTGGGTCGTACCCAAGCAACATACTTTACTCATCAGGCACACTCGTACGAAATGCTACATACTACAAGTACGAGTATACTATGAGTATAGTGTATCAATGAATGGTGACGTATGGCGACCGCTGGGATCGCGGACGGAAACACAAGTGCTAATGACATGGGTAATGCTGTTAGCACATTGACTCATTTTGGGTACAACTCAGAATGGTTGAAGTGCCAATGACATGTTGCGACACATTGATGGCCTAGCATATATTGTTGGACACTATGGTTACGATAAGAAATGCTTTGGGTTGCTGCTTCTAAGTGATTGGAAGGGAACTTAATTGAACTAAAATCAGTATAAAAAGGAGTGAGTGTGAAGACATAATAAAAACCTAATCTTTTCATTCTTATACCTCTCCGTTTGGTACTCTTCTCCCGGTAACACGGGAAAGCACGGTACCCAAACGCAGAACGGAATTTTTATTTTTTTTTCCGAGGGTAGGTAAAAATCTTCTAAAGACACTATGAGAATAGCAACCGTGTGCTCATAGAAGTGTCAGATTTCTACTGACTAAAAACACCATCATCTACGATAAGTTGTTAGATACTGCAACTAAGATAAAACTTATCAAGCAATTTTTTCTATAACGAAATAAAAACACTTTTGACAGGTTACTTTCCACTGAAAGATCCTGCATGTTCCGCAATTAAGACGCGGTTAGTCCTTATCTTGCCAAGTCGAAAAGTTTCGTTCTTTGTAGTGGGCGCAATAAATTACTCTCAGCCAAAATTTGTCGAATTGTGTGGTTGATATGCCCGATTAGTCGGTTTCAATGCTTTCGCGTGAAGCTTCTAGTTTCAGCTTCGATTGTAGGAATTCCGAGATCCCTGTGGATATTGTCGTTTATAGTATACCACGGTGCTTGGACAATTTCTCTTAGTACTTTATTTTGAAAAGTTTGTAAAATATTGGCATTTGTTTTCTTGGTACAACCCCAAAGTTGTATACCGTAGGTCCACACCGGCTTTAGCACTTGCTTGTATAAAAGCAGTTTGTTCTCGGTTCTGAGATTGAAATGTTTTCCGAGTAACCAGTACATTTCTCTATATTTGATATCGAGTTCTTTACGTTTCATTTTCAGCTTTGCGTCGAGTGTCATTCCTAGGTTTTTGGCCTCGTTAGCAAAGGGTATTCGAGCAAGTTTAGAAAAATTGTCAAGTCATTAGTTTTCTTATATGTGAAATTTACGTGAACTCCCTCGCCCATTCATTTACTTTATTCAGTGTCGTTTGCTGTTTTGCAGTCGTTTCTTCGATCGTATTATCTATTGCAAGGATAGTGGTGTCGTCGGCGAACGTAGCAAGGATAGTGCCATCTTCTCTTGGTATATCGCGAGTATATAACAGATAAAGAAGAGACCCAAGGACGCTTCCTTGAGGTACACCGGCCGAAATTTCTTTAAGCTCCGAGTATTCGCTACCATGTCTAACACGGAAGAGTCTATTCCCGAGATATGATTCTAGAATATTATATATGGTTAACGGGGAGAACTTGTCGTAATTTCAATTTTAAGCCGTTGTGCCACACCTTATCAAAGGCTTTGGAGACGTCAAGGAATACGCTTGAGCATATCTTTTTTTCTTCAAATGCTTTCTCTATTACGTCAGTTATTCTATACACTTGTTTAATCGTCGAGTGATTGGTTCTGAACCCAAAATGGTGGTCAGGGATAAGATTATTATCTTCTATAACCGGTTGTAGACGCCTTAGTAATATTCTCTCGAAAACTTTGGATATGACTGGAAGAAGCGAAATTGGTCTATACGATTTTACTTCATTTGGCGGTTTTCCTGGTTTTGAAACCATAATGACTTCCGCGACTTTCCATTGGCTCGGCACGTGTTTTATTCTGAGTGCAGCATTTATAATATATAGAAGCTTAAATAATGTTTTTCTAGGTAGAACTTTAAGAACTTCTCCGGTGAACAAATTATAACCAGGAGCTTTCTTAGGTTTTAGAGATTCGATTTCACGTTTTAGTTCCCTTAGCGTTGCATATGTGAGTGAAAAATCTTCAGATAGTAAATCCGTCCCACTATTGGTATTGCCGTGAGCCGCTTGACCATCGCAGGGTTAAAAGGCTTCTTGTAGATGGGGGCAAAAACGTTCGCTTTTTCTTTATCTTCCCTTGCCATTCGTTTTGATTTATATTTATTGGCGGAGCAGGGATTTTGGGCCTTTTGGTGCCATTTACAGCTTTCCAAAGTGAATAATTGGAATCTTTATTAGCTGTTAAACTTTAAAGGTAAGAACCTACCCCGATTTTTAAAATCCTTATAACTGTCTTCAGCAGATTGCACAAATAATTCAAATGTGCTTTATGTTGCGGAGCGCGACTCTGTTACCATTTTTTTCGCGCCTTCCTTTTTTCGTTAATCAATTCTTTTATTTCGGGTGGATAGAAGTGGGCCGTCAACAGCTTTGAACCGCATAAGTCTCCGGGACCTGATGGTATCTTCCCGGCGCAACTACAGAACGCCTTTGACATTCTCAAAGACAGTCTCGGCATGATTCTAGCTGGCTGCATAACTCTGGGCAGCATTCCTTCATCCTGGACCTTGGTTAAAGTTGTTTTCATTCCCAAAGCAGGAAAGACCTCACACACGCTTCCAAAGGACTTCAGACCAATCAGTCTGTCATCCTTTCTATTAAAAACACTTCAGAGGAACATAGATCATCAAAAGTACTGTTGACCAAGCGCTAATTTCTAGCTCTCAACATGCCTATCAAAAGGGCAAATCCACTGAGACCGCCCTTCATTCTATCGTCGGCTCGATCGAAAGGTCCCTTTCATTGAAGGAATATGCTATGGCAATTTTCCCTGACATAGAGGGGGCCTTCAACAACATAGAGACTCGTTCGATTATTCAAGCCTTAAACAAGCTAAATATTGGCGAACAAAAATGCTGCCTAATCGGCCATATTCTCACCCGCAGAAGGGTGACAGCCACGTTTGGCAGCAGTGCTGTCGAAAAACTTGTGCACCAAGGTACCCCCCAAGGGGGAGTGCTATCTCCACTACTGTGGAATCTAGTTCGCAACGAACGTCGTGGCCTACGCGGACGACGTCGCCTTGCTCACCTCAGGAAAGTATCCACAGACTCTTTCCGATATTCTGGAACTTGCTTTACGTAAACTAGTCGCCTGGACCGAAGGCTGTGGTCTAAGCGTCAATCCGACAAAAACGGAGCTAGTTCTATTTACTAAAAGCGTCAAGATTCCTCTTATCACCACCCCCCCCCTAATCTCAACGGCACTCCACTCGAGTTTGTCAAAAGTGCCAAATACTTGGGGCTCATATTAGGCAGCAAACTCTTATGGAGGGAAAATATTGCCGAACGTTCTAGGAAATCCCTAGTGGCTTTATACTCCTGTAAGAGGGCTGTCGGCTCGAGATGGGGCCTCCAACCTAACATAATGCATTGGCTCTATACCGCGGTGACTAGACCGATTATTCTTTACGGCATCATTGTATGGTGGCCGGCCTTGGACAAGAGTTCCAATCTGAAGGCCTTTGAGAAGACTCAACGCCTGGCATGCATCAGCATGACGGGTGCACTGAGGACATCTCCTACCGCCGCTCTACAAGTAATGCTTAATCTTCTTCCTCTAGACATCGTTAGCAAGGAATACGCCGCTAACGCGGCTGTCAGACTTAGGGAAGGTAAGCACTGGAGAGGGCAACCAACTGGACATGTCAGCATCCTCCTACAGTTATGCCCCTTCCCCCTACTACTGACTATCTGCCCACAAAAATCGATTTCAAAAAGGGCTTCAAATATGAAATACCGGACAGATCCCGCTGGGACTCACGAAATGTCCTACACGAAGGAGCACTGTCAATTTTTGCGGACGGTTCTAAGACTTTAGAGGGAGTCGGAGCAGGAGTATTCTCTGAAGAACTGAGCCGGAGCCTCTCCTTCTATCTCCCGATACACTGTAGTGTCTTCCAAGCCGAAATCACAGCTATTCGTCAAGCCATGGCGTGGCTGTCGATTAATGCAATATCACACAAGGATATTGTTATATATATTGACAGTCAGGCCGCCATCAGATCCTTAGTATCCAGCGAAAGAAGATCAAAAGCGGTGGAAGATTGCCGCGTATCTCTTAACGAGATAGCTGGACAGTACGACCTCACCCTTTGCTGGGTTCCGGGACACTGTGATATCCCAGGGAACTGTGCAGCTGACGAACTTGCGAGATTAGGCTCCTCCGGCGTTGATAGTGTTAGTCTGCATAACGTGCAGGTACCGCTCTCATACGTTAAACAAATTATCAAGGCGGACGCAACAAGAAAAGCAAATCATAGGTGGAAACATCTAGGATATTGTGACGTTGCCAGGCTAACTTGGCCGATACTGGATACAATAAGATCCAAAGAGCTTCTGCGTCTGAACAGACGTAGTATCTCACTAGTCGCTAATATCATCACCGGTCATTGAGTTCTGGGCAGACACGCTCAAAGTCTTGGACTGCCACATAATGACTTTTGTAGAAACTGTAGGGATGAAGAAGAGGACGAGTCCGTCACTCACCTAATCTGCAGCTACCCTGCCCTTTCCAACCTAAGGATGGCGCATTTATGAAGCTACTTCCTTAATGATCTCAGCGATCTATGCTACCTCAGCGCTGCCAGCATTCTTGGCTTTATCAACGGAAGTAAATGGTTCACAACGAGTAACTAGTAAAGGAACCCCTAAACGCCAGTGGTACGCACAATGGGCCGATTAACGGCCTAAGTGTTTCTCTCACCGAGAGCCACTTTAACATAACATAACATAAGTATCAGTTGGCCAGTAGGTCGGTTTGCCCGTGGAGTGGAAATCACAACTGTACTCCATACCTGCCCCATAGAGCGCTCTGCCTTTTCGCGAGATGAATCTAGAACCCCAGAACGTGTGTTTCGCATTTAAATCGCCGCCAATAATGAAATTTGGTTTGAGCGATTTAAGCAAGTTAGTATAATCACTTTTTTCAAGCGCGGAGCATGGTAGATAGTAGATAGATGAGATTCTAAGAGTACGCTGATTATTTTTTACTCGAATCGTGCACAGTTGCATAGTTTCAAGCTCTATCTTCATGTCTTTGTATTGTTCAATGCAGTCTTTAATAAACAATGATGATCATACTCTCGCGTTTTCCGATGGGTGACAAGCGTGGAAATCATTTTATTTTTAAAATTGATCGCTCTTTAAGTGGGTTTTCGAAATCAAGCAAATGTCAATATCCTGTACGCGCTTGAATACTTCCAATTCATCGAGTTTTTGCAAAAGTCCGTTTGCATTCCAAGTACATATTTTTAACATTGGTTTTTCATTCATATTATATTTGAAGTACGCGTTTTCCTTGAATTATTTTCGAGCTTAACCAACCTATCGAGAATACTTATATTTATTTTGCTTTGTTCTTCAAGTTTCCCGAGAATTACTGAGAAAACATGAGAAACAGGGTCTGGCGAAGTTTCAACGGTTTTTTGTTCATCGAATGCCGCGGCCTGAGCGTAGGTCTACACTCTGGCAGTCCGAGGGCCACTATTCGGTGGCTTTCCTGATGGCAATATTTGAATAGGGTTTCCTTTGACAACAGAGGTCGAGGTCGTTTCTGCCGACTCTCTTTTTTTGAAATTTTTACGTTCAGGCACCGGAGGTTTTAGATTGCCTACTATCCCCTGAACTGTCTTACGCTTTGTCTTAGTTAGCGGTTTTGATTTAGCATTTTCGGGTTAAAGGAGCGCATCTCTCTCTATAATTTGCCGGGTGCTTTCCCTTGCAATTAGCACAGGTAGCGGAGGATTGTTTTTTTACTCCACAGTCTTGGGAGAGGTGATTTCCGGCGCATTTCACACATCGCGGTCCTTTTCGGCAATACATTTGCGTATGATGAAATCCTTGGCAACGTTTGCACTGTGGAATTATTCTTACATTTCTACGCATGGGTTCGATTTTTACCACGATATTTAATATTGTTTTAATTCGGTAGATATCTTCGATATTATCTGACCTATCGAATGTAAGCATGAAGAGCGGAAGTCCACGCCTTACCAGGATATCCTTATCGACTTCCGTTTGTTGCTTCTCCTTCCTAATGATATTAACGGCATCAAGAATTTTATACCCTTTGGCTTGGAGGTCGTTCATAACCTCGTATTTGGTGCATGAGGGGTGGAGTCCCCTTGCTACAACACGATGTGGCCTTTCAGACTTTATTTCGAAAGTATACCACAGGATCTTCTCGGTATTTAGCTTTTGGGACACTGCCCGGTAATCATCGTGGTTATCGACGTTAATTTTCCACGCATTATTCGTTAAAGATGTAAAACTTTAAATTTCGATGTTATCGTTCCTTTAAGGAGGCTATGCAACTTATTATATTCCGATACTCCAACGACGTTTATTGGAGGCGGTGCGCGAATTTGCGATCGAAGTTGTTTTTCTTGCGGTTCTTTACGCTTTTGTTGTTTTAGGGGCTCGACTTCGGGCGAAGAACCGGCTCTCCTTTTCTTACTAGGTCTTTTCTTAGCGACCACAGTGCTAGCTCTTCTTTGTCGTGGTATTCCTGACTAGCTAAGCGTGGTTAAGTACATTCGCATTCTTTCAGCAAACGATTGCTCCTTAGAACCTTATTTTCTTCTTTTAGCAGATGTACCTCTTTCTTAAGATCCTGATAGAGTAGGTCCATTTCCTTAACCCTTTATAACTCAACATCGTAAAAATATAAAAATCCTAGTTGTTCTGATAGCTTTCCGCAAATAATTAAACACATGTTTCTGGAAATACAAAATTTTAATTATTTAATCGTAAATTAGTGAAAACATGGAGCGCGACATTTATGTTACAGTGTGTTATAATGCATGTCTATCGTATATGGAACTCCTTAAAGCAGTTATTAATAAAGTATTATTCAGAATAATGAACTTAAGACTAGGTTTACGCAGAAAAAAACAATGAATGTCACTAACAAAACATTTGTTCTTAATTTCACGTTATTTACACGAGTGTACCTTCACAAGTTTCGCGGCGAATGAGCTTCAAACCAGCTATGTGCTCTTGACGCGATCTATTTTTATTGGAAAGAACTAAAAATGCATAGGACGGTGTGTAACAGTACTGTAACATTGATTTAAAATTGATTTAAGCATATGATCAGACTTACGGGAACACTTAAATGGTTTGTAACATAACTGGCACATGATGTTATAAAGGGTTAAGCTTGATTCGGAGTGCTTTATTTTCTTCCTCAAAACTTTTATCTTTCACTGAGTCCTGTTTTTCCGAAGAGGGTGGATTTTCCAGTAAAGCTGGACTGCCACCTGGGGTAATTAATCTTTTTGTTTTGTTCATTGCATTTTTTGTATACACCATAAGCTCGGTATACGGAGGTTGGATTTTAGTCGCCTCTTACGACAGACATACCTACCTCGGGTATATTCCTTCCCCTACCCGAAGGGGGAAAATGAAAATTAAATTTTTACCGCCAGATTAAACCAAGACCCATTGGAGAACTTCTTTTAGCAAGTAAGGGCAACAGGCGGATTCAATCGTAAACCCAATGCTCCCGATATTGGGTTGAAACTTTATGTGCATGAAACTATTGCAATTTTACAAGACTGAAAAATATAATATTGAGAATTGAAAAGACGCTTCTTAATTGAACACAGGAAAATACGACTCCTTCTCGGTTTATCTAAAAACGCAGAAAGCGCGGAAAATAAAATGACAGCTCAAAATACAGTCATGTACATATAACTTAACATACACCTTTAAGTACAGTGGTGTTTGGATAAAATTGACACATTCTTAACACTTGTCAATTTCATATTTAAAACACATTTGAATAAGAAACTATAAAACCAATATAATGATAAACTGCAGAGCGCTCTTACAAAAGACCCATTTGATCACACAAAATTCGCAGTCGTGTTTTCGAAAGTGCTTTTGTCATGATGTCTGCCACTTGATGTTCAGTTGAGATCTGTTGAATTCCCAGTTTCCCAGTTGTGACCTTTTCTCGAACAAGGAAATGTTTCATAGAAATGTGCTTTGTTCTCTTATGGAACTCCGGGTTCTGAGAAAGTTTCACTGGTGCTGAATTTTCATAACTGGAACTTGCTGAAGTTTGATGATTTCACGAAACAGTCTCTTCAGCCAAATAGCTTCCTTGGCAGCTTCACTTGCTGCTTTTATTTCTGCTTCTGTTGTCGAAGTTGCTACTACTGTTTGTCTCTGACTTAGCCAGGTAACTGCTCCTCCTACATACTTTACAACAACACCAGAAGTAGACCGTCCTGTCTTAACGCATCCTCCGAAATCAGCATCACAGTAGACTTCCAAAACACCTTTTCTTGAGTTCCCGCAATAGACTATTCTAAGATCTAAAGTCCCAGCGACGTACCGAAAAACTCTTTTCAGACGAGCAATATCTTCTGCGATTGGGTTTTCAAGCGTTCTTGACAAAACTCCCACGCTGTATGCCAGGTCTGGTCTAGAGCCAAGCATCAAGTACATTAGGGCCCCTACTGCTTGCTAATAGGGAAAAATGTTCACTTTGTTGTTATTTTTTTCTTTGGTTTGGAAATCTCTGAACCCTTCAGCATTGGTATTGAAACTGGCTTACATTCAGAAAAATTAAAACGATCCAAAATTTTTTTGGCAAATGCTTTTTGTCTTATTTTGATAAAATCTTCTCTTTGCGTGATTTCAATTCCCAAAAGATACACTGCTTCTTTAGAAACTATTTTGAACTCCGACCTCATTTCTTCAAGAAATATCTTCAATTCGTCTGGATCTGTTGCTGCTACTAAGCCATCATCCACATAAATAACAAGAATTAATTTCTTACCATTTCTCTCACGTATTTACAAACTTGAATCTGCATCGCTTCCCTTAAAACCAAGTTTTTCAAGAAACTGTCCAAGACGCTTGTTCCAACATCTCGGTGCTTGTTTGAGTCCGTAAAGGCTCCTCATGAGCTGACACACTTTGCTAGTTCCATCGTCGTATCCTTGTGGCTACTTCATAAACACTGTCTCACTTAATTCTCCATAGAGAAAAGCAGTTGATACGTCGAATTGGGATAGATGCATTTTCTCGCTCGCTGCTATGCTAAGAATTGAGCGAATAGTTCCCAATCTTGCAACTGGACTAAATGTTTTATTATAGTCTATACCATGACGCTGGGCGAAACCCTTGACAAAAAGCCTTGCCTTAAACGTCTGCACTACCATCTGGATTCTTCTTGAGGCGAAACACCCATCTGCACGGAATTGCTTTTGCACCTGTTGGGAGTTCAGTTAGTCTCCAAGTCTGATTCTCCTTCAAAGAAATCATCTCCTTGTCCATGGCCTTTTACCACTGACTGCTATTAGTGCTTCCTAAGACATCTTCATAAGTATCAGGAACTTCTGTCACGATAGAAATCTCATCTGCTGCCATTGCGTAATCGTCTAAATGTTTGGGTCGTTTGATAGCCAGTCTATCCCTCATCGCACGGCCTTGTTCTATTGGCATACTCTCGTACTCCGTATCCGAATCGTTTCCAGTCTCATATTATTCGCTGCTACTTGTAAATTCTCTTCACTTAAGCGTTTCATCTTGATCTTCTTTCTCTGAGTTATTACCTTCAGTATTTCCATCGATCAGATCATTTTCAGCATTTTCCTTAAAATAATCTTTCCTAACTTGCTTCTCTAAGTCTCTGATGGGAAGATTGACGGCCTCTTCACATTTTATAGGTTTCTCTATAAATTGAACATCCCTTGATAAAATAATTTTATGTTCCCCTTATATATAAATTCGGTAACGTTCGTCTCCATCATATCCAACTAAGAATCCTTTCACTGCCGTTTTGTCCATTTTCTTTCTCTTCTGAGCTGGAATGTGAACAAAGCCAATTGATCCAACAATACGTAAATGCTTGATTCTAGGTTTTTTTCCTATCCATAATACATACGGATTTGCCTGTTCTATTTTGAATGTAAATTACCGATGTTACTAACTCTGCCCACATTGCATCAGGAAACTCAGCATTTCGATTTGCATACTTAAAGGTAATTGCCATTTTAATAACTGTTCGATTGTCTCTCTCACTGCCGCTGTTCCGCTGTGGTGTGTAGGGCGCTGTCAGTCTCTGAGTGATTTCATGCTCTGCTAGGATTTCACGTACGTTTTCACATATTAACACAAAGGTCCCACGACTTCAGTTGAAAACAGCTCTCCAGGTTTTGTTGCCTTTCTCCTAGTGCCGACAGGCATACGATGCGCTTTACCCAAAAGACACGGCTCGCAGATTTCCCTATTCAGATTACCATCTACGCCTTACTCCTTTTGAATCATGGCTTTTATGTGTCTTTTATCGGTGACCCCATCTTTCATGGTATAGTTGCAGCGTTTAAGAGTCCAATTTTGCAACATTATATAAGGATCCGTTTTAATCACGATCTCAGCACGACACTATTTTGCCATTAACCTTGAGCCAGCAATTTGTTGCTGTGGAGTTGAACTTACTATTCTTGTTCCTATCGTGAGCTGCCAAAAGTGAAAACAGATTCCTTGTTATTTTTGGGACGTACCATACATCTTCCAATGACATTTTTATTACACTATTATGTGTATACCACAAAACTTGTACCTGACCTTTACCAGCTGCCTCCAGAGTTTCTTCTTCAGCTGCTTTCACTGTGCACGCACTCTTAAACTCTTCAAAGTTAGTAAAAATATACGCAGAATTGGTCATATGTTTCGTGGCTCCTTTATCAATCCACCAGCTCTCTGTATCTACACAATTCGCCATGGTTTCTGCTATAAATATAAATGCAACATTGTTCTTTGGTGGGTTGCTCTGACAAACACTACCTGCTCCCATTTTCTTTGGCGGTCGCCCATCAGCCATCCACTTCTTGCAACCAACTACCCAATGGCCTTCCATTTTGCAATAATTGCAAGTGCTCCCATTTTTGGATTTCTGCTGACCTCTTGCCGACTGTTTGAAAGATTGTGCTACTACTACATCAAATGTCCTATTCTCATCCTTGGACAGCAACATCCAACTGGAGCAAAAACTCTCGAAGTCACCTAGCAAAATTTGCAGGATCTTGCAGGTTAAAATCAGATCTGGCAGTGCTATAAGCCCTCTATTTAATTCGTTCCAAAGACTTTTCAATTTTGCAAGATGTGTTGACACGTCTTCTTCCTTAGCCCAGCAGAACGCAAAGTCAGTACATATCTTGAACAATTGATCTTTTGAAGTTGCTTCGAAATTATGTTTCAAAGCCTCCCATGCCTCGAACGCTGTTTCCTTATCCATAATTTTTTGATAAACTGCATCTGTAACAGAACAAGAAATCATAGATTTAGCATAACTATTCGCTTTATGATACAAATCATATTTTTCCTTGTGCAAATTTTTCTGTTCTTCTGTAGCAGTTGATGACAGGGGTTCGTACTTGAATAGCTTCTTTTCAATTACGTCTACCGCACCTTCGTGTTAGTCGAGCAAATCACGCAACTTTCGATTCCATATTGGCCAGTCTGTTTCACCAGCAAAGAGGCTTGATGTGTTTTGCCAAATCCATATCTTAAGATTTCTGAGCAAACTTCACACCACCAAGGTCAGCGACAGAATTTGTGATATATTTTTATATTTTCTTGTAAAATAATTATTTAAATAAATCGCGTTACTAGGGTCCATAACCTTTTGCAATTTTACAAGACTGAAAAATATAATATTGAGAATTGAAAAGACGCTTCTTAATTGAACACAGAAAAATACGACTCCTTTTCGGTTTATTTAAAAACACAGAAAGCGCGAAAAATAAAATGACAGCTCAAAATACAGTCATATACATACAACTTAACTTACACCTTTAAGTGCAGTGGTATATGGATAAAATTGACACGTTCTTTAATCTTAACAGAAACTTCCCTTATTTGGTTTTCAGAATTTTAAAATCTTTTTATATTAAATTGCCATCAAAAGGAAAATTTTAAGGTTTTAATTTCAAGCTGCGTTTTAAAGATGTCTCAAGATAAACAACACGATTGGTTCTTTAAAAATAATTGTAATCAAATATTGTTAAAAAGATTTTTAGTCTTACTATTAAAAAAAAAAACTGTAACTGTCAAATGAAAACATTGAAACAAAATCACATTGATAAAAACATGTAAAAAAAAAACAAAAAGTAAAAATAATACAAGAAGCAAAAAATAAATGTTAAAAAAGTTAAAGTGAAAGGGTGAGAAATATACATTAGACTCGTAAATACATATATAATAATTTCACATTTTAATTTGAACTTTCCAGCGAACTACCTATATTATGTAGGTATGTATCTATTAATTATTTTTCCCTATGCGTTTTCTGTTAGCTATTCATGCAATCAAAATTCCTTCTATCCACTTCCCAGCATCAGCAATAAAGGAAGTATGGAAGTATATACCTGCCTACTTTAAATAATTTATCATAATATCCTTCATCATGACCTATGCCAATAAAATATTAATCGGAATATATGTACACACATAGCTAGTTATTTCACATTTCCATAGACAAATTCTTTCCACAACGTTGCCTTCATAAGATACTCCATTCCCATCGTCATAACTCATAAGTCCTGTCATTGGCCGCTGCATTGAGAGAAAAAACAAAAAAAAACGACCTGCCTAAGGAAATCGTTCAAACGTTTGCAAAATAAAATTAAATACGAAACCGAGCAAGTGAAATTGAGATAAAATTGTTTATAAGGTAAGTAAAATAGCAATTCAGATATTCGGCCTTACTAATAATCAAACACTAATGTCGACGATTAGCTGGTTGCCAGCTTTAGTAAAAATGTACAGCATTATGTGGTATTCGATTGGGCGCTCTCAGAGCACTTTTTTTGCTCTCAGAGCAATTTTTATGTTCGTTTGGTACAAAAAAAGCAATCTTTTTCAGATTTCAGAGCACTTTTGCGAATCTGGATATTTTCTCAGATTCGCTTCAGATTTACCAATACACGTGCGTTTGAGTTTGACAACTGGGGGAGTTTGTTTACATTTCAGTGAAATTTTTCAAGTGCAAGGAAACGCATTGCATCGGGTGGATCTACTTTTGTTAATTATTTATGTACAAATGTTTAGAAATCAATCCGGGCGAGCATTTTGAATGTTTTCATATAAAATTTTATCAGTGAATCAAAAACTCTTAGAAAAGTGTCGAAGGCTACACATATTGCAGTCGCACAAACATCAACAAAAAAAAGAGCAAGTGGAGTTTTTGTGTTCGATTAGCCACACGAAATCTGAAATCTGAGAGCAAATCTGAAGAAGCCCAATCGAATACCACATTAGTGAAACGGTACCAATAAACAATTTGACCTCCACATTTGCTAGTGCGGCAACTTTCTTAGAAACTATTACATTTTTTGTCATCGTAGAATTCAAATTTCATAATTTGTTTTCGTGAAAAACAAGGTCAATGGTTTATTTCACAACGAGGATTTTATTCTAAAAAAAGGAATATATAAATTGGAAATTAATTTGCCCAACAGATTTCTTTTAAAGGATTTTTGAAGCTTATTATAAGCAAAAAACAAAACAGAAAATAGGAAATGCACAAAATATCCGCTGATCTGTCAAATTTCGTACGCAAATCAGTAATGCCCTATTGTTCGATCGGACACAATTTTCGGTACTTTTTATAGTACTCTTTCCTTTGTTTTCTAATACTTCACGATTGATTTATGAGTGAATTTGTGTCGTAATAAGGTCTCTTTTAAATTATTCTTTGATTTATTCGTTGGCTGATAATGCAAATCAAAACTTATTGGAAGTCTAAAGATCGCATTTAGATCGTTAGCAAATGAATATTTTCGAAAGAAATATTAACATACTTATTCATTTCCGTTTTGAAAACAGTACTTGCAAAAGTATTTAGAGGTGTAAAAATAAATACAATTTGATCTTTTAAATTGCATAGCTTATATTACTTAATTCGGGAAAAAAATATAAAGCCGTGGACATTCTTCTACACGAAAGCTGTCATGTTTTCTCCTGGATGAATTCGACCAAGTAATACAGAACTTTCGCACATACTACCTGATATTACTCCAGCAGTTCGAAAATTTATTATTTCGCGTGGATTTTGCTGAATGCTGACATTTCTTCTATCTATATTTTTCGCGAAGTCAACCTTTTCACAACAACCATTTCCACACCAATATTTAAGATCTTCATCCAAAATCTACCTGGCGCCTAAGGTACTGAGAATTGTGAAAAAAAAAGGCATTCAGGTATAACCTGTCCAATACTAAATGAACAGATATTTTATTCTCTTAGCGACTACTCTCAAGAAATTCTTGGAAAGATCCCAAACTTATATCAAATTTATTTTTTACTCAGTATTCGCTACAAACTAAAATGAAAATCAATCATAAAGCAAGCACTAACCATTTCTTTTAATCAAAATATTCGAAGTACATATTTTAACCCACATATTAATAAACGCTGCGTTAAAGTTATCCACTCGTTACGTAAAATTTTTGTATGCTATCTGATGCCTACTAGCTAACTTACTTGTGCACATTTTTGTTTATTAATAGGGGGTTGGTAAGTGCTTGGAAATAAAACAAAAGTGCATTAGGTATTTTTAAATTTTGTGAATACATTTGTACAAATTTGTGTTTGCTAAAACCACTTGCATTGCTGTATTCCAACGAATAAAATCAGAAAACATTTACAATTTACTAAAATTAGTTTATAATTATAAACGTTCAGGCTGAACAATAGCGTATGTATATTTGCTCCTATTACGAAATTCCATACCATCATTTAGGAGGGTTGGGCAACACGCAACACTCCTCTGCAAAATGACATTTCGGGAGGATTTATTTAGCTAATGCCCGAGATAAACATAGGTTTCTGAACATTAACATTTAACCCTACAGTTAGCGATATTCTGGCAACTATATTTGTTTATTGGTAAAGGGATTTTGGAAAGTGTGGGGTCTTTGCATAAACTGCCAGACTAAAGTTGATTATTGGTAAGGCCGATTGTTTTCATAATATTTTGTATCATTTCTTTGATTATTGTGTGGAAATAATTAGTGTCAAATGTCACTTTGCCGCTGGCGCTAGGGTTCTAGCGCGGACGTTCCTTCATCTGGGATATTTTGTGCTAGACATCTAGTGGGCAATGCATCGCGGCCATTGTCACGCTAAAAGTACACTGGTCCTACTACACTACACACTAAATACAACTAGCTGTATGCTATATCATGCAAAAAGTACTCGATCTCGATTTTCATCATCGATTTCATTGGCCGCATTCAAGAATCTAGTTATCTTAAGTCGACTAGATTGGTCTGGATGAGTTGTAACCTGAACGCAAAAACTAGATTAGTCGGGAACGTCACTTTTTCTGCGTCAGGTACATATGAGAACTGTTAACTTATGTCGTTTTCGATTTGGCTTTTCAGATTTTGATCTGAGGCTTCATATTTCAGCTGCCAAATCGAACATAAAATACGAATTATATTGGTTCTTGTGTGTATTGAGTTGGCCGTAAAAAATATTTTTTTCACTTCCACTGGAAATCCATTTCAATTGATTTTTACACTGTTGGAGTAAATTGACTCAATTTTAAATTATGAATATGAAATTTAAATTATTTATTGTTCAATTTAATTCAATTCAATTAATTGTAACTTTTTTTTGCCCATGTAAACGCTATTTTAAATAACATGTCAAAATTAAGTCTAGACTTTTCATCTGTCACTTTAATGACATTTAATCCTGAATTTTTGTTGTTGGATATAAAAAGAATAAAAAAAAACCTTACATATTGAAAAGAAGTGGTTGAGTTATTCTTTGTTTTAAAAGGAAACAAAAATTGAAGAAAAGTGGACAAGAAACCAGCTGCCAGTGCATCTTCACGTTCCGAATTTCGGTTGCAGAATATTGCCTTGCCAACATTCGCCGGGAGCTACGAGAATTGGACGTCATTTTACAACACATTTTGTTCCCTTGTTCACAACAATGAATCGTTTACTGAGATTGAGAAATTTCTCCATCTCAAATTTTTTCTGACAGGTGAAGCTGATCGCTTACTTCAACATTAAACCATCGAGAAGGGAAACTATGAGATGGCGTGGACAATTTTAACATCACGCTATGATCATAAGCGCGTATTAGTTAATGAATTGCGCATTAACTAATACGCGCTTATGATCATAGCGTGATGTTAAAATTGTCCATTGCGCATTAACTAATACGCGCTTATGATCATAGCGTGATGTTAAAATTGTCCACGCCAAGGTTTTTTTGGTCAGGCAGAAAGTGTGTTGGGCTTAAAAAATTTTGCTAGATTTTTCCACCGAGTGTCGACATTCACTTAAAAACTTAGGCCTCCCTGTACAGCACTCGGATTCAATATTAATTTACATTTTGTTGCAGAAGGTTCCAGGTTCAACACAACAATTATGGGTGAAGAAACTGGGTTCAAGCAAGGAGTTGCCGACATTCGCCGACTTTTCGGATTTCTTGGAAACCAGATTTCGGACACTGGAGGTTTCGGAGCAGCAGAAGAAGAAACCATCGAGTAAGAATGCCACATCAAAAGCAGCGTTTCACGTAAAAAAATCGTCAGAAGGAGCAATATAGGTGCAAAGTGTGCAACAAAGGCCGACACTCATTGCGGAAATGCAACAAATTTTTGAAAATGGACATCTCTGAGCGGTACAACATTGTAAAAAAAATTGGAGTCTGCGAAAACTGTTTAGCTTATAGCCATTCCACGCACCAATACCCTAGCCAAATGTGTTGTTATTACTGCCAACAAAAACACAATTCTTTACTCCATTTCAGCAATAATCCAATCAATCAGCAGCTCACTTCACACTCACACTCATACCCTACACAACACATTACTCCCTACAATATACCAAACTCCACACAATATCAAATTTCTAACTCAAACCACACACCACTCAATAGCAATCCAATACAGTCCATTAATCATACCAAACTCATACCAAGTTAGTAGTACAATCAACCCATCTGCACCGAGTTTTCAACCTCCTCAGTCTGAGCCGCCGACAACATCAGGATACTCAGGTCCATTTAGCTACTGCTGTAATCAAGGTCAAGGACTCAAGAGGAACATTTATCAATCTTCGTGCCTTAATTGATTCGGGCTCAGAAGCCACTTTCATTACATAGGCTGCTGTTCAGGCGTTACGACTTAAACGTCGCCGTATTTTTTCGAATGTGTCAGGGCTTGGGAAGGTCAGCAGTGGTACATGTCACAGTTCGGTTGACATAACCATTCGAATTTCGTGACCAGGACACGAGCATACATTTTCAAATCACTGACTGGGCTTCTTCCGGCCAAAGAACTGACAACTAAGAAGTGGGATCACATCGATGGTCTACAATTAGCTGATCCGCACTTATTTAAGCCCATGGATATACTTCTGGGAAGTGACTTTTATTCGGAAATCATTCTTCCAGAATCATCCGAAATGATGATACCGTATCACCGATAGCCCAAAGCACTTTGCTGGGATGGATCCTTATAGGAAAACTTCCATTGGAACCGACACCTGTTCGAAGCTTTGCGCAAGTTTTTGATCTCGATTCTCAAATGCAACGGTTTTGGGAAATTGAAGAATCACTATTCCAGGATTTCGAGGCACAGGAAGATCGAATATGCGAGGAATTTTTTGTGGAAAGCACCAAACGGAGGCCCAATGGAAGATACCAAGTTAAGCTGCCCTTTAAAGAGATGCGTTACCCGGCAATGGGAACATCTTTGGACGGTGCTTTAAAGAGGTTCTATTAGTTGGAGAGAAGGTTTCTGCACAACCCTACACTGAGAGAAAACTACACGAAATGTATCAAGGAGTATATTCAACAAGGTCACATGAAGCTACTTGAAGACGAGGACAAAACAATACTTTTAACCAGTTACCATTACGCTGTTCCGCACCATGCTGTATTCAAGGAAGCAAGTTCGACTACTAAGTTGCGAGTTGTCTTCCATGCTGGTGCCAAAACTTCCGATGGTAAAGGGTTTTTCAACAGGGACGCTACAAAAGTAGAGCGACAAGGACAGCAAACGACGCCGAATTTCTTGGCGCTCTTTTGACATTTCTCTTCAGTAAGGTTTGCCATTTCATGATGGAAAGATATACGAGCCAACAACGAGTCGAAATTATTAAAATTTACTACCGAAATTCGGAGTCAGTGGCCTCAACGTTAAGAGCGCTACGTCCAATCGTCATAATCGTCCTAGCAGATCAACAATTGAGCGTCTAGTGGAAAAATTTGAATCCACAGGCACAGTACAAAATGTTCCCGTGCCAGTGAGACAAAGAAGTGCCCGTAGTGTCGAGAATATTGCTGCCGCTGCGGCTTCAGTTGGAGAAAGCCCAAATGTGTCTCTCGCACGTCGTTCTCAAGCGTTGGGCAATTGTGACGTCGTTGTGGCGAATTTTGCGAAAAGATCTTGGCCTACATCCTAACAAGATTAAACTGATGCAAGAACTGAAGCCGCTTGACTACCAGAAGCGTCGTATGTTCGTGATTTGAGCTGAGCAACAACTTGAAAATGATTCGGATTTTCATCGAAAAATCATCTTCAGCGATGAGGCTCATTTCTGGCTGAATGACTTCGTCAATAAACAAAATATGCGGTATTGGTCAGGCAGCAATCCACACGTACTCCATGAGTCATCATTGCATCCCGAAAAAATTACGGTGTGGTGTGGTTTATGGGCCGACGGCGTCATTGGGCCGTACTCCTTCCGTGATGATCAAGACCAGCACGTTACTGTGAATGGGAATCGCTACCGTTCAATGATAACCGAATATTTTTGGCCCCAATTGGATGATATGGACTTGGAGGACATGTGGTTCCAACAGGACGGTGCCACAAGCCACACAGCGAATGTCACAATCATTGGAAACAAAGTTTGGAGAACGTGTTATCTCACGAAATAGTCCAGTCGCTTGGCCGCCTCGGTCGTGCCGTTAGACTATTTCCTGTGGGGCTACGTCAAGTCTATGGTCTATGCCAACAAGCCAGCGACGATTGATGAACTTCGTACGAATATCGAACGTGAAATAGCAGCAGTATCGGCCGATTAAAGCTTGAAAACCGTCGAAAATTGGGTTCAGCGTCTGGACTTCTGCAAGCGTACCCGTGGTGGCCATGCAAAAGAAATCGAGTTCTATTCATAATGGCATCGAACGTACTTTCACAGGAAAAAATAATTTCATTGATATCGAAAACCGATTTGTTTTATTTAAAAAAACTTTTGTAGCGCTCTTATTGAAAAACCCTTTACTTCGCTGAACGATCATCTGCTAGTAGGTCCTAAAATACAAAACGATGCTATAAATATCATTCAGCGTTGGAGAGAGTATCAATATACGCTGACGGCAGATATGGAAAAAATGTATCGGCAGATCTTCGTGGACAGACATGATGCTTACTATCAGCCGATATATTGGAGAGATGATCCACAGCAGCCCGTGAAGCTTTACCGATTGGACACAGTTACCTTTGGTACCGCATCTGCTCCATATTTGGCGATTCGGACACTTCGTAGAAGTCACCAAACGCACAATGCTGTCTACCATTGCTAAACTTTTTGATCCACTTGACTGATGATGCAGGAACTTTGGAGACCAACGAAGGGATGCGATCTACGAAGGTACATTGCATTACACAGGATGAAAATGAGTTTAGCTCTTTCATACATAAGAACTCGGATTTGTTGAGAGAAATTCCGGCGCACTATTGTTAAAGGAGCTTCATTCAGCGTTGTTGACAGCCGTCTATGTTGTGCAACAGGAAATGTTTTCACTGGAAGGAGCAGATGTTCGAGAAAAAGACACAAAAATTAAGGGGTTGAAGACCTTAAAACCGTTTTTGGACAAACACAACATTTTACGAGTAGGTGGTAGGCTACAGAACTCCGCACTCGATTATGAGCGACAACACCCAATCATACTAAGGCCCAATCATCATTTTTCGCGCATTGTCATAAATGAGGCACATGTAAGGCCCCTACACGGTGGCGTTCAGCTGATGATGTCGTACTTGCGAAGCAGGTGTTGGTTTTTTAGCATCTGAAACGAGTTGCATTAAACCAAACGTGAACGTACGAGGAACTGGCAACCCTACTTTCGCAGATCGAGGCAATTCGAGGCCATTATGCCCTTTATCGGAAGACGTCGAAGACCTTAATGCGATAACACCCGGACATTTCCTAATAGGAGAAACCATCATCACCGTACCACAACCGGAGTTTGCAATAGACAAGGTTTCCCATTTGGATCGATGGAAGAGGGTACTGGCAATTGTGCAGTCCTTTTGCAAGCGTAGGAGCAGCGAGTATCTCACCCGTTTACAACAGAGGCCGAAATGGTTAGATGAGGATTCGCATGCAATTGCCAAAGGGGACCTAGTTTTAATAAAGGATGAAAGGTTGCCGCCTTCAAAATGGATTCTGGTACGAGTCATAGCATTACACCCCGGAGCTGATAATTTGGTACGCGTAGTAACACTAAAGACTCATAATGGCGAGTTAAAAAGACCAATCAATAAACTATGCCGCCTACCTTCAAATTCATCCAATATAGAAAACACAATTATTTAGACGAACGCGCATAAACATAACATAGATAACACATAGTAATCAAATACACACATCACTATACTCATTAAAAATACAAAAAAGGGGGTTAATGACAATTACACGAAATCTAGTAATAAAAAATATACTATTGCTAATAACAACACACAGCTTAATACTATTTCATAAAAAAAAATATATATATTAATATAAAAGACAAAATGCGCTAAGGTCCCATCACTAGTACCAATTGCACTCAACACTTGCATGACGTCATTATATTATAATTTCATTCATAATTCCCCAAGCCCCACACAACACATAATCACACACACTAATAGCAACTTGTATACAATATCAACTATTATTAATTCACACTACTCACCTGAAATTACACTACACAACTTAAGGCAAACAATTAAATTTATAACATTTAAAACCCGACTGCAAAACAAGAAAGAAAAAAACTGTTAAAGCAATAATTCAAACACAGTAAATTGTAATTAGTAAACACCCTATATCATACTATAGTTTTCTAGCGACATCTTTATAATTATTATGTTGTCAATCGAAGCAAGTTGTCATCTTTCTCTTTTACTTCCTTTCTTGTAATTTGTACTCTTTTTATCCTACTATACTTAACCTAATAAATTGATCCCTTGTTAACCTTCAACTTAATCGGAACGTTTTTTACTCCATCGCTTATTATTTAACAGGTTATGGGCCCAGATCCCATTAAAATATTAAAGCAGTTTAATTATTGAGTAATATTTTTAAGTAAAATGTCATCGCTGTTAGGAAAAATACCATTATTTAATGGCAACAATTTTTTCACATGGAAACATCAAATGGAGGCAGTCCTCCATAAGAATCGTCTTCTAAAATATGTGAAAGGCACTGTGGAAAACCAATTGATACTATAAAACTGCAGGAATGGTATGATAAGGATTTGGACGCAAGAAGTGAAATAATCGTGTCGATGGAACCGGAACAAGTGTCACTCGTACACGGAATTGCGACATCAAAAGGAGTTTGGGATTTTTTAGAGGCGACATACAATCGTAAGGGAACACGTACAAAAATTGAGGAATTCCGTAAGTTGATCAATTACAAAATGCATGAACACCAAAATATGGAACAACACCTAATTACCTTTAATTTAATTGTCACACGATTACACGAGATGAATGCCAAATTAGATGATGACTTGTTATTTGTGCTGTTGCTGGATAGTCTGCCGGAGTCATACAAATA
The DNA here is from genome assembly GCA_948293265.1 of Cheilosia impressa. Classification (NCBI taxonomy): domain Eukaryota; kingdom Metazoa; phylum Arthropoda; class Insecta; order Diptera; family Syrphidae; genus Cheilosia; species Cheilosia impressa. The sequence goes on along the minus strand of OX411880.1, from coordinate 62,796,374 downwards.
TTTGCAAGCTGCTTTTGATGCATCTAATGATTTTCCTACACTGGAAGTTTTGCGAGCTCGTCTATTGGAAGTCAGCGATAAGAAAAAGGAGGATAGTGAACTCAAAGAGGATGCTTTCAAAGTAAGATTTCATCAAAAGAAGGTGGAAAACAATCAGCGGCGTACAGGTATGTCACATTTTCAATACGATTGTCACCGATGCGGTCGAAAGGGACATATGAAAAGAGATTGTCGGGTTGCATTGAATAGGGATAGAACAAATCTTGCACAGAAGCGTGATTCATCTGAAGAAGGGTTTATAGCATTTGAAATAACTGGCGGGCTCACTATGCCCATCAATGAAGTATCTCAAAACGTAAAGGAACAAACCCCTGAGCGTTCCAATTGGTATATAGACAGTGGTGCAACGTCTCATATGTGCTGTTTAAAAGCAGCTTTTGTTAGCATAGACAATAATTATACTGGTGAGGTCCAAGTTGCAACCAATGAATTCGCAAAAATTGAATGTATAGGAACAGTTAAACTAGATATTGTAGTATATGGTAAATCGAAAGTCATAAACCTCTATCAAACGCTTTTTATTCCTGAATTTAGGAGCAACCTGATCTCTGCAAGCAAGGCTGCAGACAATGGCTGTAAGGTAGTTTTAGAAGGAAAACAGGGATGGATCATGAAAAAGGATAAAATCATTCTTGAGGCTGTAGAACACAAGAAATTATATTTAGTGAAATTACGAAAGGTCAATGAAGTTTCTAATATAGCAGTGAATGCAACGCATAATTTGTTAGAACTTTGGCACAAGCGATATGGCCACCTTAATATACCATCCCTTCGCAAATTAAAAGACAAGCAGATGGTGCAAGGCCTGCCAAATTTTCAATCTGCATTAATTGATAGGGTAGTTCGCGACAACGTCAGTGTCAAATAAGAAGAAGAAAAATCGAAGTTACAGCTAAAAAACTTGTAGGAAAACAAAACGGATTTTGTATGGATGTAGTCTAATTATGTTAAAAAATTACTGAAAAGTGCATAAAAAAGTGCAAAAAACAAGATAAAAGCATTGTTGAATTAAAAAATTATGTTTATCACACGTATTTGGTAACAACTGAGAAGTTAAATTAATGGCATTTGTGCGCTTTTCAACAATATTTGAACAAAACACTACTCTGGCCATTATAAACCAGCTTTGTTATCCTACAAGTTTTTTTGACGTTTGAGCAAAAAAGGTAGCCCATCTGTGAAAGGATGGGCTTCGCGAAACACTCTATTGCTCAACATGCTTGAGGGGAAAACAAACTAGACTACCATTTCCTGCTAAAAGTGAAAGGTCTTCAAGCGGATTGCTAGAAATAGTTCACACTGACCTGTGTGGACCGTTCAAAACCGAATCAATTAGCAAGTGTGTTTACTTCACCACATTTATTGATGATTGGTCTAGAAAGACATTTGTTTACTTTCTGCAACAAAAAAGTGATTATTTGCATGTATTCAAAGAATTTAAAAGCCAGGTGGAAAACGAAACTTATAAAAGAATTAAGATTTTGAGAAGTGATAATGCGCGTGAGATAGTTAGTAAGGAATTTTCAGTTGAAGTGCAGAATATACGCCTCAACAAAACGGAGTTGCGGAACGCATGAACCGAACTCTCGTTGAAATGACTCGGTGCTTTTTGCTGGAAGCCTCGTTACCGAAATTTCTGTGGGCAGAGCTTATTCATACTGCAGCATATATTCGTAACCGTTGCCCAACAAATCTTAATTTTAACCAAACACCGGAACAAATATGGACTGGAAGAATACCTATAAATACCCATTTACGTCAAATAGGATGTAGGGCTTTTGTTTTAAATAAATCCCCGAATAGATCAAAGTTGGATCCTAAGAGCGAGGAATACGTTTTGTTGGGATATTCAGAGGAATCGAAATCATATCGTTTATGGAAAAGAGGATCTCGAGCAATTATTAAGAGCCGTGACGTACGTTTTGTAGAAACAGTTTATAGCAATAATCACTACATTGAACTTGTACCAAATGATAGAAATGAACCAGTAAAAGAAAACGGCAAAATAAAACCTTGCGAAAAAGAAGAAATAATTGAAAAAACGGTAATAAATTACCAAGATAACAATCGAAGCAACGATGATGATGATAAATTCGTGGAAGCTTTCGATGAACAAAATGAACTATCGGAAAATAAAAGCGAAAATAGTGTTACAAAAATGACAAAATGAAAATGAATTTGACAGAGATAATATAAAAAACCGATTGAGACCTAGACACCATTCAAAAATTGCTAACGAAAAGTCTTTTAATATAAGTCAAATGGATGATCCAGAAAGCTATCAAGACTCTAAAAACTCACCGTATGCGAAAGAATGGTATTCCGCCATGAAAGAAGAGTTTAACTGCTTGATGAAGCATCAAACTTGGACGCTATGTGATCTACCTCTTGGAAGAAATGTAATTGGTTGTAGATGGGTTTATAAAACCAAGTATCTACCAAGTGGTAAAGTAGATCGACGGAAAGCAAGACTTGTCGCCCAAGGATATACACAAAAGTATGGGGTCGACTATGTAGATACGTATGCGCCTGTCATACGGAAGAGTTCACTTCGTCTCATATATGCTTTGTCTTTTGAAAATGATTTAACTCTTCATCACCTCGATGTATCAACGGCATTTTTAAATGGAATTCTAAAAGAGGAAATATATATGAAACAACCTGATGGTTTCATAGATAGAGACCATAAAAATAAAGTTTGCAGACTTCATAAAGCATTATACGGATTAAAACAAGCGAGCAGGCAGTGGCATAGTACTTTGGATGAAAAACTTAAAATATTAGAACTGACACAATCAAATTATGACAACTGCGTTTATTATAAAACCGGTAATATTCAAAAAACCATTTTGGGTATTTATGTTGATGACATTGTTGTTGCTACTAACGACATTAATTTTTTCGATAAAATAAAAAATAGCCTTTCACAATGTTTCGAAATTCGAAACCTTGGACACCCATCTTTATGTATTGGGCTTGAAATTTCAAGGGATCAAGATATGTTATCGATTTGTCAGACTCGTTTTATTAACAATCTTATTTTAAAATACAACATGCACAATTCAAAGACATTCTCTATACCTATGCAGGTCAAACTTAAACTCGAAAAGGAGCCAACAATCATTGGAGAGAACGAATCAGTAAACATATTACAATACCAGGAGCTCATAGGATCAATTATGCATCTAGCTGTTTACAGTCGTCCAGATATTGCTTTCACTATTAGCTCTTTATCTCAATTCAGCCAAAACCCCAAAAAGCAGCATTGGAGAACAGCAATTAACTTACTTCGCTATCTTAATGCTACAAAAAACGCAAAATTAATATTTCGCAAAACTGGATTATCCCTCGTTGGTTATGTTGACGCTAGTTGGGCTGAGGATCGTAATGATTGCAAATCTCAAAGTGGTTATTGTTTTGTATTTGCAGGTGCGGCCATAAGCTGGGAATCGAGGAAACAACGCACTGTAGCTACTTCAAGTGCTGAAGCGGAGTACATCGCTCTAACTGAACAAAAACAAACCCGAAATCATCAAAATAAAAAAAATTACCGACGCCAACAAACATTGATAACGATTACCTACTATGAATGGAGCTTCTACCGCGTAGTCATTTGGCAGAACCAATATCGACGTTAGAGCGAAAGAGATAGCAATAATGTTCACTGTTCTCTTGTTTTTTCACCGATGCTTGCAATTTGTATGTTTCTTTTGTCTTCGTTACTAACAATGCATTTATATTCGGAGAGAAGAAGAAGAAGATAACGATTTGAAATTTAAGCGAACGAAATAGAAAATTGGCGATATGTTACGAGGAGGAGGAGCTTTAATGAGCAGCGATGTCTGTCGTATTACCTCACTAATAATTGTTCGATGATGATGTCGGTGGCTGTTGCGAACGCAGTTCACGGGGGGAGAATTTTGGAGTAAATTAACTCAATTCTAAATTATGAATAAGAAATTAAAATTTTTTATTGTTCAATTTAATTCAATTCAATTAATAGTAACTTTTTTTTAACATGTAAACGCTATTTTAAATAACAGGTCAAAATTAAGTCTACACTTTTTATCTGTCTTTTTAAGGCCCAGTTTGTTCAATCTTGGTTATCTTTAATCATCGGTTATTCCAGCTGATAACCATTGAATGTGTTTGTTCAGCAGAATATTAACCAGAGAATCTACGGTTTGGTCAGTTAACCCAAGAAATCGATAACCAGCCAATTTTACGTGGTTAACGTGGTTTAACAAATGATTTTCTAGAATTTCGTTTATTCAAGATTTTGTAAGGACTTCGTAGGTATTAGTTTTGACGTATCTACTATACAACAACTTTTTGCAGAATATTGCGAGCAATCTTGTGCGAAAAAAAATAATAAAATAAATAAACTTATTTGGTCTTAGCAATAAACATTTTTAGTCTCGACTCTAAATTTTCGTAGTTCACTGTGGCTATATTTTCCATACAAATTTTGCAATTGTGAGCTTTTCCAATTTTAAAGTCGAGACTAAAAATGTTCATTGCTAAGGCCCATTATAACGCAAGTAAAGTATGTTTTCAACTGACAGATGTATTGAATACACTGCACGCCATTCTATGGAATGGTTCCCAACTTCAGCCAGATGAATTTAGATCTATTTCAACATTTTTGTGCTTTGACAGTTCTCATAAAATGGAAAATATTGAGAGAATGAGAAAATTATTGCGACGTTCGTAGACGAAATTGAGATGAATCCCAATAATGGGTTAACATTTTTTTTTGGTTGTTGTACTTATTCATATTTATTCTCAATTATCTACTAGCTTATTATTCCCCTGTTTTTTAAAAAATTCCTGTTTCATTTGATTTTGATATTTATGTACCTACTCAACAGTGAAAATTTATTAAAAAATTAACTAGACAAAAACACAAGGAGCCAGAAATAAATAAAATGTAACCATAGATTCGGATAATCACTGAATTGACAAATGAACTGGAAAAATGGAACGATTTCTCGCAAATCTATGGTTTGGTGACCGAACTGAAAAAACGGTGAACAAACACTTATTGGTTATCACAGATTTGTAGTTAAACATAATCGATGGTAACCTAACCAAGGATTTGACCAGCTGTGAACAGACCGGCCGTAAGACATTTAATTCTGAATTTTTGTTGTTGGATATAAAAAGAATAAAAAAAAACCTTACATATTGAAATGAAGTGGCTGAGTTATTCTTTGTTTTAAAAGGAAACAAAAATTGAAGAAAATTATACGAAGGAGTTTGAGTGGAAAAATTGGAAGAACGGAGAAATTCGAGAAAAACATACACATTTATAAAAATTTATAAAAAATCGTTTCCATATTCGAAAAAATAATAATTCAGTCAAAAAAGCAATCCTTCCAAAGATAAACAACTCGTAACTGCCAGCTGTGCGTCATCCACATTGGTATTAGTGAAAATATGTGTGAAATCTGAGAAAAAATCGTGATTTCTCAAAAGAGAGTCAGATCAAAAAAAAGATCGTTTTTTTTGGCAAATCGAACATGAAAAGCAATCTCAATCAAAAAAATAGATTTTTTCTGAAAAAAATTTAACTTTTTTGACTAGATTCGTCGGCTACCCCTCGATAAACGTCAACTGAAACAACTGCTCAATTGACCGATTTCCCCCCATCACAACTGAGATTTACTGAGTGAGAGAGCTGTCAGACTTACTAAACTAGATACTTGAACGTCCCCATTTGCTAGTTTTTCCTTCAATCTCTGCAACATGTTTGTGTATCTTCCAAATACCTATATACAAATATGGAACACAAAAAAGGTTTATAAGTTGACCAACTGCATTGGGACGCCATCTATTAAGGCTAGTACGCAGCTCAAGTGAAATCCAATTTTTCATACAAATTTCATACTGCGAAATGTCAAAATGAACTTTCCACATGAATATTCCGCAAGGCAGTACACAGTTCGAGTGAAAAGTAGCGCTTCAAAAACTGAGTTGTAGGTGGCGTTACTAAGATCTCTCCACAGCTTTTCTACTTGGTTTTTAAGGCTAGTACGCTGTTCGAGTGAAGTGAAATTTTCACTCCTCTCCAAAAAGTGCTGTGAAATCGAAAATTTTGTTTGGAGATTTTTCGCGGAGAAATTTATGCAGGGTGACTGAGCTCAAAGATTTTTTTGGTTTGTGGGAGTTCAAGAAGATCTTAGGTTACTTATAACACAAAAAATACTTCAATATTTAACTTTCACACTCTTATTTTACTAAAAAAAGAAAACAGCTGGAGGAAACAAATTAAGAACTTTACTTTTTGTGACTCATGCGATACAGTCAAATGAATTGGCTTATTTAAGCCAACTCACTTGAACCTATTGACAGAATCAATACTACCAGCCATCGAAGTACTTAAACGTATGCCGGTTCCTGGTGGAGTTGCTTTTGTCGAAAGGCGATTAGGGTTGCTGAACTAAGTCTGCCACCCCTAATCCGAGAGAGTCATGCGACCCATGCTTATCGGATACGGTTTGCAGTCAGGTGTAACCGACTGTATAATTACTGAGCCTCTCTGACACCGGGCCACCTCAGGGAGTAACACAGCATCTGGACTAGTTACTGAAGTGGAGCAAAGGCTCTGCGATGACTTTTCAAGCTGTCAGCTTGGAACAAGTAGAGGAGGTAATGTAAGGCAAGTGAAACCCAGCACCAGCCGAAACAACGCCAAATCACAAATTCCGGTGTCGACACCTAAGTTGGCTGAACGCCTAGAAATTGCCAGACTGGGAAGCGGGAGCCAAGCTCTAGCCTCTCAATCTTTGGTCAAGGCTGTAGTGGGAAGTGTGGGGACGGCAACGAGCCAAGCTCATATACCTGAACCTAAACAACCCGCAGCAGCTGCGGCTAAAAGGAAAGGGAGTCTATGCCCGCCGATGACACCGCCAGGCCAGCCTGGTGGAAAGGATGACCCTCTTCGGAAGGGGCTAAGCGGTGCGGGCACTAGATGGTACCTTCGCTACCTCGACAAGGGCTTTGTACCTAAGGAAGCAAGGAAAAAGGCCGAAGAACACAAGGCTAAGCCTGGTTCTGGTCCGACAATCGCGGCAAAGAGGTGCAGCAGCACCATCTCACCTTCTGTAGGCAGTACTCAGAAGAAGCCAAAGGTAGCTGAAAGCTATGCAGCGGTTGCAAAAGCAGCTGCAGCTGGTGGAAGTCGTGCCATGACGGCGACGGACGAGCAGGTGGCGGTTCTCCCTTGTGGCTATCCAAGGGAGTTGCTGAGTACCGAGGAGCTAAAGAATCTAGAGAATGCTCTAGTGGATGAAATGGCGCTTGGATGGGAGCATAAGCTCAAGTTCAAGGGCATACATTTCAGGATGGGTATGCTATTAGTCGACTGCGAGACTCCACAGACTGTGGAATGGCTGAAGACAGTAGCACCCAAACTAAGTAATTGGAAGGGAGTGGGCCTCACTGTGATGAGCGGGAAGGAAACACCACGTGCCCATTCAATAACAATCTACTTCCCAGGAAGTGTTGATCAGGAGTACCAAACCACATTGGCACTCTTTGAAGCACAGAATGATGGCCTGAATATCTAAGCGTGGAAGATATTGAATGGTAGGAAAGAGGGAACCGGGCAAGTACTGGGCCTCGGTATCGACCAGCAGTCCTATGATACCATACGGGCTCAAAACAATTCCCTCCGCTACAGGTTCGGCAGGGTTGCGGTGTCTGGACTCAAGAAGTCGGAGGAGATTGTGGGGCAAATGACCCTCTCGAATACACCTTTGCAGGGTACAGAGGCCCAGGTGGAGCATCTTGATCCACAACAGGCTGCATCACCATCACCTCTTGCTGAGCAGGTAGCTGAAGTAGAGACATTAGAGGAGTAGATGTCCCTCTCGGAGAGCTCGCTCTCTGATGAGGAGTATGACATGACGGTTGTAGAGATGGATGAGGACATCCTACTTCGGGAGGAGGATGGGGCAACAGCCCCACAAAACAATGACCCCCATACTAAAAATGGCCCAGGTGAACATCCACCATGCTATAGCGGCATCAGCTGTAATAGCACGGATGTTCACGACAAACGGATTGGGCATTGTACTCATTCAGGAGTCGTGTATCCTGAGAGGAGCGGTCAAAAGACTCGCATGTCAGAATGCAAAGGTAATTTGGGGCACTCGTGTACTCAGCCCTAGGGCCTGCATTCTTATTAACAAAAAATTAAGTTTTATTCTACTTTCAGAATATGCCACGCGAGACCTGGTGCCACTACAGGTAACTCTGGAGATGGACGGAGTCTACCGCACCATCATCATCGCATCAGCTTACTGCGCCGGGGACGAACCAGCAGTAGCAATGTCACTGCAACACCTTGTTGAGCATGCTAGTAAGCTGCAACTGCCGTTGCTGATAGGATGTGATGCTAATGCTCACAATACCATCTGGGGGAGTACAAACACTAACATCAGAGGTGAGTCATTATTTGAATTCTTTCTTAGCTCCTCTCTTGATATATATAATGTAGGTAATACCCCCATCTTTGTAACTCGAGCTAGGCAAGAGGTGCTAGACCTTACACTAGGCAGCCATATTATGAGTAGATTTGTTAGGGGCTGGAGAGTTTCCAGTGAGCCATTAATGTCTGATCATAGGATCATAACCTTTCATTTAGATAATACTCGTATCACAAGTAACCCCACTAGAAACCCAAGAAAGACAAACTGGGATCTCTTTGAATCGACTCTCGGAAACAATCTGGAGCAGGTAAATACCAGGAGCGCTCCAGCTTATTATTTAAAATTAGAACACACAGTAGAGGACATAACATTAGCCATCACTGATGCGTTCGAAACTAGCTGCCATAATCTGTCAAGACTTCGGTCGAAAACGCGTAAACTGTTTAACACATCGAAACGTACTAGAGACTGGCAGAGCTACAGTATGGCACAACAAAGAAATAAGGAAAGCAAAACGAGAAAGCTTTAGGCAATTCTGCGAGACAATTATGGATACCTCTGTTGCTGCCAGAGTGCACAAAGCACTAGCAAAAACAGAAGGAACGTCAATGTCTCTCAGAAAACCAGATGGCAGCTTTACAGAAAATGAGGAACAGAGGGCACGACTTCTATTAGAAACTCATTTTCCTGGCAGTCATCCGACCACGGACAATAGCAGCATGACCAACAATCGAAGACCCCAAAGAGAGGACTGGAAAATAGCGACCGAAATTTTTTGCCAGAGGGCGGTTAGAATGGGCAATTTGCTTCTTTCAGCCGTTTAAGTCACCAGGGGTGGATGGAATCACGCCAGCCCTACTACAAAAAGGGCAAAGTAAATTGCTTCCACACTTGGCAAACATTTTAAAGAGCAGTCTGGCGCTGGGCTATATACCAAACCAGTGGAGACGGGCAAAGGTAGTGTTCATTCCGAAAGTGGGAAAAGAGGACCCAAGTTTACCGAAGTCCTATAGACCAATCAGCCTTACATCATTTCTTCTCAAAACGACAACTACTTAAGAGAAGACATACTAAGTATATCGCCTCTTCATCATCGCCAGCATGCCTACAGAGCGGGCAGATCTACGGAGACTGCTCGAGGAAGCATTCGATAACACATCGCACGATGCAATTATACGAGCTCTAGATAGAAAAGGAGTAAATAGCACAGTATCGAGGTGAATGTATGAACTCCTGAGCACAAGATCAGCAGAAACTCACACATCAGAAGGAACTATCATGGTCAGCACTGCAAGAGGCTGTCCGCAGGGAGGAGTTCTATCTCCCTTAATGTTGAGTCTTTGTAGTACCCACACTACCTGTTCATCTGCGTTGAACTTATTCCCATACACTTCCCTATGCCAACCACGACTGCTCACAGAACCTTATTACCGCATACCAAAAATACATACTTTACGATATTCCAGTTCACTAGGTCAATGTCAAGGCATATCATTTCACACTAATTTCACACAATATGAGTAATCACCAACAGAACCCATAAACAATATGAGTAATGGGACGGAAAGGGAACTCCACTTCAAGTTCTGTGCACATGGTGACACTGCACTATGTGTGGTCGAAGCAAGTGTGAATGACATGTTGGTAATTTCAATGCACATATGCTGACAATACACTATTACGCAGCTAGGGCAAAACGCCAATGACTTGTTGCGATATCGATGGTATTTTGGGTTACGAAGGTATGAAGGACTGCATCAGCATGGTTGAGCAACACATTTACAAGAAATGCAGAAGAATGTATGTGTCAAGGGGAAACGCAAATGAACATGGAAGAACTAGAAAAAATAGTATAAAAGGTCCGGGAATTTTAGAAATAAGCAGAGTTAATTAACTAACGAAACAGATCGCAGCCAAGCCATAGACAGCGGGTCTAGTTTTTTGTTTCGTCAATAAATAATAAACGAATCCAGAGTCGCAGCCAAGCGATTAGACAGCGGGCTCTGTGTTAAAAATTAAAACGAACATTTTTATTTTAACTCTCCGTTTGGTACTCTTTTCCCGGTAACACGGGAAAGCACGGTGCGGAAACGTAACATCTTGTAGTGGATGAGCTACTTGAGAAATTATCAAGCCAGGGCATAAAACGTCAAGCATATGCTGATGACATAGTTCTTATTGCCAGGGGTAAATTTGAGGGAACCTTATGTGACATTATACAAGGGGACTCGAAATAACTCGAGCTTGGTGCGCGACGGCTGAGCTTAACCTAAATCTGGCAAAAACAACAATAGTACCATTCGCGACGAAAAGAAAACTTGAAAGACTGAAACCGATAAGGTTGTCGGGTACTACATTGACATCAGTCAAAGAAGTTAAATACCTGGGACTAACCCTAGACAGCAAACTCCTCTGGAAAAAAACATACAGATGAGATAAACAGGAAGGCCACGCAGGCTCTAATGATTTGCCGGAACCGAGCGGGCAAATCCTGGGGATGTAGCCCGACCATCCTTATATGGATGTGTATTGCCATTGTAAGATCAATGATCACGTACGGAGCAATTGCATGGGCAAAAAGAACCAGTCTATCCACTACAAGGAAGACACTCAGTAAAGTGCAAAGACTGGCATGCCTTTGTATTACAGGGGCCATGAGAACTTGCCCAACCGCAGCTTTGGAAGTGCTACTGGAACTGACCCCTTTGCACCTCGTGGTTGAGGAATGTGCAAGTAAAATGATTCAAAGACTAGCCAAAGAAGGAATAGGACGAGAAAAGTGCATTACACTGAAACACTTTGATGCACTACTCAAAAAATACCCATTATTGGCCCTTCCTAGAGACGATACTATCAAAAAATTTGATTTCCAAAAGAACTTTGTTATAAAGCTCAGCAACAAGAAGAACTGGAGCAACGAATCCATAATTCACAGACTAAGCAATAACACAACAATGTGGTATACAGATGGGTCAAGAACTGATGAGGGAGCTGGAGTGGGAGTTTTTGGGCCTAGAACCAAACACTCTGAACCGATGGGCAAAAGTACCAGCATCTTTCAATCTGAAATCTATGCCATAGATAGATGTGTCCAAATTAACCTTGACAGAAACATAACCAACTGTGAAATAGCTATAATGTCAGACAGCCAGGCTGCAATTATGGCACTTAGTTCCTACATCATTAAATCCAAACTTGTAGGGGAATGCCTACAAAAATTAAATGAACTGGGTAGGAGAAACAAAATAACCCTCTGCTGGGTACCTGACATGGGAATAGAGGGTAATGAAATGGCCGACTCACTAGCAAGAAAAGGAGCATCAGAAGCTTTCATAGGTCCTGAACCATTCTGCGGAATAGGGGATCACACCCTTTAGGAAACTATAGAAAGAAAACACTGCAAGAACTTGGCATAACACTCCAGGCATGAGGCAGGCTAAGAAACTTCTAGGACAATACAACCGAAAAAGATTCCCATTCTGCATCGGCATGAGCAAAAATAACCTCCGTATCTTAACGGGCTTCCTAACGGGGCATTGTAGACTCAAGGAACACCTCAGGAAACTGGGTATATCGGAAGAAAGTCTCTGCAAATTCTGCGATAAGTCCAGTGAAACCCCAGAACACGTGCTGGGGTCGTTTGGGTCACTGACCCACAAAAGACTAAAATACTTGGGCAAGTACCAGCTATCTGATGAGGAAATACTGTCACTAGAGCCAGCTCTCATCCTAAGATTCTTAAAGGAAACTGGACTAGAGAGAGTGCTATAGGACGATTTCTTCCGCCAAAGAGAAACGAGAGTACAAGAACCTCTAAAAATGATACCGAAAGGAATAACAATGTGAGGGAACTCTTATGAGGGCAGATACCTCACTGAGACGTAAGCAGGGGGTACAATAGACCAAAAGGTCACAGTACAACAACCCCTTTCACATAATAATAATTGGCTTATTGGAAGATAGTTAAGATAATGCTATACATCCAAATTCTGAAACCAGTGTGGACCCACGGGCACCAGTTGAGGGCATGACTACGCCAAACGAATTTCCAAAAAAATTAAGGCCTCTCAAAATATATTAAAAAGGAAAATAGTCCGTACATATAAATCTAAATATTAAAATGGTTGAAAAAAAAAGTTAAACAAGTCGCTGAGAAGCCTATACTTCTGTGTATTTAAGAAGTAGGCTTCTCAACCACGTTAGCTTAGAAATAACCGAATTATTAAACACAGACAATGTAATCAGGAGATTAAGGCGGATAAAACCTCTTGATCACCCGGTTTTTGAAGGGTAGTGATGCGATGTCATGAGAACACAAGCGTTCTCACCTAGCCTCTCACTATAAACTCCTACTCTCACCTCCACGTGGTGACTGTTGGGTGCCTAGTACCTCGACTGGAGATTGGGTAACCAACCCCTTTGGAAGGCCGTCGGTGGCAGCGGACGAGAGAGGGGGGGAGGAGTGTTGTTTTCTCACGAAGGCTCCACCTCTGGTACCAGACGGCAGCGGACGACCAGGTGGCCTCTACAGTTCCAGTCAGGCCGAACTATTTAGTGTTATCCCTATAGAGCTGCTCTGACATATTCGGATACCAGGTCTATAGAGATTTCCAATGCCGAGCCAGGGTGTTGGAGAAGAGTTGGTGGCGGATGAACCCTTAATGGGCCAACGGCAGCGCTCACATCCCAAGGTGGGTTACTGGCACCGGAGTAACCGGCCTGCTGTCCTAATGTCAAGGGCCTGGCCCTCCAGGTTGGGGGTTGCGCCGTCGGTGTAACTTCCCGACCATGTCAAAAAAAGAATAGTTTTGAGAGAGACGAGCCTCGGATAACGATTTCCCTCAAACGGCAACCAGACCCGGAACGTCAACGGACAACGATTTAAGAGTACGTACCTGAAACGTGCGAACGCTGTACACCCCAGGTGCTACTCAAAAACTTGAGTCTGTCCTCACGCGGTACAAGGCAGATATTACCGCGATCCAGGAGATACGATGGATAGGATCAGGTATGATGTAAAGGAAAAATTGCGATATTTATTACAGCTGCCATAAAAGATTGCATGTATTAGGATGCGGATTCGTCGTGGGAAATCGGCTTAGGACAAAAGTTACTGACTTTAAGCCGATAACTGATCGCCTAGCTGTGATCCGCATCAAAGCTACTTTCCAAAACATAAGCCTTATATGTGCACACGCCCCTACCGACGAGACTGAAGACCCTATCAAGGAGGAGGACCTCCTGGATGGAGCCTACGGAGCCTGTCCGGAGTACGATGTCAAAGTTGTGCTCGGGGACTTCAATGCTAAAATCGGAAAGGAAAACATCTTTGGCGGGTTAGTTGGTAAGCACAGAATCCACGAAACGACCACAGACACAGCAACCTGGCGCTCTCCAGACGGTCGAACAGCCAACCAAATCGACCATGTGATAATCGACGCGAGGCACGCATCCAACATCCTCAACGTGCACACATTCCGCGGGGCAAACGTCGACTCTGACCATTTTCTTGTTGCGGCTAAGTTCAGAGCTCGACTATCCAACGAGAAGAAGCTGCGTTCCGCCCAGAAGAAGAAATTCAACGTTGGACGCCTTAGCACACCTGGAGTAGCCAGAGTCTACAAAGAGCGCCTGAGTGAGAAACTCTCCGCAGTGCATTCACCTACCACAAATGCCAACACCCAGTGGTCCCAGTACCGTAACATCATCAAAGAGGTAGCCGAAACCACCTTAGGGTACCAGCCACCCCAGAGAAAGAGCCCGTGGTATGATGATGAATGCGTACGCAGGAAAAAGGTGACAGAAGATGCACATATGAAGGCGCTGCAGCGCAAAACAAGGGCAGCGAGGGAAGAGTAACGAGCCAGGAGGAGAGAGGAGAAGAAAATCCTGCGTAGAAAGAAGAGGACCTACGCAGTCTCCCAGCTCAAGGAGATCGAAGAGTCCCGCGATCGAAGCAACATCCGGAAGTTCTACAAGAAAGCCAAGCAACTGACTGCTGGCTTCAAAACCGGAACGCAGGCTCTTCGAAACAGTGATGGCAACCTAGTCACCGAAGCGCAGGGAATAGTAGATGTGTTTAAGCAGCACTTCCCGCAGTTGCTAAATGGGCATCATGTAGAGAGAGTGATAGGGCAGGAAGAGAACCCACGTCCAGTCAATAAAGATCCAGTTCCACCACCCAGTATAGAAGAGTTGGCTGAGCAATAAAAAAGCTAAAGAACAACAAGGCCGCCGGCTCTGATGGTTTACCAGCGGAGCTCTTCAAATACGGTGGTGATATTTTGGTAGGGCGCATGCACCAAATCATTAACCAAGTATGGGTGGAAGAAAGTATGCCCGATGACTGGACTATCTGCTCCATATGCCCCATCTACAAAAAAGGCGATCCTATGTCTTGCAAGAACTATCGAGGCATATCCCTACTTAATGTCGCATACAAGATCCTATCCAACGTACTGTGTGAACGTCTCAAACCGTTCTGCAACACACTAATCGGCACGTACCAGTGTGGCTTCCGGCCCGGCAGATCGACTATAGACCAAATTTTCACACTGAGGCAAATCCTGGAAAGGTCAATGAATTTCAAGTCGAGACTCACCACCCGGCAAAACTGATCCAGCTATGTAGCGTGACGCTGGAGAACACACGCTGCAATGTGCAATTTGGAAGTAGTTCCTCCGAACTATTCCAAACATGCACCGGATTTCGGCAAGGAGACGCATTATCATGTAACTTCTTCAATCTCGTGCTAGAGCAGATAGTACGCAGGGCAGGTGTCAACACGGAATTCACTATCTTCAACAGATCCGTCCAGCTACTGGTTTATGCAGACGATATTGACATCATCGGTCGCTCCCAGCTTGCCGTGATAGAGGCTTTTACGGCGATTGAAGAACAGGCGAAATTCGTTGGTCTTGTAGTAAATGAGGATAAGACTAAGTACATGCTATCAACAAACAAACAAGCATCTGTCCACCGACTAGGACAGAACTTCACTATTGATAGCAACCATTTCGAGGTAGTTAAGGAGTTTATCTACCTCGGAGTAAACATGAACTCCACAAATGACATCCTAGTGGAGATCCGGCGAAGTATTACCCTAGGAAACCGCTGCTACTTCGGTTTGGCAAAGCAATTGGGTTCAAAACTCGTAACTCAAAGGACAAAATGTATGCTTTACAGAACCCTTATTATGCCAGTTTTGCTTTATGGCGCCGAGTGCTGGACGATAAGCAGGAAGGGAAAGCTGATACTGGGCTCCTTCGAAAGAAAAATTCTTTGCCGGATTTTTGGTCCTGTGTGCGAGGAGGGCGAATGGAGGAGAAGATACAACCGCGAACTCTATGAGCTGTACCAAGATGTGGATGTAGTCCAAAAGGCCAAAATACGTCGACTACATTGGCTCGGCCACATCGAGCGAATGGACAATAATGCTCCAGCTAAGAGGATCTTCGAATCCCAGCCGCCAGGTTCGAGACGACAAGTGAGACCGAACCTCCGTTTCAAAGACCAAGCCATCGCGGATGCCAGAGCGCTTGGTCTGGATAACTGGAAGCAGCGTGCCCGGGATCGCAGAGGATGGAAGGCTGTAGTGTCTCAGAGACTCTCCACGGGTCGGGAGCCCGTTAAGTAAGTAAAGTAAGTATTGAATGAAAAAAACTATTTGTAAAACTATTACAAGTGCGAAAAACTTACGTCGTTTGAGATCTCAGATTTCTGCTGCCAAATCGAACATAAAATCTGAATTTTATTGGTTCTTATCCGCAAAAAAATTTTTGTTCCCTTGCACTGGAAATCCATTTCAATTGATTTTTACACATTTATAATAACTCATTTCAAAATAATTCAGCATAAAAAATTATTTCCATACTCGAAAAAATAATAATTCAGTCAAAAAAGCAATCCCTCCAAAGGTAAGCAACATTGGTATTAGTGAAAGTATGTGTGAAATCTGAGAAAAAATCGGATTTCTCCAAAGAGAGTCAGATCAAAAAAAAAGATTATTTTTTTTGGCAAATCGAACATGAAAAGCAATTTGAACCAAAAAAAAATTAATTTTTTCTTAAAAAAATTTATCTTTTTGCCAAATCCAAAACGACATTAGTATTGTCTTAAAAAAACACCTGGGATCTAATCGCGTAATTTATGAAACGATTGAACAAAACGACATCGTTTTTAGTTTGCTTCATATAACATCATCGTCGTATCGTTCAATCGAATCGTTCATCGCTCTCGTTTTAAACAGTTTGAACATGACTGTAAACAAACTTTGACACCTAAAAAATTTAAAAATGAATGGAAATTGTTTTTGTTTTCCTTTCTTGAATAAATTTGTTTATTTTTCTTCGTTGTCATGGAATTGAGTATTTTATGCAAAAATCGATAGCTAGGTAGTATAATTTTTATTGTAAATTTTAAAAAGTAATCAATGAATGCAATTTTATGATTGCATTTTTTTCTGACTGCATTAAAAATGCATAAATTAAAAAAACAAATAGATGAAATTCATTTGATATTCCCAATAAGTGGAACTACCACTTTTTTTTGGCAAAGAATGCATTTCTTTACAGTTTGGATAAGCGCAAGTCGCCTCCAAAGAGAATATAAGTGTGTGTTTTTCTTTAATAATATTGTATACTTCTCTCAAACCTTATTGAAAGTGAAAAATGCAGAAAAAACGATAAAACCATAGCAAAATAGCCATCATTCAATCGAATCGTTTCAACGAGAGTATTTGACGTTTAAATTAGTGACGTGAAGCAACAAAAAACGATGATCGTCCAATTGTTTCAACGATTATTGTTATTACACGAAGTAGAAGCATCGTCGAAACGATATCGTTCAATTGTTTTGTGCTTACGCGATTAGACCCCTGAACACCGCTTTGCTTCAAATCATTTTTCACGCTGAAATGTCAAAAAATTAGGCTAACGAAGCAGATCGTTTGCGTGTCCAGGATTTGGTTTCTAGTGCCAACCAAGCGCCACAGTCAGCTGCCGCATTGAATGAAAGAGAAGTGATGACCAACACTAGTCAGCCAGCAAATTATTGTCCATCGGCTGCATCACTTGAGTCTATATCTAATGCGACAACGTCAAATCACGTTGTTTCGAGTTTGTCTGGTCTAACGTATGTTCCCCAGCGACCTAAGCTACATGATTTACCACTATTTAGTGGAGCACCAGAAGAATGGCGAATTTTTATTTCTTGTTATAACGAATCAACAGCAGCGTACGGATACACTCCACTCGAAAATATGTTGCGCCTGCAGAAAACAGGCCAAGGAAACAGCCGAGACAATTTTAATTCACCCAGCAGTATTCAAGTACTTAGTAATTGATCAACTGGAATTCAGATTTGGACGTTCAGAACATCACATTCGAAGCCAGTTGTCTAAAGTGAGGTTAATTCATCCTTTGCAACGAAAGTGCAAAATCTGTGCACTATACTGAAAACCACGAAAAGTCAACAACATCTTGCCAACCCGATACTGCTGGATGAATTAGTATGAAAGCTGTCAATTGCTAAGCGACTGGAATGGTTCCAATTTTCGCAATGTATTCAGCCATATCCTAGTGTGAAGGATTTTAGCACATGGATCCAGGAATATCCGAAAATTGTTAGCATTGCAACGTACACGCATTTTCCAGAAGCCGTAGTCTATAAGAAGCCCGGCACAAATGCAAACTACAAAGTGACCAGGCTATGTCCAATGTGTTTGCAAAATCAAAATTTAGTTTCGTGTGTAGCGTTCGCCAACCTTGATACCGCCGATCGATGGAAACTCGTGAAGGAAAAAAGTGTATGTTTCGCCTATTTAGTGCTAGGGCATGTAAAGGGTGATTTTTTAGCTGGTTTGGTTTTAGCAACACTGGTTTTGACAGCTGACGTGTGTTTAGTACCTTGTGTCACTGTCAAACAGCTTCAGTTTGGTTTGCAATTTAACCATGGATCGTCTTACAAATGAACAACGCTTGCAAATTATTGAATTTTACTATCAAAATTCGTGCTCGGTTCGAAATGTTCATCGCGCGCTGCTTCCATTTTATGATCGGCATTCTCGACCTTCTGAGCAGTCTATTCGGAAGATTGTGACCAAATTTCGCACCAAATTTACTTTGTTGGACATTAAACCACCAACACGTTTACGTACTGTGCGTAGTGAAGAAAATATTGCGGCCGTATCAGCTAGTGTGACAGAAGACCGCGAAATGTCGATTCGGCGCCGTTCCCAGCAGTTAGGCCTTTGTTACAGCACTACGTGGAAAATTTTGCGGAAGGATTTGGGCGTAAAGCCTTTTAAGATACAGCTGGTGCAAGAACTAAAGCCAGCCGATCTACCACAACGCCGAATTTTTGGTGAATGGGCTCTTGGAAAGCTGGCCGAGGATCCGCTTTTTTATCGAAAAATTGTGTTCAGCGATGAGGCTCATTTTTGGTTGAATGGGTACGTAAATAAGCAAAATTGCCGCATTTGGAGTGAAGATCAGCCAGAAGCATTGCAACAGCTACCAATGCATCCCGAAAAAGCCACTGTTTGGTGCGGTTTATGGGCCGGCGGCATTATTGGGCCATATTTCTTCAAAGATGATGCGAATCGCAGCGTTACTGTCAATGGTGAACGCTACCGAGCGATGATAACAAACTTTTTTTTGCCCGAAATGGAAGTTCTTGACTTGCATGATATGTGGTTTCAACAAGACGGTGCCACATGCCACACAGCACGCGAAACAATGGCGCAATTGCGAGCCGAGTTTGGTGAACAGTTAATTTCACGTTTCGGGCCGGTCAATTGGCCGCCTAGATCGTGCGATTTGACACCATTAGATTATTTTTTGTGGGGGTATGCCAAGGCTAATGTGTATAGGGACAAGCCCGCTTCGATTGACGCACTGGAAGCCAACATCCATGCATTCATTCGTGAGATACCGGCCGATATGTGTGAAAGAGTATGCCAAAATTGGACTCAGCGGATGGGCTACCTGAGATGCAGCCGCGGTCAACATTTGCATGAAATTATCTTTAAACATTAAATTGCAAGGTTCAAACTATCGATTCAAACAAATATTTCATTCATTTTTTCGAATTTTTTGTGTTTTTTTTTTAAAAAAAGTTCTAAACCTCTTAAAAAATCACCCTTTAGTATCATATTGCAGATCAAAAGTGCTTTGTGAACAAGATAGTTGCCGCCGATTCTATCATCGTCTTCCTCATGAGACCCAAAAGCCTAAGGACAAGTCGAACACTGAGCCCAGTAAAGACGAAGGAACATCTGTCACATACACTGAGTCAAATTTTCATGCACATTCAACTACACGGAGCAAGGGTTTGTTTCGTGTGCTGCCCGTTAAACTGTAGGGCCATATGGTAAGATCAGCACACACGCTCTACTTGATGACGGGTCGTCTGTAACGATATTGAATGAGAGTATTGCATCGCAACTGTCACTAGTTGGTAGACCACAAACTATGTCACTCACGTGGATAGGACAAAAGGGAACAACACAGCCGTCGTTTCTTGTCCACCTCGATATTAGTGGTGTTGCCGAGGGTAGTAGGCGTTTTCAACTAAGAAACGTACGTACACATAAAGATTTATCATTGCCGATGCAGTCAGTAAACCTTTGTGAGCTGAAAACAGACAAATTACAAAAGCTGCCAATTGAGGAATACCAAAATGCTGTGCCGAACATGCTGATAGAACTGGACAACTGGCGGCTTATCATCGGTGACTTAACCATTCTGAACACACCGCAAGGGCCAGCCGCGGTACGTACGCTTCTTGGCTGGGGGATTTATGGTGGAGGAGGCTGTGATGAGCAGGAGTCTGACTCCGTTTTCCACATCGATGGAAGCTGCAGTGACAACATCCATGACAGCAATGTGTGTCAGTTGGTAAGCGACTTTATATCACTCGACAATGTAGATCCACCACATCAGATAAAGCCAATCGAGTGTGCCGATAAAATAAGAGCTGCAAAATTATTAAAGGATACCACTGTTATGTTAAACAACCGCTATGAGACGAGTTTACTTTGGAAGAGCGACGAGATTATTTTGCGGAACAGCTTATCAATGGCAAAGCGTCGACTTAGCTCAGTAAAACGAAGCTTAAGCAAAGACCCTTCGTATGCCGCCGATTACGAGAAGATTATTGATAGTTACGTCGCCAAAGGTTATGCCCGCAAATTGTCGCTTTCCGAAGCGGAAACCCATGGTCCAAGGACGTGGTACCTGCCACATTTCTGTCTTCGCAACGCTCATAGACCCGGAAAATTGCGCCTGGTTTTTGATGCGGCCGCCAGTGTTCATGGGACATCGTTAAATGCATCACTATTGAAGGGACCCGAACAGTGTCAGAACCTTTTGGCAGTTTTGCTTAAATTTCGAGAGAAGCCAATCGGTGTGTGTGCGGATATTGCGGAAATGTTCCACCAAATCATCATACGAAAACAGGATCAAGACGCGCAGAGATTTCTTTGGCAAAGAAATGGAAGTGACATGCTGGAGACATATGTTTTACAGATGATGCTTTTCGGTGCTACATGCTCACCCTGCTCCGCAGTAATACATCAAAAACATTAACGCCATGGGATTTGCTGACAAGTCTTATGAAGCATTTTTGGTAACAAGCGATATTATAAAAATCCATCAAAGTGAAGGCTTCAGACTCTGCAAACTCTCTTCAAATTCAACATTACTGCTAAATCACCTTCAAGAAAGTGTGCTCCGGATTCAGCAGCCAACAAGTACATTGACAGAAAACTGTAAAGAGTGCTTGGCATGTACTTGGTTCCAGCTGAAGATGTCTTTACATTTCGTCTGAAATTCAATCGAGCCAGTCATGAAATTACGAGCGACGTAAATTGGCCGACGAAGAGGGAATACCTCAGCATTCTTATCTCCATCTACGATCCATTTGGGCTTCTATCTGATTTTATAGAAGATTGGCTTTATCTGATGTGGTGGATCTACATTGTCGAGTGATATAAAGTCGCTTACCAACTGACACCGATTGCTGTCATGGATGTTGTCACTATGGAAGGCAGTCACAAATAGGGATGAACAAAGTCCAGTCCCACCGATTGAAGAAATGGAAAAATGGTTGCTGTTGAGTGGATGCGTGTGCCGAAATGTTATCTATCTGGTATGTGCACTATCGTAGTCGTCCAACTGCACAGTTTCGTTGACGCAAGCGAGGAGGCGTTCGCTGCAGCCGGATATTGGAGAATTGTGTGTGCCTTTTTAATGGGGACAAGTAGATGTGCTCCGTTTCAACTAATATCAATCCCACGTCTTGAGTTACAAGCCGCAGTTTTGGGCGCGCGCATTCGACGAAGTATTCTACAGTTACACAACATGGAAGCAGCAACGTGCACATTCTGGAGCGACTCCAGAACAGTCCTCTCTTGGATCAAGTCCGGCGATCCAGGAAAATATAAGCCGTTCGTATAGAGTCGCAGAAGTTTTGGAGCTCTCTTATCCGAGGGAATGGCGTTGGGTTCCTACGCTGTTTAACGTTGCCGACGTTGCCACTCGAGCTAAATATCTACCGCGCCATCAGCCAATGGGAAGATGGATTACAGGACCAGATTTTCTCTTAGAAAATGAGTCAACATGGCTTTCGGAGCTAAACTA
The DNA here is from genome assembly GCA_948293265.1 of Cheilosia impressa. Taxonomy (NCBI): domain Eukaryota; kingdom Metazoa; phylum Arthropoda; class Insecta; order Diptera; family Syrphidae; genus Cheilosia; species Cheilosia impressa. The sequence goes on along the minus strand of OX411880.1, from coordinate 62,774,239 downwards.
TAATGCCAGTTTAGCTCACAAGCCAGATGAGGAACTTCGTGCTGTCTACCGACATAGAATACTCCATGTAAGTAGTCCTGAAATCGATATTACTAAATTTTCCAATTTTTGAAGTTAAAACGAGTCACTGCATGGGTGCTTCGATGCTTGCGTGCGTCACAAAAACCGACGAAAAACAAAGTACTGCATGTCATCGAACTCCAATATGACGAAATCATTCTTTGCCGTATGGTTCAGAAGCATCACTATACTGATGAATATGCTGCCCTACAGTCAGGTCAGCAATTCATAAAATGAAGCCATCTGTATTAGCTGACACCTTGTTGGGGCGAAGATGACGTCATTCGACTATCTGGACAAGTACGTTCCGCGTAAGTACAAACCTCTATTGGAGTGCTAAGAACACCTGTTTGTAAGCTGGCCAAACTCGACGTCAATGAATCACAAAGGAGTGATTCACGTGGGCTGGGATGTTGCGATTCCAAAAATTAAAACGCATCAATGTAAACTTACCTTAGTTTCCATGATCACGAATTCCACATAGATTACCTGTCATCTGACAAATGTCAAACCTGGCTTTATAATTAACCTTAGGAGGACCACCAAGTGAAGTAAGATTTCAATTGTATTTTTAATTCTTCTGGTATTACTCTGTAACATATGTATTCTTTAGAATAAACCTTCCACATCAAATCGAAACGAGGTTGTATTTTTGAGTCTCCTTCGAAAGGGCAACAATCAAGAGATAAATTCACGTGTCTCTGTTGTTGTTAGTTGTTTAAAATTGAAGGCTGTCCTTATTATATAACGAATCAAACATTATTTGCCAATTTGAAAACTTATCAAATTGTCATAAACAAAAAACAAAACATTCCAGAGCTATTAGGTATTTACGCAAGAGATGCTTCTGCAATAGGGAGGGACTTTAAACCGATCTAAAATAGCTTCTGAGGGCACTGGGGCCCTACTATGAAACGCGATTCTTCTATTGATTCTATTCGAAATATATTTGCGATTCTACTTTCAAATGGTACTCTCAATGAAAGTAGAATCGAATGCCGGTAATGCCAAACTATTTGCCAACAAAGTTGCGATTTTCGAACGATTCTCGCATTATGTTTGACATAATCCACACGAGTCTCGCATTATTTTTTTAATAACCAAAAATTTATCGTAAAACAATCAAATAATAATAAATAAACATGGACAGTGTCCAAATTTGGTTTGAGTCTGAAGAAAATCAGGAAAAATTAATTCAAGTTGAACGAAGGCGGGTGTTTTTAAATATCCCTTGGACAAATCTGGATGCCTGGTCATATATTGCACCATTATTTCAAACTGTGACACATTTGTGTTTATACTTCGATGATTCCCTGGTACAAAAAAACAAACAGCTTACGTGAATATTACTATGTTTATGAAATATTCATGAGTTATTAATCACCCCTATCATGAATTCCGTCGTAATCGAAAAATCCCTACGAATCCCGAAAAATACATCATGGAATTCATTCGTAGTGGATTCGTAGTGGAATATCTGCTACGAATTTCGAAATTCGTGAAATTTGGTATCACTGAATCCGAATGAAACGGAAAATAAACTTCTTTTTCTACGACAAGTAATTTGCGTCGGGGACGTTAAGAAAAACGGGTTTTTATGTACCAATAGATTGTGTTTTCTTTAAAAATGTAAGTAAATATTAACCAACTTTTTGGAATTCTTTATAATATTTGTGGCTTTAATAGGTCAAAAACAATTGATAAGGCGCAATATATGTAATAGGCTTTTCGAATTATTAAGCGAAAAGCCCGATATTGCCCAAGGGTACACAAAAGCATCAAAAGAAGATGTGACCATGTTTTGGGATCAAGTTAAAATTGATTTAAACGCTCTGGGGCCACCTTCAAAATAAAATGCAGTTTAGAGAAAGATAAATGAAATTGGGTAAACGAATTTATTTTCAAGTCGTTCTTTGTACTCTTATATCGTTTTCCATTGGTTTCACTCGGGGATCCACTCATTCTAAATTCCAATGGAACAGCAAAACTGCTACTGACAGAATCCACCAAAGTATTGGTGAAATGCCAAAAAAAAATCTACGGCTGCTGTCAGCTGACTTGTAATAAATACATAAATTGCACTTGTGTGAGTGCTTCTTCAGTGGATTATGACTTGAAATCGAGAAACGAAATTCTCTTCTCAGAATCACCAGAAGAGTATTTTTGTGCCAATGGAACGGCATTTTTTCGATTCCGGACTCTCCCGGACGCTTCTTTTTGTCCAATGGAAAACGACATTAGGTTTGGTTAGAAAGAGCTTAACTCAACTGGTGGCGGAGCGTGCCGCCGGCAACATACATTCTCAAAGCTTAGAACAGTTATTGAACACGAAAACACACCGAGGCCAAACTCATGTTCCAGCTCCTCTAATACATATTTTGAATGCGGGTTTTAATTGAGTCGAAAGTTAAGTTGAAACCTGCAAGTTCATTTATCTGCTTAAAAGAAAAAAAAATTAATTTGCTATACTCATACATTGGTTCATCTAAGTCAAAAGGATCACAAGCGTCTCGAAGTATTTTTCTCTGAATTTTCAGATTTCGCTTTCGCCTGGAGGTCTTTGTTTGACCAGCAATTATTGCGAAGGCAGTTGAATCCATTTTGATATAATTTATTTTATTTTATTGATAAAAATAAAGAATATTTTAATAATTTTAATGTTTACGTTGCCACTCGAGCTAAATATCTACCGCGCTATCAGCCAATGGGAAGATGGATTACAGGACCAGATTTTCTCTTAGAAAATGAGTCAACATGGCTTTCGGAGCTAAACAATAATGCCAGTTTAGCTCACAAGCCAGATGAGGAACTTCGTGCTGTCTACCGACATAGAATACTCCATGTAAGTAGTCCTGCAATCGATATTACTAAATTTTCCAATTTTTAAAGTTAAAACGAGTTACTGCATGGGTGCTTCGATGCTTGCGTGCGCCACAAAAACCGACGAAACACAAAGTACTGCACGTCATCGAACTCCAATATGACGAAATCATTCTTTGCCGTATGGTTCAAAAGCATCACTATACTGATGAATATGCTGCCCTACAGTCAGGTCAGCAATTCATAAAATGAAGCCATCTGTATTAGCTGACACCTTGTTTGGGCGAAGATGACGTCATTCGACTATCTGGCCGTATCGACTTTGCTGTGTATGTCCCCATCCAAACAAGGCGTCCAATTATACTTCCAAAGGACAGCTGGCTGTCGAAAATCATCGTTCAGGAGATTCACGAACTATTTTTACACCAGAATGCTGAGACCATGGTATGTGAAGTTCGTCGGAAGTATTGGATTCCCCATTTGCGCGTCCTAGTTAAGACGGTTATCAGGGAATGCCAATATTCAGCCTTATTGTGAGTTTCGCCCGAACAATATTCCACCCGAAAAAAACAGATTTCTGTTCTGAAATGTCATTTTTTTCGGGTGGAATATTGTTCGGGCGAAACTCACAATAAGTCTGATTGTAAAATCAATTCTGCCAAACCTAAAGCGCCATATACCCGTGCGTATCCGTAGCGACAACGGAAAAAACTTCGTCGGCGCCGATCGAGAATTAAAATCAAAACTGGATTTGTTCGATCATGGAGCCATTCAAAACTTTTTATCATCGAAGGGAATTGAATGGGTACTTATCGGATCTAGTGAGAAGAACTAACTGGTACTGCTGGAAACTGGAGACTTGGTAATAATTTGTGATACAAATGTGGCTAAAAGCTGCTGGAGACGTGGCAGAGTTATAAAGTTGCATCCGGGTAGGGACGGACAAGTACGTTCCGCGTAAGTACAAACCTCTATTGGAGTGCTCAGAAGACCTGTTTGTAAGCTGGCCAAACTCGACGTCAATGAATCACAAAGGAGTGATTCACGTGGGCTGGGATGTTGCGATTCCAAAAATTAAAACGCATCAATGTAAACTTACCTTAGTTTCCATGATCACGAATTCCACATAGATTACCTGTCATCTGACAAATGTCAAACCTTGCTTTATAATTAACCTTAGGAGGACCACCAAGTGAAGTAAGATTTCAATTGTATTTTTAATTCTTCTGGTATTACTCTGTAACATATGTATTCTTTAGAATAAACCTTCCACATCAAATCGAAACGAGGTTGTATTTTTGAGTCTCCTTCGAAAGGGCAACAATCAAGAGATAAATTCACGTGTCTCTGTTGTTGTTAGTTGTTTAAAATTGAAGGCTGTCCTTATTATATAACGAATCAAACATTATTTGCCAATTTGAAAACTTATCAAATTGTCATAAACAAAAAACAAAACATTCCAGAGCTATTAGGTATTTACGCAAGAGATGCTCCTGCAATAGGGAGGGACTTTAAACCGATCTAAAATAGCTTCTGAGGGCACTGGGGCCCTACTATGAAACGCGATTCTTCTATTGATTCTATTCGAAATATATTTGCGATTCTACTTTCAAATGGTACTCTCAATGAAAGTAGAATCGAATGCCGGTAATGCCAAACTATTTGCCAACAAAGTTGCGATTTTCGAACGATTCTCGCATTATGTTTGACATAATCCACACGAGTCTCGCATTATTTTTTTAATAACCAAAAATTTATCGTAAAACAATCAAATAATAATAAATAAACATGGACAGTGTCCAAATTTGGTTTGAGTCTGAAGAAAATCAGGAAAAATTAATTCAAGTTGAACGAAGGCGGGTGTTTTTAAATATCCCTTGGACAAATCTGGATGCCTGGTCATATATTGCACCATTATTTCAAACTGTGACACATTTGTGTTTATACTTAGATGATTCCCTGGTACAAAAAAACAAACAGCTTACGTGAATATTACTATGTTTATGAAATATTCATGAGTTATTAATCACCCCTATCATGAATTCCGTCGTAATCGAAAAATCCCTACGAATCCCGAAAAATACATCATGGAATTCATTCGTAGTGGATTCGTAGTGGAATATCTGCTACGAATTTCGAAATTCGTGAAATTTGGTATCACTGAATCCGAATGAAACGGAAAATAAACTTCTTTTTCTACGACAAGTAATTTGCGTCGGGGACGTTAAGAAAAACGGGTTTTTATGTACCAATAGATTGTGTTTTCTTTAAAAATGTAAGTAAATATTAACCAACTTTTTGGAATTCTTTATAATATTTGTGGCTTTAATAGGTCAAAAACAATTGATAAGGCGCAATATATGTAATAGGCTTTTCGAATTATTAAGCGAAAAGCCCGATATTGCCCAAGGGTACACAAAAGCATCAAAAGAAGATGTGACCATGTTTTGGGATCAAGTTAAAATTGATTTAAACGCTCTGGGGCCACCTTCAAAATAAAATGCAGTTTAGAGAAAGATAAATGAAATTGGGTAAACGAATTTATTTTCAAGTCGTTCTTTGTACTCTTATATCGTTTTCCATTGGTTTCACTCGGGGATCCACTCATTCTAAATTCCAATGGAACAGCAAAACTGCTACTGACAGAATCCACCAAAGTATTGGTGAAATGCCAAAAAAAAATCTACGGCTGCTGTCAGCTGACTTGTAATAAATACATAAATTGCACTTGTGTGAGTGCTTCTTCAGTGGATTATGACTTGAAATCGAGAAACGAAATTCTCTTCTCAGAATCACCAGAAGAGTATTTTTGTGCCAATGGAACGGCATTTTTTCGATTCCGGACTCTCCCGGACGCTTCTTTTTGTCCAATGGAAAACGACATTAGGTTTGGTTAGAAAGAGCTTAACTCAACTGGTGGCGGAGCGTGCCGCCGGCAACATACATTCTCAAAGCTTAGAACAGTTATTGAACACGAAAACACACCGAGGCCAAACTCATGTTCCAGCTCCTCTAATACATATTTTGAATGCGGGTTTTAATTGAGTCGAAAGTTAAGTTGAAACCTGCAAGTTCATTTATCTGCTTAAAAGAAAAAAAAATTAATTTGCTATACTCATACATTGGTTCATCTAAGTCAAAAGGATCACAAGCGTCTCGAAGTATTTTTCTCTGAATTTTCAGATTTCGCTTTCGCCTGGAGGTCTTTGTTTGACCAGCAATTATTGCGAAGGCAGTTGAATCCATTTTGATATAATTTATTTTATTTTATTGATAAAAATAAAGAATATTTTAATAATTTTAATGTTTACGTTGCCACTCGAGCTAAATATCTACCGCGCTATCAGCCAATGGGAAGATGGATTACAGGACCAGATTTTCTCTTAGAAAATGAGTCAACATGGCTTTCGGAGCTAAACAATAATGCCAGTTTAGCTCACAAGCCAGATGAGGAACTTCGTGCTGTCTACCGACATAGAATACTCCATGTAAGTAGTCCTGCAATCGATATTACTAAATTTTCCAATTTTTAAAGTTAAAACGAGTTACTGCATGGGTGCTTCGATGCTTGCGTGCGCCACAAAAACCGACGAAACACAAAGTACTGCACGTCATCGAACTCCAATATGACGAAATCATTCTTTGCCGTATGGTTCAAAAGCATCACTATACTGATGAATATGCTGCCCTACAGTCAGGTCAGCAATTCATAAAATGAAGCCATCTGTATTAGCTGACACCTTGTTTGGGCGAAGATGACGTCATTCGACTATCTGGCCGTATCGACTTTGCTGTGTATGTCCCCATCCAAACAAGGCGTCCAATTATACTTCCAAAGGACAGCTGGCTGTCGAAAATCATCGTTCAGGAGATTCACGAACTATTTTTACACCAGAATGCTGAGACCATGGTATGTGAAGTTCGTCGGAAGTATTGGATTCCCCATTTGCGCGTCCTAGTTAAGACGGTTATCAGGGAATGCCAATATTCAGCCTTATTGTGAGTTTCGCCCGAACAATATTCCACCCGAAAAAAACAGATTTCTGTTCTGAGATGTCATTTTTTTCGGGTGGAATATTGTTCGGGCGAAACTCACAATAAGTCTGATTGTAAAATCAATTCTGCCAAACCTAAAGCGCCATATACCCGTGCGTATCCGTAGCGACAACGGAAAAAACTTCGTCGGCGCCGATCGAGAATTAAAATCAAAACTGGATTTGTTCGATCATGGAGCCATTCAAAACTTTTTATCATCGAAGGGAATTGAATGGGTACTTATCGGATCTAGTGAGAAGAACTAACTGGTACTGCTGGAAACTGGAGACTTGGTAATAATTTGTGATACAAATGTGGCTAAAAGCTGCTGGAGACGTGGCAGAGTTATAAAGTTGCATCCGGGTAGGGACGGACAAGTACGTTCCGCGTAAGTACAAACCTCTATTGGAGTGCTAAGAAGACCTGTTTGTAAGCTGGCCAAACTCGACGTCAATGAATCACAAAGGAGTGATTCACGTGGGCTGGGATGTTGCGATTCCAAAAATTAAAACGCATCAATGTAAACTTACCTTAGTTTCCATGATCACGAATTCCACATAGATTACCTGTCATCTGACAAATGTCAAACCTTGCTTTATAATTAACCTTAGGAGGACCACCAAGTGAAGTAAGATTTCAATTGTATTTTTAATTCTTCTGGTATTACTCTGTAACATATGTATTTTTTAGAATAAACCTTCCACATCAAATCGAAACGAGGTTGTATTTTTGAGTCTCCTTCGAAAGGGCAACAATCAAGAGATAAATTCACGTGTCTCTGTTGTTGTTAGTTGTTTAAAATTGAAGGCTGTCCTTATTATATAACGAATCAAACATTATTTGCCAATTTGAAAACTTATCAAATTGTCATAAACAAAAAACAAAACATTCCAGAGCTATTAGGTATTTACGCAAGAGATGCTTCTGCAATAGGGAGGGACTTTAAACCGATCTAAAATAGCTTCTGAGGGCACTGGGGCCCTACTATGAAACGCGATTCTTCTATTGATTCTATTCGAAATATATTTGCGATTCTACTTTCAAATGGTACTCTCAATGAAAGTAGAATCGAATGCCGGTAATGCCAAACTATTTGCCAACAAAGTTGCGATTTTCGAACGATTCTCGCATTATGTTTGACATAATCCACACGAGTCTCGCATTATTTTTTTAATAACCAAAAATTTATCGTAAAACAATCAAATAATAATAAATAAACATGGACAGTGTCCAAATTTGGTTTGAGTCTGAAGAAAATCAGGAAAAATTAATTCAAGTTGAACGAAGGCGGGTGTTTTTAAATATCCCTTGGACAAATCTGGATGCCTGGTCATATATTGCACCATTATTTCAAACTGTGACACATTTGTGTTTATACTTAGATGATTCCCTGGTACAAAAAAACAAACAGCTTACATGAATATTACTATGTTTATGAAATATTCATGAGTTATTAATCACCCCTATCATGAATTCCGTCGTAATCGAAAAATCCCTACGAATCCCGAAAAATACATCATGGAATTCATTCGTAGTGGATTCGTAGTGGAATATCTGCTACGAATTTCGAAATTCGTGAAATTTGGTATCACTGAATCCGAATGAAACGGAAAATAAACTTCTTTTTCTACGACAAGTAATTTGCGTCGGGGACGTTAAGAAACACGGGTTTTTATGTACCAATAGATTGTGTTTTCTTTAAAAATGTAAGTAAATATTAACCAACTTTTTGGAATTCTTTATAATAATTGTGGCTTTAATAGGTCAAAAACAATTGATAAGGCGCAATATATGTAATAGGCTTTTCGAATTATTAAGCGAAAAGCCCGATATTGCCCAAGGGTACACAAAAGCATCAAAAGAAGATGTGACCATGTTTTGGGATCAAGTTAAAATTGATTTAAACGCTCTGGGGCCACCTTCAAAATAAAATGCAGTTTAGAGAAAGATAAATGAAATTGGGTAAACGAATTTATTTTCAAGTCGTTCTTTGTACTCTTATATCGTTTTCCATTGGTTTCACTCGGGGATCCACTCATTCTAAATTCCAATGGAACAGCAAAACTGCTACTGACAGAATCCACCAAAGTATTGGTGAAATGCCAAAAAAAAATCTACGGCTGCTGTCAGCTGACTTGTAATAAATACATAAATTGCACTTGTGTGAGTGCTTCTTCAGTGGATTATGACTTGAAATCGAGAAACGAAATTCTCTTCTCAGAATCACCAGAAGAGTATTTTTGTGCCAATGGAACGGCATTTTTTCGATTCCGGACTCTCCCGGACGCTTCTTTTTGTCCAATGGAAAACGACATTAGGTTTGGTTAGAAAGAGCTTAACTCAACTGGTGGCGGAGCGTGCCGCCGGCAACATACATTCTCAAAGCTTAGAACAGTTATTGAACACGAAAACACACCGAGGCCAAACTCATGTTCCAGCTCCTCTAATACATATTTTGAATGCGGGTTTTAATTGAGTCGAAAGTTAAGTTGAAACCTGCAAGTTCATTTATCTGCTTAAAAGAAAAAAAAATTAATTTGCTATACTCATACATTGGTTCATCTAAGTCAAAAGGATCACAAGCGTCTCGAAGTATTTTTCTCTGAATTTTCAGATTTCGCTTTCGCCTGGAGGTCTTTGTTTGACCAGCAATTATTGCGAAGGCAGTTGAATCCATTTTGATATAATTTATTTTATTTTATTGATAAAAATAAAGAATATTTTAATAATTTTAATGTTTACGTTGCCACTCGAGCTAAATATCTACCGCGCTATCAGCCAATGGGAAGATGGATTACAGGACCAGATTTTCTCTTAGAAAATGAGTCAACATGGCTTTCGGAGCTAAACAATAATGCCAGTTTAGCTCACAAGCCAGATGAGGAACTTCGTGCTGTCTACCGACATAGAATACTCCATGTAAGTAGTCCTGCAATCGATATTACTAAATTTTCCAATTTTTAAAGTTAAAACGAGTTACTGCATGGGTGCTTCGATGCTTGCGTGCGCCACAAAAACCGACGAAACACAAAGTACTGCACGTCATCGAACTCCAATATGACGAAATCATTCTTTGCCGTATGGTTCAAAAGCATCACTATACTGATGAATATGCTGCCCTACAGTCAGGTCAGCAATTCATAAAATGAAGCCATCTGTATTAGCTGACACCTTGTTTGGGCGAAGATGACGTCATTCGACTATCTGGCCGTATCGACTTTGCTGTGTATGTCCCCATCCAAACAAGGCGTCCAATTATACTTCCAAAGGACAGCTGGCTGTCGAAAATCATCGTTCAGGAGATTCACGAACTATTTTTACACCAGAATGCTGAGACCATGGTATGTGAAGTTCGTCGGAAGTATTGGATTCCCCATTTGCGCGTCCTAGTTAAGACGGTTATCAGGGAATGCCAATATTCAGCCTTATTGTGAGTTTCGCCCGAACAATATTCCACCCGAAAAAAACAGATTTCTGTTCTGAAATGTCATTTTTTTCGGGTGGAATATTGTTCGGGCGAAACTCACAATAAGTCTGATTGTAAAATCAATTCTGCCAAACCTAAAGCGCCATATACCCGTGCGTATCCGTAGCGACAACGGAAAAAACTTCGTCGGCGCCGATCGAGAATTAAAATCAAAACTGGATTTGTTCGATCATGGAGCCATTCAAAACTTTTTATCATCGAAGGGAATTGAATGGGTACTTATCGGATCTAGTGAGAAGAACTAACTGGTACTGCTGGAAACTGGAGACTTGGTAATAATTTGTGATACAAATGTGGCTAAAAGCTGCTGGAGACGTGGCAGAGTTATAAAGTTGCATCCGGGTAGGGACGGACAAGTACGTTCCGCGTAAGTACAAACCTCTATTGGAGTGCTAAGAAGACCTGTTTGTAAGCTGGCCAAACTCGACGTCAATGAATCACAAAGGAGTGATTCACGTGGGCTGGGATGTTGCGATTCCAAAAATTAAAACGCATCAATGTAAACTTACCTTAGTTTCCATGATCACGAATTCCACATAGATTACCTGTCATCTGACAAATGTCAAACCTTGCTTTATAATTAACCTTAGGAGGACCACCAAGTGAAGTAAGATTTCAATTGTATTTTTAATTCTTCTGGTATTACTCTGTAACATATGTATTCTTTAGAATAAACCTTCCACATCAAATCGAAACGAGGTTGTATTTTTGAGTCTCCTTCGAAAGGGCAACAATCAAGAGATAAATTCACGTGTCTCTGTTGTTGTTAGTTGTTTAAAATTGAAGGCTGTCCTTATTATATAACGAATCAAACATTATTTGCCAATTTGAAAACTTATCAAATTGTCATAAACAAAAAACAAAACATTCCAGAGCTATTAGGTATTTACGCAAGAGATGCTTCTGCAATAGGGAGGGACTTTAAACCGATCTAAAATAGCTTCTGAGGGCACTGGGGCCCTACTATGAAACGCGATTCTTCTATTGATTCTATTCGAAATATATTTGCGATTCTACTTTCAAATGGTACTCTCAATGAAAGTAGAATCGAATGCCGGTAATGCCAAACTATTTGCCAACAAAGTTGCGATTTTCGAACGATTCTCGCATTATGTTTGACATAATCCACACGAGTCTCGCATTATTTTTTTAATAACCAAAAATTTATCGTAAAACAATCAAATAATAATAAATAAACATGGACAGTGTCCAAATTTGGTTTGAGTCTGAAGAAAATCAGGAAAAATTAATTCAAGTTGAACGAAGGCGGGTGTTTTTAAATATCCCTTGGACAAATCTGGATGCCTGGTCATATATTGCACCATTATTTCAAACTGTGACACATTTGTGTTTATACTTAGATGATTCCCTGGTACAAAAAAACAAACAGCTTACATGAATATTACTATGTTTATGAAATATTCATGAGTTATTAATCACCCCTATCATGAATTCCGTCGTAATCGAAAAATCCCTACGAATCCCGAAAAATACATCATGGAATTCATTCGTAGTGGATTCGTAGTGGAATATCTGCTACGAATTTCGAAATTCGTGAAATTTGGTATCACTGAATCCGAATGAAACTGAAAATAAACTTCTTTTTCTACGACAAGTAATTTGCGTCGGGGACGTTAAGAAACACGGGTTTTTATGTACCAATAGATTGTGTTTTCTTTAAAAATGTAAGTAAATATTAACCAACTTTTTGGAATTCTTTATAATAATTGTGGCTTTAATAGGTCAAAAACAATTGATAAGGCGCAATATATGTAATAGGCTTTTCGAATTATTAAGCGAAAAGCCCGATATTGCCCAAGGGTACACAAAAGCATCAAAAGAAGATGTGACCATGTTTTGGGATCAAGTTAAAATTGATTTAAACGCTCTGGGGCCACCTTCAAAATAAAATGCAGTTTAGAGAAAGATAAATGAAATTGGGTAAACGAATTTATTTTCAAGTCGTTCTTTGTACTCTTATATCGTTTTCCATTGGTTTCACTCGGGGATCCACTCATTCTAAATTCCAATGGAACAGCAAAACTGCTACTGACAGAATCCACCAAAGTATTGGTGAAATGCCAAAAAAAAATCTACGGCTGCTGTCAGCTGACTTGTAATAAATACATAAATTGCACTTGTGTGAGTGCTTCTTCAGTGGATTATGACTTGAAATCGAGAAACGAAATTCTCTTCTCAGAATCACCAGAAGAGTATTTTTGTGCCAATGGAACGGCATTTTTTCGATTCCGGACTCTCCCGGACGCTTCTTTTTGTCCAATGGAAAACGACATTAGGTTTGGTTAGAAAGAGCTTAACTCAACTGGTGGCGGAGCGTGCCGCCGGCAACATACATTCTCAAAGCTTAGAACAGTTATTGAACACGAAAACACACCGAGGCCAAACTCATGTTCCAGCTCCTCTAATACATATTTTGAATGCGGGTTTTAATTGAGTCGAAAGTTAAGTTGAAACCTGCAAGTTCATTTATCTGCTTAAAAGAAAAAAAAAATAATTTGCTATACTCATACATTGGTTCATCTAAGTCAAAAGGATCACAAGCGTCTCGAAGTATTTTTCTCTGAATTTTCAGATTTCGCTTTCGCCTGGAGGTCTTTGTTTGACCAGCAATTATTGCGAAGGCAGTTGAATCCATTTTGATATAATTTATTTTATTTTATTGATAAAAATAAAGAATATTTTAATAATTTTAATGTTTACCCACAATTTATTTCAATTATTTTCACAAAATGACCGATGTTTGATACAAAACAGCTGATTTCGAAAATGAGAATGAGAGCGGTTAATGAGGCAATGCTTCTGTAGATTCCATTCGGATTTTGTAAAGCAAATTGTTCGTAGTTCGTAGCGTAGCTTTCATTCGGGGATTTTCTACGAATGGATTTTGTGATAAGGCTGAATTTATAATTTCTATTTACTTTCATTCTGAGAAAAAAAAACTTCTTAAATCGGCCTTCTCGCAAACACATTTGATGTAGAATGATTATTTGCGAATTCGCACGAATTTGACATAAACTTTTGGAAACGGTAGTACCAGTTTTGTACCAAGAATCAAAAAAAAAAACTTGGCAGTACTAGAGCTGTTCAAATTTTGTTTTCATAACTTACTTATAAGGCGTTTTTCTTTTTTAGTTCAGAGCTGAGCTCTGAACTGAGCTCGAGCATTATGAGCGCGCTCTGAAGCGAGCGTGCTCAGATTGTTCTGAGGTATTTATGAAACACACTTGAGCACATAGTTGTCATAAATGCATAAATTAAGATTTATTAATTGTTATTTATTAAATTGGTTAATTTTCAGTTCCAAAACAACAATGTTCGTCCACCATTTCAACTATTTTGCTTATCCTGTGTTTTTTTTTTCTGTCAAATGTGACTGGACGTGTGCAATAAGCTATACACTCAGCCTGCTCAGTCAATTTATTCTGAGCTCATCGAGCGCACCCTGATAGCGCTCTGAACGAAAAAAGAAACACAAATTCTGAGCTCTGATGTATCTGAGCTAAAAAGAAACACGAACTTTTTGTATAACAGTTCAGGGGTCGAATCGCGTCATCCGTTAACGAGCATTACGTGACGGAATTTGTTTTTGTTTCACATGCAAAATCGACATAATTCCGTGAACGTATAGCTCGTTCACGGACGACGCGATTCGACCCCAGGTTGTGCTCTGAACTAAAAAAGAAAAACGCCTATAGAATTACGGAGTCGCGATTTTGTGAATTCGAACAGTTTTACTTTAGAATCGAGTTTCAGAGTAGGGCCCCAGATTTCATACGGAATGGGATTGCACTTAGCCGTTCCACTAATCGGCAGTTTATTTATGAATTATTTGAGAAATTTTTAACGAAAAATCACTCGCTTTTCGAATTTCTGAACATTTTTGCTAGAAAATATTACGAAATTTCTTTGCCTCAGTTAATTTTTAAATATCTAGAGGTTTTATCCACCTTAATCTCCCGATTACATTGTCTGTGTTTAATAATTCGGTTATTTCTAAGCTAACGTGGTTGAGAAGCCTACTTCTTAAATACACATAAGTAGGCTTCTGAGCGACTTGTTTAACTTCTTTTTCAACCATTTTAATATTTAGATTTATATGTACGGACTATTTTCCTTTTTAATATATTTTGAGAGGCCTTAATTTTTTTGGAAATTCGTTTGGCGTAGTCATGCACTCAACTGGTGCCCGTGGGTCCACACTGGTTTCAGAATTTGGTTGTATATATGGTTGTAGCCAATACATTTGATTGTATCGCATCTTGCGACAACGCAAAATGAGTCATCAGTCCTAGCCCCAAAATAAATATTGACTCCGCCGTGGTCTAAGCGAATGAAACCTCGATGCTCCCCACAGCAGTACAAATAAGTTAAATTTTATTTCTATAGAAAATGTACAAATTCATTAGTTATAAGAAAATACCACTGCAAAAATTATCACTTAAGAAAATGGTACCGGAACGCAACCTTGATTCAAATGCAACAAGGCTATTAAACGATAAAATGCTAGAACCTAAATCCAAAACAAATTAATTAAAGATGATTAATTTCGAAATAAATTTACCTATTAAATCCTGGTAGGTAATACTTCTGCGCAATAAAATAACCAGTAAAGGTCAAAGGGACATTTTGGAAATTTGATGCTGACAATTATTCTCATTTTCTTTTAACGCGTAGGTATTAAAGGGAAACGAGAGATAAGAACGTCAGAAAAACAATGGCGAAAAATACGAATTCAAGTGATGCCAAAGTTACATTACGATACCAAATTCGCGGAGAGCCTTACTAGCTATAAATCTTAAATATATTTATGGGACACAATTCAATTTAAGTAGAGGGAACTGTGGCTCGATGACACGCATGATCCACAAAAAGTGTCTATGGATTAAGTAAGATAAGATTTTCAGCACGCGATTACAACGACTACTAGAAGTCTCAAAGTGTCAAATAGAGCGTAGTTTTTGTAATTTTAAAGTCATACTTTACTTTGCTTTGTTGAGATCCAAGCCAGAGATGTATGAATAAAAGAGATGGGTATCTTCCGTACGTCTATCCCCCCAAAACCCATTTGTTTACATTGTTGTTTTTGTAATTTCAACCCCCGTCTGTGAGTACGTGTGACAGAGAAAAGCATGTTGCTAATGGCCGGCCACTATTCCTTTTGCTTTTCTGGGCATTGCGCTTTTCAATTGCTTTGTGTTTCGTATTGAACTTGCTTGGTTTTTGTTAAGGCTTCGATTAAAATAAAAAAAAATACTGAAAAACATATTTCGGAATAGCGAATTCTCGCATTAAAGTCTAATTCATGAACTCACAAACTCACAAAAGAAATGAGCAAATGTGCGTGACTTCATGAATTTTTCGGAAAAACAGCTTGTAGGCAGCCGCCTTTCCACTGGAAAGTTATCCATCTCTGTATTCCATTATCTTTGACCTCAGAGCACTTTTTTGCTCTGGTTCATTTATTTTGTTCAATTGGGAGTGGGACGGAAAAAACAATCTTTTTCCGATTTCAGAGCACTTGCGAATCTGGATTGTTCTATAGTTTGACAACTAGTGGAGTTTGTTTACGTTTTCGTAAAAATGTTTAACTGCAAACAAACGCATTACATCGGGTGGTTCTGTTTTTGTTAATAATTTTTGTACAAATGTTGAGAAACAAACTGGGCGCAAATTTTGAATGTTTCGAAGGCAGCACATATTCCAATTGCAAAAAAAAAGGCTGATGCCATTCGCCCGACGTTCGGGACGCGGCTTCCGGCAGAGATGAATGAATAACAGAGATGGATATCTTTCGTACGTCTATCCCCAAAAAACCCATTTGCTTACATTGTTGTTTTTGCAATTTCAACCCCAGTCTGTGAATACGTGTGACAGAAAAAAGCATGTTGCTCATGGCCGGCCACCATTCCTTTTGCTTTTCTGGGCATCGCGCTGTTCACTTGCTTTGTGTTTCTTAGTGAACTTGTTTGGTTTTTGTAAAGGCTTCGATTAAAATAAAGAAAATAGTGAAAAACACATTTCGGAATAGCGAATTCTTGCATTAAAGTCCAATTCATGAACTCACAAACTCTTGAAAAGAAATGAGCAAATGTGCGTGACTTCATGAATTTTTCGGGAAAACAGCTTGTAGGCAGCCGCCTTTCCACTGGAAAAGTAATCCATCTCTGTATTCCATTATCTTTGCTTCGGGCAGAGATCAATGAATAAAAGAGATGGATATCTTTCGTACGTCTATCCCCCCAAAACCCATTTGTTTACATTGTTGTTTTTGTTATTTCAACCCCCGTCTGTGAATACGTGTGTCATAAAAAAAGCATGTTGCTAATGGCCGGCCACCATTCCTTTTGCTTTTCTGGGCATCGCGCTGTTCAATTGCTTTGTGTTTCGTATTGAACTTGTTTGATTTTTGTTAAGGCTTCGATTAAAATAAAGAAAATAGTGAAAAACAAACTTCGGAATAGCGAATTCTTGCATTAAAGTCCAATTCATGAACTCACAAACACTTGAAAAGAAATGAGCAAATGTGCGTGACTTCATGAATTTTACGGGAAAACAGCTTGTAGGCAGCCGCCTTTCCACTGGAAAGTTATCCATCTCTGTATTCCATTATCTTTGGCTTCGGGGCACGGCAACGTAATGAAATGTCAGATGGGTCGACGGCTTCGGGACACGAAAACGTAACGAAATGTCATCGCTGGATGGAATTTTAAAATCGGTAGACAGAATTGTGGAACTGAGACACTTTAAATAAATGGAAATGGTTTTTAGAGACGATTTTTTATTTCGTTAATTACAGGGCTTATATTAAGAGTACAGGACATAATATTTCTACTTTTTTACATGAAGGTTAAGCATATACTTCGTATACATATATCTTAAACTTTTGAAAATGAATAACCACTTGCAATCTGATCTTAATTAGTAGACGCCATTAAAACACTATTTATTTATATGAAACAAAAGGAGATGGAAATGGCAATTGATTTATTTATATTTAATGTATATATTTCATACGCTAAATGTGCACATATTAGTAAAAACACGAAATACGTAATTGGCTTTATTCGGTGTGCTGTAATAAAATTCTCAATAAATCTGTCATTTTTAGAGCGACGGTACGTAACGTAATAGGATATGTGACCAAATGGATGCGTTCACACACCATATAGCGCATTCTCCGTTTGGTACATCCAGAGACGAAAATATTAAGTTGGAATTGAGGAATGTGGCACATCGCCTTGATTGTATTCGATTGCATTCATGATTTTTATTGATATTTATTTTGATCTATTAATGTTTCTATATATTTCCATTTTAAAAGTAAGAGGTTATTTATACACATGTCCTTAACTTAATACTAAACATTTTTGCAATCATTTTGTATTAAGAAACATAATATGGGATCATAATATGGTTAAACCAATTTGGTTGATAATAAGACCATGAGTAACATATTTTTTAATGAGATTTTAAATTTAAATTTCAATTCCATAACACAATAAAGTGTTTCGCGAAGCCCATCCTTTCACAGATGTGCTATCTTCTTGGTTCAAACGCCAAAAAAACTTTATCCTACAAAGCTGGTTTATAATGGCCAGAGTAGTGTTTTTTTCAAATATTATTGAAAAGCGCACAATTCCTCGCGAACTAACCTATTAAGCAGTCTTCGCATTAAATTGATTTATGTCTTTTGTTTTTATTTTCTTATCGAAACATTTGTTATTTATGTCGTTTTCGATTTTGCTTTTCAGATTTTGATCTAAGATTTCAGATTTGTGCTACCAGAAGAGGGACCGTATGAAGGGAATAGACGTGTTGTGTTGTGTTGTGTTTTAGCGAAATATATATCTAAATCTAAACTGGTAATTCATTGGATTTCTTTTATTGAAGTGAAATAAAGTGAATCGATTGGCACTTAGTGACTCAGCTAAGATGTCAGCGTGCTTTAAATGCAAATGCGCAATTCGTGGCGAGTCGGGAATAAGATGTGCCGGTGTGTGCGGTAAAACTTATCACCTCTCCCTGAAATGTAGCGGCTTAGACCAAAGTGGCAGTAATACACTGGACACGAATGCTATGCTAAGATTTATATGTGAAGACTGTGTTATGTATATTCATAATGTGGACTTGGTTCTGAAAGAAATGCAGGAGGCTGTTAAAAACAATTCAATGTATTTGATTGAATATAAAAATGAATTTGAGGACTCTTTAAAAAAGAACGAACAAGAAATTAAAAATTTACTTGAAGCGATAGAAAATAGATATGCAGAGAGACTGAGAGTTTTAAATAAGGCTCAAGAGTCATGTGAAAAAAGTGTGGAAGAAGTAAAAAAAATGAGTGTTTTTAATGAGTCATTCAAAAAGCAAGGAGAAAAATTATGTGAGGAAGTGAGAAAAATTACAAACGAGAATCAATCAGTGTTAGAAAGTGTAAAAGAAATAAAAAATGACATACAGAGTGGAGTTCAATCTATTATTGAGGTCAACAAATTAAAGGAAAGAGAGAGTGAAAATATAAGTGCAAGTGAGAAAAATATATCATATGCAGACTTATTAAAAGAACCGGTAAGGGTAGCGCCTGTTTTAGTTAAACCAAAAAAAAGTCAACAAATTGACAAAACTAAATCGGATATTAAAAACAAAGTAGATCCCACAAAACTTTCGGTAAAAGTGAATAATATATATGAAAGGAAAAATGGAGCAGTCGCGATAAGTTGTGATAGTGAAGAAGCTACGAAAAAGATCGGTAAAGAAATTAAAAATAAACTAAGTGAAAATTATGACGTTTTTGTACAGTGTCGATGAGAAATCCGACGATATTAATAAGTGGCCTTACTGAAAATCTAGCTGAAAATGAAATAATTGATGCAATCAGAAATCAAAACAATTTTGATTTCAATGTATTAAAGTGCATTAAAGTATACAAATCATTCAAAAATAAAGCAATATATAATATTTTAATGGAAGTGGATAGCCAAGCTTTCAAAGAAATCATGAATAAACAAATAAAAGTGTTATCATCGGCCTGGCCGATGCTTTGATACCCTCCACTGCATACAAGTCATGCAAAATTGGTTTTGTGAGGGAGGTACCAGAACTACTTGACCGACATAGCCCATTTTCAATACCAACCTAACGACGATAAAAAGAAGTTCTCTCACCAAATTTCATTCACCTACCTCAATTACTATGGGCGCCATCGTGCTTTCAACAGACAGAGAGACATATGGGTCCAATATTGGTTTTGTATGGGAGGTACCAGAACTACTTGACCGACATAGCCCATTTTCAATACCAACCTGACGCCGATAAAAGGAAGTCCTTTCACCAAATTTCATTCACCTATGTCAATTACTTTGGGCGCTATCGTGCTTTCAACAGACAGAGAGGCATGGGTCCAATATTGGTTTTGTATGGGAGGTACCAGAACTACTTGACCGACATAGCCCATTTTCAATACCAACCTGACGCCGATAAAAAGAAGTGATTTCACCAAATTTCATTCACCTACGTCGATTACTTTGGGCGCCATCGTGCTTTCAACAGACAGAGAGACATATGGGTCCAATATTGGTTTTGTACGGGAGGTACCAGAACTACTTGACCGACATAGCCCATTTTCAATACCAACCTGACGCCGATAAAAAGAAGTCTTTTCACCAAATTTCATTCACCTACGTCAATTACTTTGGGCGCTATCGTGCTTTCAACAGACAGACAGACAGACAGACAGACAGACAGACAGACGGACATGGCTAAATCGATTCAGAATGTGATCCTGATTCAGAATATATATACTTTATGAGGTCTCCGGTGACTCTTTCTTTGCGTTACAAATGTATTGGCAAAGCGAATATACCTTCCTCTGGAGGGTATAAAAAAAAGTATACATCAAATATGACAGATGTGTAGTGTATGAGAAAATAAGCGTCAGAAGGTGTTTCAAATGCTTTGGATATAACCACAGGCAAGAAAATTGTACTAGTGACAAAATTTGTATTAAGTGCGGGGAAAATGATCACGAGATTAAAGATTGCAAAAGTGAAGTAACGAAATGCACGAATTGCTCCAAAGCTAAGTTTAAAACGAATTTTGATGATATTGATGTTTTTCATGATGTAAGAAGTATAAATTGTCCTGTGTACAAAAGACACATTCTATCTGAAAGAAGCAGAATTAGTTATTAGCAATTAAATGAACTTCAGTGCCTTTGCCTTAACGTACAAGGTTTAGTTAACAACTTTGACGAGCTTCAGTCAATTGTTGCAGAGAGTGATTTTGAGTTCATTTGTGTAACCGAATCTCATATTACAAGTTTAGAAAAAAACAAGACAATAGAATTGAATAATTACTACCCTGTTAGGTGTGATACTAAATCTGCGCATACTGGTGGTGTGGTATTATATATAAAAGATAATTGGACCCATGAAGTGCTACAAAACATATCGCTGGGAGTTCAAATTTGGTGGTTGTTAGTCAAAGTGAATTTTAAAAATATGGTTTTTATGCTTGGTGGGATTTATAGATCACCTAGCTATAGTGAACTTGTTTTTATTGATCATTTTTCAAATTGGATTGATACCTGGGAGAATGAATACGACATTATACTGATGGGCGACATTAATATCAATTGGTGGAGTGTTAATACGTACAATAATCAATTAAAAACATTAATTAAAGATGGTGGCTTATACCAGATAGTTAACGAACCAACTAGAGTCACGAGAACAACGTGTTCGCTTATAGATTATGTGCTTGTAAACAACAAAATTAGATTTAAAGCGAATATAGCGCCAAACTTGAAAATCAGTGATCATGAGAGTATACTCATAAAGATAAACATCAACAGAGAAATGTGTGTGAGTGAAGAAAAGTTAATCAAATTTTTTAATTATAACGGCTACAGTTTTTATAATGAACTACAAAACAGAATATTCTCAAGCGAGATAAATGAAAATGTTGAAACTTTAGCAAAAAAGTATAGTGAAAATTTTGTTCAAACCATACAAAAATTTATAAGATACAAGTGTGTTAAATGCAATCAAAATGAATGGTTTACCGATAACCTCAGAACTTTAAAAAGAGAAAAAATTACGAAATATGAAATTGCAAAATGGTCAAACAGCGAAAACGACTGGATGATATACAAAAATACCCGGAATCGTTTTAAGACTGAATTAGAGAAGGAGAAGAACAGGTACATAACTCGGAAAATTGACAAATCTAACGATCAAAAAACAATGTGGAGGACATTAAAGCACCTTATTTTAAAAGAAGAAACGAAGTCTATTAAAGAAATTACTTACAATAATGTTATATACACGGAAAATATTAAAAAAGCAAATTTGTTTAATGCGTACTTTATTGACAGTATTGAAGAAATTAGAAATCAGATACAAAAACAGAATTATATTAATTTTATAGACGATTACTATTACCTTAACTTTAAATTTAGAACTATTACTAGTGATGAGTTGTATAAAACACTTAAAACAATGAATAATAAAAAGGATGCAAACTTTGCAAGTGTGCAGTTGTATATAGACACATTTGAAATATGTGGTAACCTATTAACACAGATTATAAATTCCTCTATTTTGAATGGTAAATTTCCAAACTGTTGGAAAGAAACTGTTATTGTCCCTATACCAAAAGTCAAAAATACATTAAATGTGGAGGAATTTAGACCTGTAAATACGTTACCAATTGAGAGTAAAATTATTGAAAAAATTGTATTTAACCAGTTGCAAAATTATCTAGATTCCTTTAATCTAATATCATGTTACCAATCAGGATTTAGAAAAAATCATAACTGTGAGTCATTGATTAATCTAGTCATTATGAAATGGAAAACTGACATACACGATAAAAAGACCGTGGTTGCAGTTTTTTGGATTTAAAAAGAGCCTTTGAAACGGTAGATAGAGATATCTTATTACAAAAGCTTGAAAAATATGGTATACGAGGTACGGAATTAAGTTGGTTCAATTCTTACCTTTTAGATAGGATACAAAAAACGAAAGTTAATAATGTGCTGTCTGAAGCAAAAAATATTAATTTTGGAGTCCCCCAAGGGTCACTACTTGGAGTTTTATTATTTTTAATATATATTAATGATATGGAAAAAATAGTTGTTCACTCAAAATTGGTTTTGTTTGCTGATGATGCCTTATTGTTTGTATCCGATAGCTCAGTTGAAAGTGGAATAGATAAAATTAACTTTGATCTAAAGAATCTGCAATCATGGTTTCAGATGAACAAGTTAAAACTTAATATAAATAAATCTAAATCAATGATTTTCAATGGTGAAAGTAGAAAAAATATATGTATAAACAATGAAACTCTGGAAATAGTAAATGAAATAAAATATCTGGGAATCATTATTGATAATAAATTGAGCTTTAACTCGCACATTGATTACATTTGTAAGAAAATTAGTAAAAAGTTACATTTCTTTGCCCGGATTAGAAAAAGAATATCCCAAATATGTGCAATAAGAGTGTATAATACAATTATTAAACCACATTTTGAATACTGCTCTAGTGTCATATTCATGTGCAAAAACTTTATGTTAAATCGTTTACAAAAATTACAAAATAAAGGAATGAGAATTATACTGAAATGCCATAGATTAACTCATATAAGAGATATGTTAGCACGATTGTTATGGATAAGCGTTAATCAAAGAATTATTTTTAATGTATTAGTGTTCATATATAAGATGAAGTTTAATTTATTACCTTCGTATTTGTCTGATAATTTAACATATGTTAATGAGGTTCAACCCTACGCCTTAAGAAATGCCAATGATTTTAGATTATTAAATTTTCGAAACCAAAGAACTGGAAATATGTTAATGCATAGAGGACTGTCACTCTTTAACGAATTACCAAATGATGTTAAAAACGAAGAAAATATATTGAAATTCAAAAAAATAATTATGAATTATGTTAAAATTAGGTTTAGATAAGCATATTTTTTTTTTGTTAAACATTTTATTTAAATGGCAAATATTTGCTAAATAAAAAAAAAAAAAGATTTGCCGCAACGGACGCGACGGATTCTACGGGTTGGGTCTTTAGTCGTTTCAAGTTTATTTTGTTTTCCGCTGTAAAACAGTAGCGGAAATAAAATTTTGAGTATAAAAAATGTCGTTAAAAACGTTCGACTACATGGAAGAAAAAATTAAGCATCTGATTTAAGGAACCTGGATCAATTTTGTAAAAGTTCATATAACTCCACAGCGACTTCATTCCATAGACCATAGAGGAACTAAACTAGAGGGCCAACTGAGAGCAGAAATGGGAAATCTGACTACAAGCTGCCTGGGTTACAGCAGATTGCATAAGTGTTCGTGCCTGTACAAATCAAAGGAGCGCCATTAATGCCGCACACATACTTATACAATTTCCTGTTACAACTTTTCTGGTGGAATTTCAAGTGACGGCGACTGTGTTCGGCATATTTTGCGCCCATTAGTTACACGGCGTTCGCATCACAGTTGAGGTTAAGAGCTTTTAGAGTATATGAAATTGTTGGAATCCAATGGAATTCCTTTTATAATTTCGTTACAATAAAATAATAATTTGTCAATATCTTGCAGAAATCTATCTCATAATAACAATCAGAGAAAAATTAACTATCACGTTTTCTTCACTTTTGTTAAAAGAGATTTTGTAAATTCAAGTTTTTTTGTATATTTTAAGGAAAGAAAATTTTTTTCGTTAATTTTAATGGTTTTAATTTCGAAATCATATCGAAACAAAATATTTAAACACCGTTTAAGAAAATCTTTTATTTTTTTTCGTGAAAAAAGATTTTTTAGTTTTACCAAATGCATACTTGTACAGTAATTATATCCAAGTATGCATAGTGCTATATTAAAAAATAAGTTCGATATTTTTTATTTTTTTAACTACATTGCTCTCAAATTTAACTATGTATGCGCTCGGCTTTTTCCGGTAAAGGCCATAATATCAAAATCCTCGTACATCGCCCTTTATTTATACCTAAGAAATACTCGGAACAATAAAAAAATGTTTTGATCACTTTTTGTATTCCAAAAACACAAAGAACGCACTTGCTTTTGTTAATTAATAATTTAAAGAGGTTTGTAAAAAAATCAGTGCACATTTTGAAAATACATTGTTATAAAATTTGTAAAAGAATATATGCACAGAAAACGAAATATAGCATGCAAATACCAACAATTAACAAAACAAAATGTATTTTTACGTTCGATTGAATAGGCGAAATACCAAAGTAACATTATTCAACACTGTTCAGTGTTATTAAACTACAGAATTTTCAATATGTTGACCAGTCAAGAAAGGTGCAGGTGTACTAAACGCACCCACCCACATTGAAATTTCCCCAAAAAGGGAAATTATCCTGAAAAGTCAAATGGCAACTGTCAAATATTGTAAATAAATTCATATAAAAAGAGCGTTGTCCTCTCAAATAAATATAATCTTTTATAACGTTTGAAGTGGTTGTTTCTTACTTTATTTGCGGAATTTTAAAGCGTTTTTCTTGTGCGAAACAGTATCGCAAACAGTAACTAAAATAACATTTGTTTTCACTGTTCAACGCCCGAACATTTGATCCTATCGAGCCGGATATTAGCTTTTTTTGCGATTCGATTTTACTCAATACTGTTTCATGCGATTTTAGTGGAATTCGCAACAATAATTTAATTAAAATTTGTGTGTGTGTATTTGCCATCGTGGGATTGTGAGCATTTTCATCATCGCCTTTTGGAAAAAACTGCAACTTGGACTTTGACTGCAACACGGACTTGGACTGCAATTGCGATCTGGTGGACTTTGGACTTCCATCTGGAAAACAAAAATTTCAAAAGTAAGTGGATTTTATTTTACTATGTGTGGCATTTACGTATTCAAGTGTGGTAAAACCAAACATGAAACCTACTAAATTATGTCGAGTACTTACCCAACTCAAAAAGGACGTCGTAAATTACTCCAAAAAGGGTTCTAAACGTACGGCGAATTATTTGTCAGGCCGCTTGACTCTTTTAGAGCAAACGATGGAGTCGGCGTCTGAAATCTATGACAAGTTCGTCAGTGAGCTAGAGGATGATGAAGAGGACACTGAAATCGAGAATACTTTCGAAGAAATTCGGGAAACATTCCTTGATTACCGGGGTGATTTACTCGACGCAATCGACAAGTTGAAAGCGAAGGACGACGTCAAGATGGATGCCACTAACATGGATTCAAGCAACATGAAACCATCTGCTAATCATGAGCTTAGACTGAAGAACATTCCTGTTCCAATTTTCTCAGGGAGTTATGAGTCTTGGCGAAGTTTTCATAATTTGTTTGTGTCGCTTGTTCATCAAAATCCAGCACTGTCGGAAATTCAAAAGATGCACTATCTTAAACAAGTGTGTCAGGTGAAGCCGAAAAAATTTTAGCACATTTGTGTATTACCAACGGTAACTACACAAAGGCATGGGCTATTCTGCAAGATAGATATGACCATACGCGGTTTTTGGTGAACACCCAACTTAAGTGTTTGTTTAATTTGGCAACGTTAACACAGGAGCGTGCTGAATCCCTCAAAGAGCTCTTAGACACAGCAACAGAAGTGGTTCACAGTTTGGAAAACTTGAATGTGCCTGTTCAACACTGGGACGTGGTGCTAGTTTACATTCTGTTACAAAAACTTCCTTCGAAAACGCAGCAGCTTTGGGAGGAAAAGTTGGGATCCAAAAACGACAGCAAGGAGCTACCCACTTTCGCAGAATTCACCCAGTTTCTCGAGTCTCGATTCCGTACTCTGGAAGCGGTGAACTATCAGCAAGCTCGTCCATCAGCTGATCCATCCAAAAGGGCATCACAACGTGTTTCGTTTCACTCTCAACAAATTACTACAAAGTTCGCTTGCAAACTTTGTAACAAGGGGCAGCATGCTATCAGAAAGTGCAACAAATTTCTAAAAATGAGCATTTCCGATAAATATCAAAATGTTAATAAACTAGGTTTATGTACTAACTGTTTAGCATATAGTCATTCGTCACAACAATGTCCTAGTAATCGTAGATGCTATTATTGTCAACAGCCACATCATTCACTCTTACACAATAGTATAAAAAACGCTTCTCATTTACAAAACTCATACCCGCAATTTAACCCTTCTAACAGCCCTTCCACTACTCGCAATAGCCCATACAGTTCTAATTCTTATAATACAAACAACACAAATCAATTTTCACAATCATTTCAACCCAACTCAAATTCACATAATCAAAATATTCAACCACCACACCCAACACAAACATATATTACCTCAACTTATAATAGCGAAGCTCCAGCTTTCCATCCATCCATCGAAGAGCAGCCTTCAACCAGTTCCGGCGTGAGAAGCCATCACTCAACACATGATGCCAACACACAGGTTTTACTCGCTACAGCAATTGTGAAGGTAAAGACGTCATCCGGAAATAGCATACCACTCCGGGCATTGCTTGATTCTGGATCTGAAGCTTCGTTTGTTACGGAGTCCGCAGTGCAACTTCTCCGCTTAAAATCAAAACCTACTGATGTCGAGGTGTCAGGGTTGGGTTTGATCAGCAGTGGCACTTGTAAAAAGGTTGTGGACATTACGTTGCTTCGTATCATACAGCCTTCGAAACAACCACACAGGCGTTAATCTTTCAGTCACTGTCTGGGCATCTTCCAACCCAAATCCTCTCCGTTGGGGATTGGAGGCACCTCACCGGTTTACAACTAGCGGATCCATGTTTTTATAAACCAGCAAATATCGATCTTTTGTTAGGCAGCGACGTATTAGCTGACATAATGTTGCCGGAGATGTCACGTCATCCAGATAAAACCGTTCCTGTTGCTCAGAATACCAGATTGGGATGGATTTTGTTTGGCAGATCACCAATTGCTCCTCGATCCATCAGGGCTTTCTTCCAAACTTCTGATATCGACACGCAACTTCGAAGATTCTGGGAACTTGAAGAAACTCCATTCGCACGCCACGAAACCACTGAAGACACTGCTTGTGAAGAACATTTTTTGCAACACATTTACCATTCAAGGAAAATGTTCATCCCGTACTAGGTAGATCACGCGAAGGAGCTCTTCAACGTTTCAGGTCCCTGGAGAGACGTCTAGCAGCTGATCAACAATTGCACAACCAATACGCTTCTTGCATTGAGGAGTATTTGAAGCTGGGTCACATGAGTGTAGTTGACGAAGACGACATATCCAATAGAGGTCACTATTTTCTTCCTCATCATGCTGTCGTGAAAGAAACAAGCTCCACTACCAAACTCAGAGTTGTTTTTGATGCGTCGTACAGGACATCCGATGGATCCTCCTTAAATGATCACCTGATGACTGGCCCTTCACTTCAACACAATGTCACTGATTTGACTCTACGTTGGAGACTGTATCGTTTCTCTTTTTCAGCAGACATAGAAAAAATGTACCGGCAGATATGGGTAACCGAGTTGGATTCGAACTACCAACTGATTTTTTGGGGCAATCATCCAGCAGACCAATTAAAGGTATTCCGCCTCAAAACGGTAACGTTTGGTACGGCTTCAACTCCTTATCTAGCCATTCGGACTCTGATGGAAGTGGCGAAGGCGGCAGAAACCCAGCATCCAAGAGCTGCCAAGATGATCCGTACGGAAATGTATGTCGACGATCTTTTTTCTGGTGCAGATACCATTCAAGAAGCTGAAAGTAAGAAGAAAGAGGTTAAGGCTGTCTTAGAAAAGGCAGGTTTTAACTTACGAAAGTGGATGCCAAACGCAGAGGAGCTTCTTATGGACATACCAACCCATGAGCGAGAAACATCTTTAGCAGTTCCTTCGGAAGGATCGGACCGAATTAAAACGTTGGGTATTCATTGGCTTCCCAACGCTGACCACTTCTGTTTTCGCTTTACGCCTCCTGATAGCCCACAGCCAACAAAACGGTTCATACTGTCAACAATTGCTCGGCTGCTTGACCCAATGGGCTGGATATCACCTTGTATTTTAAAGGCAAAAATCATCATGCAGCTTCTCTGGATCCAGAAACTCTCTTGGGATGATCCAATCGAAAACACGATGCTTGAAGGATGGAATAGCCTATACAATGATCTACCAGCCATTAACAACATTAAAATTCCAAGGTGGGTTCAAATAGTCAGTAAGAAGAACCGTTTCGAATTGCACGGCTTTAGCGATG
Source organism: Cheilosia impressa (assembly GCA_948293265.1). Classification (NCBI taxonomy): domain Eukaryota; kingdom Metazoa; phylum Arthropoda; class Insecta; order Diptera; family Syrphidae; genus Cheilosia; species Cheilosia impressa. Next base: position 62,745,604 of record OX411880.1, on the reverse strand, counting down.
CCTCCGAGAAGGCGTACGGAGTAGCAGTTTATCTTCGAGCTGAAGATAGCCAGGGTAAAGTACATATGCACCTCTTGAAGTCAAAGTCTAAGGTCGCCCAGTACAACCAGTTAGTCTTCCACGGCTAGAGCTTTGCGGTGCTGTAACGTTGGCTAAACTGCTACACTATGTAGCACACACACTCGAGCTCATCGACTGTACTGTTCACGCCTGGACCGACTCAACCATAACACTGGCGTGGATTCTTGCACCGGCATCAAGATGGGAAACATTCGTCAGGAATCGAGTAGGGGAGATCCAACGACTCACAGACATTCACATATGGAAGCATATCCCAACACATCTCAATCCTGCAGACTTAGCGTCCAGAGGGGTGCTGCCATCGGCCTTATTGGGCGACACACTGTGGTGGAATGGCCCAGATTTTTTACGTTCTTCGTGGATTTTCAATTTGCCTGCGCAACCAACAAATCTCTCTACGGAAGAAGGCAAAAGGAAGGTTCAGGTTCATTGTTCGGGAATTATAGCGAATGTACTTACCCAATTAATTCATCGTACATCCAAGTTTACCAGACTTGTCAGAATAGCAGCCTGGTGTCTGCGCTTCTTTAATAACGCAAGAACCAACCACTTAAACCGCCACTTCGGAACACTTTCTCCCAAAGAGCTGGACAACGGTGCAAAAATAGTCGCGCGCTCTGCTCAGCAATAAATGTTCGCCCTAGGTACGAATTCCAAAGGAATGGGATCATTAAATCCTTTCGTTGATGGTGAAGGAATTCTTCGCGTCGGTGGAAGGCTCAGGAATGCAAACATTCCCTATGACCAGCAGCACCCAATCATTTTGGAACCTAGACACCATCTCACACAGTTGATCATTCGCGACGCTCATTTGAGATCACTGCATGGTGGAATCCAGCTGATGATAACCCTCATACGCCCAAAATATTGGGTTTTTTCAGATCAAAAGAGCTATAAAGAAATTAATCAACAATTGTACTACATGTTACAGGTGTCGAAATCAAACTGCACAGCAGCTAATGGGAGAGTTACGTAGGCCCCGAGTGACGGTATCAAGACCTTTTTCCCACACCGGCATTGATTATGCAGGTCCCATCAATATCCGAGTATGGAAAGGGCGCGGATCAAAATGTCACAAAGGGTACATAGCAGTTTTTGTTTGTTTGGCCACCAAAGCTATCCACCTGGAAGCTGTAAGTGACCTTACTACTCAAGCCTTTCTTGCGGCCCTCAGACGGTTCACTGCACGACGGGGAGTTTGCGGTCAAATATACAGCGACTGCGGTACCAACTTCGTGGGAGCAGATGCAGAACTGCGTCGCCTTATGAAAAGCGTTATCCAAGACTGGAAGGAGATTGCAGAAGTAACAGCAGCAGAAGGAACGAAGTGGAATTTCATTCCCCCCGCTTCTCCGCATTTCGGAGGATTGTGGGAAGCAGGGGTGAAGAGTGTAAAGCACCACTTAAGACGGATTGTCGGAAACGGTACACTCACGTTCGAGGAGCTCGCCACGCTTTTGACGCAGATCGAAGCGTGTTTAAATTCGAGGCCTCTGTGTCCTCTAACTGAAAACTCCGATGACTTCCAACCGCTAACTCCAGCACACTTCCTTATAGGAGAAACACTTTTCACCATACCAGAACCAGACATGTCCATAGGCAAACAAGGACACATCGACAGATGGAAGGCAGTGCAAGCACATCTACAAACGTTTTGGAAGCAATGGCAAGCAGAATATTTAACTCGCCTGCAGCAACGCCCAAAATGGTTAAAGGTACAAACGCAACTCAAAATAGGAGCCCTTGTTCTTGTAAAAGATGAACGACTTCCCCCCGCGAAATGGAGTCTAGGCCGCATCACTGAAACTTACCCAGGAACAGACAACTTAACACGCGTCGTAAAAATAAAAACGCAACCGGGAGTTCTAAAACGACCAATAGCAAAACTTTGTCCGCTACCAGGAACAAACCCAAAATCAACACAAAAACAACTACTACACAAACCGTCATTAATTGAAAAATAAATTCCACACATTTACACCCAGTATATTAAAACATTCACCAAAATCAATAATAAAATTAAAAATAATTACTAATTACCAAACGCTTCTCGCAACAGCACAAACACACAACACATAAATAATATTACACTAAGAAATATAATACATTAATCATAAAATACTTAAAAATACTTTTCAAATACACGAAAGAAAACTTTTGCGCACCACTGTCATCAGACAAGCAATTCATACCCACTCAAACATAAATCCAAAAGCACTCAACACTATATCACAAACATATTTCACACACTTTGAATACAGTCCACTCATTCACTCACTCGCTCTCTCTTATCTATCGAGCACCACACTTAAGAATACACACAATCATGAATCAATTTCCCTCCAATCGCACACGCTCTTAAACACATATCTTCAATGCACCTTGTCAAAACAAAAAAAAAAAAAATCCATTCATCAGCACTCACACACATGCACATCATCGATGGACGCCGCCGAACAAATTTAAAACAAAACAACAAATAGAAATAACACTGAATTTACAATTAATTTATGAAATTTTAATGCAACTCACCTGGATTATATGAGATCACACACCACTTTTAAAATTACACTAAACTAAATTATAGTTTATTTTTTAAAGCAATAATTATAAAACACGATTTAATGCGCGCACCACCGAAATCAAACCTACCAACAAATGCAACAAAGAGCTTTCCAGCATTACCACAGTCATCGTCTTCATCTTCTGCTACAACAACAATAACATCAAAGTAGCTTTCATTGTCACCATCTCCACGCCAACAACAGCTGCATTGGATTTCGACTTCGTGTTCGTCTTCGTCAACGCAGCAACAACAACAACACGCAATACCCAAGCAGAACACAGAGCTCATGCTCATGCTTGCAAATTGCAATTATCAGCGGGAGAAGGTGTACAATGCAAATCAATGCAAATAGCTTTACATGCGATCGCACATGAACGGGATCGTGTGTGAGCTGGAATTGCTATTGCTTTATATGTTCTCTTGTAGAGGCGTCTGTTATGTTTTGTCAATCTCGTATCAGTCATATATATGCAATAATCTGTTGTTTCTTTTCATGTACCCAAACACATGCATCGTATACACATTTTCAACAGCAGGCAGATCAGTGGCAGCAATTTGTTCACCAGCATGATAATAAGGGGAATGAGGAGAAAGACGAGGCGCGTCGCAGCAAACTAAGAACTTTGTTCATCGTTGGGGGAGAATGTTGACGATTATACCAGTCAACAAAGGTGCAGGTGTACTAAACGCACCCACCCACATTGAAATTTCCCCAAAAAGGTAAATTATCCTGAAAAGTCAAATGGCAACTGTCAAATATTGTAAATAAATTCATATAAAAAGAGCGTTGTCCTCTCAAATAAATATAATCTTTTATAACGTTTGAAGTGGTTGTTTCTTACTTTATTTACGGAATTTTAAAGCGTTTTTCTTGTGCGAAACAGTATCGCAAACAGTAACTAAAATAACATTTGTTTTCACTGTTCAACGCCCGAACACAATCATATTTTGAATTTGTACAAATATGGTGTTAAATAAACGAATTTGAAAACAGTCACCAAATCTTATAGAAATTTATTGAATGTTTATGAACATTTTAGAAAATTCACTTTTGCCCTAGTGAAAGCTTGGGTTTACTTGTACGTTGTTACCTCATTTTTGGAACAACCCCTTTTATGCAGCAGCATGAATTTTGCTGTCAAAAATAGAATTCATACAAATAAAATGAAAAAAAAACTGAAGTGTGAATGGATGAACAGTTTTTGGTGACGAAAATGGGTAGAGTAGAAATTATGCTATTTAAAAAAAACATAATCAACATTTGCTTTTTTACATTTATTGTTATAAATCTATTTACAAATTGTTTGTTTTTGGAAATAGTTCCACCCGGCGGCCATTAATACACGTATTCACAGACAGGAAAAAAAGAGGGCGCGAGAGAGGGCTGTCATTCAAAATTTGCGGGGAAAATCGGGTAGGTGTGCTGAAAGTCGACCCTCTAGTTTAGTTCCTCTATGCTTCATTCCATTTCTTTTCAACAACAACTCTGCTGCGTTAATTTTTAATTTTTTTGATCCCAAAGTGGAGGCTTTTCACTTTGCCTACCTTACCTTAGGCGACAGGTAGATTTTGTATGAAGGTCTCAAATATTGGTGTGGAAATGGTTGTTGTGAAAAGGTTGACTTCGCGGAAAATATAGATAAAAGAATTGTCAGCATTCAGCAAAATCCACGCGAAATAATAAATTTGGGAACTGCTGGAGGAATATCAGGTAGTATATGCGAATTTAAGATGTACAAAGTTCTGTATTACTTGGTGAGAATTCATCTAGGAGAAAACATGACGGTTTATGTATATGTAGAAGAATGTCTACGGCTTTATATTTTTTCCCCGAATTAAGTAATATAAGTAATATATATATATAATTTTTAAAAGATCAAATTGTATTTATTTTCACACCTCCATATACTTTTGCAAGTACTGTTTTGCAAACGGAAATGAATAAGCACGTTAATATTTCTTTCGAAAATATTCACTTGCTAACGATCTAAATGTGATCTTTAGCAGAGACAATACTGAGACCACCAACTTCGGCCGATTTCCCGTTACTTAGCCTACAAGCTATATTTTTCGGAGTGGTCACGATTTACTGCGCTAGTATTGATACATAGAAATTCGTATTGACAAATGTCACGTAACTTCAAAAGTTCTGAGTCACCAATACACTCCCAAAAAATATGAGCCACTTCCGCTTTGGGCAAAGTGGCTTGCAGCGTTCATAGAATTTTATCAGTTAAATTTGAAATTGATCGTTACGTGTGAATAATATTTTTTTTGGGGAAAAAGTGTACATTTGCTTAAAATATTTACGAAAAATTAAGAATGTATGTTGGTTGAGGGAAAATAAAAACATTTTGACCAAATTTTCTTTATTATTTAAGAAAAAATTACACACGAAACCGAAGTTAATTTTATCCAAAAGCGGGAAATACACAACCATATTTGTCCCAATATATTTCTAGTATATAAAACATCTCCTTTAGATAGTTTTATTAACCACACAAATCAAATTATTTACCTTCAAAAAATTTATAATTACTAACTAATGGCATTCAGTTATGGTAAAATGTGGTATTCCCGAACTCTTTCACATTTCCCCACGGCTGCCGAGGTTGGCAGCATTTATTTTTGTATTTTTTGTATGTTTTTGCATGTCATTCGGATTCATTCGGATTCCGAATTGATATAACACCGATAGGAATACAAAATGGCGAATTTGAAAAAAAAACTGAGGGGGCCAGCGGCAAGAGGATTGTGAGTTGTTGGTCTCAGTATGGTTTGTCTATGATCTTTAGACTACCAATAAGCATTCTAATAAACTGTGTTCCGTTTATTGTATAATTTAAAAGAGACCTTATTACGACACAAATTCACTCATAAATCAATCGTGACGTATTAGAAAACAAAGGAAAGCGTACTATAAAAAGTACCAAAAATTGTGTCCGATCGAACAATAGGGCATTACTGATTTGCATACGATATTTGACAGATCTGCGGATATTTTGTGCATTTCCTATTTTCTGTTTTGTTTTTTGCTTATAATAAGCTTCAAAAGGATTTAAAGAAATCTGTTGGGCAAATTAATTTGCAATTTAAATATTCCTTTTTTAAGAATAAAATCCTCGTTGTGAAATAAACCATTGACCTTGTTTTTCACGAAAACAAATTATGAAATTTGAATTCTACGATGACAAAAAATGTAATAGTTTCTAAGAAAGTTGTCGCACTAGCAAATGAGGAGGTCTAATTGTTTATTGGTACCGTTTCACTAATGCTGTACATTTTTACTAAAGCTGGCAACCAGCTAATCGTCGACATTAGTGTTTCATTATTAGTAAGGCCGTTTGTTTTTATTTTATTTCAAAAATATCAGCAAAAATTAGCCTTCTATGTTGTTTATCGTACTCACTCGCTTGAAAAAGTGGTCAGGAGTGTTTGTGTGCGACAAGCATGCGATTGGTTTGCGAGAAGCTCACATTTGTTGCATCAAAAATTGCTCCACTGTGCGCTCGTGCATGAGAATACATGCGAACAGTTGCCTCGCACTTATAAACGCTTCTCGCTTCGCATTGCTCTCTCGCGCTACTGTAGGTACGCGCGGCCTTGGATATGAACTACGAACTATTGCGTCGATAATGCTCTTAGCTGAAATATTTATAAAATGGCTGCCCCTATTAACATGATATTCTAATGCATGGCGCAGTACTTCTTGCCTCGAATTTGTGATGCATAATCATTCGAATATGAGGACTTGTACAGAAATCTTTGGAAAAGACTACATTGAAGAGATAAGGGTGTTTCAGTTTTTATGAAAAACTTTTTTTTTTAAATTCAATTGAACACAGAAAAATACGACTCCTTGTCGGTTTATTTAAAAACGCAGAAAGCGCGAAAAATAAAATGACAGCTCAAAATACAGTCATATACATACAATTTAACTTACACCTTTAAGTGCAGTGGTATATGGATAAAATTGACACGTTCTTTAATCTTAACAGAAACTTCCCTTATTTGGTTTTCAGAATTTTAAAATCTTTTTATATTAAATTGCCATCAAAAGGAAAATTTTAAGGTTTTAATTTCAAGCTGCGTTTTAAAGATGTCTCAAGATAAACAACACGATTGGTTCTTTAAAAATAATTGTAATCAAATATTGTTAAAAAGCTTTTAGTCTTACTATTAAAAAAAAAACTGTAACTGTCAAATGAAAACATTGAACCAAAATCACATTGATAAAAACATGTAAAAAAAAAAACAAAAAGTAAAAATAATGCAAGAAGCAAAAAATAAATGTTAAAAAAGTTAAAGTGAAAGGGTGAGAAATATACATTAGACTCGTAAATACGTATACAATAATTTCACATTTTAATTTCAACTTTCCAGCGAACTACCTATATTATGTAGGTATGTATCTATTAATTATTTTTCCCTATGCATTTTCTGTTAGCTATTCATGCAATCAAAGTTTCAAAGGCGCAAATAAAAAGAGCCGAAAATTTATCATGAATCAATTTCCCTCCAATCGCACATGCTCTTAAACACATATCTTCAATGCACCTTGTCAAAACAAAAAAAAAAAAATCCATTCATCAGCACTCACACACATGCACATCATCGATGGACGCCGCCGAACAAATTTAAAACAAAACAACAAATAGAAATAACACTGAATTTACAATTAATTTATGAAATTTTAATGCAACTCACCTGGATTATATGAGATCACACACCACTTTTAAAATTACACTAAACTAAATTATAGTTTATTTTTTAAAGCAATAATTATAAAACACGATTAAATGCGCGCACCACCGAAATCAAACCTACCAACAAATGCAACAAAGAGCTTTCCAGCATTACCACAGTCCAGCATTAACAACACGCAATACCCAAGCAGCACACAGAGCTCATGCTCATGCTTGCAAATTGCAATTATCAGCGGGAGAAGGTGTACAATGAAAATCAATGCAAATAGCTTTACATGCGATCGCACATGAACGGGATCGTGTGTGAGCTGGAATTGCTATTGCTTTATATGTTCTCTTGTAGAGGCGTCTGTTATGTTTTGTCAATCTCGTATCAGTCATATATATGCAATAATCTGTTGTTTCTTTTCATGTACCCAAACACATGCATCGTATACACATTTTCAACAGCAGGCAGATCAGTGGCAGCAATTTGTTCACCAGCATGATAATAAGGGGAATGAGGAGAAAGACGAGGCGCGTCGCAGCAAACTAAGAACTTTGTTCATCGTTGGGGGAGAATGTTGACGATTATACCAGTCAACAAAGGTGCAGGTGTACTAAACGCACCCACCCACATTGAAATTTCCCCAAAAAGGTAAATTATCCTGAGAAGTCAAATGGCAACTGTCAAATATTGTAAATAAATTCATATAAAAAGAGCGTTGTCCTCTCAAATAAATATAATCTTTTATAACGTTTGAAGTGGTTGTTTCTTACTTTATTTACGGAATTTTAAAGCGTTTTTCTTGTGCGAAACAGTATCGCAAACAGTAACTAAAATAACATTTGTTTTCACTGTTCAACGCCCGAACACAATCATATTTTGAATTTGTACAAATATGGTGTTAAATAAACGAATTTGAAAACAGTCACCAAATCTTATAGAAATTTATTGAATGTTTATGAACATTTTAGAAAATTCACTTTTGCCCTAGTGAAAGCTTGGGTTTACTTGTACGTTGTTACCTCATTTTTGGAACAACCCCTTTTATGCAGCAGCATGAATTTTGCTGTCAAAAATAGAATTCATACAAATAAAATGAAAAAAAAACTGAAGTGTGAATGGATGAACAGTTTTTGGTGACGAAAATGGGTAGAGTAGAAATTATGCTATTTAAAAAAAACATAATCAACATTTGCTTTTTTACATTTATTGTTATAAATCTATTTACAAATTGTTTGTTTTTGGAAATAGTTCCACCCGGCGGCCATTAATACACGTATTCACAGACAGGAAAAAAAGAGGGCGCGAGAGAGGGCTGTCATTCAAAATTTGCGGGGAAAATCGGGTAGGTGTGCTGAAAGTCGACCCTCTAGTTTAGTTCCTCTATGCTTCATTCCATTTCTTTTCAACAACAACTCTGCTGCGTTAATTTTTAATTTTTTTGATCCCAAAGTGGAGGCTTTTCACTTTGCCTACCTTACCTTAGGCGACAGGTAGATTTTGTATGAAGGTCTCAAATATTGGTGTGGAAATGGTTGTTGTGAAAAGGTTGACTTCGCGGAAAATATAGATAAAAGAATTGTCAGCATTCAGCAAAATCCACGCGAAATAATAAATTTGGGAACTGCTGGAGGAATATCAGGTAGTATATGCGAATTTAAGATGTACAAAGTTCTGTATTACTTGGTGAGAATTCATCTAGGAGAAAACATGACGGTTTATGTATATGTAGAAGAATGTCTACGGCTTTATATTTTTTCCCCGAATTAAGTAATATAAGTAATATATATATATAATTTTTAAAAGATCAAATTGTATTTATTTTCACACCTCCATATACTTTTGCAAGTACTGTTTTGCAAACGGAAATGAATAAGCACGTTAATATTTCTTTCGAAAATATTCACTTGCTAACGATCTAAATGTGATCTTTAGCAGAGACAATACTGAGACCACCAACTTCGGCCGATTTCCCGTTACTTAGCCTACAAGCTATATTTTTCGGAGTGGTCACGATTTACTGCGCTAGTATTGATACATAGAAATTCGTATTGACAAATGTCACGTAACTTCAAAAGTTCTGAGTCACCAATACACTCCCAAAAAATATGAGCCACTTCCGCTTTGGGCAAAGTGGCTTGCAGCGTTCATAGAATTTTATCAGTTAAATTTGAAATTGATCGTTACGTGTGAATAATATTTTTTTTGGGGAAAAAGTGTACATTTGCTTAAAATATTTACGAAAAATTAAGAATGTATGTTGGTTGAGGGAAAATAAAAACATTTTGACCAAATTTTCTTTATTATTTAAGAAAAAATTACACACGAAACCGAAGTTAATTTTATCCAAAAGCGGGAAATACACAACCATATTTGTCCCAATATATTTCTAGTATATAAAACATCTCCTTTAGATAGTTTTATTAACCACACAAATCAAATTATTTACCTTCAAAAAATTTATAATTACTAACTAATGGCATTCAGTTATGGTAAAATGTGGTATTCCCGAACTCTTTCACATTTCCCCACGGCTGCCGAGGTTGGCAGCATTTATTTTTGTATTTTTTGTATGTTTTTGCATGTCATTCGGATTCATTCGGATTCCGAATTGATATAACACCGATAGGAATACAAAATGGCGAATTTGAAAAAAAAACTGAGGGGGCCAGCGGCAAGAGGATTGTGAGTTGTTGGTCTCAGTATGGTTTGTCTATGATCTTTAGACTACCAATAAGCATTCTAATAAACTGTGTTCCGTTTATTGTATAATTTAAAAGAGACCTTATTACGACACAAATTCACTCATAAATCAATCGTGACGTATTAGAAAACAAAGGAAAGCGTACTATAAAAAGTACCAAAAATTGTGTCCGATCGAACAATAGGGCATTACTGATTTGCATACGATATTTGACAGATCTGCGGATATTTTGTGCATTTCCTATTTTCTGTTTTGTTTTTTGCTTATAATAAGCTTCAAAAGGATTTAAAGAAATCTGTTGGGCAAATTAATTTGCAATTTAAATATTCCTTTTTTAAGAATAAAATCCTCGTTGTGAAATAAACCATTGACCTTGTTTTTCACGAAAACAAATTATGAAATTTGAATTCTACGATGACAAAAAATGTAATAGTTTCTAAGAAAGTTGTCGCACTAGCAAATGAGGAGGTCTAATTGTTTATTGGTACCGTTTCACTAATGCTGTACATTTTTACTAAAGCTGGCAACCAGCTAATCGTCGACATTAGTGTTTCATTATTAGTAAGGCCGTTTGTTTTTATTTTATTTCAAAAATATCAGCAAAAATTAGCCTTCTATGTTGTTTATCGTACTCACTCGCTTGAAAAAGTGGTCAGGAGTGTTTGTGTGCGACAAGCATGCGATTGGTTTGCGAGAAGCTCACATTTGTTGCATCAAAAATTGCTCCACTGTGCGCTCGTGCATGAGAATACATGCGAACAGTTGCCTCGCACTTATAAACGCTTCTCGCTTCGCATTGCTCTCTCGCGCTACTGTAGGTACGCGCGGCCTTGGATATGAACTACGAACTATTGCGTCGATAATGCTCTTAGCTGAAATATTTATAAAATGGCTGCCCCTATTAACATGATATTCTAATGCATGGCGCAGTACTTCTTGCCTCGAATTTGTGATGCATAATCATTCGAATATGAGGACTTGTACAGAAATCTTTGGAAAAGACTACATTGAAGAGATAAGGGTGTTTCAGTTTTTATGAAAAACTTTTTTTTTTAAATTCAATTGAACACAGAAAAATACGACTCCTTGTCGGTTTATTTAAAAACGCAGAAAGCGCGAAAAATAAAATGACAGCTCAAAATACAGTCATATACATACAATTTAACTTACACCTTTAAGTGCAGTGGTATATGGATAAAATTGACACGTTCTTTAATCTTAACAGAAACTTCCCTTATTTGGTTTTCAGAATTTTAAAATCTTTTTATATTAAATTGCCATCAAAAGGAAAATTTTAAGGTTTTAATTTCAAGCTGCGTTTTAAAGATGTCTCAAGATAAACAACACGATTGGTTCTTTAAAAATAATTGTAATCAAATATTGTTAAAAAGCTTTTAGTCTTACTATTAAAAAAAAAACTGTAACTGTCAAATGAAAACATTGAACCAAAATCACATTGATAAAAACATGTAAAAAAAAAAACAAAAAGTAAAAATAATGCAAGAAGCAAAAAATAAATGTTAAAAAAGTTAAAGTGAAAGGGTGAGAAATATACATTAGACTCGTAAATACGTATACAATAATTTCACATTTTAATTTCAACTTTCCAGCGAACTACCTATATTATGTAGGTATGTATCTATTAATTATTTTTCCCTATGCATTTTCTGTTAGCTATTCATGCAATCAAAGTTTCAAAGGCGCAAATAAAAAGAGCCGAAAATTTATCATGAATCAATTTCCCTCCAATCGCACATGCTCTTAAACACATATCTTCAATGCACCTTGTCAAAACAAAAAAAAAAAAATCCATTCATCAGCACTCACACACATGCACATCATCGATGGACGCCGCCGAACAAATTTAAAACAAAACAACAAATAGAAATAACACTGAATTTACAATTAATTTATGAAATTTTAATGCAACTCACCTGGATTATATGAGATCACACACCACTTTTAAAATTACACTAAACTAAATTATAGTTTATTTTTTAAAGCAATAATTATAAAACACGATTAAATGCGCGCACCACCGAAATCAAACCTACCAACAAATGCAACAAAGAGCTTTCCAGCATTACCACAGTCATCGTCTTCATCTTCTGCTACAACAACAATAACATCAAAGTAGCTTTCATTGTCACCATCTCCACGCCAACAACAGCTGCATTGGATTTCGACTTCGTGTTCGTCTTCGTCAACGCAGCAACAACAACAACACGCAATACCCAAGCAGAACACAGAGCTCATGCTCATGCTTGCAAATTGCAATTATCAGCGGGAGAAGGTGTACAATGCAAATCAATGCAAATAGCTTTACATGCGATCGCACATGAACGGGATCGTGTGTGAGCTGGAATTGCTATTGCTTTATATGTTCTCTTGTAGAGGCGTCTGTTATGTTTTGTCAATCTCGTATCAGTCATATATATGCAATAATCTGTTGTTTCTTTTCATGTACCCAAACACATGCATCGTATACACATTTTCAACAGCAGGCAGATCAGTGGCAGCAATTTGTTCACCAGCATGATAATAAGGGGAATGAGGAGAAAGACGAGGCGCGTCGCAGCAAACTAAGAACTTTGTTCATCGTTGGGGGAGAATGTTGACGATTATACCAGTCAACAAAGGTGCAGGTGTACTAAACGCACCCACCCACATTGAAATTTCCCCAAAAAGGTAAATTATCCTGAAAAGTCAAATGGCAACTGTCAAATATTGTAAATAAATTCATATAAAAAGAGCGTTGTCCTCTCAAATAAATATAATCTTTTATAACGTTTGAAGTGGTTGTTTCTTACTTTATTTACGGAATTTTAAAGCGTTTTTCTTGTGCGAAACAGTATCGCAAACAGTAACTAAAATAACATTTGTTTTCACTGTTCAACGCCCGAACACAATCATATTTTGAATTTGTACAAATATGGTGTTAAATAAACGAATTTGAAAACAGTCACCAAATCTTATAGAAATTTATTGAATGTTTATGAACATTTTAGAAAATTCACTTTTGCCCTAGTGAAAGCTTGGGTTTACTTGTACGTTGTTACCTCATTTTTGGAACAACCCCTTTTATGCAGCAGCATGAATTTTGCTGTCAAAAATAGAATTCATACAAATAAAATGAAAAAAAAACTGAAGTGTGAATGGATGAACAGTTTTTGGTGACGAAAATGGGTAGAGTAGAAATTATGCTATTTAAAAAAAACATAATCAACATTTGCTTTTTTACATTTATTGTTATAAATCTATTTACAAATTGTTTGTTTTTGGAAATAGTTCCACCCGGCGGCCATTAATACACGTATTCACAGACAGGAAAAAAAGAGGGCGCGAGAGAGGGCTGTCATTCAAAATTTGCGGGGAAAATCGGGTAGGTGTGCTGAAAGTCGACCCTCTAGTTTAGTTCCTCTATGCTTCATTCCATTTCTTTTCAACAACAACTCTGCTGCGTTAATTTTTAATTTTTTTGATCCCAAAGTGGAGGCTTTTCACTTTGCCTACCTTACCTTAGGCGACAGGTAGATTTTGTATGAAGGTCTCAAATATTGGTGTGGAAATGGTTGTTGTGAAAAGGTTGACTTCGCGGAAAATATAGATAAAAGAATTGTCAGCATTCAGCAAAATCCACGCGAAATAATAAATTTGGGAACTGCTGGAGGAATATCAGGTAGTATATGCGAATTTAAGATGTACAAAGTTCTGTATTACTTGGTGAGAATTCATCTAGGAGAAAACATGACGGTTTATGTATATGTAGAAGAATGTCTACGGCTTTATATTTTTTCCCCGAATTAAGTAATATAAGTAATATATATATATAATTTTTAAAAGATCAAATTGTATTTATTTTCACACCTCCATATACTTTTGCAAGTACTGTTTTGCAAACGGAAATGAATAAGCACGTTAATATTTCTTTCGAAAATATTCACTTGCTAACGATCTAAATGTGATCTTTAGCAGAGACAATACTGAGACCACCAACTTCGGCCGATTTCCCGTTACTTAGCCTACAAGCTATATTTTTCGGAGTGGTCACGATTTACTGCGCTAGTATTGATACATAGAAATTCGTATTGACAAATGTCACGTAACTTCAAAAGTTCTGAGTCACCAATACACTCCCAAAAAATATGAGCCACTTCCGCTTTGGGCAAAGTGGCTTGCAGCGTTCATAGAATTTTATCAGTTAAATTTGAAATTGATCGTTACGTGTGAATAATATTTTTTTTGGGGAAAAAGTGTACATTTGCTTAAAATATTTACGAAAAATTAAGAATGTATGTTGGTTGAGGGAAAATAAAAACATTTTGACCAAATTTTCTTTATTGTTTAAGAAAAAATTACACACGAAACCGAAGTTAATTTTATCCAAAAGCGGGAAATACACAACCATATTTGTCCCAATATATTTCTAGTATATAAAACATCTCCTTTAGATAGTTTTATTAACCACACAAATCAAATTATTTACCTTCAAAAAATTTATAATTACTAACCAATGGCATTCAGTTATGGTAAAATGTGGTATTCCCGAACTCTTTCACATTTCCCCACGGCTGCCGAGGTTGGCAGCATTTATTTTTGTATTTTTTGTATGTTTTTGCATGTCATTCGGATTCATTCGGATTCCGAATTGATATAACACCGATAGGAATACAAAATGGCGAATTTGAAAAAAAAACTGAGGGGGCCAGCGGCAAGAGGATTGTGAGTTGTTGGTCTCAGTATGGTTTGTCTATGATCTTTAGACTACCAATAAGCATTCTAATAAACTGTGTTCCGTTTATTGTATAATTTAAAAGAGACCTTATTACGACACAAATTCACTCATAAATCAATCGTGACGTATTAGAAAACAAAGGAAAGCGTACTATAAAAAGTACCAAAAATTGTGTCCGATCGAACAATAGGGCATTACTGATTTGCATACGATATTTGACAGATCTGCGGATATTTTGTGCATTTCCTATTTTCTGTTTTGTTTTTTGCTTATAATAAGCTTCAAAAGGATTTAAAGAAATCTGTTGGGCAAATTAATTTGCAATTTAAATATTCCTTTTTTAAGAATAAAATCCTCGTTGTGAAATAAACCATTGACCTTGTTTTTCACGAAAACAAATTATGAAATTTGAATTCTACGATGACAAAAAATGTAATAGTTTCTAAGAAAGTTGTCGCACTAGCAAATGAGGAGGTCTAATTGTTTATTGGTACCGTTTCACTAATGCTGTACATTTTTACTAAAGCTGGCAACCAGCTAATCGTCGACATTAGTGTTTCATTATTAGTAAGGCCGTTTGTTTTTATTTTATTTCAAAAATATCAGCAAAAATTAGCCTTCTATGTTGTTTATCGTACTCACTCGCTTGAAAAAGTGGTCAGGAGTGTTTGTGTGCGACAAGCATGCGATTGGTTTGCGAGAAGCTCACATTTGTTGCATCAAAAATTGCTCCACTGTGCGCTCGTGCATGAGAATACATGCGAACAGTTGCCTCGCACTTATAAACGCTTCTCGCTTCGCATTGCTCTCTCGCGCTACTGTAGGTACGCGCGGCCTTGGATATGAACTACGAACTATTGCGTCGATAATGCTCTTAGCTGAAATATTTATAAAATGGCTGCCCCTATTAACATGATATTCTAATGCATGGCGCAGTACTTCTTGCCTCGAATTTGTGATGCATAATCATTCGAATATGAGGACTTGTACAGAAATCTTTGGAAAAGACTACATTGAAGAGATAAGGGTGTTTCAGTTTTTATGAAAAACTTTTTTTTTTAAATTCAATTGAACACAGAAAAATACGACTCCTTGTCGGTTTATTTAAAAACGCAGAAAGCGCGAAAAATAAAATGACAGCTCAAAATACAGTCATATACATACAATTTAACTTACACCTTTAAGTGCAGTGGTATATGGATAAAATTGACACGTTCTTTAATCTTAACAGAAACTTCCCTTATTTGGTTTTCAGAATTTTAAAATCTTTTTATATTAAATTGCCATTAAAAGGAAAATTTTAAGGTTTTAATTTCAAGCTGCGTTTTAAAGATGTCTCAAGATAAACAACACGATTGGTTCTTTAAAAATAATTGTAATCAAATATTGTTAAAAAGCTTTTAGTCTTACTATTAAAAAAAAAACTGTAACTGTCAAATGAAAACATTGAACCAAAATCACATTGATAAAAACATGTAAAAAAAAAAACAAAAAGTAAAAATAATGCAAGAAGCAAAAAATAAATGTTAAAAAAGTTAAAGTGAAAGGGTGAGAAATATACATTAGACTCGTAAATACGTATACAATAATTTCACATTTTAATTTCAACTTTCCAGCGAACTACCTATATTATGTAGGTATGTATCTATTAATTATTTTTCCCTATGCATTTTCTGTTAGCTATTCATGCAATCAAAGTTTCAAAGGCGCAAATAAAAAGAGCCGAAAATTTATCTCAATAAAAGTTCGATCATAAACGCAATATTTTGCTAGAGGCAATGCTATATGTAAAATTAAAAATAAGTGCTATGTCAGTCAATCAATAGTTGGTAGGTATCTTTAATTTCCTTCTATCCACTTCCCAGCATCAGCAATAAAGGAAGTATGGAAGTATTTACCTGCCTACTTTAAATAATTTATCATAATAAATATCGGAATATACACACATAGCTAGTTATTTCACATTTCCATAGACACATTCTTTCCACAATGTTGCCTTCATAAGATACTCCATTCCCATCGTCATAACTCATAAGTGTTGACATAATGATCTGGCACCACGCATCCAGCTATTAAATGCTCATCATGACATCTATTAGAATAAACATTAAACTTGTAGTCATCTTAACAACATTCATTTGTAGAAGACAATTCTTCGTTCTCTTCTTTCTCAGCCGTCGACATGGAAGGTTCTATCTGCGTTAATCAATTTACATTATATAATTAACTTAATCTTTATTCTTGAATTATATTCATTACATATAATAAAGCCAATATTATATTTCAATTGTCACCATATTCGTTTTGGAGTATTTCTTTTAATTGAAGAGGATTTTCATTATCTGGGAATCTTAACAGGTTATGGGCCCAGAAGCAGGCACACAAAGCAAACCAGGCAAATAAGGCAACACAGACATCCAAGGCACCTCGGCACCCCAAGTACTTGATATGGAGGAAGACAAATATAAATTGCATGTATTCGACGGGACGAATTTCAATAATTGGCGTTTCAGACTTGAAACCGATCTTGAGGAGAAAGATTTGCTTAAATTTATTCACGAAACCCTGGAACAATTTTTGGAAGGGAAAACAGTTCAAAATGAAATAAACTTAATCAAAAAACAAGAAAAGAAGTGCAAAGCTATGATTATTCATCGAATAGCAGATGACCAGCTAGAATACATTAAGGATAAAAGCACAGCAAAAGAAATTTTTGATTGTTTAACGGCGATTTTCGAGAGAAAAAGTATTGCATCTCAGATGTGTCTACGGAAGAAACTTTTAACTTTGAAATGTGGTGAAGGAGAGAGTATAGAGCAGCATTTACTCGCTTTCGATAAAGTGGTAAGAGAGTTGAAGTCGGTTGGAGCAAAATTAGAGGATACAGACATTGTTTGTCATCTTTTATTATCTCTACCTAAATCGTTTGAACCGCTTGTCACCGCATTGGAAACAGTCGAACAAGAAAAATTAACAATTGAGTTCATCAAAAGCAGATTACTCGAAGAAACAAACAAAAGAAACATGAGCGGGAACTCTCAACATACAAATGTTGCAATGCATGTAAAATCTACGTTCAAATATAAGTGCTACAAGTGTGGTAGAATTGGACACAAGAAAAGTGAGTGTAGGTCAAAGTCGCAAGTATATGGAAAAAGCTATATAAGAAAACGTGAATATCCACAGCACAGTGCGAATGTCACGGAAAGCAAATTAAACGATCAAAAATATGCGTTCGTTGCTGATTCCAAAAACGGTTCTTTATGCCCTGCAGACCGTATAGTACAGTTTTACCTCGACTCCGGTGCAACGGATCATATGGTGAACGATGAAGAGTGCTTGACTGAGTTGAAAAGCTTGCCAAATCCAATACAAATAGCTGTCGCGAGAAGTGGAATTAATATAGAAGCAACAAAAATTGGAAATATACGCGGAAAAATTATTGTTAATGACAAAAAGGTACCATTTGTAATGAAAAATGTGTTGTTCGTCAAAGAATTGTCCAACAATCTATTGTCAATACGAAAGTTAGAAGAAAAAGGACTAAAAATTGTGTTTAACAATAAAATGGTGAAAATATTTGATGCAAAAGAATTAGTGCTACAAGGAACTAGTAACGGAAAGCTCTATGAGGTGAATTTCTTTGTAAGTAGAAAGGAATACGCTGGTGTGTGCAAAAGCAATG
This sequence comes from Cheilosia impressa, assembly GCA_948293265.1. Taxonomy (NCBI): domain Eukaryota; kingdom Metazoa; phylum Arthropoda; class Insecta; order Diptera; family Syrphidae; genus Cheilosia; species Cheilosia impressa. Next base: position 62,727,141 of record OX411880.1, on the reverse strand, counting down.
AAAATCTCGAGTTGTGGCACAGGCGACTTGGTCATCTAAATAACACAGACACAATAAAATTAAAGAAGAATAAAATGGTAAGAGGAATGGAACAGATGAATACAAATGCTAATTTAGAATTTTGTGAATCCTGTATTATTGGGAAACAGAATCGAAGATCGTTCAAAAGTGTTGTTGGATGCAGATCACAAAGGCCGCTGGAATTAATACATAGTGACGTCATTGGACCGATTACTCCATTATCATACGACAATAAAAGGTACGTAGTAACTTTTATGGATGACTATACACATTTTGCAGTAGCCTATCTTCTTGAATACAAAAGTGAGGTGTTCCAGAGATTCAAAGAATATTGTGCACTCAGTACCGCACAGTTGCAACAGCCAATTTCACGTCTTCGTGTTGACAATGGTGGTGAGTATTGTTCGAAAGCATTTCAACAATTTTGTATTTCATCTGGGATTCGTCTAGAATACACTATACCATATAGTCCACAACAAAATGGCGTTGCAGAGAGATTTAACCGAGTCATCATGGACAAATCTCGAACAATGTTGCTGGAATCTAAGCTAAACAAGTCTTTTTGGAGTGAAGCAGTTTTATCTTCTATATACTTGGCAAACAGGAGTCCCACAGCAGCTTTTAAGAACACTGAACACCAATATTGCACACCGGCTGAAATGTGGTACGGTAAGAAACCTAACCTCTCTAATCTAAAAATTTTTGGATGTACAGCATACGCTCATGTTCCATCGCAACTCCGCACGAAATTGGATGGGAAATCTCAAAAGTGTATCATGCTTGGTTATGCACCGAATGGCTATCGTCTGTGGAGCCTCAACGAAAACAAAATCATCACGGCCAGAGATGTTGTATTCCACGAAACATTAAGTAAATCAGAGAAATGTGAATCATCTTGGGAGACAGAAATCAACAACGATGAAGTTGAAAGTCTTAAATTTGAGAAAGATTCAAATATGGAACGCAGTAGCGACGAAGAAGAAAACTTTGAAGGATGGTCTGAGCACGGCGAGGAAGAACATAACGGCGAGGAGGAAACCGGACACGATCTCGAGGAAGAAATTGGATGTGAACCTGAGGAACAACGTCCTACACAAACTATTTCAACTCGATCAGGTCGGGTGGTTAAATGTCCAGCTTTATACAACGATTACGATCTTTCAGCACTTAGCGCCGAAATGTATGTAAGTAGCTTGCCCAGTACGATACAAGAAGCAAAAAGCACAGAGAATTGGCCAGAATGGAAGGCTGCAATTCAGGAGGAGATAATTTCGTTGAAAAAGAATAACACATGGACACTTGTCCAACTGCCGCATGGTCGAAATATAATAGGATCCAGGTGGGTATTCCAAATCAAGAGTGATGAAAATGGAAATCCGGTTAAATATAAAGCGAGATTAGTCGCAAAAGGTTTTGCCCAGAAAGAAAATTTTGATTTTACTAATACATATGCTCCAGTAGCAAAAATTGCAACTTTAAGAATTTTGTTAGCAGTCGTGAACCAATACAATTTGTTGCTACATCAGATGGACGTGAAGTCAGCGTTTCTCAATGGAGATTTACATGAAGAAGTGTATATGAAGCAACCAGATGGATTCACTAATGGTAATTTAGTTTGCAAATTAAATAAATCTATCTATGGTTTGAAGCAGGCATCCAGAATGTGGAATGAACGTTTTCACAATTTCATTATCACATTGGGCTTTAAGAGGATGGAAGCGGATCACTGTCTATACATCCATGAAAACAAAGAGGAGATGTTGCTATTGCTTTTATACGTGGATGACCTGATTATTGCCGCCAAGGAACTCAAAGGCATTCAACAAATCAAGAAGAAATTATCTGAAGAATTTGAAATGAAGGATATGGGTGAACCAAAATTGTTTTTGGGTTTGAAGATATCTCGAGACAAGCAAACAGGTACGTTGGAATTAAGTCAACCACAATATTTAACCAATTTAGTTAGAAAATTTGGAATGGAAAATAGCACGACAATAGAAACACCTATGGAAACTAAATTGAATCTAAATACAAATACTGGCACAGAAACGAAGAATCCATATAGAGAGTTAATTGGTTGTCTTATGTATGCAATGCTATCTTGTAGACCAGATCTAAGTGCATCGTTAAACTATTTAAGCCAATTCCAAAGTAAAGCAAGCGATGAGCACTGGAATCATTTAAAAAGACTACTGAGGTACATCAAAGGAACATTAGAGCTGAAGTTAGTGTACAAACGGGATGTTAATGCACCGCTACTTGCTGGATACGCTGATGCAGATTGGGGTAACAACATAATTGATCGAAGGTCAGTATCCGGATATGTATTTAAAGTTTTCGGATGCACCGTCTCTTGGGCAACAAGGAAGCAAAGATCAGTGGCACTTTCGTCAACTGAGGCTGAAGTTGTGGCGCTTAGTAATGCAGCATGTGAGGCACTATGGATTCAACAATTGCTCATTGAAATTGGAATTAAAAATGTTACTCCGTCTACTATCTACGAGGATAATCAAGCATGCATCAAAATAGCTGAAGAGCCAAGGGAGCATAAGCGAATGAAGCACATCGATATTAAATTACATTTTATTCGACAAGTAATTCATGAAAACAAAATAATCGTTTCTTATATTCCATCAGGTCTCCAGCAGGCAGACATTTTTACAAAAGGGTTAGTCAAGAAGCAGTTCAAGAATCTGAGGAATAGCTTGGGAATGTCGTGTTGAGGAGGAGTGTTGACATAATGATCTGGCACCACGCATCCAGCTATTAAATGCTCATCATGACATCTATTAGAATAAACATTAAACTTGTAGTCATCTTAACAACATTCATTTGTAGAAGACAATTCTTCGTTCTCTTCTTTCTCAGCCGTCGACATGGAAGGTTCTATCTGCGTTAATCAATTTACATTATATAATTAACTTAATCTTTATTCTTGAATTATATTCATTACATATAATAAAGCCAATATTATATTTCAATTGTCACCATATTCGTTTTGGAGTATTTCTTTTAATTGAAGAGGATTTTCATTATCTGGGAATCTTAACAATAAGTACTGTCATTGGCCGCTGCATTGAGAGAAAAAAACAAAAAAAAAACGACCTGCCTAAGGAAATCGTTCAAACGTTTGCAAAATAAAATTAAATACGAAACCGAGGAAGTGGAATTGAGATAAAATTGTTTATAAGGTAAGTAAAATAGAAATTCAGATATTCGGCCTTACTAATAATCAAACACTAATGTCGACGATTAGCTGGTTGCCAGCTTTAGTAAAAATGTACAGCATTAGTGAAACGGTACCAATAAACAATTAGACCTCCACATTTGCTAGTGCGGCAACTTTCTTAGAAACTATTACATTTTTTGTCATCGTAGAATTCAAATTTCATAATTTGTTTTCGTGAAAAACAAGGTCAATGGTTTATTTCACAACGAGGATTTTATTCTAAAAAAAGGAATATATAAATTGGAAATTAATTTGCCCAACAGATTTCTTTTAAAGGATTTTTGAAGCTTATTATAAGCAAAAAACAAAACAGAAAATAGGAAATGCACAAAATATCCGCTGATCTGTCAAATTTCGTACGCAAATCAGTAATGTCCTATTGTTCGATCGGACACAATTTTCGGTACTTTTTATAGTACTCTTTCCTTTGTTTTCTAATACTTCACGATTGATTTATGAGTGAATTTGTGTCGTAATACGGTCTCTTTTAAATTATTCAATAAACGGAACACAGTTTTTTAGAATGCTTTGATTTATTCGTTGGCTGATAATGCAAATCAAAACTTATTGGAAGTCTAAAGATCGCATTTAGATCGTTAGCAAATGAATATTTTCGAAAGAAATATTAACATACTTATTCATTTCCGTTTGGAAAACAGTACTTGCAAAAGTATTTAGAGGTGTAAAAATAAATACATTTTGATCTTTTAAATTGCATAGCTTATATTACTTAATTCGGGAAAAAATATAAAGCCGTGGACATTCTTCTACACGAAAGCTGTCATGTTTTCTCCTAGATGAATTCGACCAAGTAATACAGAACTTTCGCACATACTACCTGATATTACTCCAGCAGTTCGAAAATTTATTATTTCGCGTGGATTTTGCTGAATGATGACATTTCTTCTATCTATATTTTTCGCGAAGTCAACCTTTTCACAACAACCATTTCCACACCAATATTTAAGATCTTCATCCAAAATCTACCTGGCGCCTAAGGTACTGAGAATTGTAAAAAAAAGGTATTCAGGTATAACCTGTCCAATACTAAATGAACAGATATTTTAATCTCTTAGCGACTACTCTCAAGAAATTCTTGGATTCGCTACAAACTAAAATGAAAATCAATCATAAAGCAAGCACTAACCATTTCTTTTAATCAAAATATTCGAAGTACATATTTTAACCCACATATTAATAAACGCTGCGTTAAAGTTATCAACTCGTTACGTAAAATTTTTGTATGCTATCTGATGCCTTTTGTTTATTAATAGGGGGTTGGTAAGTGCTTGGAAATAAAACAAAAGTGCATTAGGTATTTTTAAATTTTGTGAATACATTTGTACAAATTTGTGTTTGCTAAAACCACTTGCATTGCTGTATTCCAACGAATAAAATCAGAAAACATTTACAATTTACTAAAATTAGTTTATAATTATAAACGTTCAGGCTGAACAATAGCGTATGTATATTTGCTCCTATTACGAAATTCCATACCATCATTTAGGAGGGTTGGGCAACACGCAACACTCCTCTGCAAAATGACATTTCGGGAGGATTTATTTAGCTAATGCCCGAGATAAACATAGGTTTCTGAACATTAACATTTAACCCTACAGTTAGCGATATTCTGGCAACTATATTTGTTTATTGGTAAAGGGATTTTGGAAAGTGTGGGGTCTTTGCATAAACTGCCAGACTAAAGTTGATTATTGGTAAGGCCGATTGTTTTCATAATATTTTGTATCATTTCTTTGATTATTGTGTGGAAATAATTAGTGTCAAATGTCACTTTGCCGCTGGCGCTAGGGTTCCAGCGCGGACGTTCCTTCATCTGGGATATTTTGTGCTAGACATCTAGTGGGCAATGCATCGCGGCCATTGTCACGCTAAAAGTACACTGGTCCTACTACACTACACACTAAATACAACTAGCTGTATGCTATATCATGCAAAAAGTACTCGATCTCGATTTTCATCATCGATTTCATTGGCCGCATTCAAGAATCTAGTTATCTTAAGTCGACTAGATTGGTCTGGAGGAGTTGTAACCTGAACGCAAAAACTAGATTAGTCGGGAACGTCACTTTTTCTGCGTCAGGTACATATGAGAACTGTTAACTGTTGTTTTCGATTTGGCTATTCAGATTTTGATCTGAGGCTTCAGATTTCAGCTGCCAAATCGAACATAAAATACGAATTATATTGGTTCTTGTGTGTATTGAGTTGGCCGTAAAAAATTTTTTTTTCACTTCCACTGGAAATCCATTTCAATTGATTTTTACACTGTTGGAGTAAATTGACTCAATTCTAAATTATAAATATGAAATTTAAATTATTTATTGTTCAATTTAATTCAATTCAATTAATTGTAACTTTTTTTTGCCCATGTAAACGCTATTTTAAATAACATGTCAAAATTAAGTCTACACTTTTCATCTGTCACTTTAATGACATTTAATCCTGAATTTTTGTTGTTGGATATAAAAAGAATAAAAAAAAACCTTACATATTGAAAAGAAGTGGTTGAGTTATTCTTTGTTTTAAAAGGAAACAAAAATAATTGAAGAAAAGTGGACAAGAAACCAGCTGCCAGTGCATCTTCACGTTCCGAATTTCGGTTGCAGAATATTGCCTTGCCAACATTCGCCGGGAGCTACGAGAATTGGACGTCATTTTACAACACATTTTGTTCCCTTGTTCACAACAATGAATCGTTTACTGAGATTGAGAAATTTCTCCATCTCAAATTTTTTCTGACAGGTGAAGCTGATCGCTTACTTCAACATTAAACCATCGAGAAGGGAAACTATGAGATGGCGTGGACAATTTTAACATCACGCTATGATCATAAGCGCGTATTAGTTAATGAATTGCGCATTAACTAATACGCGCTTATGATCATAGCGTGATGTTAAAATTGTCCATTGCGCATTAACTAATACGCGCTTATGATCATAGCGTGATGTTAAAATTGTCCACGCCAAGGTTTTTTTGGTCAGGCAGAAAGTGTGTTGGGCTTAAAAAATTTTGCTAGATTTTTCCACCGAGTGTCGACATTCACTTAAAAACTTAGGCCTCCCTGTACAGCACTCGGATTCAATATTAATTTACATTTTGTTGCAGAAGGTTCCAGGTTCAACACAACAATTATGGGTGAAGAAACTGGGTTCAAGCAAGGAGTTGCCGACATTCGCCGACTTTTCGGATTTCTTGGAAACCAGATTTCGGACACTGGAGGTTCTGGAGCAGCAGAAGAAGAAACCATCGAGTAAGAATGCCACATCAAAAGCAGCGTTTCACGTAAAAAAATCGTCAGAAGGAGCAATATAGGTGCAAAGTGTGCAACAAAGGCCGACACTCATTGCGGAAATGCAACAAATTTTTGAAAATGGACATCTCTGAGCGGTACAACATCGTAAAAAAAATTGGAGTCTGCGAAAACTGTTTAGCTTATAGCCATTCCACGCACCAATGCCCTACCCAAATGTGTTGTGGTTACTGCCAACAAAAACACAATTCTTTACTCCATTTCAGCAATAATCCAATCAATCAGCAGCTCACTTCACACTCACACTCATACCCTACACAACACATTACTCCCTACAATATACCAAACTCCACACAATATCAAATTTCTAACTCAAACCACACACCACTCAATAGCAATCCAATACAGTCCATTAATCATACCAAACTCATACCAAGTTAGTAGTACAATCAACCCATCTGCACCGAGTTTTCAACCTCCTCAGTCTGAGCCGCCGACAACATCAGGATACTCAGGTCCATTTAGCTACTGCTGTAATCAAGGTCAAGGACTCAAGAGGAACATTTATCAATCTTCGTGCCTTAATTGATTCGGGCTCAGAAGCCACTTTCATTACATAGGCTGCTGTTCAGGCGTTACGACTTAAACGTCGCCGTATTTTTTCGAATGTGTCAGGGCTTGGGAAGGTCAGCAGTGGTACATGTCACAGTTCGGTTGACATAACCATTCGAATTTCGTGACCAGGACACGAGCATACATTTTCAAATCACTGACTGGGCTTCTTCCGGCCAAAGAACTGACAACTAAGAAGTGGGATCACATCGATGGTCTACAATTAGCTGATCCGCACTTATTTAAGCCCATGGATATACTTCTGGGAAGTGACTTTTATTCGGAAATCATTCTTCCAGAATCATCCGAAATGATGATACCGTATCACCGATAGCCCAAAGCACTCTGCTGGGATGGATCCTTATAGGAAAACTTCCATTGGAACCGACACCTGTTCGAAGCTTTGCGCAAGTTTTTGATCTCGATTCTCAAATGCAACGGTTTTGGGAAATTGAAGAATCACTATTCCAGGATTTCGAGGCACAGGAAGATCGAATATGCGAGGAATTTTTTGTGGAAAGCACCAAACGGAGGCCCAATGGAAGATACCAAGTTAAGCTGCCCTTTAAAGAGATGCGTTACCCGGCAATGGGAACATCTTTGGACGGTGCTTTAAAGAGGTTCTATTAGTTGGAGAGAAGGTTTCTGCACAACCCTACACTGAGAGAAAACTACACGAAATGTATCAAGGAGTATATTCAACAAGGTCACATGAAGCTACTTGAAGACGAGGACAAAACAATACTTTTAACCAGTTACCATTACGCTGTTCCGCACCATGCTGTATTCAAGGAAGCAAGTTCGACTACTAAGTTGCGAGTTGTCTTCCATGCTGGTGCCAAAACTTCCGATGGTAAAGGGTTTTTCAACAGGGACGCTACAAAAGTAGAGCGACAAGGACAGCAAACGACGCCGAATTTCTTGGCGCTCTTTTGACATTTCTCTTCAGTAAGGTTTGCCATTTCATGATGGAAAGATATACGAGCCAACAACGAGTCGAAATTATTAAAATTTACTACCGAAATTCGGAGTCAGTGGCCTCAACGTTAAGAGCGCTACGTCCAATCGTCATAATCGTCCTAGCAGATCAACAATTGAGCGTCTAGTGGAAAAATTTGAATCCACAGGCACAGTACAAAATGTTCCCGTGCCAGTGAGACAAAGAAGTGCCCGTAGTGTCGAGAATATTGCTGCCGCTGCGGCTTCAGTTGGAGAAAGCCCAAATGTGTCTCTCGCACGTCGTTCTCAAGCGTTGGGCAATTGTGACGTCGTTGTGGCGAATTTTGCGAAAAGATCTTGGCCTACATCCTAACAAGATTAAACTGATGCAAGAACTGAAGCCGCTTGACTACCAGAAGCGTCGTATGTTCGTGATTTGAGCTGAGCAACAACTTGAAAATGATTCGGATTTTCATCGAAAAATCATCTTCAGCGATGAGGCTCATTTCTGGCTGAATGACTTCGTCAATAAACAAAATATGCGGTATTGGTCAGGCAGCAATCCACACGTACTCCATGAGTCATCATTGCATCCCGAAAAAATTACGGTGTGGTGTGGTTTATGGGCCGACGGCGTCATTGGGCCGTACTCCTTCCGTGATGATCAAGACCAGCACGTTACTGTGAATGGGAATCGCTACCGTTCAATGATAACCGAATATTTTTGGCCCCAATTGGATGATATGGACTTGGAGGACATGTGGTTCCAACAGGACGGTGCCACAAGCCACACAGCGAATGTCACAATCATTGGAAACAAAGTTTGGAGAACGTGTTATCTCACGAAATAGTCCAGTCGCTTGGCCGCCTCGGTCGTGCCGTTAGACTATTTCCTGTGGGGCTACGTCAAGTCTATGGTCTATGCCAACAAGCCAGCGACGATTGATGAACTTCGTACGAATATCGAACGTGAAATAGCAGCAGTATCGGCCGATTTAAGCTTGAAAACCGTCGAAAATTGGGTTCAGCGTCTGGACTTCTGCAAGCGTACCCGTGGTGGCCATGCAAAAGAAATCGAGTTCTATTCATAATGGCATCGAACGTACTTTCACAGGAAAAAATAATTTCATTGATATCGAAAACCGATTTGTTTTATTTAAAAAAACTTTTGTAGCGCTCTTATTGAAAAACCCTTTACTTCGCTGAACGATCATCTGCTAGTAGGTCCTAAAATACAAAACGATGCTATAAATATCATTCAGCGTTGGAGAGAGCATCAATATACGCTGACGGCAGATATGGAAAAAATGTATCGGCAGATCTTCGTGGACAGACATGATGCTTACTATCAGCCGATATATTGGAGAGATGATCCACAGCAGCCCGTGAAGCTTTACCGATTGGACACAGTTACCTTTGGTACCGCATCTGCTCCATATTTGGCGATTCGGACACTTCGTAGAAGTCACCAAACGCACAATGCTGTCTACCATTGCTAAACTTTTTGATCCACTTGACTGATGATGCAGGAACTTTGGAGACCAACGAAGGGATGCGATCTACGAAGGTACATTGCATTACACAGGATGAAAATGAGTTTAGCTCTTTCATACATAAGAACTCGGATTTGTTGAGAGAAATTCCGGCGCACTATTGTTAAAGGAGCTTCATTCAGCGTTGTTGACAGCCGTCTATGTTGTGCAACAGGAAATGTTTTCACTGGAAGGAGCAGATGTTCGACAAAAAGACACAAAAATTAACACAGTTGACATAAATCAGCTGAAACAGGAAGACCAATTGTATAACATTACAAACTCTAGTCTCATATTCATAGTAACGATAACCCTCCTGGTCGTCATATTCAAAGCTTTTCCAATCCGAAGGGGAATCACACTCTGCTTCAGCAAAAACGCGAAAGCTGAAACTCCAGCAGAAGCAATAAAACAAAAAAAAAAGGTAATGATCGTGTGTGGATGGGCGCATCGTTCCGTAAATGAACACTACTTCATTGACCGAGATTTTTTTAACCTTTGAAAGGAGAGAGAATGAAATGGAGTATTTAGTGTGACGTTAAGCAATTTGCTTCCTGTTTTTGTGGGAAGATACGATAGACATTGAGTAAGAAATGGTGGCTGCATGTGTGTAGTGTAGGTACAGTTATATTTTGTTATATGGAAAATGCTTAATGGGTGGAGGGTAGGCAATGTAATGTGATTGGCATCAACAATAATAAAGCCGCAAAAATGGATAGAATCTGGTGGAAGCCACTTTTCAGGTCAGAACGGTAAAGAATTTGCTCTGTCCTAGTTGAGCCAGTACCTCATGGATCTCTGGAATTGGGTAGCGATCAGAAATTGTTACAGTGTTCAATTTCCTGTAGTCGATTACTAGCCTGTATTGCTTGTTTCCAGATGGGTCGGATTTTTTTGGTACAATCCACACGGGTGAATTGTACGGGGAACGGGATGGTTTTATGATTTTATTCTCTAGCAGTTCGTTAATTTGTTTTTCAACTTCGGTTCGAAGCGATGCAGGGTAAGGATAATATTTCGAATATACTGGGGACTCTGAGTTTGTTCGGATTTCACCCTCAACTTTCGTTGCATATGTAAGTTTTTCGTCTGGTTCGGAAATTAGGGAGGGGAATTTGTTTACAAGAGCGCTGACTATTTCTTTTTGCTGTTTTTGCATTTGGTCAGTTTTCTCAGATAGCGAATTTACTGTCTGAGAAACAAAGTGCTTGAACTGTATCTTTAGCCTGTTCCGTATTATCATGAAGTTTTCTCTTGTATGCATAACCGCGGAGAGTTGTCTTAGGCTGTCGTTTCCTATGATACCATGGAACGACTTCAAGGTTGGGAATAGAAAGAATTTTAGTTTGATGTCTTGTTGGCCGAATAGATTAAGGAAGGTATGGCCAGTTATTCTCACGTCGCCTGCAATTGATTTTGCTAGGAAGGTTTGCTCGTTTGGGAAAGATTTTATTGCTAGGTATATAATTTTTGCTCGATCCGGTGTCAATTAAAAAGTTTAGAATTTCATTACTCTTCGTCCTACACTGGAAGTAAGGTAGCGAAGAGTCGCTTAACCTAAAAAATGGATATCATTATACTCTGAAGTATCCATTTGGGGAGTGTTGATTTCTGCGTTCGAAGAATCAGATTCTTCAGCTTGTTCTCGCATATACTCGACTAGGTTAGGGTAGTTTTGTGCTTCTTCTACGGTAGAAGAAAGCGTATAAATCGTTGGAGGATATTTCATCGCATGGGGGCGGACTGAACTCTGGGACAGGGTCTATATGGAAGTTCCTCTGCATCTTTTGGGGTACTTGATTCCTGAAAGAATCGGTGTGTACTTGTGGTCTCTTCCCGGTGTATTTAAATTGTTGAGGTCGGTTTTGGTAATTTATTGCCTCGGACCTGATCGTAGAAGTATCCATCGGTTCTGGTTTCGGCTGTGGTTTCAGTGCAGAAGGTCTGGGGGGAGCTTGATAAGGATTGTTATATGGGTAGCCAAATTGTGGCTGTTTTTGGAAATAAAAATTCTGTTGGGGATATGTTTGCGGAACGTACGCTATTTGTGGAAAAAACGGCTGTTTGGTGTTTGCAGAATGATGCTGGGTATATCTATTGCGTTGTGATGTAGGTGGGGGCAACTGAATAGGTTAACTAACAAGAGAATTCGTGCTATTAGCGTAATTCGACCAGTTTGAGACATAGATTCAGGGCTTGGGGCAGGTCGGATGGCTCTCGAATGCCCAGTAGTTTGGGTAAGTCGCCGTTAAGGCCTCGCACGAACGTGTTCCTTGGAGTGACTCATAAGTTTTTAAAATGCGTTCCACGCTTTTTCGCCAAGAGCTAAACTCGCCTGGCTTTCCAGAGAAGTCTCGAACGACGTCTGGTATTTTATCGAGTTCTTCAACATTATCTCTTAGTTCGGGATTTATGGCTTGATCATGTATAGCAGGAATTTCAAAATTTGGTCTTACAATAGAATTAACGATACCGGTGATAATACCAATTAATTCAGGGGATGGTATGACAGGGTGTTGAGCCTGTGGCTGAAGGGGATTTTCTGGTGCCATAGGTCTCGGTTGAGCCTGCGGCGGTTGTTGGTTCAATTGTGGGGGAATGTTTAAAACGGGGGGGCGGATAAGGTTATTATAATTCGCCATTTGAGAGAGAATGCCTTAAATCACTGAGTATTACTATTTCTAATTCTTTTTTTACTGAAGAACTGATTTTATTTCAAATTATTTACTAGATAGCAGCTCTTTGCCCAAAATTTTTACGGAAATAAATCTTCTATTCTTGAGCCTATAAGTTTATAATTAGATTCCTTAAAATATAATGTATAATTCACTTCTTAATAGCTATTACCTACAGCACAATGATGATCGTTTGCGATCTCGTTACAGTTACTAGGGGGCCTTAAGATTTCTCCAGAGGAGTTGTTCCTCACGCACAGATGATTTAATTTCTTTAGTGTATTAAGAATTAGGACGCTTTTCTTCTTTTTTTATGTACTATGACATTACTTATTCACTATTCTTTTATGTATCGTGACGATTTATTTATTTTGCTTTAGTGTACTATGAACTGCGGCACTTTTTAGGAGCCAAAGCTCTTTATTTATCCACGATCAGAACAAAACTCAAACTTATTCTATTGTTTACATGTATTTATAAGAGAAGAAATGTATTGTATGAAATCGCAGACACTGCGTCGGCGATTTCCTCGGAATTGCGGCTTGTGGGAACTGCTGATTGCGGCTTGTGGGAATTGCTGATTTGGGTGTTGGGTGCAATGCGATCCCGCATGTGCACGAGTTTTATCGCTGTGTCGGAAGTTGATTGACCTCTACCTCGGTCAATCTTTTAGGTGTTAACTTATATCCTACCGAGTAAATGAGGCCACACGGTAGTTGAATAAACTGCAAATAACATATTTTTTGTTCAATAAAAGTACTTTTTTTAACGTCACTGGAAAGAGGATAATCAACGCATTATAAAACATAATTGTTTTGTGTTTGAAGTTGTTCCGCATTAGAAATATCGAACTGCTTAAATATGGGCAGTTGAACACATTTCAGACTTCCCTTAAATTGCGTATAAAAAGTGTCTAGTAGTGCGGATTGTCTTCTTATTAATACTGTTGGATAAGATGATTACCCACATTAGATATGTGTAATTTCAGCGTTTGTAGTTCCACAGTTGTTGAATAATCCGGTCGCTTAAATGCGAAAATATCAAAAATTTAATTGGGAAAAAAACTTGGCAGGTAGTGGCAAATTACTTTTTATGACTTTGTTCGAAAGGGATTGGTAGTTTCATTGAAAAAAAAACATATTTCACCCTTTACAGCTTCCTAGAAATGGAAATATCGGATCGCTTAAAAATGGGCAATTATGACCATTTTAGGCTTCCCTTAAATTGCGAATAAAAAGTACCCAGTCGTGCGGTCAACCTTGTATTTTATAGCATGTAATGAACAGTTTGTGTATATTAGAAATGTGAAGTTTCATTGTTTATAGTTAAACAGTTTTTGAGTTATCGGGTTGCTTAAATGGGTATCTAAACCGAATTTATCAAAAATTAAATTGCGAAAAAAAACTTTAACCGTTAGTGGAAAATGAGTTTTGATGACTTTGTTAGAAAGAGAAGGGTAGTTTCATTGGAAAAAAACATATTTGATACTTCATAGCCTTTTAGCAATGGAAATATCGAATCGCTTAAAAATGTGCCCATTTTCTCCATTTTTAAGCGATTGAGGCTTTCCTTAAATTGCGAATAAAAAGTTGTCTGTAAGACGGATTGTCTTATTTTTTATATCAGAGGTAATAAGGGTGCATAGAATAGAAATGTAGAATTTCATCGTTTGTAGTTCAACAGTTTTTGAGTTATGAGCCCCTTAAATTGGGGTCTGTATTTGCTTAAATTTTAAATAAATCATAAACCGTTAGGCCGATTGACGCAATTTGAATTTCATTAGATTAGTGAAGTGGAACACTTTCGAAAATAGAACATTTGATCACTCTGCTTGCTACGGTTTTGGAGATAACACGGATTTAAAGAATTGGATTTTTTTTTCAAATGGTTCTAACTTTCTAACGGTTGAACTACAAACGAAAAAAATTTCACTACAAACGAATGTCTATCGAACTGCACTTCACGTTTTTCATTCTAGAAAAAGTGCGCGCTAACTTCACAAAAAACAAGTAAAAGTGTTATCATCGGCCTGGCCGATGCTTCGATACCCTCCACTGCATACAAGTCATGCAAAATTGGTTTTGTGAGGGAGGTACCAGAACTACTTGACCGACATAGCAGGTTTTCTATACCAACCTGACACCGATAAAAAGAAGTCCTTTCACCAAATTTCATTCACCTACGTCAATTACTTTGGGCGCTATCGTGCTTTCAACAGACAGAGAGGCATGAGTCCAATATTGGTTTTGTATGGGAGGTACCAGAACTACTTGACCGACATAGCCCATTTTCAATACCAACCTGACGCCGATAAAAAGAAGTCCTTTCACCAAATTTCATTCACCTACGTCAATTACTTTGGGCGCTATCGTGCTTTCAACAGACAGAGAGGCATGGGTCCAATATTGGTTTTGTATGGGAGGTACCAGAACTACTTGACCGACATAGCCCATTTTCAATACCAACCTGACGCCGATAAAAAGAAGTCCTTTCACCAAATTTCATTCACCTACGTCAATTACTTTGGGCGCCATCGTGCTTTCAACAGACGGAGAGACATATGGGTCCAATATTGGTTTTGTATGGGAGGTACCAGAACTACTTGACCGACATAGCCCATTTTCAATACCAACCTGACGCCGACAAAAATAAGTCCTTTCACAAAATTTCTTTCACCTACGTCAATTACTTTGGGCGCTATCGTGCTTTCAACAGACAGACAGACAGACAGACAGACAGACAGACAGACAGACAGACAGACAGACAGACGGACATGGCTAAATCGATACAGAATGTGATCCTGATTCATAATATATATACTTTATGAGGTCTCCGGTGACTCCTTCTTGGCGTTACAAATGTATGGGCAAAGTGAATATACCTTCCTGTGGAGGGTATAAAAAAAGTTTCAATTTCGCTTAAATTTGATATAAATCGTAAACCGTTAGGCGGATGGATTGGTTACGTGGAAAACTGTTGAAAATAGGAAATTTCATCACTTGGCTTTGTACCGTTTCGGAGATAACGAGGGTTTTAGGTCGACTGCTTAAATTGCATATAAATTCTCTTTGGTTGGAACAATTTTGCTATTTTTGGTTTTATTAGATAGAGCATACATGCTTTCTACCAACTAACCAGTTTTTGTCGTTTGTAGTTGTCCAGCATTTGAAATATCCGTCCCCTTAAGTCGGGTTGCGCGGACGATTTCATCCATTTTCTTATATTTTGAATAAACCGTTATCTATGAAAAAAAGATCACTTTTTTATTCCATTAGAAGCATCTAATAGAAAGCATTAGAAAAAAATACATTTCACTACTTTGAGTTGCTTAATAACCGAAATATTGATATGAGTTTATGTGAAAAACTACTGTTTGCATAAGTTGCATCAAAATCTTGTTATTTGTGATAAAAGCAAATCATTTGAATTGGATTAGATGGACAGGAGTACAGAGTTTGCAAAATATATGTTTTTGTTGCTATAAATTGTTTAAAAGTGGTCGTTTTTTAAGGTTATTCAAAGAAGTAGAAAAAATTGTTAGATAAAAACGGATTTTATTGATTGGTTGTTATTGCTAATTGACAAATTATGACTCATATCGATGGACACGGATGAATGCTTTGCGGAAATGTGTTTACCGTTCTTTTGTTGTTGTTGGGAAATCGATATAATGGATGCAAACATGAAATGATGAATTTTTTGATTTTAATTGCGTTTTAAATGTAAGTAACGCTTGAGTGAATTCAGAAATTTTAAATGCAGTTATTTAAGTTGGGATGTGCTTAATGCAACAGTAATACCAGAAAAAATCTGTCTATTGGAAATTCGGAGTTATAGATGCAAACACAAATGTCCTTATATCTCCGAAATGAGACATTTTTGGGAAAAAAGAATTTCACTACCAACAACTAAATACAAACGATTTCGAATGCAACTGGCTAGTTTTCATTTCAAAAGCTCAGAAGTGCGCGCTTCTAACTTTCTAACGGTTGAACTACAAACGAAAAAAAATTCACTACAAACAACTACAATCGAATGTCTATCGAACTGCATTTCACGTTTTTCATTCTAGAAAAAGTACGCGCTAACTCCACGTAGGTAATATACCTTCCTGTGGAGAGTATAACAAGTAAAAGTGTTATCATCTTCCTGGCCGATGCTTTGATACCCTCCACTGCATACAAGTCATGCAAAATACCACAACTACTTGTCCGACATAGAACATTTTTAATACCAACCTAACGTCGATAAAAGAAGTCATTTCACAAAACTTCATTCACCTAGGTTGATTCCTTTGGACGCTATCGTGTTTTCAACGGAAAGAGGGACACATGGGTTCAATATTGGTTTTGTATGGGAGGTACCAGAACTAGTTGACCGACATAGCCCATTTTCAACCTGACGCCGATAAAAAAAGTCCTTTCACCGAATTTCATTCACCTACGTCAATTACTTTGGGCGCTATCAGAATGTGATCCTGATTCAGAATATATATACTTTATGAGGTCTCCGGTGATTCCTTCTTGCCGTTAGAAGTGTATTGGCAAAGTGAATACACCTTCCTGTGGAGGGTATAACAAGTAAAAGTGTTATCATCGGTATGGGCGATGCTTTGATACCCTCCACTGCATACAAGTCATGCAAAATACCAGAACTACTTGACCGACATAGCCCATTTTCAATACCAACCTGACGCTGATACAAAGATGTCCTTTCACGAAATTTTATTCACCTACGTCAATTACTTTGGGCGACAGACAGACAGACAGACATGGCTAAATCGATTCAGAATGTGATCCTGATTCAGAACATATATACTTTATTAGGTCTCCGGTGACTCCTCTTTGGCGTTACAAATGTATTGGCAAAGTGAATATACCTACCTGTGGAGGGTATAAAAAGAAGTCCTTCTAGCCAATTTTATTCACCTACGTCAATTACTTTGGGCGCTATCGTGCTTTCAACAGACAGAGAGACACATGGGTCCCATATTAGTTTTGTATGGGAGGTACCAGAACTAGTTGACCGACATAGCCCATTTTCAACCTGACGCCGATAAAAAAAAGTCCTTTCACCGTATTTCATTCACCTACGTCAATTACTTTGGGCGCTATAGTGCTTTCAACAGACAGAGAGACACATGGGTCCCATATTAGTTTTGTATGACAGGTACCATAACTATTGGACAGACATAGCCCATTTTCAATACCAACCTAACGCTGATAAAAATAAGTCCTTCCACGAAATTTCCTTCACATACATCAATTACTTTGGGCGCTATAGTGCTTTCAACAGACAGAGAGACACATTGGTCCAATGTTGATTTTGTATGGGAGGTAACATAACTATTTGACAGACATAGCCCATTTTCAATACCAACCTGACGCTGATAAAACCTAGGCGAATGATGTTTGGTGAAAGGACTTCTTTATTTCTTCATTAGGTTGGTATTAAAAATGGGCTATGTCGGTCAAGTAGATCTGGTACCTCCCTCACAAAACCAATTTTGCATGACTTGTATGCAGTGCAGTGATGGTACATAAAAAAAATAAAAATACCTACCACGGGCCCAAAAAATCCCTACCGACATAAGATTTCCCCTACAAATCTGCTTGCCTACATAATATTTGGCAAAAGTGTTCAAATGGTATATTTATTTTATTTATTTTTATTTTTTAATTAAAAAAGTTCATTACTTATATAAAATTAGTTTTTTTTTTTCATAATATTAATGTTATCTAATATTATGCAAAAAAAATTATTTACAAATAGGAAGGCAAAACAATAAATTAGTAGGCTGTTGATAGAAAGTAATAAATTTTAAATATAAATTCATTAAATTAAATTAGTATGTATATTTAAATAATTCAAATGAGAGTAAATATATAAATAGAAAATATAAGTATTGAAAAAACATATTACATGTAGGAAACATAAGTTCATCAACGAAGTTGGGAATTTTATTTATTGCAAACCAAAATTTGCTCAACATCTAGTTCTAAAGGGATAAAGAAGAGACAAAAGGCGCAAACGAATGCCTGTTCAGAAGGACATTTTAAGAAGAGTGTACTTGGGCGAAAAAATTGAATGAAAATAGAATTGTGAATTCAGGGTAAGAGGTATGTGGCAAGATCTCAAATCTAATTTCTCTACAGAAATACGAAACCAAATCATACATTTTTTATACAATATAAAAAAATACCTTCGTTTACAGCCAACGGTTTTTAATATTTAAAATCTGTCATTTTTCCCCTACGGAGCAATTTTTTAGTTGAAAATACCTACATGTAGGGATTTTTCCCTACGTGTACCATCACTGATGCAGTGGAGGGTATCAAAGCATCGGCCAGGCCGATGATAACACTTTTACTTGTTAAATTCCCAAACAAATCAAAAATAAATTGCCGATTAGTCGAAAGAGTTTCACTCCTTTAAAATAAGTGTTAATAGAATACATCTTTGAAATTTTGGTCACTCTATTCAGAGACATTTTAGACCGTACGTTTGTTTTTGCAATTTATATGTATATGATATAAATAACTTAAGACCATGTAAACAACTCTTGAACATATCTCGATTTTCTCATATTATGTACTACCAGCACGTTTAATATTTTCTTTTGTGGACTGCGCACATTTCTAAATTGCACGTTTTATTAATAAAAAGTTTGCTGTTGGAGTTTGATTAATTGAATAGTTTTTGTTTAATATTTATAAAAAAAAAAACGATTTTTTAAAGATCAGATGCAAAATTGAGTTTAAGTGATTGTTTATTCTACAAGAAATGGAAAGCGAAACTTACAGTTCTGAACGAAAAATTTATTTATCTAAAGGGTCTGTGGCGGAACGGATTATGATGTTTGAAAAGTGCCCTGAAATTAATGCTCCCAACAGGAATATAAAGCGTATAGAGAAAAGCCTTTTGAAAGTAAGTGTTTATTTAGTTAGATTATAATGTACCTTCATATAATAATTATTATAAACCGATCGTGTTTGATTATTTATACCTTCTGGTTTCAAGAAGGTTATACTTCTTCTCATTCTCTATCGACAAATCTATACATATATAAAAAAAAAGTGTCCGAAGCGATGTAATCCCATAACTCGAGATTGGCGAACCGATTTTAATGATAAATACTTTGTTTGAAAGGTATTTTCTTAGTACGGGTTTTAAAAAAAAATAAAAATTAAAATGTCCTACTTTGACCAACCAGCGTGTTACGAGTATAAGTTTTTTTTTAAATTTTTTTAAATAAAATTTTTTTTTTATACCCTCCACGGGAAGGTATATTCACTTTGCCAATACATTTGTAACGGGAAGAAGGAGTTACCGGAGACCTTATAAAGTATATAAAATTCTGAAGCACGATCACATTCTGAATCGATTTAGGCATGTCCGTCTGTCTGTCTGTCTGTCTGTTGAAAGTACGATAGCGCCCAAAGCAACTGACATAGGCGAATGGAATTTGGTGAGAGAACTTATTTATCGGCGTCAGGTTGGTATTGAAAATGGGCTATGTCGGTCAAGTAGTTCTGGTACCTCCCATACAAAACCAATATTGGACCCATGCCTCTCTGTCTGTTGAAAGCACGATAGCGCTCAAAGTAATTGACCTAGGTGAATGAAATTTGGTGAAAGGACTTCTTTTTATCGGCGTCAGGTTGGTATTGAAAATGGGCTAGGTCGGTCAAGTAGTTCTGGTATTTTGCATGACTTGTATGCGGTGGAGGGTATCAAAGCATCGGCCAGGCCGATGATAACACTTTTACTTGTTATACCCTCCAGAGGAAGGTATATTCACTTTGCCAATACATTTGTAACGCCAAGAAGGAGTCACCGGAGACCTCATGAAGTATATATATTCTGAATCAGGATCACATTCTGAATCGATTTAGCCATGTCCGTCCGTCTGTCTGTCTGTCTGTCTGTCTGTCTGTCTGTCTGTCTGTCTGTCTGTTGAAAGCACGATAGCGCCCAAAGTAATTGACGTAGGTGAACGAAATTTGGTGAAAGGACTTCTTTTTATCGGCGTCAGGTTGGTATTGAAAATGGGCTATGTCGATCAAGTAGTTCTGGTACCTCCCATACAAAACCAATATTGGACCCATGTGTCTCTCCGTCTGTTGCAAGCACGATAGCGCTCAAAGTAATTGACGTAGGTGAACGAAATTTGGTGAAAGGACTTCTTTTTATCGGCGTCAGATGGGTATTGAAAATGAGCTATGTCGGTCAAGTAGTTCTGGTACCTTCCATGCAAAACCAATATTGGACCCATGTGTCTCTCTGTCTGTTGAAAGCACGATGGCGCCCAAAGTAATTGACGTAGGTGAACGAAATTTTGTGTAAGGACTTCTTTTTGTCGGCGTCAGGTTGGTATTCAAAATTGGCTATGTCGGTCAAGTATTTCTGGTACCTCCCATACAAAACCAATATAAGACCCATGTGTCCCTCTTTCCGTTGAAAACACAATAGCGTCCAAAGGAATCAACCTAGGTGAATGAAGTTTTGTGAAAGGACTTCTTTTATCGTCGTTAGGTTGGTGTTAAAAATGGGCTATGTCGGTCAAGTAGTTCTGGTATTTTGCATGACTTGTACGCAGTGGAGGGTATCAAAGCATCGGCCAGGCCGATGATAACACTTTTACTTGTTTTTTTTTTTCATTTTGTTTATATTTATTTTGGCTACAACCAATAAAAGAATCAAATTTGAATGTAACATATCGTATCACAATAGGACTGTCAGATAGACACGCAAGGTAACGCCATCTATTATCGATCCATGGAGATCCATTTTGTTCCATTTTGTTTCATGTGTGGTGGCGCTGTCCACGTTGACTGTGCCATTTAATTCAGTTGCGCAGTTTCTCCATTCGTTGCTGTTTCAGCGTCCATATTGCACTTTGCGAATTCGTGTTTTGTTCGATCGAATAACGTTTGCCGGCCATTGCGCATTACAGATTCGGATTTCTTCATTGCGATTTTGTGAGGTTTTGTGAATTAAAATTGATAATCTATACCTATATATAAAAATTGAGCCTTAAAATTGTGTTCGTTTGTCTCCGATTCACGCCGTAACGCATCATCCGGTATTGGTATTGATCCATAATATCACTTTTGTGATTTGAATGATTTTTATAGTGCTTTGACATCTCAAGATGTCATTCGAGAAGCTGAAGACCGGAGCAAAAAATGTGTTTGTACTGTAAAATACGTTTTTAGTTTTTATGAGAAATCAATTATTTTTTGTCAAAATACTTTTTCTAGTTTTTAATCAGGTTTTTCATATTTTCCCAACATTTTGAAAAAGTTTAGTCCTGCGGTTCCTACGCTGGTACCTTTAACTTATTTTCAAGATTGAAGATAAGATAAATTGATTTCTTATAATGTAATTTTTTCTTTTAGTTTGTGTCAAAAATGCCACCTCAGCGAAGAAGTGATATTGGTAGTCGGTCGTGTAGAACGCAAAATAGAAGTAAATGAAAGGCAAAATCAATTGTTGCAAAATTATCCCTTTTGGAAGACAAAAAAAAAACGCGATTGTAGATTCGGCTGCGTACCCGGCGGTCAAAAGTCGAGAATGACAGATGGGCGAAAACCAGCTGACGAAGGGCGAACAAAAGGGAAATCGTGTGCAACAAGCAGCGCGTTGGTCGCTGCTACTCTCGGCCACTTAGCTGGGGTGGGTCCAAAAACACAATGCAGAAAACCTGCGATAGGGTGGGCGCCAAACAATCTTTGAAAGGAATTGCTGAACCTTTTGTAGAAAATGCCGACGATGATTGCTGTGGGGAAAAGATAAAACAAAGACAAGATATTTTGAGTTATAAAAGCTCGGTGTGAGCACGGCTATTTATTGATGGTAATAAAAAGAATTAAGTTTTGTATGCGATGCGACCAGACGGCCGTAAAAAAAAATAGAAAAGCTGTCTGATGCGACAAACGGAATTTTGGGTTTCGATTACGGTTTTCTAGCCGTTGGAATTGGCTCGTTATCGCGTTGTCTGAACGGTTAAAGATAACAACGGAAAGGGTTCCGCGTCCCGTTTTTTTCCGGGAACTTTACGAAACGGAAGCCAACGGAATTATTTCAACTTTTCAGAAATACCTAACTGACGATCACTTTCCTTTTACTCTACTTATATTTCTTTTCTGGATTCCTCCTATTTCTTCTCCTCTTCTCTGCCGTCCTAGCGCTATATATTTTCGTCGCCAAGTCCTGCAACTAATCCTCCTTCCTTCTGACCTCCTCCATTTCTTTATATTTTAGTTCACCACATTATTTGTGCCCGTTTCTTTCGGACTTTTCTAAACCTTTCCCTTTTTTTTGTTTTTAATTTCTCAAATTTTCAAAAAAAAACTTCTCGATTTCAAAAACTTTCAACTGGTAACTCGGTCACTACCTCCTCTCTAATCACTAGCCAACCAAGAAGTGATTATCTTTCCAAAATTCCATTTGTTCTTTCTCGAACCACACTCCTGCATTCGACCATTCAGCTGCAACGGGGATCATTGACGATATTTTTGATCGTTTCTCACAGCTTTTTCCCCATGGAACACGACCGTTAATGATCACCAATGCATACACATTCACTCCACACATATCCGAATCCGCCAGGTCGCCGGGAAATTTCCAGTGCCTGACGTTTCGATGGACAAGTACAGAACAATTCTTGTAATTTCTTATTGATTCGGCAGTGGTGCCAAGTCACCTTAAAGTCCCTAAAACCAAGAATTTTATAAATATTGTTATATTGGTTTCTAATTTTATATTTCCCCAAAGATACTAAAATTGAAAAGGGTAGGAGAGGTTCATAGAGGCGATAGCTTGGGGACGGCGGACATTAATGTTCGCCCTTATGCAGTGCCGCTGGAGAAGAACGAAGAGTGACCTTTGCTAACTGTTTCGCGTACCCTACTCTGTTCCGTGGACCCCCGCGCAGATTTTGAGTGCATAGACTTACAGATAACGTGCCAATTCCTTACAATATTATCCTCGGATATGGTGGGCTTTCGGCCTTTCTAGTTTATGTTGTGTTTGTGTTCGTATTTTTGTCCTCAATCAAGGTCGCATTCTTGGCGAGCGAACCAATGGGTTTATGCATGCTCTCGGAGATTTTTATTTTCCTTGTTGGGGTGTCTTCCTGATGGATCGTTCTTCCCTCACAGTTAATAAATGCGTTGGAGTGTTGGTTCTCGGGAACGTCCTCCCCCACTCATCGTTGCGAGTTTCCCGACCGTCCGCCTGGGCTCGACCTGTTTTTGCCACTTTCTCTGGACGAATGACCAGCGAGAGCGCTGAATTGATACCAATTTAGAAACGCCCCCTCCTTGGCCCCTTGCCCCTCAAAAGTGACGGGAATGACCGAATGTGTAAAAAAAAATTATGTGGGTTGGAGAGGATAGATGGAAGTGGGATTGGGTTTTTGTGACGTTTTATAACGCAACACAATCAACAAAGACAACAACTGAACAAATCAATGTTAATGTTGTTTTAAATGGTGCTGGATTTCGATATAATAGTGCCATTGATTACAGTTTGCACAAATTTGTGGTTATTGGCGCAATGAACAAATTATATCAATATTGTAATGCATTCTAATTTTTAAATAAAACTTCTGGAATGCGTTGTGCTTCTAAAAAAATTTGGTTACCAGAATTACAATATCCACCTGAACCATTACGATCATTACTTTCTGGCACAACACCAGAATCAAAACATTCATATGTACAATTCATACTTCCAAATGACATCTTTTGGAGCAACGAATATAAAATATAATAAGAGATAATTATATCGACATTTATGGTAATCTCCGCATCAGGCATTTCAAGTGAAACATTGAATTGACCGAATTACATAGAGCAGTATGCCGGCGCTTGGTGGTTAGTGTGTTGGACTACTAAGCGAAGGGTCCCAGGTTCGAATTTCGAAAAACCTAAATTCCAAATTAACATTTTTTTTCTACTGCTCCACATCTCGCAAATGTCTGACTAACATCCGAGAGTATAATTATCGTGAAAGAGCTTCACAATTGGCTGTTTGGACTAAAATTATATAAAATTGTACTTCCCCTCCTTACTTACTTACTTAACGGGCTCCCGACCCGTGGAGAGTCTCTGCCTGAGACACTGCAGCCTTCCATCCTCTGCGATCCCGGGCACGCTGCTTCCAGTTATCCAGACCAAGCGCTCTGGCATCCGCGATGGCTTGGTCTTTGAAACGGAGGTTCGGTCTTCCTTGTCGTCTCGAACCTGGCGGCTGGGATTCGAAGATCCTCTTAGCTGGAGCATTATTGTGCATTCGGTCGATGTGGCCGAGCCAATGTAGTGGACGTATTTTGGCCTTTTGGACTACATCCACATCTTGGTACAGCTCATAGAGTTCGCGGTTGTATCTTCTCCTCCATTCGCCCTCCTCGCACACAGGACCAAAAATCCGTCGAAGAATTTTTCTTTCGAAGGAGCCCAGTATCAGCTCTCCCTTCCTGCTTATCGTCCAGCACTCGGCGCCATAAAGCAGAACTGGCAGGATAAGGGTTCTGTAAAGCATACATTTTGTCCTTCGAGTTAGGAGTTTTGAACATAATTGTTTTGCCAAACCGAAGTAGCAGCGGTTTCCTAGGGTAATTCTTCGCCGGATCTCCACTAGGATGTCATTTGTGGAGTTCATGTTTACTCCGAGGTAGATAAACTCCTTAACTACCTCGAAATTGTTGCTATCAATAGTGACGTTCTGTCCTAGGCGGTGGACAGATGCTTGTTTGTTTGTTGATAGCATGTACTTAGTCTTGTCCTCATTTACTACAAGACCAACGAATTTCGCCTGTTCTTCAATCGCCGTAAAAGCCTCTATCACGGCACGCTGGGAGCGACCGATGATGTCAATATCGTCTGCATACCCCAGTAGCTGGACGGATTTGTTGAAGATAGTGCCTTCCGTGTTGACACCTGCCCTGCGCACTATCTGCTCTAGCAAGAGATTGAAGAAGTCACATGATAGTGCGTCTCCTTGCCGAAATCCGGTGCATGTTTGGAATAGTTCGGAGGAACTACTTCCAAATTGCACGTTGCAGCGTGTGTTCTCCAGCGTCACGCTACATAGCTGGATCAGTTTTGCCGGGATCCCGAATTCGGCCATCGCCACATAAAGCTCCTGACGATGAATGCTATCATATGCGGCTTTAAAGTCGATGAAAAGGTGGTGAGTCTCGACTTGAAATTCATTGGTCTTTTCCAGGATTTGCCTCAGTGTGAAAATTTGGTCTATAGTCGATCTGCCGGGCCGGAAGCCACACTGGTACGTGCCGATTAGTGTGTTGCAGAACGGTTTGAGACGTTCACACAGTACGTTGGATAGGATCTTGTATGCGACATTAAGCAGGGATATGCCTCGATAGTTCTTGCAAGACATAGGATCGCCTTCTTTAGCTTTTTTATTGCTAAGCCAACTTCTTCCATACTGGGCGGTGGAACTGGATCTTCATTGACTGGACGTGGGTTCTCTTCTTGCCCTATCACTCTCTCTACATGATGCCCATTTAGCAGCTGCTGGAAGTGCTGCTTAAAAACATCTACTATTCCCTGCGCTTCGGTGACTAGGTTTCCATCACTGTTTCGAAGAGCCTGCGTTCCGGTCTTGAAGCCAGCAGCCAGTTGCTTGGCTTTCTTGTAGAACTTCCGGATGTTGCTTCGATCGCGGGACTCTTCGATCTCCTTGAGCTGGGAGACTGCGTAGGCCCTCTTCTTTCTACGCAGGATTTTCTTCTCCTCCCTCCTCCTGGCTCGATACTCTTCCCTCGCTGCCCTTGTTTTGCGCTGCAGCGCCTTCATATGTGCATCTTCTGTCACCTTCTTCCTGCGTACGCATTCATCATCATACCACGGGCTCTTTCTCTGGGGTGGCTGCTACCCTAAGGTGGTTTCGGCTACCTCTTTGATGATGTCGCGATACTGGGACCACTGGGTGTTGGCATTTGTGGTAGGTGAATGCACTGCGGAGAGTTTCTCACTCAGGCGCTCTTTGTAGACTCTGGCTACTCCAGGTGTGTTAAGGCGTCCAACGTTGAATTTCTTCTTCTGGGCGGAACGCAGCTTCTTCTCGTTGGATAGTCGAGCTCTGAACTTAGCCGCAACAAGAAAATGGTCAGAGTCGACGTTTGCCCCGCGGAATGTGTGCACGTTGAGGATGTTGGATGCGTGCCTCGCGTCGATTAGCACATGGTCGATTTGGTTGGCGGTTCGACCGTCTGGAGAGCGCCAGGTTGCTGTGTGGATCCTTAGCCTTGGAAACCTAGTGCTACTTATCACCGTATTACGAGCTGCCGCGAAGTCAGTTAGTCGGTAACCGTTGTCTGTGGTCGTTTCGTGGATTCTGTGTTTACCAACTAACCCGCCAAAGATGTTTTCCTTTCCGATTTTAGCATTGAAGTCCCCGAGCACAACTTTGACATCGTACTCCGGAGTCCGGACAGGCTCCGTAGGCTCCATCCAGGAGGTCATAAAACTCCTCCTTGATAGGGTCTTCAGCCTCGTCGGTAGGGGCGTGTGCACATATTAGGCTTATGTTTTGGAAAGTAGCTTTGATGCGGATCACAGCTAGGCGATCACTTATCGGCTTAAAGCCAATGACTTTTGTCCTAAGCCGGTTTCCCACGACGAATCCGCATCCTAATACATGCAATCTTTTATGGCAGCTGTAATAAATATCGCAATTTTTCCTTTTCATCATACCTGATCCTATCCATCGTATCTCCTGGATCGCGGTAATATCTGCCTTGTACCGCGTGAGGACAGACTCAAGTTTTTGAGTAGCACCTGGGGTGTACAGCGTTCGCACGTTCCAGGTACATACTCTCAAATCGTTGTCCGTTGACGTTCCGGGTCTAGTTGCCGTTTGAGGGAAATCGTTATCCGAGGCTTCACGTGTCTCTCCCATAACTAGTGTTTTTTTAAATGGTCGGGAAGTTACCCCGACGGCACAACCCCCAACCTGGAGGGCCAGGCCCTTGAACTTAGGACAGCAGGCCGGTTATTCCGGTGCCAGTAACCCACTCTGGGATGTGAGCGCTGCCGTTGGCCCATTAAGGGTTCATCCGCCACCAACTCTTCTCCAACACCCTGGCTCGGTATTGGAAATCCCTATAGACCTGGTATCCGAATATGTCAGAGCAGCTCTATGGGGATTACACTAAATAGTTCGGCCTGACTGGAACTGTAGACGCCGCCATTGGCTCCATCTAGGGAACTCCTCCGCTGCCGTCTGGTACCAGAGGAGGTGTCTTAGTGAGAAAACAACACTCCTCCCCCCTCTCTCGTCTGCTGTCACCAACGACCTTCCAAAGGGGTTGGTTACCCAATCTCCAGTCGAGGTACTAGGCACCCACCAGTCACCCCGTGGAGGTGAGAGTAGGTGTTGATAGTGAGAGGCTAGGTGAGAACGCTTGTGTTCTCATGACATCGCATCACTACCCTTCAACCCCTCCATCCGTCCCAAAAATGAAAAACAAGCACAAGACTAATGGTTGTGAGAAACTAGGCCTTAGGTCCCTACGGATCTGCTGCGCCAACTATTTATTAATAGTATGTGCATACTCGGAATTATTTCATGCTTATTTTTCGAAAGTGTGTCGAATTTGAAGAATCTGTATTTTGACTTTCGATTGACAGAATGAACTTCCTATCTGTTCCTTTATTATAAATATTTTTAATATTCTTAAGCCTGGTCCCATTTGAGACAAGACTTCTACTTCACATTTTTGTAGATCTAAGCATATATTTCTCAATAAGTAGTTAATATTTTTATACCCTCCACAGGAAGGCATATTCACTTTGTCATTACATTTGTAACGCCAAGAAGGAGTCACCGGAGACCTCATAAAGTATATATATTCTGAATCAGGATCGATTTAGCCATGTCCGTTTGTCTGTCTGTCTGTCTGTCTGTTGAAAGCACGATAGCGCCTAAAGGAATTGACATAGGAATGAAATTTGGTGAAAGGACTTATTTTTATCGTCGTCAGGTTGGTATTGAAAATTTGTTATGTCGGTCAAGTACTTCTGGTACCTCCCATACAAAATCGATGTTGGACCCATGTGTCTCTCCGTCTATTGAAGATACGATAGCGTCCAAAGGAAACAACCTAAGCAAACGAAGTTTGGTGAAAGGACTTCTTTTTATCTTCGTTAGGCCAGTATTAAAAATGGGCTATGTCGGTCAAGTTGTTCTAGTACCTCCCATACAAAACCAATTTTGCATGACTTGTATGCAGTGGAGGGTATCAAAGCATCGGCCAGGCCGATGGTAACACTTTTACTTGTTATACCCTCCAGAGGAAGGTATATTCACTTTGCCAATACATTTGTGATGTTGTGATCCGCACAACCATACCCATACCCTAATCATGACCTACCCTAATCGCCGCCTTCTCGCCATTCTATACACCAAACATATAAACAAAGCGCACGGCTATTAATAGGTCATTTGCTTTGTTTACACTTGTTCTTCCATTTACCCAAACGCCACCCAAGCGCAATGAGTCAAGTGCATACCTACCCGATACGACACACACGTAACCCAACTCCGATTGCACAGCGGCACGCCGACATATGGCAAAACTGCAATAGTTGCATATCGGAGGAATACTACGTTGTGGTATCAGGGAATAATAATAAATTATGAATGGATGACACTTGACACCAGCGTAAGGCAAATGACACCCAAGATGTCATTTGGGTACTTTTAATGGGAACGGAAAACAATTAAGCAATACCTAAAAATAGCGCGTGTGCACATATGGTAATTGGTGAGGAAACTAATGGTGCATGGAGGGGGAAGTTAGGAGATGGGTCATGAGCAAAATCGTATAAAAGGCAAAGGATCGTGAACAGGAAAATCAGAGTTAATTATTCGATCAAATAGACTGCAGCCCAGCATAAGACAGCGGGTCTATATTGTAAAAATAAAGATTAAGAAGGTTAATAAAGAATAAACTCAGAGTCGCAGCCCAGCAGTAGACAGCGGGCTCTGTAGTCAAATACATAACTAAAATACTCTTTTAATTCTAAAACTCTCCGTTTGGTACTCTTCTCCCGGTAACACGGGAAAGCACGGTACTGAAAACGTAACATTGGTGGCAGCGGTGGGATACCCAAAAGGTCCCAACTACCAAACCAAACAACAAGACATAGATCTTGAGGCGTCTTTGGGGCTATATACCAGAGAAAGTGAAATTAAAGTTATTAAGTGCAAAAGTGCGTGAGAAAGTCCCGAAAACCGTAAGACCTGGCGAATTCTCTACAAGAGACGCCGGAGGCAAACATTCGGGCAGTGAAAAGACCAGGCTGTAACTACATCTATAGGGCGTGAAGCCTGCCTGGCAACCAAGCTACAACAGCAGAAACAACATCAAGGAGCAGCAGCCATAACTGGACATCAGCTCAACGCCAACAACAAGACCAACAGCAGCATCATCTTCCAACAAATAGGGTAGATACATATTTAGAATAAGACTTATATTATCCAACAAGTACACTAAACAAATTTCTATATACATACCTATTTTACAAAAATTCTCTTAAATCCTCCCATTCCTATCCCTGTAAAGTTTTTTTTTGGTTCGTGTGTACTACGTTAAATTCGCTTTTTCTATAAAAACACTCAAGATTAAACGAGTCACGAGACAAACCCACAGGCAGGCTCAATCCGTCGTTGACCTGTTCCAAAGGTTACCATTCCACTCCTCCCTCGAGTCTATTTCCGAAAATCAATCCAATATGGACATCAAGGTCGGAATTACAGACGTTTTTAACATCGTCCCCATTTTTGATGGAAAACCATCCGAATTAAACAAATTTATCTCCTGCGGAGATATTCTTTTCAATGCGGCAAGAGAAGTTGAAAAACCAACGTTCTTAGAGATCGTCAAGACGAGGTTGCATGGCCCAGCTTTTGAACTGATTCAGTTCCACTCCTTGTCCACCTGGGAAGAACTAAAGGGAAAACTCCAAGCTGAGTACAAAGAAGAAAAATCGCGTTCATCAGCTCACAATGAGTTGATTTCCATAAAGCAGCGATTCAAGGAATCGGCCAAAGAATTCGGTGACAGAGTAAGCATCGCTCTAAGCCACTTGAATTCAGCAACATACGCCATGACTAGAGATGAAGCAGTGCGAAGATATTTGGTCGAGGAAAACAATAAGCTAGCCATCCAGACATTCGAAGATGGTCTACAAAATTCCAACTTAAAAATCATGGTCCAAGCTCATGGTGAAACAGACCTTAAAAAGGCTATCACTTTCACAGAAGACCACGCTGCAAGATTGGAAAGACTAACCACTTCACAGAAACCACCCACGAGACTCCCTTATTTATCAAAACCCACTTGCCGGGTATGTGGAATCATAGGGCATACTGAACAGACGTGCTACCGAAACCGGCAGTTTCCAAATCCCCCTAGACCTCCCATCAAACAAGAGGTAAATTTCATTAGGTGCAACTACTGCGGGAAACGCAACCACACCCAAAATGAGTGTAGATTACGTTTGTCCAGAATTGAACCTCAAAGGAATTATCCTCAAGACACACCGGCAGTGCAAAGTACGCAAAATAATGTGAGGTCCAGAGGCAATAACAATGCCAATCCCGGTTTTAGCGGAAGACCTCCCAACAATTCATGGCCCCAAGATAATCACGGCGTAAGATATTCCAACGCAAATCCAATCCCCGAATCGGGAAACGAGAACTCTCGGGAGGAATCAACCGGCAATTCCTCTCGAATTATCACCCAAGCCGAAGTCCATCAAATCCACCACTAAACTTAAGGTTTCTCGTATCGTTCTGCCCAGAATTCAAGGAGCCAACGATACGACTCAGATTTAGTCCCTCGGACAAAACGTACACCACTTTCCTGATAGACACTGGAGCCGATATTTGTTTGTTAAAAAATTCTCAGTTAAAAGGGTTGGAAAGTGAGGATGGTCTATATACCATCTCCACCATAGCTGGGGACTCTTTAAAAACCCTGGGACTGGTAAATGGTACTATGAAACTGAAGACAACCGAACATTCCATGCATATAGATCATCCTTTCCACCTACTTACCAAAGAAATTAACCTACCCTACGATGGTATAATAGGTAACGACTTTTTAACCAGGTTTAAATGCGTAATTGACTACGAACAAAATCTACTGATAATACCTAAGCCCAGTTTATTAAAAGAAGGGAAGAATTACATTTCAGGTTTACAGCCGACAGACTCAGCAATAGCCAATAAGACTGAGCAAAATAAAATAAATAACCCAGCACAACGTAAGACTGAGGACAAAAGAACTTCAGCAGAAAATAAGACTGCGGTAACGAAAGACTCAGCAATAGCCAATAAGACTGAGCAAAATAAAATAAATAACCCAGCACAATGTAAGACTGAGGACAAAAGAACTTCAGCAGAAAATAAGACTGCGGTAACGAAAGACTCAGCAATAGCCAATACGACTGAGCAAAATATAATAAGTCAAGCAGCCAGTAAGACTAATCACTCGAAAGGATTAGCAGAAAGTAAGACTGACTTCAAGAATAATAATAATAAATTCGAAGATTTAGACAAAATAACAGTCATTCAACCCCGAAGCCAACAGGTATTGAACGTTCAGTTAAATGATAAATACAAATCCACATTTGGGGATATTATCATACAAAAGAAACAAATCATGCCAGGCTTATACGTGGGCGAAACTTTGGTCAGACCCAACAACTCAAGAATAAAAATATTAATGATGAATACGTTGGATACTGAACAAAAAATAAATATTAACGATCTTGATCTTGAATGGGAAAAGTTGGACAATTACAACCTGGTATCCAACCAATCAAATGATATAATTAAAGGCAGATTAAAAACACTACAATCCGTCATTGATCTCAATCACTGTAACATAGAAGAGAAACAATCTATTTTTAAAATATGTAGAGAATACAATGATTTATTTTTTCTTGAGGGCGATAACCTTACATTTACAGAGACATCGAAACACAAAATCATAACAGACCAAAACAAACCTCCTTCATTTGTCAGACCATATAGGCTTCCTGATACACACAAAACCGAGGTCCACAAACAGGTGAATGATATGCTACAAACGACATTATTCAGCCAAGCGCTAGCCCATGGAACTCTCCTCTACTTCTTGTACCCAAGAAACCAGACAAGGAGGGCAACAAACGATGGCGTGTCGTAGTTGACTTTCGCAAACTCAATGAACTAACAGTTGCGGATGCATATCCTCTACCAAACATCACCGACATTTTGGATCAATTAGGGAGAGCATCCTACTTTAGCACCCTCGATTTGGCAAACGGATTTCACCAAATCCTAATGGATGACGAAGACAGATGCAAAACTGCTTTCAGCACTCCATACGGACACTACGAATACAATCGTATGCCATTTGGCTTGAGAAACGCTCCCGCAACTTTCCAACGGTTGATGAACACCGTTTTAATTGGTCTACAAGGATTTGACTGTTTTGTTTATGTCGATGACATCGTCCTTTACGGATATGACCTTAAAGACCATAATAACAAACTTATCAGGATATTTAACCGCTTACGAGAACATAACTTAAAGCTCCAACCAGACAAGTGCAACTTTCTGAAAAGAGAGCTCATGTATCTTGGTCATATTATTACTAAACACGGTCTAAAACCAGATCCCGAAAAGATAAGGGCAGCAAAAACATATCCAACACCCAAGAACGTAAAAGGAATAAAATCATTCCTAGGGTTCATAGGATATTACAGACGGTTTATTGAAAATTTCTCAACCATAGCAAAACCACTAACAAGACTGTTGAAGAAGAATGCCGTATTTAAATGGGATGCATTCTGCGATGAGGCGTTCCAAACTCTAAAACGTAAACTTATAAAACCTCCCATCTTAGCATACCCAGACTTTAGCAAAGACTTCATAGTTACAACCGATGCCAGTGACATTGGGCTGGGAGCCGTACTATCACAAGGAGAAATTGGTCAAGACAAACCAATTTGCTTTGCCAGTCGAACATTGAACGACGCCGAAACTCGGTACAGTACTACCGAAAAGGAACTATTGGCGATCGTCTATGCTGTCCAACAATTTAGACCTTACATCTACGGACGAAAATTCACGATATGCACGGACCATAAGACACTACAATGGCTTATGAACCTTAAAGACCCGACGTCAAGACTAGGCCGTTGGAGAATATTATTAGCTGAATACGAATATAGAATTGAGTACAAGGCAGGAAAATATAACTCTAATGCGGATGCCCTCAGTCGTATCCCAGCAAATAGCAAAGATGCAGAAACCACGAGCAAAGTGCTGGTCACCACTAGAAGTAAAGCAAAGCGTCAAGACTTCAATGAAATAACAGTGGTAGGTAGTGAAGAAATCACACTTCCACCAGTAGAGTGCAAGATAATCGAAACCTTTAAACCAATAACACTTGCCGAACACCGTTCATCCATTCAAATTTTCATTTTATCCCACGAAAAACGACAAGAGGAAGAATTACTCAAGAATATTACTGGCTATACTCGCCCAAATCCAAACGAAATAAAAACGTATCCAAACGCAGTAAAATCCTCTACGTATATTATTACCACTCTCCCTTTACATTTAATAGACACATCCACTCTTGAGAAAAACCTTTCAAACGTTCGAGACTATTGTTTGCAAGAGGACGTAACGCAGATTGATATTTCCATTCCTTCTAGCGAGCCAATAAACGGTCGCCTTAAAAACTGCATATTGCGGGTATTCTCTCAAACAAAAATCACCTTATTTATCTACTCAGACAATAGAATCAATGTAATCGATCCACAGGAAATTGAGAAGATCCTATGCGAGTACCACGATTCACCCCTCGGAGGCCACCAAGGTATCTCCCGAACCATTAAAAGACTCCGAACAAGGAACTTCTGGCCGAATCTTGTAGGTGATACGAAGGAATTTATTCGCAAATGTGAATCATGTCAAAGAAACAAATTAAGGCAGAATCCACGAATTCCTATGAAAATCACTACGACGAGCACAAGTCCCTTCGAGCGAATTGCCTTGGACATTGTCGGACCACTTCCAACCACTTATGAAAACAATAAGTATATCTTAACATTTCAAGATGATTTGAGCAAATTCACAGAGGCAATACCACTACCTAATGCAGAGGCACCTACTATAGCCCGAAATTATGTGTCGTTTCGGGTTACCCGAAGCGATACTAACAGATCAAGGTACTAACTTCTTAAGTAATCTATTTAAAGAAATATGTAAGATTTTAAAAATCAAAAAGATACAAACAATCCCATATCATCCTCAAACGAACGGAGCCTTGGATCGTAGCCATCGAACGCTAGCCGAATATCTCAGGCACTATGTTAACAATGACCAGCTTTCATGGGACACTTGGCTACCATACGCAATGTTTGTTTATAATACAACACCCCATAACAGCACTTCGTTTAGTCCATTTGAATTACTTTATGGTTTTCCTGCACGGATACCTAATTCCATTAGCAGGAATCCTCAAACACTATACAATTACGATAACTATGCCAACGAGCTTAAAGAACGGTTACAGGATGGTTACCAGACCGCTAAGGCTATACTACAAGACAAAAAGGCAAAATCTAAAAAGTACTATGACAGGGGTTCAAGCAATAAAACATTTAACGTAGGCGACAAAGTGTTAATTAGGAATCACACTCGAAGTAACAAACTCTCATCGTTATGGGAAGGACCCTATAACGTAACGAACATCATCTCTTCAGAAAATACTCAAATTCAAGTTCGGAACAAAACAAAAATAGTCCATAATAACGACCTTAAATCCTTCACGGAATGAACTTACCAGCAGATCATTAACATTCACATTCACATTTACAAACGAGCAAAAGTCGATCTCACATAATTTTTATATACCGCCCATAAATATTTCAAAATCCTTAATCAACCTTACTCTTCCGGAAACCAAAAAACCTAATCCCCTGGCATTTATAAAATTTTCTAGCTAAGACGGATTTAAACTCATTTCAGAGCAAATAAAAGGTGAAAAATTCGAAGAAAATAAACCTCTTTTGCCATTAGACCCTCATGATATACACCACTACACGTGGATCTATACCATACTGCTCCTAATCATTGCCATCTGTCTATATCACCTATTTAAGTATCTACACACGGGAACTCAGCAAACAAAAAGCACTAACGAACCGCACGAAACCAAAGAATCTTTACCAAATCCATCCCATTCCCAAATAAAAAACGAACCAGTTTCATGTCCAGGACCAAAGTTAGTTCTGACAACCGGTGTTTAAAAAAAAAAAAGAGACAGTTACTCATTCCCATTTATTATCCTCTCCTTTCTTAACTTACTAAGACAATTCATTTAAAAATCATGTGAACCAAATTATAAGCAGACATGTATCAATTTTACTTATTTAAAATATATTCTAAGAAAACAAACTTTGTACACTATATTGTATGAAAAAAAAAAACTATATAAATAAGTTTTACTACATATACAAAAATTTTGGTATGTCAAAAAAAAAAAAAAAAAACACGTATGTACAACCTAGCATATTAATATAATATTGAAATTCTTTAACAATTCCTAGATTAAGTTATCTATTGTAAGACCTTTTCTGTTCACATCCGATCCTACTAACAGAAAATTCTAACCCTTCAGGTAAGAATTTTCTTTTTCTAAGGGGGGTGGGATGTTGTGATCCGCACAACCATACCCATACCCTAATCATGACCTACCCTAATCGCCGCCTTCTCGCCATTCTATACACCAAACATATAAACAAAGCGCACGGCTATTAATAGGTCATTTGCTTTGTTTACACTTGTTCTTCCATTTACCCAAACGCCACCCAAGCGCAATGAGTCAAGTGCATACCTACCCGATACGACACACACGTAACCCAACTCCGATTGCACAGCGGCACGCCGACACATGGCAAAACTGCAATAGTTGCATATCGGAGGAATACTACGTTGTGGTATCAGGGAATAATAATAAATTATGAATGGATGACACTTGACACCAGCGTAAGGCAAATGACACCCAAGATGTCATTTGGGTACTTTTAATGGGAACGGAAACCAATTAAGCAATACCTAAAAATAGCGCGTGTGCACATATGGTAATTGGTGAGGAAACTAATGGTGCATGGAGGGGGAAGTTAGGAGATGGGTCATGAGCAAAATCGTATAAAAGGCAAAGGATCGTGAACAGGAAAATCAGAGTTAATTATTCGATCAAATAGACTGCAGCCCAGCATAAGACAGCGGGTCTATATTGTAAAAATAAAGATTAAGAAGGTTAATAAAGAATAAACTCAGAGTCGCAGCCCAGCAGTAGACAGCGGGCTCTGTAGTCAAATACATAACTAAAATACTCTTTTAATTCTAAAACTCTCCGTTTGGTACTCTTCTCCCGGTAACACGGGAAAGCACGGTACTGAAAACGTAACAGTAACGCCAAGAAGGAGTCACCGGAGACCTCATAAAGTAAATACATTCTGAATCAGGATCACATTCGGAATCGATTTAGCCATGTCCGTAAGGGTGATTTTTTAAGAGGTTTAGAACTTTTTTTTAAAAAAAAAACACAAAAAATTCGAAAAAATGAATGAAATATTTATTTGAATCGATAGTTTGAACCTTGCAATTTAATGTTTAAAGATAATTTCATGCAAATGTTGACCGCGGCTGCGTCTCAGGTAGCCCATCCGCTGAGTCCAATTTTGGCATACTCTTTCACACATATCGGCCGGTATCTCACGAATGAATGCATGGATGTTGGCTTCCAGTGCGTCAATCGAAGCGGGCTTGTCCCTATACAGATTAGCCTTGGCATACCCCCACAAAAAATAATCTAATGCTGTCAAATCGCACGATCTAGGCGGCCAATTGACCGGCCCGAAACGTGAAATTAACTGTTCACCAAACTCGCCTCGCAATTGCGCCATTGTTTCGCGTGCTGTGTGGCATGTGGCACCGTCTTATTGAAACCACATATCATGCAAGTCAAGAACTTCCATTTCGGGCAAAAAAAAGTTTGTTATCATCGCTCGGAAGCGTTCACCATTGACAGTAACGCTGCGATTCGCATCATCTTTGAAGAAATATGGCCCAATAATGCCGCCGGCCAATAAACCGCACCAAACAGTGGCTTTTTCGGGATGCATTGGTAGCTGTTGCAATGCTTCTGGCTGATCTTCACTCCAAATGCGGCAATTTTGCTTATTTACGTACCCATTCAACCAAAAATGAGCCTCATCGCTGAACACAATTTTTCGATAAAAAAGCGGATCCTCGGCCAGCTTTCTAAGAGCCCATTCACCAAAAATTCGGCGTTGTGGTAGGTCGGCTGGCTTTAGTTCTTGCACCAGCTGTATCTTAAAAGGCTTTACGCCCAAATCCTTCCGCAAAATTTTCCACGTAGTGCTGTAACAAAGGCCTAACTGCTGGGAACGGCGCCGAATCGACATTTCGCGGTCTTCTGTCACACTAGCTGATACGGCCGCAATATTTTCTTCACTACGCACAGTACGTAAACGTGTTGGTGGTTTAATGTCCAACAAAGTAAATTTGGTGCGAAATTTGGTCACAATCTTCCGAATAGACTGCTCAGAAGGTCGAGAATGCCGATCATAAAATGGAAGCAGCGCGCGATGAACATTTCGAACCGAGCACGAATTTTGATAGTAAAATTCAATAATTTGCAAGCGTTGTTCATTTGTAAGACGATCCAAGGTTAAATTGCAAACCAAACTGAAGCTGTTTGACAGTGACACAAGGTACTAAACACACGTCAGCTGTCAAAACCAGTGTTGCCAAAACCAAACCAGCTAAAAAAACACCCTTTAAAAGGAAGTGGTTTGATTTTATCAATGTGGTTTTGAGTTTTATAAATTACAAGAAGAAATATAAAAGGAAATCCAGGGAGTTGGAAATCGAGTGTATAAAATAAAGAATCAAGCAAAACATTGGTCCATCGAGGTTTTTTCGAGTTGTTGGAAGCTGAAATTGGAGAAGGATTCCAATAGTTTTAAGGCCAAAAGAGATACTATACCCCTAGGACACGAAGTGTGAAAAATTATGTTTCTATTCGCCTAACTTAGTTGGAAGAAATATTTAAAACAATTTCAAGGCATTGTGAAGAATTCGCTGATGACGATGAAGAGAAGGTGAGCGAGATCGAACAGCGTTATGAGACGGCCAGAGAAGTGTATATGCAGTACAAAACGGAACTACTGGACGAGTTTGACAAGGAGGAAATGGACAAAGAGGAAGTGGACAAGAAACCAGCTGCCAGTGCATCTTCACGTTCCGAATTTCGGTTGCAGAACATTGCCTTGCCAACATTCGCCGGGAGCTACGAGAATTGGAGGTCATTTTACAACACGTTTTGTTCGCTTGTTTACAACAATGAATCGTTGACTGAGATTGAGAAATTTCACCATCTCAAATCTTGTCTGACAGGTGAAGCTGATCGCTTACTTCAACATTTAACCATCGAGAAGGGAAACTATGAGATGGCCTGGACAATTTTAACATCACGCTATGATCATAAGCGCGTATTAGTCAATGCGCAATTCAAGGTTTTTTTTGGTCAGGCAGTTTTGCATAATGAAAGTGTGTTGGGCTTAAAAAATTTGCTAGATATTTCCACCGAGTGTCGACATTCACTTAAAACTTAGCCCTCCCGGTACAGCACTGGGATTCAATATTAATTTACATTATGTTGCAAAAGGTTCAAGGTTCAACACAACAATTATGGGAGGAGAAACTGGGTTCAAGCAAGGAGTTGCCGACATTCGCCGACTTTTCGGATTTCTTGGAAACCAGATTTCCGACACTGGAGGTTCTGGAGCAGCAGAAGCCGAAACCATCGAGTAAGAATGCCACAAAAGCAGCGTTTCATGTAAAAAATCGTCAGAAGGAGCAATATAGTTGCAAAGTGTGCAACAAAGGCCAACACTCATTGCGGAAATGCAATAAATTTTTGAAAATGGACATCTCTGAGAGGTACAACATCATAAAAAGAATTGGCGTCTGCGAAAACAGTCTAGCTTATAGCCATTCCACGCACCAATGCCCTAGCCAAATGCGTTGTTATTACTGCCAACAAAAACACAATTCTTTACTCCATTTCAGCAATAATCCAACCAATCTACACAATATAATGTACCAAACTCCACACAATGCCAAATTTCTAACTCAAACTACACACCACACAATAGCAATCCAATACAGTCCATTAATCAAATCCCACACACAAACACTCACACAAACTCATACCAGGTCAGTACAATCAACCCATCTGCACCGTGTTTTCAACCCTCTGAGTCTGAGCAGCCGACAACGTCAGCTGCATTTAGATCTTGTCACTCTTTACAGTATGTGGATACTCAGATCCTTTTAGCCACTGCTGTAATCAAGGTAAGGGACTCAACAGGAACATTTTTAAATCTTCGTGCCTCAATTGATTCATACTCAGAAGCCACTTTTATCACTGATTCTGCCGTTTAGGGCTGGGGAAGGTCAGCAGTGGTACATGTCACAGTTCGGTTGACATAACATTCGGGTCAAACCACTCGAACCTCGTGTCCAGGACACGAGCATATATTTTCAAATCACTGACTGGGCTTCTTTCGACCAAGGAACTGGCAATTAAGAAATGGGATCACATCGATGGTCTACAATTAGCTGATCCATGCTTCTTTAAACCCGCCACCGTGGATATACTTCTGGGAAGTGACGTATATTCGGAAATCATTCTTCCAGAAATCATCCGAAACAAACAAAATGTATCACCGATAGCCCAAAACACTCTTCTAGGATGGATTCTTGTAGGTAAACTTCCATTGAAACCGGCACCTGTTCGAAGCTTTATGCAAGCTTCCGATTTGGATTCTCAAATGCAACGGTTTTGGGAAATTGAAGAATCACCATTCCAGGATTTCGAGGCGCAAGAAGATCGGATATGCGAAGAATTTTTTGTGAAAAACACCAAACGGATGCCCAATGGAAGGTACAAATTTAAGCTGCCCTAAGGAGATGCGTTACCCGGCAATGGGAACATCGTTGGACATTGCTTTAAGGAGGTTTTACCAGTTGGAGAGAAGGTTTCTGCACAACCCTACACTCAGAGAGGACTACACGAAATGTATCAAGGAGTATAACCAACTAGGTCACATGAAGCTACTTGAAGATGAGTACAAAACAATTATTTTAACTCCTTTCCATTACGCTGTGCCGCACCATGCTGTATTTAAGGAAGCGAGTTCGACTACAAAGTTGCGTGTTGTCTTCGATGCTGCTGCCAAAACTTCCGATGGTACTTCGCTGAACGATCATCTGTTAGTAGGCCCTAAAATATAAAACGATGTTTTAAATATCATTCAGCGTTGGAGAAAATATCGATATACGTTTACGGCAGATATGGAAAAAATGTATCGGCAGATCTTCGTGGACCGGCAGGATACTTACTATCAGCTGATATATTGGAGAGATGACTCTTCACAAGCTGGCGAACGATGAGGAAGCAAATTTTCCAAAAGCTGCTATTGTTTTACGTGAGGACAGGTACGTTGATGATGTTGTCACTGGAGCCGACACTGTTGAAGAAGCCCTACAAAAGAGAGATGAATTAAGATCTACATATGTTATCATCAGCAGGTTTTAACTTACGGAAATGGAAAGTAACTCCTTGGACCTTCTGCAACAGCTTCCACCTTCAGACTGCGAAGTCGACTTTTCAGTGCCGTTTGACTCAGCCAACACACACGTCAAAACCCTCGGCATAAAGTGGCAACCGTTGAGCGACTCATTCTCGTTCCAGAACATCGAGTTGGGAGAGGCAGAAATCACCAAGCGCACAATGCTCTCCGCGATTGCCAGGCTTTTTGATCGACTTGGGTGGATTTCTCCGTGCATCGTGAAGGCAAAGCTGATGATGCAGGAACTTTGGTCACGAGGTTTGGATTGGGATAAGCCCATTACCCCAGAGCTGAAGCAGGAATGGCTTGCATTTCGAGAAGATCTTCCAGTTGTAGAGCAGATTCGAATTCCTCGGTGGATCCAGACACACAGCAGGAGCAGAAATCTGGAATTACATGGATTTTGTGACGCTTCCGAGAAAGCTTATGCAGCGGTGACTTACCTGCGTAAGGTACCACACCTGGAACTTTTTGGCGCCGTGCTTTTAGTCAAACTCGTAAACGAGGCGTATAAAGCATTAGGTTTACAAAATTGCAGGATGTTCGCATGGACGG
This sequence comes from Cheilosia impressa, assembly GCA_948293265.1. Classification (NCBI taxonomy): domain Eukaryota; kingdom Metazoa; phylum Arthropoda; class Insecta; order Diptera; family Syrphidae; genus Cheilosia; species Cheilosia impressa. The sequence goes on along the minus strand of OX411880.1, from coordinate 62,685,538 downwards.
ATTCGCTGGATTACAGCTATTCCTTCGAGATGGGAGACGTTCGTGTCCAACTAGGGTTCCCAACCGTCCTCCATTTGGGAGGACAGTCCTCCTTGTAAACTATTTTTCCCCTCTGTCCTCCCTTACTTGAAAATGTCCTCCTATTCAAAAATCTGCAGTTAATTTTGTACGCTATACGTATTCTCAATGGCATGCACATGGAACACACCCTTTTTTGCTGCACGCATTCACTCCCATTAATTTTACTGGACGCTTTCCGTCGGCTGTCATATACAATCCAAATTATGATAGATGTCACTTTTGAATTAATTCGTTTATTCTCAACGTTTAATCTTTGGTTTGTTTTGTTTCTTTAAATTAAATTCTGTTTGGGAAGGTAAATATTATTATTGGAATATGCGTTTCAATTGTTGTTATAAAATTAAATAAAATTATGTAAAACAGACGATGTACACTTCACAATCCAAGGAAGAGAGTGTAGCAGAAACCTCTAAATGTGCAGCAAAAAGGCAGTGCTCATATCATAAGACATGGAAAAAGCAGCATACTTGGCTTATTAAGTCCGACAAATCTCCAAAAGAAGCATATTGCAAAATTTGTTGCTCAAGTTTTACTGTTGCTTTCAAGGGATACCTTTCAGTGACAGAACATCAACAACGAAAACAGCATATTGAAAGGTCAAGAGCTGCAGCTTCGAGCAATTTGTTATCAAAATTTTTTGTAACTCAAGCAAGTAGTGAGGAACAAGCAGTTGTTGCCTTGGAAGTTGCTCATGTTTTCCATAATATTAAACACAATTTATCTTACAATTCACTGGACTGTGGACTTAAATTGTTTAAAAAGACAGCACCCGATTCATCTATATGTAGCAAAATTTCATGTGGAGCGACAAAATCAGAAGCTATAGCTATGGTGATAGCAGAACACACTCTGGAAGATGTTTTGCATTTTTTTAAGGAAAGTAAGGTCCCTTTTACACTTCAATTAGATGCGTCAAACCATAAAAATAGAAAAATGTTTCCCATATGCATCCAATACTTTTCAATGGAAAATGGTATTGAAAACAAATTATTGAATTTTATTGAAAATGCCGATGAAACCGCAGCTGGTATGTTGAGAATGGTCAAAGATTGTTTTGATAGGTATGGGTTGTCATTGGATATATGTATCAGTCATCAGACCTATACTCACATATGGCGTCATCGTATGGTGGACTGCGCTTGAAAAGGCCGTCTACTATAATCACCTAAGCCGTGTCCAAAGAACAGCATGTATATGCATTAGTGGAGCCCTAAGGACCACTCCAACAGCGGCCATGGACGTAATGTTCCACCTATTACCGCTAGACATCTATTGCAAACAAGTGGCAGCAAACGCAGCCACTAGGATAAGAGCAATTAGTTTGTGGACCAGTCGGCAAACTGGTCACTCGTCTATTCTGAATACATTAGAATGTATTCCACAAGAAACTGATTACACCCTCCCCCAGCTCCAATTCGATAAGAATTTCGAAACCTACATACCTTCCAGGAGTGACTGGGAGAATGATGCAGCGCCTCGTAAGGAGTCCGTCTGCTTCTTTACAGATGGGTCCAAAACCGAAAAAGGAGTCGGGGGGGGGGGGGGCGTTTTCTCGTATGATCTTAATTGTAAAATCTCATTCAGCCTTCCTAATCACTGTAGTGTATTTCAGGCGGAAATCATGGCGATCAAAGAGGCCTTGTCGTGGCTTCGGTATAATGTAATATCTGTAAAGGATATCACCATCTTTACCGACAGTCAAGCCGCGATTAAATCCCTGGATTCTGTCATCTTCAATTCAAAAACTGCCCTCAATTGCCGAATATCTCTTAATGAGATGGCGAGACAATTCAAAATTCACCTTATATGGGTACCGGGCCATAGAGACATTCCAGGTAATTGTATGGCCGATGAACTCGCCAGATATGGCACTACTATGTCGATTCTACCGGAAAAGGAGAATCTCTACATGCCTCTTGCTACATGCAAGCTCCTAATTAAACAAAATGCGTTAAGCGCTACTAATCGCAGGTGGTCTAACTGCACAACGTGCCACATCTCGAAACAGATCTGGCCTCAGCTAGATCTCAAGCGCTGAAAAAATCTTACTACATTGAAAAAACCCATGGTAAGCATTTTAGTAGGTGTCATCACGGGACACTGCATCATAGGAAGACACGCTCTTAGGTTGAGTCTCCCTTCAAACGATTTCTGCAGAAGTTGTATGGACGAGGAGGAGGAGGAGGAGACTATTCTCCACCTTCTCTGCACGTGCCCAGCATTGTCACTCCGCAGAAAACTATACCTCGGAGAATACTTTTTTGACTATCTTAGCGAACTCGCAAACATAGGAATTAACTGCCTCCAACGCTTTATCACTAGCTCCGGATGGTTCAACGGGTAGTCTATGAGTACACAGATCCAGTGGTATCACAATGGGCCTACTTTGGCCTAAGTGAGGCTGCACCTGATGCAGTCTGCCACGTTAACCTAACCTAACCTATTTGTTGTCATTTGAACAAGTTACTTCTTTCAGTGCAGATAACACTAATTCAAACTTTGGCAGGAACAACTCTTTATTCACTGGGCTTCAAAAAGTAAATAATAATATTATTAACGCCATTTGTCACGCCCATATAATTGATAACTGAGTTAGACATTCACTTGACCAGTTGTCAACAGATGTTGAAAATATAATTTTAAAGGTTTATTCTCATTTTTCAATATCAGCAAAAAGAAGGAATGAATTAAGGAATATTTATAATTTTGTGGAGTGTGAATTTTCGGACCTGTTAAGACATATTACTACTCGATGGTTATCCTTACTTCCAGCTGTTCAGCATTTGCTAACTGGTTGGAAAGCAATTACGTCCTACTTTTCCAATATTGACGATTGTCCAGAATCGATTAAGCAACTATTGTTTAAAACAGTTGACCAACCAAATCTGGTCGAAACGTACTTGTATTTTTTAGATCATATGGTACCTATTTTTCAAGAAGCAACATTACTTCTTGAATCTAATAGTACGACTTCGGTCAATTTATTTGAAGTGATGCAAAAGTTAAAAAAAAGGCTAGAAACAAGACTGAATGACAGGTTTTTTGGGAACCACGTTCGTCAGTATTTTAAAAATATTTCCCAAACCGACAAACTTAAAATTGAAAACGAATTTATAAACTTTTGCAGAAAATCTCTAAAATATATTGAAAGCAAATTTAGATTTGATACAGAAAAGGATAACTGGCTTTTTCTAATATCACCGCTTTCACTCACACAAAACATTTTTCCTAATTTGTCTGTATTCGTTGATATATGCGAAACTTTGAATATTAAAATTGATGTTGACTTATTGTATGAAGAAGTAATTCCACTAAGAAACAATTTCGAACACATTTTAAAACAAGTTTCATGGAAAGTTTTGACAAAAAGTGTAGATAAATGGGTGTTTTTACTTTCTAAAATTGAAGAAAAAATTAATATTTGTAAAGTCATTGGTTTTATTTTAAGCATTCATACTTCATCGGCATTTTGAGAAAGAGTTTTTTCGGTAATGAATATAAAATGGCGCGATGAAAGAAATAGAGCAAACATTGAACTTATAAGAGCTGAGCTCTTAGTTACCATAAATAATACAAAATCCTGTACCGATTTCTTTGATTCAATTAAAAATGACAAGAAATTACTTTCCATTGTTAAAAGTCAAAAAAAGTACAAATTTATTAAGTAGTGGATAAATAAACTTAGTTTTGTTTTCCAAAAATATTTCTTATTGCAATGTTATCTAAATTGTGATATCTTACTCTAAGACAGTAACCTAAATCTAAATATCAGTTACTTAACTTATCCATGTGAAAAGCTTTTTTTTATATTTTTTTTTTTTATGACAACAAATGCCTTATGTTATTTCTTTTATGCTAAATTGTTACTTTTTTAGTTTAATATTGAATTAATTTTTTTTTTCTATAATAAATGTATCTATACAAAAAAATATTTAATATATTTTTAATACTAAGCTTTTTGTATTTTTTTTTAATAAATCATTTCATTTTTGTTTTATTTGGAGAAATTGCGTCCTCCTTTCGTTTCGAGTGAAGTTGGGAACCCTATGTCCAACCGAGTTGCGGAAATTCAAAGAATAACTAAATGCGATATATGGAAGCACATTCCATCCCAACACAACCCAGCAGATTTTGCTTCTCGAAGCGTTCTTCCTTCATCACTGGTTCAAAACAAATTTTGGTGGAACGGGCCAGAATGCCTTAACCATTCTTGGGAAATTCCTTTTCCCACTCAACCCGCTTCATTGGAGACTAACGAGGGGATGCGATCTACGAGGGTACATTGCATTACCCAGGATGAAAATCAGTTTAGCTCTTTAATTAACAGGAAGTCGGATTTGGCTACGATTGTAAGAATCATTGCACACTGCAACCGCTTCATCTTTAATGCCAAAAGACCCAGAAACGAGAGAAAGTTTGGCCCACTACTGTTGAAGGAGCTTCATTCAGCATTGTTGACAGCAGTTTACGTCGTGCAACAGGAAATGTTTTCACTGGAGGTAACAGATATTCGACTAAAAAGCGCAAAAATTAGGGGATTCAAATCTTTTTTGGACAAAGACAATATTTTGCGAGTAGGTGGCAGGCTACAAAACTCCGCACTCAATTACGACCAACAGCACCCAATTCTACTTAGGCCCAACCATCATTTTTCGCGTATGGTTACAAATGAAGCGCATGTACGGACCCTACACGGGGGAGTTCAGTTGATGATGTCATACTTGCGAAGCAAATATTGGATTTTCAGCATGAAAGAATGCAGTAAAGAAATGCATCCATAACTGCAACACTTGCTTCCGGTATAAACCTCGACCGATGACGCAGCTGATGGGAAACTTACCCGCTTCTCGAGTACGGATCTCAAGACTTTTTAGTCACTCAGGAGTGGAATACGCAGGCCCTATCGACGTTAAGATCTGGAGAGGACGAAACGCTAAGAGTTTCAAGGGATACTTTGCAGTTTTCATTTGCATGGCGACCAAGGCGAAACACATCGAAGTCGTCAGCGACATGACGGCTCAGTCATTTTTAGCTGCACTTAGGCGCTTCACTTCTCGAAGGGGACTCTGTAGTCAAATGTACAGCGACTGCGGTACGAACTTCATCGGCGCGAATAAGGAGCTTAAAAAACTTTTGGAAGCAGCAAAATTCGACTGCGACCAAGTAGTCGAGTCACTTGGTAAGGAAGGTATGCAATGGCATTTTATTCCACCGGCTTCCCCCAATTTTGGAGGATTATGGGAAGAAGGGGTAAAATACATAAAATTCCATCTCAAACGACTTGCTGGAAACCAATTGCTGACGTACGAGGAGCTGCAAACCCTAATTTCGCAGATAGAGGCATGTCTCAATTCGAGGCCCTTATGTCCTTTATCGGAAGACGTGGAGGACCTAAACGCGTTAACACCAGGACACTTCTTGATAGGAGAAGCCATCATCACCACACCACCATATGCAGTCGACAAAATTACTCATTTGGATCGATGGAAGAGGGTACAGGCAATTATGCAATCCTTTTGGAAGCGTTGGAGCAGCGAGTATCTCACCCGTTTACAACACAGGCCGAAATGGCTTACTGAGGATTCGCATGCAATTGCCAATGGGGACCTGGTTTTAATTAAGCACGAAAGGTTACCGCCTTCGAAATGGATGTTAGCACGAATCACAGCTTTACATCCCGGAGCTGATAATTTGGTACGCGTCGTAACGCTGAAGACCCAAAATGGCGAATTAAAACGACCTATCAATAAATTATGCCGATTACCCTCAAATTCATTCAACACAGAAAGCACGCTTATTTAAACAAACACATATAAACATAATACGGTTAACATGAAATAATAAAATCCACATCACATCACCACACTTATTAAAAATCCAACATATTAAAAATAATACTACTAATTAATGATTGATTTCCATTCATAATATCTCAAGCCCACACAACACATAATCACACACACTAATGGTAACATGTTTACGTTTTGAAACGGAATGAAAATGGAATGATCAACACTGAGTCAAATTCTATTTATACGTACATATTATGCATTTTGAAAACATATTACTCACCTGAATTATACTATACAATATAAAATAAACAATTTAAGTTAATATTAACACTCGAATAACGACTGCAGTACACGAAAAAACAAACCGAAATCATCAAAAATAAGAAAACCCGACCGACGCCAACATACACTGATAACGATCACGATGAATGGAGCCTCTGTCAAAGCAGAACCATTATCCACATTAGGGCAAAAGGGATAGTAATAATGTTCACTGTTCTCTTGTTGTTTGGTTACCTATGCTTGCAATTTGTTGTATGTGTCTTGTCATCGTTACTAATCAATGCAATTATATATTCGCAGAAAAGAAGAAGATAATGATTTAACATTTAAGCTGAACGAACGAAATAGAAAATTGGCGATTGCGGCGAAAAAGAAGAGCTTCAATGTGCAGGGATGTCTATCATATTACTTCGCTGGGGATTGTTCAATGATGATGATGGTGCTTGTTGCGAACGCAGTTCACGGGGGGGAGAATGCTGGAGTAAATTAATTATTCTTATAAAGTTTTCAATTTAAATAATTTATTGTTTCAATTTTAATTTTATTCAATCTTATTTGTATTTATTACTGATGCAAATGCCTTTTAATACAATAATATGTCAAAATGAAGTCTATGTTTTTATGACACTTTAATGACATCTGACGTTAAATTTTTTTGGGTTAGAATAAAAGAGAGATACTATTCTGTACAATTGTAAAAGGAAGTGGTTTGATTTTATCAATGTGGTTTTGAGTTTTATAAATTACAAGAAGAAATATAAAAGGAAATCCAGGGAGTTGGAAATCGAGTGTTTAAAATAAAGAATCAAACAAAACATTACATGAGACTATCTGCAACTTTCGTGAGACTGGGCATGGCGAGTCTGATGTCCTAGTCCTTTATATTGTATTTATATTATATTTATATTGTGAAGAAGTAGATAAGGATGTTGTGTGATGATGATAATACTATTTTCGGGTTCGTTTGTTGAAGGATGGTATCTCTGGTTTGTTTTGTTGTTTTTATCGGGTCTGTTCGCTTAGGTGGTCTTTGGATGGTATCTCTGGTTTGCTTGTTGTGTCTGCCTATTCGTTATCGGGAGCGCGTAGTTCATGCGTTTGTTGATAATTGCTGTTTAACTGTGTTAACTCCCTCCTTCGTTTAAGAAGATCGCTCCGCGTCTTCGTAGCTCCTTACTAGTATTTGGATTCTTTCAATCCGTTGATCTAAGAGTTGCTCAGGAGTGAGTTGAGGTGTTCTGCGTTTTCTGAGATAGATTATAGCGAATGTTAGAATAAGTCCTGTTGCCGATAATAATGCTGTAGTCGATATGATAGGACTGTTGCCGGCTTCTAATCGCAAGGTATCTAGTAGGTTTAAATTATCGAATCTTATTTTTGCGTCTAAGGATTCAAAGTGGGATCCAATTTCAAAGTTATCAATAGCATAAGACTTCAGATAGTTCTGGATCATGTTAGTTTGATTCTCATATGTCTTTCCATCTATAATCGTTGTGTTCTCGAAGTTAATAGGTAGACTCCGTTTAATTTTACGTTATTGACGGTGTGTTGCCCCGATACCAGTATTGCTCCATCTTTAATCATTTCTATGTCTTGATTCTTTTCCTTAATTTTGTCGCATATTACCTTCTGGTTGTTAAGCAATCCGGACAAACAGGTTTGGTTACTATGTATTCTACAGAACGTGTACTTAAGTTCTTTTTTTACAAGTGTTAATGTTAACAAACTTAGATCTACATTTTATAATTTCTTTGCTTAAAACTAGTTTACCATCATTTTGGCTTATGGCTATTGCTTCATACAATTTGCATTTTTCATATAAAACAGGGTATTTAATAAATATTACAATGATACCATCTTTTGGAGTATCTTAAATTTGGAAACATCGATTAAATCCGATTAAAACCAATATTGGACCCATGTGTCTCTCTGTCTGTTGAAAGCACAATAGCGCCCAAAGCAATTGACGTAGGTGAATGAAATTTGTTGGAAAGACTTATTTTTATCGTCGTCAGGTTGGTATTGAAAATGGGCTATGTAGGTCAAGCAGTTCTGGTACCTCCTATACAAAATCGATATTGGACCCATGTGTCTCTCCGTCTATTGAAGATACGATAGCGTCCAAAGGAAACAAAGTTTGGTGAAAGGACTTCTTTTTATCTTCGTTAGGCCAGTATTAAAAATGGGCTGTGTTAGTCAAGTTGTTCTAATACCTCCCATACAAAGTCAATATTGGATCCATTTGTCTCTTCATCTGTTGAAAACACGATAGCGTCGAAAGGAAACAACCTAGGAGAATAATGTTTGGTGAAAGGACTTATTTATATCTTCGTTATGCTGGTATTAAAAATGGGCTATGTCGGTCAAGTGGTTCTGGTACCTCCTATACAAAGTCAATATTGGATCCATTTGTCTCTTCATCTGTGGAAAACACGATAGCGGCGAAAGGAAACAACCTAGGAGAATAATGTTTGGTGAAAGGACTTATTTATATCTTCGTTATGTTGGTATTAAAAATGGGCTATGTCGGTCAAGTAGTTCTGGTACCTCCCTCACAAAACCAATTTTGCATGACTTGTATGCAGTGGAGGGTATCAAAGCATCGGCCAGGCCGATGATAACACTTTTACTTGTTATACCCTCCAGAGGAAGGTATATTCACTTTGCCAATACATTTGTAACGCCAAGAAGGAGTCACCGGAGACCTCATAAAGCATATACATTCTGAATCAAGATCACATTCGGAATCGGTTTAGCCATGTCCGTCTGTCTGTCTGTCTGTTGAAAGCACGATAGCGCCCAAAGTAACTGACGTAGGGGAATGAAATTCGGTGAAAGGACTTCTTTTTATCGGCGTCAGGTTGGTATTGAAAATGGGGTATGTCGGTCAAGTAGTTCTGGTACCTCCCATACAAAACCAATATTGGAACCATGTGCCTCTCTGTCTGTTGAAAGCACGATAGCGCCCAAAGTAATAGACGTAGGTGAATGAAATTTGGTGAGAGCACTTATTTTTATCAGCTTCAGGTTGATATTGAAAATGGGTTATGTCGGTGAAGTAGTTCTGGTACCTCCCATACAAAACCAATATTGGACCCATGTGTCTCTCTGTCTGTTGAAAACACGATGGCGCCCAAAGTAATTGACGTAGCTGAATGAAGTTTTGTGAAAGGACTTCTTTTATCGTCGTTAGGTTGGTATTAAAAATGGGCTATGTCGGTCAAGTAGTTCTGGTACCTCCCTCACAAAACCAATTTTGCATGACTTGTATGCAGTGGAGGGTATCAAAGCATTGGCCAGGCCGATGATAACCCTTTTACTTGTTTTTTTTTTTCATTTTGTATTTATTTATTTTGGCAACAACCTATAAAAGAATCAAATTTGAATGTAACATATCGTATCACATTCACAATTGAACTGTCTTGCGATTTTGTGAGTATTTGTGAATTTAAATTGATATATAAAAATTTATACTATATGTTTTTTCGTTAATAAAAAAAGAATAACTTTATTTCAATCTCAAATTTAATACAAATTACACGACACTGTCTGCAACTTTCGTGAGACTGGGCATGGCGAGTCTGATGTCCTAGTCCTTTGTATTGTGAAGAAGTAGATAAGGATGTTGTGTGATGATGATAATACTATTTTCGGGTTCGTTTGTTGAAGGATGGTATCTCTGGTTTGTTTTGTTGTTTTTATCGTGTCTGTTCGCTTAGGTGGTCTTTGGATGGTATCTCTGGTTTGCTTGTTGTGTCTGCCTATTCGTTATCGGGAGCGCGTAGTTCCTGCGTTTGTTGATAATTGCTGCTTAACTGTGTTAACTCCCTCCTTCGTTTAAGAAGATCGCTCCGCGTCTTCGTAGCTCCTTACTAGTATTTGGATTCTTTCAATCCGTTGATCTAAGAGTTGCTCAGGAGTGAGTTGAGGTTTTCTGCGTTTTCTGAGATAGATTATAGCGAATGTTAGAATAAGTCCTGTTGCCGATAATAATGCTGTAGTCGATATGATAGGACTGTTGCCGGCTTCGAATCGCAAGGTATCTAGTAGGTTTATATTATCGAATCTTATTTTTTCGTCTAAGGATTCAAAGTGGGATCCAATTTCAAAGTTATCAATAGCATAAGACTTCAGATAGTTCTGTGGTGTATTACAATAAAACTCGTGATTGTCTGATGTTCGACTGACGTTCGACTGCCGACCCGTCGTTCTCAATGCTTTTTCCAAACCTCTTTTCTTCGTTTTACTATTGTGTGCTCCGGGGTCAGATATTACCGTCGGGCACTTGAGTGGGTCAGTGTTGTGTGGTTCCCATGTGTTCAACTGGGTTATTCGGTTTGGATGACAAGTTAATATATTTGTGTCACCGAATTGTTCCGTTACACAATATGTGTGGGCACAACAGTCCTCCCCCATAAAATACGAAAGGCGCATGACGTTAGGAGTGAAGTCTTTCGGCGTATGGTAGGATGCATTATGGACGACGAATTGGCTTACGACAGGTCAATTACGTTATTTATTTCACAATAATATTACTATGTGTACATATAGCTATGGTTATGATTTGCTTTACAGTGTTTTACTATTTGTTGTTTTACAATGACATCATTAGTTACTTTCGACATTATTATAAGTAAGGTTACACATTCCGTTATATTTATGTAATGGTTTACAAAATATTTTCTTTAGGTCTATATATTTATTCTTGTTTGTTTAAAATATATAAGAGTATTCTTATTGGTCTATGATTACAACGGGTTGGTCATTAGGGTGTTCTTGCCCTATATTGTTGTTCGATATTGTCCTATTTATTGATAGTCTTATTTTGAAGTATTTGTTTATTATTACTAGAAATATTCCAATTATACAAATTAAAGATATAATAGGAAAAGGAATGTACATGTGTTCCTGTCTTAAAGATAACAATGTTTTGTTTGCATTAACTAAGTTTTTAATACTAATACTATATTTATCTAGGTCTAGTTTTTCTGCGTGTATCGTATGGGGTGAAATTTGGGATAGGTTGGTAGGGATTTCCACGGTTTCGGTCAGGTGTGTTTCTTGCAAGTAGTTGTATGTGATAGGGATTTTGTTGTAAACGTCGTTTGAGGCTTGAAGGTATACTTCATCATTGTATATAGAGACTATAGTACTATCATCAACACGAACATTTTCTTAGCCGGACATACCGTCGGATGGTGTTGCTGTCTTGCTAAGTTGCTTGTAGCACCAAAATAGAGAGGAATAGCCACATTTGTGATGAGTGAAAAGAAACATTTGGTTGGTTGTGGTGGCTGGTCGGTACTCGGTAGGTAGCAAAAAGCAAATAAAGGGATAAAAACATCATAACTGTTTCTTTCTCTGTTACTCGCACAATGAGGTTCTATCTTTTCAAGCATGAGTAGTTTCTTTGAACAAGACATGATGAGATATTTCTGATTTGGAATTTCGATCGTATGAAAGGCAAATCTGGATATTTGTGCTTATGAAATTCAATTCAATTTCAATTCAATTCAATTTATTCAAATATGTACAAAGTATAAAAAGTGAGTTTACAATTTTACATACAATTTTTCAAAAAAGGTTATACATATAGAATAGTTAGTGAAATCTATATTCAAGAAAAAATAGAGATGATGCCACATTAAATAATTCAAAATTTGTGTGGGGTGTACAGAGGTAGATAAAGAAAGAAAAAGAAAGAAAAGGATGGAACTGAAATAAAATTAAGATTTAAGCAAAATAGAGCAAAGTAAACTTCAACAAATAAAGGAGGATAAATTCAAATAAATTACAGCTACATATAAATACTAAAAGCAAATCAATTTTTTTTTTTTTTTTTTTTTTTTTTTTTATTAAGCAGTATAGCGCAGCAGGGTTTCGATTTCATCATGGTTAAAACCAAGAAGCCAAGATTTCGTTACTTTCGTAAACGCGCCGAAATTCCTTATGGATCGGATATCCAATGGCAGAGAATTAAAAAGTTTGCGGGAGACAATGGAGTAAAAGTTTCTGTAACTTGTAGTACGAAATGCGGGAATATTTACAACAAAGTTTGAATAGCTTCGTAAGCTACGTAAGTCAGATATTGGACTTTCCAAATACCCGCCTCTCATGAAAAAGATCTTAAGAACTTTAAAGTAAAATAAATGCCGCAAAGGAAGAATTTTCAACGACCTAAACAGGACCATAGTGCGTGCTGAACGGGGGGAGTTACAAATTTTTCGTAAAGCTGATTTTTGCGTGACAATTAAAGGCTGCAGCTTATTAAGATAAGCGCCACCCCAACTGCAGAGACCATATTGCAATCTTGAATGAAATAAGCCATAATAAACCATTTTCATTGTGTTAGAAGAGCAATACTTTCTAAGGCGAAAAAAACAACGAGTGGAGGAAAGAAGATAATTTTTCAAAAGAGAAATGTGCTTGGACCAGTTCAAATTATGGTCAATAGTAACACCAAGGTATTTAAAACTATCAACACCTTCAATTTTGAAGCAGTTAATACTGCAGACAGCGTTTCTATTGAAAGTCGGTCCATATTGGAAACCGCAGGTGTTATTTAACAGGTCATGACTTGCACAGTCATGAGAATGAAATACTATATCATAGAGGAACTAAACTAGAGGGCCGACTTTCAGCACACCTACCCGATTTTCCCCGCAAATTTTGAATGACAGCCCTCTCTCGCGCGCTCTTTTTTTCCTGTCTGTGAATACGTGTATTAATGGCCGCCGGGTGGAACTATTTCCAAAAACAAACAATTTGTAAATAGATTTATAACAATAAATGTAAAAAAGCAAATGTTGATTATGGTTTTTTTAAATAGCATAATTTCTTCTCTACCCATTTTCGTCACCAAAAACTGTTCATCCATTCAAATTTCAGTTTTTTTTTCATTTTATTTGTATGAATTCTATTTTTGACAGCAAAATTCATGCTGCTGCATAAAAGGGGTTGTTCCAAAAATTATGCATTAAACCCAAGCTTTCACTAGGGCATAAGTGAATTTTCTAAAATGTTTATAAACGTTCAATAAATTTTTATAAGGTTTGGTGAATGTTTTCAAATTTGTTTATTTAACACCACATTTGTACAAATTCAAAATATGATTGGAAATTCTGTAGTTTAATAACACTTACAGTGTTGAATAATGTTACTTTGGTATTTCAATCGAACGTAAAAATACATATTGTTTTGTTAATTGTTGGTGTTTGCATGCTATATTTCGTTTTCTATGCATATATTCTTTTATAAATTTTATAACAATGTATTTCGAAATGTGCACTGAATTTTTTTACAAAGCCCTTTAAATTATTAATTAACAAAAACAAGTGCGTTCTTTATGTTTTTGGAATACAAAAAGTGATCAAAGCATTTTTTTATTGTTCCGAGTATTTCTTAGGTATAAATAAAGGGCGATGTACGAGGATTTTTATATTATGGCTTTTACCGGAAAAAGCCGAGCGCATACATAGTTAAATTTGAGAGCAATATATGTAGTATAAAAAAATAAAAAAATATCGAACTTATTTTTCAATAGGCGTGTTTTTTTTTTAGCTTCGATCTCAGCAAAGCAAAGTAAAGTAGGATTTTCAGCACACATTTTACAACAACTAGTGCGAGTCTCGAAGTGTCAAGTAGAGTGTAGTTGTTGTAATTGCGTGCTGAAAATCCTACTTTACTTTGCTTTGCTGAGATCGAAGCTCAAAAAAACAGGGCTAATTTAGCATTATGCATACTTGGATATAATTACTGTACAAGTATGCATTTGCTAAAACTAAAAAATCTTTTTCACGAAAAAAAATAAAGGATTTTCTTAAACGGTGTTCAAATATTTTGTTTCGATATTTCGAAATTAAAACCATTAAAATCAACGAAAAAAATGTTCTCTCCTTAAAATATACAAAAAAAACTTGAATTTACAAAATCTCTTTTAACAAAAGTGAAGAAAACGTTAATTTTTCTCTGATTGTTATTATGAGTAAGATTTCTGCAAGATATTGACAAATTATTATTTTATTGTAACGAAATTATAAAAGGAATTCCATTTGATTCCAAAAAGTTCATAGACATTAAAAACTCTTAAATTCAACTGTGATGTGAACGCCGTGTAACTAAATGGCACAAAATATGACGAACACAGTCGCCCAATGGCGGCTCGATTGACATAAAATTGTAACCTTTTTTTGCATAAGTATGCGTGCGGCATTAATGGCGCTCCTTTGATTTGTACAGGCACGAACACTTATGCAATAAAAGGTTACACAGGCAGCTTGTAGGCAGATTTCCCGTTTCTGCTCTCAGTTGGCCCTCTAGTTTAGTTCCTCTATGTACTATATCAAAGTCAGGGTACTCCTGCCCGGTAAGACTGAAATACATTAATTTAGTTTTGCTACTAACAATAAGCCTGTGTACCGCAAACCACCATCTTAGTAAAAAGACGTCATGGTTTATATTAGCTATTAAATCTAATGGACTGACAGAACAATAAGCAATTCCAAGGTCGTCGGCAAACGCTTTAGCTTTACCCAAGAGTGGTAGTGAAAATAAGGAATTTATGTATATTAGAAATAAAATTGGACCAAGTACAGAGCCTTGAAAGAAAACGATTCTGTTCGTGTGCCTTTTTATGATGAGATGACGGTTGATCTTTTATTTTATATTTGAAAATTCGTTCTTGTAGATATTTGAATGCAAATGGAGTAGGTATATTTCAAGTTAATATTTTTGTCGTATTTCTGTTAGTTATGAATTCATGACCATCAATTTAATTATAGCGTTGTTGTTGATATAATATAATATCTGCAATTAATTAACCCCAATTGCGGATGTGAATGTTACATTATATATATGCGAAAGGAGATAAAATTGACGGCATTGATCTACAGGTGGCTTTGGTCGAGCGAATTTTAGGGTGGATGGGCTGATGATCTTTCATCAAAAATATTATGCATTAGTGATCTGTTTTGCAATTGTCATAATCAGAATGGCATAGGTATTCAAAAAAGAAATACCTATGTTTTGTAGAGAATTAACTGACAACTTTAATAAGTTGCACAGTATTGTTTTGAGGTCAGTTCTGTAGGCGGAAAACAGACTATTAAGTAAAACAAAGAGACAGTTATATTCACTTTACGATTGTTTATTAGAAACTGAACTCAACAGCAATCGAAAGCTGTCTTTTAACACCAAGTACAATACAGGATACTATATATTAGCGGGAGGATCATGCGATCATGAGGCCACTATTAGACCGGGTTCTATTTACATAGTAACAGTATGCTACAAAAGTATGCGACTGTTTAAAAATTACGTACAGTTCATTTAAAAAAAATAAATAATAGAATAAAAACGTTCGCATGGAAATCTATATTACAAACAACAAGGAAGCAAATGCTTTTATGTTATCACAACTAGTATATAAGCTATTCAGAATAAAATTTGCTACTTATTTTAGATATGTTATTTAAAACACCAGCAAGATAGGATAATTATGACACACTGTCGCACAAACTAGGTAGGCAATTTGTTTTTTAGTTTAATTATTTCGGTTTTATTTTTGACCTCGTTTTTTTTTTTATAAAATTCGTAAATTTATTTATTTATCTATCGGTTTATTCAAATTAAATTCAAATTAAAATTCGTATAATACACTCTCGCAGGAAATAGGTAGATAGGCAATATTATTTATTTTATTATTTTATTAGTATGTATTGCCATTTTTTCAGTTATACGGAAACTATAAATGAAATCAGCTTTTTATGCACTCCAAATAACACCGACTCATTGGATTATTCGAAAAATAAGCCAAGCTGTCATCTAAAGGGTGATTTTTTAAGAGGTTTAGAACTTTTTTAAAAAAAAAAACACAAAAAATTCGAAAAAATGAATGAAATATTTATTTGAATCGATAGTTTGAACCATAGACAAACCATACTGAGACCCCCAACTCACAATCCTCTTGCCGCTGGCCACCTCAGTTTTTTTTCAAATTCGCCATTTTGTATTCCTATCGGTGTTATGTCAATTGGGAATCCGTGTGACATGCAAAAACATACAAAAAATACAAAAATAAATGCTGCCAACCTCGGCAACCGTGGGGAAATGTGCAAGAGTTCGGGAATACCACATTTTAGCATAACTGAATGCCATTGGTTATTAATTATAATTTTTTTTAAGCTGAATAATTTGATTTGTGTGGTTAATAAAACTATCTAAATTAGATGTTTTACATACTAGCAAATACTAGGAAAAATATGGTTGCGTATTTCCCGCTTTTGGATATAATTAACTTCGATTTCGTGTGTAAATTTTTCTTAAATAATAATGAAAATTTGCTCAAAATGTTTTTATTTTCCCTCAACCAACCTACATTCTTAATTTTTCGTAAATATTTTAACCAAATGTACACTTTTTCCTAAAAATAATTATTATTCACACGTAACGAACAATTTCAAATTTAACGGATAAAATTCTATGAACGCTGCAAGCCACTTTGCCCAAAGCGGAAGTGGCATATGCAAGGTGCGAGTGTATTTGTTTCTGAAGTTTCGTGACATTTGTCAATACGAATTTCTATGTATCAATACAAGCGCACTTAGCATGTGCCACCCCATAGAAATATAGCTTGTAGGCTAAGTAACGGGAAATCGGCCGAAGTTGGTGGTCTCAGTATTGTCTCTGGTTTGAACCTTGCAATTTAATGTTTAAAGATAATTTCATGCAAATGTTGACCGCGGCTGCGTCTCAGGTAGCCCATCCGCTGAGTCCAATTTTGGCATACTCTTTCACACATATCGGCCGGTATCTCACGAATGAATGCATGGATGTTGGCTTCCAGTGCGTCAATCGAAGCGGGCTTGTCCCTATACACATTAGCCTTGGCATACCCCCACAAAAAATAATCTAATGGTGTCAAATCGCACGATCTAGGCGGCCAATTGACCGGCCCGAAACGTGAAATTAACTGTTCACCAAATTCGCCTCGCAATTGCGCCATTGTTTCGCGTGCTGTGTGGCATGTGGCACCGTCTTGTTGAAACCACATATCATGCAAGTCAAGAACTTCCATTTCGGGCAAAAAAAAGTTTGTTATCATCGCTCGGTAGCGTTCACCATTGACAGTAACGCTGCGATTCGCATCATCTTTGAAGAAATATGGCCCAATAATGCCGCCGGCCCATAAACCGCACCAAACAGTGGCTTTTTCGGGATGCATTGGTAGCTGTTGCAATATTTTCTGGCTGATCTTCACTCCAAATGCGGCAATTTTGCTTATTTACGTACCCATTCAACCAAAAATGAGCCTCATCGCTGAACACAATTTTTCGATAAAAAAGCGGATCCTCGGCCAGCTTTCCAAGAGCCCATTCACCAAAAATTCGGCGTTGTGGTAGGTCGGCTGGCTTTAGTTCTTGCACCAGCTGTATCTTAAAAGGCTTTACGCCCAAGTTCTTCCGCAAAATTTTCCACGTAGTGCTCTAACAAAGGCCTAACTGCTGGGAACGGCGCCAAATCGACATTTCGCGGTCTTCTGTCACACTAGCTGATACGGCCGCAATATTTTCTTCACTACGCACAGTACGTAAACGTGTTGGTGGTTTAATGTCCAACAAAGTAAATTTGGTGCGAAATTTGGTCACAATCTTCCGAATAGACTGCTCAGAAGGTCGAGAATGCCGATCATAAAATGGAAGCAGCGCGCGATGAACATTTCGAACCGAGCACGAATTTTGATAGTAAAATTCAATAATTTGCAAGCGTTGTTCATTTGTAAGACGATCCATGGTTAAATTGCAAACCAAACTGAAGCTGTTTGACAGTGACACAAGGTACTAAACACACGTCAGCTGTCAAAACCAGTGTTGCCAAAACCAAACCAGCTAAAAAATCACCCTTTATGTTTTGGTAATGTGGAAAAACCTAAATAAGCGCCTCAATGATATCAATAATTAGAAATATTACGGATAGGGTTGTAAATAAAATAGAAAATGGTGCTTTTGCCCATATTAAAAAGAGTAACCAACACAATAGTCTACCTATTTTATTACCCAAAATAAAAATGAACTACCTGTTTTCACAATTCTTACGAAATTCCCATTCAAATTCAATAAAATTAACTTGGGTTTTTTTAGATTTTGTAAAAATGTAAAGTTATAGAGAAATCCTATAAAGATAAGTTGACAATTTTTGGATTTTAAGATTTATGGCCCCATATAAAAATGCACTAATATACAAAACATAATATGTATATGCGGTTGGCCGGTGACACTTATTCGGCGAATTGTCTGTTTTTCAGTAAATATACCTTAGTGGCTTGGATAGCGTCAATATGATAGTTTATAATAGCAACAATATAGGTTAGCACTCAGATGTTAAAGATATAAGACATGTTATAGCTTTCTGTTATTTCTAAATTTCCAAAATATGACATTATGAATTAGTATTCCATGGCTTTATGAAGTATTTTAGAACGAGTCTTCAGTTAAATAAAGAAGTATGAAAAATAACGTTGGAAGGGAGGTATAAAAGTTAATATCAATTTAAAAACTTTCAGTATACGCCGTACGGGTATACATTATGAAATTTTCATTGTAGTTTTGTAACTATAACTGACTGTTTCAAAAAAGTTCCATACTTCTTATTAATAAATTCAAGCATACATTTCGAACACGAGTTTTTTTTGTTAAATACCTTCAAGATCCCATAACCATAATCAATTAAATAATTCGAGTAAATCAGAATAATCAATCATCACCATAGAAAAAAGAAATCCAATTCTCAATTTATCTGTGCTTTGAGCAGAATTGAAGAATCTCGTGAATCGAAAATGCAGAAATTCTTCCAAAGAAAAAGAAATGCATATATACACAAAATATAGGTACCTGCTCATCTCATTCATAAAAGCAACAGACGACAAACCTGACAAATTATGAAATCGAACCAAAAAGGGAGAGAAAGAAAAAGAATAGACTACAAAACCCACCCTCATCCACACTCTGAAATCGGAAAGGGAAAGCATATCAGAAAACAGCAATGCAAATGTCTATGCATATGCATTCATTCATGTAAGGATATGCGCGTTCCACTTGAGTTGCTTTTCCTTTAGAAAATATATCAGCCACCAGCGCTGACACCAATGCAACCGCCACCATCGAGGTTTCTGCGCCTACTAAAGAAAACCAACGAAATCTATGATCTTCACCCTCTAAAATATTTGAGCTTAGGTATGGAGACGATGGTGGCGCAATGGTAGGATACAGGAAGTGATAGTACTATAATGTTTATATACAATGACTTCATACGTCGTTGCCTTGCAATATGGGCTTATTTTGAGAATTCCACTGTCGTGGACCTTGATTGTCTGAGGTGCGTTACCGCACAATATTCGTAAGCTCGTTG
The DNA here is from genome assembly GCA_948293265.1 of Cheilosia impressa. Classification (NCBI taxonomy): domain Eukaryota; kingdom Metazoa; phylum Arthropoda; class Insecta; order Diptera; family Syrphidae; genus Cheilosia; species Cheilosia impressa. The sequence continues at coordinate 62,665,979 of OX411880.1, read as the reverse complement.
GCTCAGGCATGACATAAAGCTAAGAATTTTTGTTCATTAAGTTAAACCAGATTTCGTGTTTTAAAACGAATATTCTAGTATCACATGATTCGGGGGTTGGGTTACCGGAGACGAGCTGTATTATACAATTATTATTGTGGTGGTTATATATGACGAAATTTTGTTGGCATAGGAGATGGTCTGTCTCTATGTTTGTGCATTTTCCTAGGTCTTCGTTGTTTAGGAATATGTATCTCCTATAGTTCTCATTGATGGCAATGTATTCGCTGCCAATTGAGACGTATCGATAAGTGTTTTGTTGATATTTTGTCGGAAGTGGTGTGATTTTTACTAATTGGAATTCTTCATTTACCAATGGTATACTAACTTGGATCATAAGGTTATGATTAACGTATATAGGAGTTGTTGTAGTAATTGCATTTATTATAGGAAGGCTCAGTCGAGAGACTTCTATTGGGAACCTTACGTTTTGTGGTAGTTCCAATTGAATTTGCTGAAGCGTTGACATAAAAATGTCTGAATTTAGGAATCGGCTGTCTAGCTTGCCTAATTTGGCTGCTTGCAAAATGTCAAGTAATTGGGTTTGCTTTGCTAGAATTTGTGCAGAACATATTGATACTAGATTTGTTATTTCATCTAAATTGTGTAACGACTTTTCGAAGTTCGTGAGGTTTGTGAGTTTGATTGTATTTTCCCTAATTTCTTCGGTAATAGAGGCAAAGTTTTTATTTATGTGGTTAGTAGTTTTGTTGAGAGCGTCGAAAACGTTTGAGATAATTGTCATCTGATTTTCACTCATGTGGTACAAACTATTTTGGTTTTCAGATAGAGTTTGCAGTGCGCTATCTATTTTAGCTGCATCCCTTGAGTCCATTGTTCCAAACAAATATTTTTGAGCGATTCCTATACCGTTGAATAAACCTTCGTTTATTATCGTCGTGTCTCTTTTGGTGATTCTTTGTTTTAGTAGTATACTGTCCAATATTCGGTTGTTGTTGTGTATTTCATTAAGCGAATTTTTTATTATTTGTAATGTTCCAGGTATACACCGGTTTCGTTCAGTTGATGCAGTTCTACTTGCGCTGACATTACGTGTATGCAGTATACTGTGATGACGAAGCTGGAATTGAGAGTACCACAGAGTCGTTTTAGTAGTTGTGCTTTATGTGATTGTTGTTTTGTGTGCAGTGTGTGTTCTTTGTTTATAAGGCTTTATTAGGTTATTGTGTATTACCTTTTCTTTCCTACCTATTTTTATTTTAGAGTTCGTTGGTGATAGGATTTCTACAATTTCATGGGGTCCTTCATAAACTGGAGTTAGTTTTTATTCGACCGATTTTTTGATTCTAATAGTACCATGTCCCCTACTTTATAGTTGGCTTCATTTAAGTTACGTTCGTAATATTCCTTCGATCTTTCTTTAGCTTTCAATTGGTTTTCGCGTATGATTGTATATCCTGTTTGCAGTTTGGTTTTGATATCCGTAATGTAGTCATCGCAATTATATACAGGTTGCATTTGTCTATTTAGGACTGAGGGAAGTGGAGGTTTGAATCCAAAGAGAGCTTCATAAGGGCTATATTTAGTGCTTGTGTGCTCTGCGGTATTATAGCAGAAAACGGCATATTTGGTATATTTATCCCAGTTAGTTTGGTCATTACTTGCATAGTTTCTCAGATAATCGCCTAAGGTTCGATGTGACCTTTCAAGTGCACCGTTCGATTGTGGATGATATGGGCTTGTTTGTATCTTTTGTATTTTTAAGAGTTTGCAGACATTTTTGAATAGGTCGCTTGTGAAGTTCGTTCCTCGATCTGTGAGAATGGTTTGTGGGATTCCGAATGTGCAAATGACTTGTTTTACTAAAGCCTCAGCTACCGTTTGGGCTTCTTGGTTGGGAATTGCTACTGCTTGAACGAATTTTGTTAAATCGTCCTGAAATGTGAGTATGTATTTGTTATAATTTTCTGTAATCGGGAGTGGTCCCACTATATCAAGGGATATTCTTTCGAATGGGGCTTTGGCTGTTGTAGTTATGACCATTGGTATCTTACTACGCAAGTATTATTTATTTCTTTGACATAGGTCGCAAGATTTGATGTATCTTTTCACATCCGCGTGCATATTTTTCCACTTATATTGTCTCTTGATGCGGTTAAGAGTTCGTTTGACTCCTTGATGACCTCCTAAAGGGGTGTCATGAAATTCGTGTATTATTTGCTTGATTTTCTCTGGATCTGTAATTTCCATGGGCTCTTGACTTTCGTGCATAACGTTTTCTGGAGGCAATTTACTTTTACTGCGGGTCACTACTTTAACTTCAACAGTGTTTAAACGTGACAGGGCATCTGCGTTCGTATTCAGGTGTCCAGCTTTATGGGTTACTGTAAAGTCATACTCTTCTAGCTTGATGCGCCAGCGCATTATCCTTGAAGAGGGATCTTTTAGGTTAAACATCCATACAAGCGGCTTATGATCGGTAATAACTTCAAAGTGTCGACCGTAGACATATGGTCGAAAGTGCGGCACTGCCCAAACTACTGCCAGAGCTTCTTTTTCAATGGTGGAATAATTCGGCGCAGGGACATAAGTCCCGAAGACATAAGTCCCGAATTCATTTTTCGGGACTTATGTCCCACCTAAGTGGGTTATAAGTCCCGAAATCTATTCGGGACTTATGACTTACTTAAGGGGGACATTAGTCCCGAAAAATTAATTCGGGACTTATGTCCCACTATACATTTCCTAAATATTAATGTTCATAAATTGATATATAAAACATAATTAACGAGAAAAAAAATCCGAACAAATTAAACAAACATTTTCAACAAACTATTAAAACTTGGTCGTTTTACAAATAAATAAAACAACTGTTTTTTATGATTTGTCGACAGAAAGGACACAACAATTCATTTTTATTTGATCAAATTCTCAAGCACTTATAGCCTTTTCTGAATTCGATGTTTTTGAGAATTTGATCAAATAAAAATAAGAAAATCGCGCGATTTTTTTATTTTTATTTGATCAAATTCTCAAAAACATCGAATTCAGAAAAGGCCATAAGTGCTTGAGAATTTGATCAAATAAAAATAAGAAAATCTTTATTTTTATTTGATCAAATTCTCAAAAACATCGAATTCAGAAAAGGCCATAAGTGCTTGAGAATTTGATCAAATAAAAATAAGAAAATCGCGCGATTTCACTTTGCCCATACATTTGTAACGCCAAGAAGGAGTCACCGGAGACCTCATAAAGTATATATATTATGAATCAGGATCACATTCTGAATCGATTTAGCCATGTCCGTCTGTCTGTCTGTCTGTCTGTCTGTCTGTCTGTTGAAAGCACGATAGCGCCCAAAGTAATTGACGTAGGTGAATGAAATTTTGTGAAAGGACTTTTTTTTATCGGCGTCAGGTTGGTATTGAAAATGGGCTATGTCGGTCAAGTAGTTCTGGTACCTCCCATACAAAACCAATATTGGACCCATATGTCTCTCCGTCTGTTGAAAGCACGATGGCGCCCAAAGTAATCGACGTAGGTGAATGAAATTTGGTGAAATCACTTCTTTTTATCGGCGTCAGGTTGGTATTGAAAATAGGCTATGACGGTCAAGTAGTTCTGGTACCTCCCATACAAAACCAATATTGGACCCATGTCTCTCTGTCTGTTGAAAGCACGATGGCGCCCAAAGTAATCGACGTAGGTGAATGAAATTTGGTGAAAGGACTTCTTTTTATCGGCGTCAGGTTGGTATTGAAAATGGGCTATGACGGTCAAGTAGTTCTGGTACCTCCCATACAAAACCAATATTGGACCCATGTCTCTCTGTCTGTTGAAAGCACGATGGCGCCCAAAGTAATCGACGTAGGTGAATGAAATTTGGTGAAATCACTTCTTTTTATCGGCGTCAGGTTGGTATTGAAAATGGGCTATGACGGTCAAGTAGTTCTGGTACCTCCCATACAAAACCAATATTGGACCCATGCCTCTCTGTCTGTTGAAAGCACGATAGCGCCCAAAGTAATTGACGTAGGTGAATGAAATTTGGTGAAATCACTTCTTTTTATCGGCGTCAGGTTGGTATTGAAAATGGGCTATGTCGGTCAAGTAGTTCTGGTACCTCCCATACAAAACCAATATTGGACCCATGTCTCTCTGTCTGTTGAAAGCACGATGGCGCCCAAAGTAATCGACGTAGGTGAATGAAATTTGGTGAAATCACTTCTTTTTATCGGCGTCAGGTTGGTATTGAAAATGGGCTATGACGGTCAAGTAGTTCTGGTACCTCCCATACAAAACCAATATTGGACCCATGTCTCTCTGTCTGTTGAAAGCACGATGGCGCCCAAAGTAATCGACGTAGGTGAATGAAATTTGGTGAAAGGACTTCTTTTTATCGGCGTCAGGTTGGTATTGAAAATGGGCTATGACGGTCAAGTAGTTCTGGTACCTCCCATACAAAACCAATATTGGACCCATGTCTCTCTGTCTGTTGAAAGCACGATGGCGCCCAAAGTAATCGACGTAGGTGAATGAAATTTGGTGAAATCACTTCTTTTTATCGGCGTCAGGTTGGTATTGAAAATGGGCTATGACGGTCAAGTAGTTCTGGTACCTCCCATACAAAACCAATATTGGACCCATGCCTCTCTGTCTGTTGAAAGCACGATAGCGCCCAAAGTAATTGACGTAGGTGAATGAAATTTGGTGAAAGGACTTCTTTTTATCGGCGTCAGGTTGGTATAGAAAATCTGCTATGTCGGTCAAGTAGTTCTGGTACCTCCCTCACAAAACCAATTTTGCATGACTTGTATGCAGTGGAGGGTATCAAAGCATCGGCCAGGCCGATGATAACACTTTTACTTGTCTTATTTTTATTTGATCAAATTCTCAAAAACATCGAATTCAGAAAAGGCCATAAGTGCTTGAGAATTTGATCAAATAAAAATGAATTGTTGTGTCCTTTCTGTCGACAAATCATAAAAAACAGTTGTTTTATTTATTTGTAAAACGACCAAGTTTTAATAGTTTGTTGAAAATGTTTGTTTAATTTGTTCGGATTTTTTTTCTCGTTAATTATGTTTTATATATCAATTTATGAACATTAATAAAATATAAAATATTTCCAACTGTTTGTTTCATTCGGGACTTGTGTCCCATTTTCAACGATCGAAATTCGGGACTAATGTCCCACTTAAGTAAGTCATAAGTCCCGAATAGATTTCGGGACTTATAACGCACTTAGGTGGGACATAAGTCCCGAAAAATGAATTCGGGACTTATGTCTTCGGGACTTATGTCCCTGCGCCGAATTATTACCCAGTAGAAGTGTATATACATTTACGAATTTAATAAAAAAAAAAACGAGCTCAAAAATAAAACCGAAATAATTAAACTAAAAAATTGCCTAGTTACCTAGTTTGTGCGACAGTGTGTCATAATATTATCCTATCTTGCTGGTGTTTTAAATAACATATCTAAAATAAGTAGCGAACTTTATTCTGAATAGCTTATACCTGTACCAGTTGTAATAACGTAAAAGCATTTGCTTCGTTGTCGATTTTAATGTAGATCCCCATGCGAACGTTTTTATTCCAAATTTTTTTTAAATGAACTGACCTCAAAACAATACTGTGCAACTTATCAAAGTTGTCAGTTAATTCTCTACAAAACATAGGTATTTCTTTTTTGAATACCTATGCCATTCTGATTATGACAATTGCAAAACAGATCAGTAATGCATAATATACCTATTTATACGAGGATAAAAAACAATCCGATGAAAGATCATCAGCCCATCCACCCAAAAATTCGCATGACCACAGCCACCTGTAGATCAAGGCCGTCAATTTTATCTCCTTTCGCATATATATATTCACATCCGCAATTGGGGTCAATTAATTGTAGATATTATATCAAATCAATAATATAATTAAATTGTTGGTCATGAATTCATAACTAACAGAAATACGACAAAAAGATTAACTTGAAATATACCTACTCCATTTGCATTCAAATATCTACAAGAACGAATTTTCAAATATAAAATAAAAGATCAACCGTCATCTCATCATAAAAAGGAAAACGAACAGAATCGTTTTCTTTCATAAGCACAAATATCCAGATTTGCCTTTCATACGATCGAAATTCCAAATCAGAAATTTCTCATCATGTCTTGTTCAAAGAAACTACTCATGCATGAAGAGATAGAACCTCATGCGAGTAACAGAGAAAGAAACCCTTATGATGTTTTTATCCCTTTATTTGCTTTTTGCTACCTACCGAGTACCAACCAGCCACCACAACCAACCAAATGTTTCTTTTCACTCATCACAAGTGTGGCTATTCCTCTGTATTTTGGTGCTACAAGCAACTTAGCAAGACAGCAACGCCATCCGACGGTATGTCCGGCTAAGAAAATTTTCGTGTTGATGATAGTACTATAGTCTCTATATACAATGGTACGAAGGAGGGATGAATCTGGACACATGGATTGCGCAGTTGGGCAACATTAAAAGCGCGTACAAAGTCGATGAAAGCACACTGCGGACTCTGACGACGTGCAAGTTGAAGGGGAAAGCACAACTGTGGCTGCATTCAAAACCGAACTTCCTCAACGAGAGCGTTGACAGTCTTCTTGAACAGATGCAGGAGATGTTCAACACAAAGGAAAACAAACTATAGTTGCGGCATAAGTTCGAGTCGCGAAAGTGGAAAGTCAACGAGTGCTTCTCCGAATACTACAACGATAAAATCATTCTGGCGAATGCTATAGAAGTTGCAGAGGACGAAATGGTCGACTACTTGATAGAGGGAATATCCGATGAGCTCCTGAGACTCCAAGCTCACATACAATGCTATTCATCGAAGAGCCAGCTACTACAGGCGTTCGCTAACGTGTCGCAGAAGCGCGAGAACTCGGAACAGCCGTCGCAGTAGAATACCGCAGCAAGCACGTCAAGCCAGGTGCGTAGTATGAGGTGCTACAACTGCAATTCGGTGGGGCATTTGGCTGCAAATTGTAGAAAGGCGAAGAGGGAGTATGGTGCCTGCTTTGCATGCGGCTCCATGCAACACCGTGCTGCGTCGTGCCCAGACAGGAAGAAGGCAGTACAACTGGTCGAAGGCGATGTAGCAGATGATTATGTAAGGTATTTTAAAATTTTTGTAAAGAGTGATGCTAGCGTTAGTTTATTTCTAGAATGTATCCTAGACTCAGGAAGTCCAATCAGTTTTGTGCAAAGCTCCAGGCTCCCTAGCTGTGTTCGAGTGTCAAAATTAAAAAAGAGTGTAACATATTTTGGGCTGAATAAATGATAGGAATAATTGATTGTTATGTTATTATAAATGAGCGAAGAGTTTATTTTCAGTTAAATGTTGTCGCCGACGGGTCAATGGGCTATAATGTAGTGTTGGGAAGAAATTTTTTGGCGGCTAGTAAATCGAGGTAAATATTGAGCACGGAGCAAGTAAAAACAGCGATAAAAAATTAAAGACAAAATGATAATAATAATGTCAGTAATAATAATTTTAGTAACAAAGCACTAATAATGATAGCACTGGTGATAAAAAAAATTATTGTACTGAGGATGGAGATAATTTTGAGAAGTCCCTTTTGTCTATAGAATACGGCGATTGTTGCACGGACACAGATCTGGATATCGGCGAGAAAGTATGCGTAGTAAACAAAGAACGTTTGGTTAGGTTATTTGGGAAGCATTACGCGACGCCTAGTCGACCCGAAAAACCGACAGTGAAGTGCGAAATGAGTCTAGTGCTGAACAGTGCGAAACCGTTTTGTTGTCCACCCCGCCGATTGTCGTATGCTGAGAAGGCAGAGTTAAATTTATTGTTAGATGAGTACTTAGCAAAAGGGTACATCAGAGCGAGTGAGTCGGAGTATGTCTCTCCCATAGTTTTGGTAAAAAAGAAAACCGGTGAGTTGAGAATAGTAGATAGGATAGGTAGGTTCTGGGACCACGTAAAGTGGCGGGATTCGCCACCCTGCGGTGAGTCACTCAATTGTGGTTAAATATTGTGGTTTGCATGTTCCAATTGCGGTTAAGTTGTTTACAATTTATTTTAGGAATTGTGGTTTTGATGTTCCAATTGCGGTTTAAATGATTATTATTTTTTTTTTATCATGACATTGACATTGGTAATGAATCTTTGTGATAACGTTTCATATAGGAGCTATTTTTTGGGGGAATAAGTAATTGTGGTCAATGTTTTGTGATGGTTTAGTTGTTTATAATTAAATTGTTGAACGCAATGATAAGAACAGATTACTATTGTGGTCAGGGGTTTTTTTATGTTTGCACTATGGTTTGAATTTGTATACCGTTGCAGAGGATATATGTTGAATTAATTTCAGTTCAGGAAGCAGTTGAGTTTTAGAAGTAAAGAAGTTCGTTGTTTACCAAATACAAAAAAAAAAATGAAGTGCAGTAATTGTGAGAAAGTGTTTTCGCGTAAAGATGTTTTGAAGCGTCATATGGAGACTGTACATAACAATATCTTAAATCATTGCTTGCTGTTTGGTAAAACATTAACGAGAAAATATAAATTGAAGGAGCATATGTTAAAGTGTGAAGTGACCTCAGTATCAACATCAGGATCACCATCGACATCAGCATCATCGAATATTGTGTGCAATGTGTGTAACATTAGTGTGAAGAGGAAGCAGCATCAGCGAAGCAATGCACATAAATCGAAAGTTAAAGTGTCCTACGCCGATAACGTGCATAAAATAATGACATCATTCAAAGAACGAATTTTGTCATATTCCGTGATGAATGAAAAAGAAGATGATTTAGATGTAACATAATTTTTCACAAGAAAGAGGGCAATTGTCAAAAATCTATTGCAAGAAATAATCATGGAGAATAATTCAATTAAATTCAATTTGGAATTATTTGCTGAATTTGTGAAGATTGGTAATGAGGATGATATGGACTTTGATATAAAGTCAATGACAACACGTATGCAACCCGTTCTTTTATATGATAATATTGAAGAAATAATAAAAGAAATGGAGGATAATATAATGAAGAAGCTGGAAGAATTTCAGGAGCGAGACAGTGGATGGACTCTAATTAGGATAAAAGCCATTGAATTGAATGTCAATAGATATCAGTGTTTGCAGGGGTCAGCGCACTTCAAATTGCCAGCTTTCATTAACAATAAAAAGGCTGTCATCAATGTTAAAAACAATGATGAATACTGTTTCAAATGGGCTATAATATCAGGTGTAAACCCAAACGTATCGAAACCCAATTCCTCATGGACATATAATATATCTGATATAACGAGTGACTATATTTCCACTGCTGATATGGTTCTAAATTTTAAAGATCTCGTTTTTCCTTTGACAATTGATCAGATACCCAAGTTTGAGGCACAAAATGAGATAAGTGTTAATGTTTTCGGATACTCGAATGATGATGAAACGAGTAAACAATATATTGAGGGTCCATACTATCTGACTAAAAATGAGAAACCCCTTCAAATTAATTTGCTATATTGCGATGATAACGAAGTGACTCATTATGTATGGATAAAATGTTTAAGTCGGCTTCTACGCGATAGGATCCTCAATGTGAAAGAGAAAAAACTATACTTTTGTAATAGTTGTTTGCAGCACTATTACAATGAGGAAAGTTTGCAGAACCATAAGACAGAATGCGCTGGTGTTGTTACGCATATGCCAAAGGAAGGGGAAAACATTGTAAAGTTTTCAAATGTCGAGAGATCTGTCAGCGTACCTTTCGTAATATATGCTGACTTTGAGAGTATTCTATTACCTGTTAGTACTTGTCTTCCCGATCCATCTATTTCATCGACAACAACAACTCAACAGCATGTTCCTTGTGCATTTGCCTACTACATCAATTGTTTCTTTGATAACAGCAAGAATTCGATGAGGACGTTCACAGGTATATGAAGTTTGCTATTTTGTTGTTCTTTTTTCAAGTGCTTTTTGTTTTGTAGGACCCGAATGTACGAGTAAATTCATCAACAATCTAAGTGAAGACATTCAACGTCTATATGCTGATTACTACAAACATGCAGTACCGATGAAAGATCTCACACCGCAACAAGAATGGCGTCAGACGAACGAAGAGTGCTGTATATTTTGTGGGAAAAAGTTTATAGAATTCGAGTATAGAGTAAGAGACCATTGTCATGTTACGGGGGAATATAGAGGGCCTAGTCATAATAGTTGTAATTTACGAACAAGTCTTCCCAAATTTATGCCGATTTTCCTACACAATCTCACAGGTTATGATAGTCATTTATTTTTCTCTTCCTTGAATTAAGTGGAGGGAGAAATTAAGGTCTTGGCTTTGAATAAGGAAAAATATATCTCAATATCTAAAAAGATACTTCTAGATGAAAAATCAGGCACCTATTTTGAAATGAGATTCCTTGAATCATGTCGTTTTCTCAGCGAAAGTATTGACTCATTAGCGCAGAATTTAGGTAACGATGATTTTAAAATCACAACATTATATTTCAATTGTGATCAGCAATTCGACTTAATTAAAAGAAAAGGCGTGTTTCCCTATGATTATCTAAATTCTTGGGAGCGCTTAGAAGAGCAATGTTTACCCGAAAAAAGTGCCTTCTTCAACAAACTAACTGACGAGGAATGTTCCGATGAGTCATATGAAATTGCTCATAAAATTTGGTCACATTTCAAATGTAAAAATATGAGGGAATACTTGCAAATTTATTTACAAAGTGATGTTGTTTTGCTTGCCGATATCTTTGAGAATTTTCGACAAATATGCCAAGAAATCTATAAATTAGATGCGTGCTATTATTATACAGCACCCGGTTTATCTTGGGATGCAATGCTCAAAGTTACAGTCATTGAATTGGAATTATTAACCGAATTCGAAATGTATAGGTTTTTTCAAAACGGTGTCAGGGGTAGTTTAACTTAATGCTGTCATAGATATGCGGAAGCAAACAATAAATTTATGAGTACATATAAACCAAACCTACCTTCATCATATTTGATGTACTTGGATGTTAACAATCTCTATGGTTGGGCTATGAATCAAACTCTTCCCTATGGTGGTGGGTGTCACACACAGATCACTTTACCAAAAGTTATATAATGTCATTCAAAAATCCAGATATCGGTATCATCTTGGAGGTAGACTTGGATTATCCCGAAACCCTACATGATATTCACAATGATTTACCATTCTGCCCGGAAAATATTTGCACTCCGGGTACGAAATCTAAAAAACTGGTAAGCAGTTTTTATTTTAGACGGAAATATGTTATTCATATGGAAAACCTAAAACAAGCACTAAAACATGGTTTAGTATTGAAAAATGTCCACAGAGTCATTCAATTCAAACAATCGAATTGGCTTCAAAAGTATATTGAATTGAATACCCATTACCGTAGGAAAGCTAGAAATGCCTTTGAAAATAATTTTTTTCAAATTAATGAATAATAGTATCTATGGCAATACAATGGAAAACATTGATAAAAGAACTGATGTTTAAATTGCTACACATTGGGAGAATATCGGCAAAAGGAAGGGTATACGGGCTCTAATAGCAAAACCAAATTTCCACAGTAGGTCGATATTTTCTGAAGATATGGTTGCTATTCAATTGAAAAGAGTAAAAGTTGTCTATAATAAACCACTTTATTTGGGCTTCGTAGTCTTGGAACTTTCAAAATTACTCATGTACGAGTTCCATTATGAATATATGAAAGTCAAATTTAGTAACAGGTTGCTTCTCAATTATATGGACACAGATTCCTTCATTTATACTATCAATACCGAAGACTTTTACGCAGATATCTTTAATGACTTACACACATACTTCGATACTTCCGATTATAATCCCTTGAATGTACACAACTTTCCGCTGGTTAATGCAAAAAAATTGGGTATGTTTAAGGATGAGAATAGTGGAAGGAAAATGGCACAACTTGTTGGCTTACGTGCAAAAATGTACTCTTTTACAATTGATGATGGTATTTCCGTTCAGAAAGCAAAAGGTATCAAGAAGTCTGTTACAAAAAGACTTACTATAGAAAACTACAAGACTTGTTTGTTTGATAAAATATCTATTTATAGAAATATGACTACTTTTAGGAATAAACTACATATAATTTATTCACAAAATCTTTGCAAGAAAACATTAAACTTTGAAGATACTAAAAGATATATATGTGAAAATAATATAAGTACTTTAGCTTGGGGTCATTATAAGATTGAAAATGAAAATATATGAATTACTGATTTTGAACAAGAAATAAAATATAATTGGTGAAAATAGCAGAATGTTTGCTTTTTTTTTTTTTTATTTGAAGAGAAATTTCAGACACAAGTGACCGCAGTTAAAAGAATTATAATTTTGATGTTGCTGATAGTTGTATTCTATGTTGTTTCCCAGATAATTCACAATTTCTTGCGGTGGTTGAAGATTTCCAAAGCTATCGAAATACTCCTTACGTTTCTTATCTTTTCTATATGCTACCCAGTGTGTTCCAGAACCGAAAGAAGAATCCAGATTAACAATACCACACTCAATTTGATAGGGTTTTTTCGGTAACGTATCGCGCATAAAAACCCCTCTAAAGTGTGGCACATGTTTTGTATATCTAACCAAATCCATATCTGTAAGTGCTCGCCTGGGTAGCTTTCTCATTAGTTTTTTGGTTGCGAATGATAAAATAAACCGTAGCCCTTCCGGTATGGTTTCAGATATAGGCCTTTTCCCATTGCTATGGCCTCCATAGTTTTTTTATGACGATTTGCTTCTTCGAATTGCTTTCGAGCAGACTTGGCTTCATGTATAGCCTTAGCGATAGCCGATCCACCAGATGCAAGACCTCCAATTGCTCCGAGGGCTGTTAGTATTGGAACTAGAGGTAGGAAACCTCCAATTTTGGGTAACGGTATTATACGTGGTATTTGAATCATTGATTTTTTTCTTTTCAATGAGTTAGATATGACTTTTCTAGCAATTTGTATTGCACTCTCAATATCAGTGGGTTTTTCTTGTAATAAAATCTTTTTCGCATTTTGCACGGCCTTATTAAAAAGTCTATTTCCGGCATTACATTTTTTCTTCACATCAGATTTCCCCTTAGTTTTGTTGCCCATGCCGAATTTTGGTTTTGCCTTCATGGCATTTGTGACGAACCAAGCGTTTGCACGTTCAGCGAAACTACTGTCCTTGGAATTTACTCTTGTCCACGCCTTGTTACTTAATATTTGCTGCGTGCCGTTTGTTTATATCTTTTGTCTGAGAATAGGCAATATCATGTTCTCTACAGGCAGCGTCTAATGGATTTACTCCCCTTTCCCCTCTGATCAAACGCTCTTTAAGTTTAGTGCCGGGTCCACAAAATTGATAGCCTGGTAAGTGAAGTTCAACTGGTAGGGAATTAATAATATTATCTACAAGTCCTTGTCCAGTTGTGTTTCGAGTGTGACTAAAGTGCTTTTTATAAAAGACTACCATTTTCAGTGGCGATGATCAAGTCTGTTGAACATGTTTTCAAAGACTAAAACAAAATCAATAAAAGCACAGGTTTTTAGTACACATGACAACACTCATTATTGAGATGCGATTTATTAAACAGCAAAACGATCTTGTTTTTCGCAACAGAGATTTTTCAACTAATATTTTATCGTCACCGAGACATAGTTTACTCCTACCAAACACAATAAGAGCATTGATAGTGGGTCCATCAAATTGCGGGAAAACCAATGTTATGATAGGCTTAATCGAAAGTCCCAATGGAGTAAAGTTCAAGAATATTTATTTGTATTAAAAGTCGTTGTATCAACCAAAGTATCAATATCTACATCAACTACTACAGCCTATTAAAGGTATGGGATTTCATACATTCTCTGCAAATGAAGATTTTCTACCGCCCGATGAAGCAAAAATTGATTAGATTATTATTTTCGATGATGTCGCATGTGAGAAACAAAACAATATTCGGTCATATTTTTGTATGGGTCGTCATAGGAATATTGATTGCTTTTATTTATGTCAAACATATACACGAATTCCTAAACATTTAATTCGAGATAATGCCAATATGATTATCATGTTCAAACAGGATGAAATGAATATGAAGCATATATAAATACAACGTATATGCAGCAAGTGTTGGAAGGATAAATATGGTTTTCTTGTCATCAACAAAGACGATCCTATCGATGATGGTCGTTATAGAAAAGGATTTGATATCTTTATTCAACAATAAATATTCAATATTTCACAATTTTCGGATCAGTATATAATACGATCTCAAGCCGTTACAACAGCATCTGATCTGATCTTATTGGTAACTACAAGCTGATCTGATTGATCTGATCTGATCAAAATGAATGATAAAATATTAAGAGATGTTATAAAGACTAGAAATGTATTGAGGAAAAAGTTCAACAGTTTCAAGTTACAAAAATCAGATGCACTGGACTTGTTGGAGGACACATTTAAACCAATCATCAAACCTCTCAACCAAATCGTTAAAAGTTCAAAGCAAAGCTATGGAAATGAAACCAAACCTAGACTTTTAAAATATCAGCTGGAAGGTAATACAATACACCGATGAAAAAGGACAATACACTGCTTGATTTTGATTATAAAGATGAGAGTGATACGATTAAATTCAATTCAAGTGATTCAAGTCAGGAAGATGCCTTCTATTCGCAAAACGACAACACTAATAAAAGCGATGTATATTCAAAATTGGATTTGACCCAATTGGAACGGGACAAAAAATTAGATAATTTATATGGCCCACATAGAGATTCAAACACAAAATGGAAATTTGGTAATAAAGAGTTTGTCCTAAGCGAAAATAGTATTTCTGTTGGTGATCAAAACTGGCCCCTAACACCCGGACTATTTGAGCTTTTGTTCTACAAAACACCATCGAAAAACTACAATTCTTCTGATTTGGAAATTTACAAAGAAATTCTCACTACAACAAGTGCACATAAACGCCAATACGATGAAAATGAACAAATCAAAGGCACAAAGGCATATAAGTACAAACATATAAAAAAGTTATTCAATGATAAAACAATTCGTAAAGGATCTGGTCTAATGAGCGTAAATCTGCAAAAAACTAATTATATTTACTGGGATGATCCCAATGAAATAGTCGATAGATTGCGACTTTTAATTTCATCACAATCGGCAGGTCACACAGGTCATAATAATGAAATTGTTTCCATTATTGAAGAGCTCAAAGAGAGCAATATAATAGCTTAATTCTAATTACACACAATCATTTGTAAAATGAGTGTCGACAAGTTTGGTCACTTTTCTCCCAATATCTTCAAAGGTAATAGACTAAAAAAAACCATTGGGTTTAATATGGATCGTGATCTGAATATAAACCTTCATTTTAAACGAATTAAAAATTTAGCAACACCCATTGAAGACGATGATGCAGTGTCAAAGAAATTCATCACAAACAGTCAAAGTCAGTTGGCTTTGCAAACACGAAAAGACAACACACTTTTGGAGGACAATTTTAGAAAAAATCTGGAAAATATCACAAAGGATTTACAATCGGAAATAAAATCAAATAAATTGCTCATTGAAAATCTAAGCAAGGATATAAAAGAACTTGCTAAATATATTGAAGATAGACTGGCAGGGTTTGAATCATACATGTTCAAACAAGTCGTGGAACCACCGAGTGTCCGCTATTCGGAAAAAAGAAATGAATATTAATGTGAAAAGGGGCCTAGTAGGTGAGCTGCATAGACAAGCTCGCAAAAATTTCCAACGTCGTCGGGTAATAATGAGGGGAATAGATGACCTTTGGCAAGCAGATTTAGTGGAAATGGGTCAATATTCAAAAGTTAACAACGGGCACCGTTTTCTTCTCACCCTCATTGATACTTTTTCGAAATTTGCCTGGGTTGTACCGCTTAAAACTTAAACAGCTTCCAGTGTCAGCGAAGCAATGAAAAGTATTCTTGTCGATTCGCACCGCTCACCAAAGAATCTACAAACCGATGATGGAAAAGAATTTTTCAACAAACAATTTCAAACTCTCATGCAGCAGTACAGTATTAATCACTATTCAACATTTAGTATTTTAAAGGCATCAATAGTTGAACGTTTCAATAGAACTTTCAAGGCTTTAATGTGGAAAGAGTTTAGTTACCGTGGATCATATCAATGGATACATTTCCACAAACAATTGATTGCTAGATATAATAATACAAAACATCGCACCATTAAAATGCCACCGAGCAGTGTGAACTCCAACAATGAAAAAATGCTATTAAATACAGTTTACAATAACTTGAAAATATTTAATAAACCAATGTTTCATAGGCTAGACAGTGTACGAATCAGTAAATATAAACACATTTTCGAAAAGGGTTACACCCCCAATTGGACGACTGAAATCTTTAAAATCAAAACAGTTCAAAATACTAATCCAACTACATACATTTTGCAGGACTATAATTGCAATGTCATCAAAGGGGGGTTCTATGAGTATGAGCTGATGAAAACAAGATATCCAAATAGTTATCTCGTGGAGAAAGTTCTCAATACCAGGGGCGACAGGGCTCTAGTCAAATGGTTGAGCTTTTCAAGCGAACATAATTCTTGGATTAAAAAAAATGATGTATTGTAATGCAAAACAATTCGAATAAAATATGTGTAAAATTTGTTTTCAATTTCATTGTTCAACTAACGCTCGAGATGTCAATAACACTAATTTTAACTGGCGACACATCAAATCTGGAGGCAAATTATTTTCCTTCAATAGATTTGGATAGGGATTACGAGTGTGGCCTCGTGCATTTCCATACATTTAACTCTGTACCCAATATTGATTTGGAAAACAATTTGTTTCATGTGCGAGACACAGTCATTGAAATTCCAATTGGTTCGTATGAATTCGAAGATATAGCTACATTCTTGCAGAAAAAGTATGAGAGTGTAAACAAAACTGGAGAATTTTATATTGACGCCAATTACAATACATTGAAAACGGAAATTTACTGCAGTGATGACATTGATTTTACCGCAGATCGTACAATCGGTTCATTATTGGGATTTAGTAAGAGAAAGTTAAAAGGAGGAGAAGAGAACAATTCGGACTTGCCAATCAATATAACAAAAGTCAATGCTGTACGTATTGAATGTAATATTGTGGGCGGATCATATATTAATAATGCACCAGCACACACACTTCATAAGTTTTCGCTAAATGGTAGCCCCGGATATAAATTAGATGAAATTCCTAAAAATGTCATCTATTTACCAGTAACCACCCGACAGATAAGTTCAATAGGTGTTAGACTCATTGATCAAAACGGTGATCTGATAAATTTTCGTGGAGAAACCATTACACTTAGGCTTCATTTAAAACCAAAGGACCAATGATTGTTTACAATAAAAACAACAATAAATCAACACCCTTCATCACTTCATCACTATCAGTCACAAGACCCACAACAGTGATTAAGAGGGAAGCGTCGCGAAAAAGAAAAAAATTAACTGCAATCAATAGGGAGTATTTAAGATCATTGGGTTTCCGGCTGCTAAGAAAAACCTAAAATCATGAGTGAAATATTGAATGTATTACAAAAGCCCACGTATGATGAAAGCATCATAAAAAAGGAATACCACAGCTTTACACCATATATGCAATCATTTAAAAATAATGATGAGATAAGAATAGCGATTCAGAATCAGGATCTTTATGTGCTGCCTAGTGATAGTTATATTTATATCGAGGGATTTGTAACTCTCGATAATGGAACAATATCACATAATATAAAATTTAAAAACAATTGCATAGCTTTTCTCTTTGATGAGATCCGATATGAAATCAATGGAATTGAAGTGGACCGTACGCGATATTTAGGAGTGACCACGATGATTAAAAATTATGTCTCCCTCAATTTAAATGAAAGCCAAATGTTTAAAAATGCTGGATGGTCTGTGAGGGAAGACTTTGAACTAGAGAACGGGTATTTCAATTTTTGCATGC
Source organism: Cheilosia impressa (assembly GCA_948293265.1). Taxonomy (NCBI): domain Eukaryota; kingdom Metazoa; phylum Arthropoda; class Insecta; order Diptera; family Syrphidae; genus Cheilosia; species Cheilosia impressa. The sequence goes on along the minus strand of OX411880.1, from coordinate 62,647,952 downwards.
CACTCAAAATGCTAATGGGCTTTGCCGAGGACTTTAATAAGATTGTATTGAACTCTAAGCATGAGCTCATATTACTGCGTTCAAAATCTAATCAGGATTCATTCTATTCCACTGATATTAAAGAAAAAATTTAATTAAACATTATCAATACTACATGGAAAATGCCACATATACAACTGCCTGATTTTTCGAAATTGGAAATTCTCAAAACGATCAACAGCGGACGACGTTTGACAATGTCTTTTCGAAGTTGGGACTGTCACTACAATCCTGTACTATCACAGGGACTACACAATTTGTGGAATGTGAAACTTTCACCGCAAAGCGAGAGACCACGGTTTATTTTAATTGTCTTTCAGCCTGCTAATTTATTTCAGCATTGTGATTTGAGTAATATTAAAGTGCATCTTAACTCGGTTTCATATCCGTATGATGATCTCAATCTAAAATTTGATCGCAATCGGTATGCCATATTGTATGATATGTATGTGAAATTTCAGCAGGGCTATTACATGCGTGAACCTCAACCAATTTTATCGCGTGACGAATTTAAGAAAGACGCCCCAATCATTGTTATCGATGTGACACATCAAAACGAGGCTGTTAAAACGGGTCCCCTGGATATTAGAGTGGAATTTCACACAACTACTGATAAGACTAGTGCATATTGTGTACTCATACATGATCGTCTGGTTGAGTATACACCGCTTACCAATGAAATAAAAAGAGTTATTTAAGGAAATTTGTTTTGTAAAGTAGTTGCATTAGACAGTTTGCGGTTAGAGCGTAAGCACTCATCTAAATTTTGAAAATTTTTTTAAATAATGGTTGCGGGAGTTTTTATCACGATGGATGTCCAGGGCTTCAACATTGAACCCAACAATTTCATCTACAAAGAAGTGGCGATAACATTCAGCTACAAGGAGCATCAAAATTTCCTAATCGAACCACCATTTCCATATAATGACCTGTCTGCGGCCTCCAAGAAACGCGTCAATTGGTTGGGGCGGAACCATCACAACCTGATGTGGAAAGGTACAGTCACATACAACAGTGTGCAGAGCTTCATAAAAGATAATATTTGCGTAACAACTCCCATATATGTAAAGGGAAAGGAGAAGATTTCATGGATTAAGCGAATGCTTGACGACCCGTGGTACATGGTAGTAAACGTGGAGCAGCTTGAAGAAGATTGCGAAAATTTCAAATCTCTACAAACAAATTGCTTGCACCCAAAATGTGAAAACCATTATGGAAATGGTTGCTGCTGCTGCGCCCTTCAAAACAGTTTTATCATAAGAAATTTAGTTGAGAGGAAAATAAATAACGAATAATTTAAAAGAAAAAAAAAATTTGGTTTTTATTCATCTTTTTTTGAAATTTTTATATGTGATGATCTGCCCAGCGGACCATTGTAGGTCAATGTGAAATCTTGTTCACATATAGTATTCCTTAGCTCCTCCGACATGTTGCTGTAACGGTCCGGAAGAAACACCTATTAGAGAGAAAAAAAAAGAGTAAGTATCTATTTTACATTTTGTTTACTTAGGTAAGTACTAACTTGGAAATCCTTGAAAATGCATAGGACTTTCGGACCGAACTTGGTCGTACAGACTTTAATCTGTTCGATGTCGTACGCTTGTCCTTTGATTAAACTTGTTAGCTTCACTGTTTCTTTGAAGTTACCTAGCTCGATGTTGTTTAATTCTTCGTTGATATCCATGGTACTGCTGACTATTATATCGAAACACCCTATTTATACCATAACAAACTCTCTATATAATCAAATTAAATAAGAAACCAAATTTCTAACATAACACAACAAACTGCACAGATAATTTTTCCCACACGTCCGAAATCAAAATTTTCCCATAATAAACAGTCTTCGTAAGTGCTGAACATTGCAAACCACAATCAAAAACTACTAAAACCACAAATCGGAAATCAAAATAAAGAAATATTTTTTGTAACATTGCAAACCACAATCGAAAACTACTAAAACCACAGTTGGAACATTCAGCTGACAATCAATTGCTTAGAAGCAATCCCCTAAATATGAAACCTCAAGATAAGAACAAATTTTTGGTAGTTCTTAAATTTTTATGCAAATTCCCACGATTTTGTAGTATAAAAACTCCTTGCAATCTAAGCATAACATTACTTCAACCCATTAATTGAACCAGTTCAGACATGGAAGCCATTATCTCGCTGATGAATGATGAAATTAAATACATAACTGAGGCCTGCTGGGAGTTCACCGGTACAATAAAGGAACTGGAGGATGTGCTGAAGAATCTTCAGCAATCAACAAGCTGGTTGCAGCTGAAAGCTGCAACTCATCTACTGATTGCTCTTAATATGAGAGCAAGAGCAGGGGATTATATTACCAGAAATATAAATCCCATACTAATTAGTCTGAGCAATATGAATTAAAAAATAAATAAAAAAATATTTAAAAAAGCAAATCTTTATTATGTACATTTTTTTTTTGTTCGTGTGAATGGGTTTTTGTTTTGACTTGAAGGGGTTCTTAGATATGACTGCATACTGCCATTTTTGAATGTTGTATCTTTCATTTCGAATTTATCTTTATTCATCCTTCTCCCCGTTTAGATGCTGGGACAAAACTGATCCAATTCCTCCAGAGGAAGGTATATTCACTTTGCCAATACATTTGTAACGCCAAGAAGGAGTCACCGGAGACCTCATAAAGTATATATATTCTGAATCAGGATCACATTCTGAATCGATTTAGCCATGTCCGTCTGTCTGTCTGTCTGTCTGTTGAAAGCACGATAGCGCCCAAAGTAATTGACGTAGCTGAATGAAATTTGGTGAAAGGACTTCTTTTTATCGGCGTCAGGTTGGTATTCAAAATGGGCTATGTCGGTCAAGTAGTTCTGGTACCTCCCATACAAAACCAATGTTAGACCCATGTGTCCCTCTTTCCGTTGAAAACACGATATCGTCCAAAAGAATCAACCTAGGTGAATGAAGTTTTGTGAAAGGACTTCTTTTATCGTCGTTAGGTTGGTATTAAAAATGCGCTATGTCGGTCAAGTAGTTCTGGTATTTTGCATGACTTGTATGCAGTGGAGGGTATCAAAACATCGGCCAGGCCGATGATAACACTTTTACTTGTTCGTTCTCATTTCATCCCAATATGCAATTCATTTCACAATCTATGATATTGTCATATCATATGTTTGCTTATACTTTTTTACATCAAACAATTCAACATCGGAACGGAACGTCGTGTCTTGTGATGTAAATATTTCAATTTCACCATTACTCGTAATTCTTTCACTGGAATATTCACGATATTCGTAACAATTTATGGCGAGTGTACGTCTCTTAGAATTACTGTCGTAAGAGCACCGTATTGTTAGATCCAACTGATCGTATTCTAATTTAAAATATCTGTAAAAAATATTTTCACTTTCGATTATTCCTTGGATATCCTTTTCTTTTTTCAGCAAATCTTGCCTGAATGCTTCTATGGCATCTTCAACAGTAAAATATTGTTTTACAGGTTCTTCGGTTGTTGTTGCTTTGATTGTGTCATTATTTTGTTGATCATTTTGATTGATCTCATTGATCTTCATCAATTGAAAGGACAAATCAATTTTTAAAGTATCGTTACTAGGCAGCAGCAAAGAAAATTCTAAATTTCCTTTATTATTTACATCAGCCGATAGATTTAACGGTATTGGGATGGCTTGTAATAAACCCAATGAAAGGCAGACTATCAGAAAGAAGAATTTATACATTTTGTTTGATTTGATAGAGATAGAGACACACACCACACCACTGAAAAGTCAAATGGAAACTAAATCAACTTTCTTTGAATTAACTCTTTTTATTTATATATATATATATTTATATTTAACATATAACAACCACAAGTGTCGGGTCCCACTTCACATGTATCCGATGACCAGCTGCATGTTGAATAATGACATCCATATTTAGAATTAACAATAGAAACATGAGCGTATTCACATAATTTAATGTAACAATTTAGAATCTCCCTGTAGTGATCATCCAACAAATTTTCCTTGTGATTTATTAAAAAGTCAGGAATTAGTTTCATAAGCTGATCACAATCTGTGCCCACCATCTTATTTGATCGCTTTATATTTTATATCTTCCCTATCAATATCATTAAATACACACAGCTCATTAAAACTACTCGTTATTCTCAAGGGATGAAAACCATCGGTTGTCACTCCTAATATAGTTATTGAACCACCGATTACTTCAATTTTTAAATGTTCCTTTACAGTAATTTGATACGGTACTGATGTTAGATTCCCAGGTACTGGATCTCCTCTACACATTTTCAACAACAAACATTTACTACCATCCTCTGGCGTTATATAAACTGATAAACTACAATCAATCACATCTACTCTTACAATTTTAAAATATTTCCACGATGTATGACAAATGCAATATTTATCACCCGATTTTATAGTTTGAATCCAAAACATTGGTTTTCTCTTAGATAAAAACTATTTTATAAACACGTACGCAGCATGTACTCCCATTGGAGGACAACGAAAGACAACCACAATTTTTGCTACTCGTCTTGATCAAATGCAACCAAATCATTTTTAACAATTAATCAAACTATTATGACAACAATTCTATTTATAGAAATTCCAAAAATAAATTGTAATCAACTAAACCGCAATTGGAACATCAAAACCACAATTCCTAAAATAAATTGTAAACAACTTAACCGCAATTGGAACATGCAAACCACAATATTTAACCACAATTGGGTGACTCACCGCAGGGTGGCGAATCCCGCCACTTTACGTGGTCCCAGAACCTACCTGAGAATGTGCGTAGACTATCGTTCTTTAAACAAGGTGACCGCCAAAGACAGTTATCCCATACCTCTTGTGGATGACTTGCTTGATAGGTTAGCAAAAATGAAAGTCTTTACTAAGTTGGATTTGAGAAATGGATTTTTCCACGTTTATATGCACAAAGATTCAGTGAAATATACGTCATTTATTACTCCCTTAGGTCAGTACGAGTTTTTGATAATGCCTTTTGGCCTCAAGAACGCACCATCCACTTTCCAGAGGTTCATAAATAAGATATTTTCAGATATGATTAGAAAAGACGAGGTAATAATATACTTAGACGACATAATGATAGCTACAGAGGGTTATGAGGAACACTTTCAAATTTCGACCGAAGTATTAAAAAGATTGGTAAAAACAAACTTGAACTGAGGTTAGACAAGTGCGAATTTCTGAAATCAAGCGTTAGATATCTGGGGTATACAGTCACAGGGGATGGTATACGGGCTCACGAAAGTGGTATCGAAGCCATAAAAAATTTCCCGGTACCGCAAAAACAACATGCGGTACAAAGTTTTCTAGGGCTGTGCTCTTATTTCCGAAGGTTTGTTAAGAAGTCCTCGACGATAGCTAGACCTAACGAAGAAAGATAGAAAATTTATTTTCGGTACAGCTGAAGTCGAGTCATTCGAGTTACTTAAGCAGAAGCTGGTCGAAGCACCAATACTCGCGTTATATGACCCGAAAGACGATACGGAATTGCACTGTGATGCAAGCGCCATAGGCTTTGGGGCTATACTCTTTCAGAGGAAGAACGACGGGAAATTACATCCTGTATTCTACTTTTCTAAAAGAACTACCGATACCGAAGCCAAATATCACAGCTTCGAGTTGGAGACACTAGCGATTGTTAGCGCGTTGCAGCGGTTCCGTGTTTATCTTCAGGGTAAACAATTTGGCATACCTGCATACACACGCGAATTATGACTATAATTTCCCCTTTTAGAATTATAGACGTAGTTCTTAAGCAAATATCCTAACTTATAATAGTACGAAACAATTCGAGTTACATTTTTATTTCTAAACTATTTTCCTTAGACGGATGGAGAAAGATTGTTTTCAGTTGGTGATAGATTCGTGATAGGAGAAGTATGAGGACATAGATATCAGATGTAGACAAATTTCATTAGGGGTTTGCCATAAACTTGCATCGGCACTTGGCAACCATGGAGCCATTGATTATTGGACGATGGACTAGGGTGGGTTAAGCCGAAGGATAACTCAAATCATCCCCTGTCAACAATATCCGACAGTTCCTGTTCCCCTTGTCTCGTGTTTTCCCCTCTTTGTTTTCATGCAGTTCATCTCGCGTGAGGCCTTTCGTATGTAACCCTGAGTTACTTATCACCTTTTAGGTCAACTTATTTAATAAACTAATTGAACCGCAATTACACTAGATATTACAAAAAAAAACTAAAACAAAAAAAACCTTACTACTGCAGAAAGAACACCACCCCACCGACGAGCTAAATGCCGCGAGCAGAACGCAAACGTGCCGAATCTCTGCCTAGGAGAAATGGAAAATGACTTTCCAATTCACACCATCTTCCCCCCAGTCCTGTGCGCACGTACCGCTGCCACAGGTTCACCAACAAACCTGTCATTGAGTGATGAGTGATTTTCAAGTTGAATATATGCACTTTACGCATGAGCTCGATGAGAAGTTGGAAAAACGCCCATAGATATGATCCAAACAACTTCCCGAAATAATCCTAGTAGGTTCATTAATGTAACATGCTAAGCCATGTGATGCCAAAAGTTCCAAGTAGTTAGAAACGGTATCGCCGCTATCTAGTATGTTGAGGTTGAAATCCCCTAAGACAATTAAATTGCTATCTCTTAAGCTATCTAAGAGACAGGAAAATTCTTCAATATAGGCCAGAACATTATACATATATGTAGTCTATACACACATAAAAACACATATTTGCTATGAACAATTTCAATAGAAACCTTTTGAACGTCAGCAGTGACAAAATCCACACTTATCGCTTCGTTAATTATAATTTTCTCTTCAACAAAACAACCAACACCACCTGCCGCGTAATTCTCATTTGTGTTCGCAAAGAAATTAAAACCAGGCAAATAGTAATATTTTTTTTCAAAATCATGTATCCAAATTTCAGACACAAAAGCAATATCTCGAATGCTTAAAAAGGAATCAATGTGTGTAGCAACGGACGCACAGTTTTCTCTCAAACTTCTAACATTCTGATGGAAAAAAAAAACTTATTATTACAGTATGTGCTATTTGTAAGAACATTATTAGACAAAAAGCAGGCACTAAAAAAGTGCAAGATCTTTAAATGATCTTATAGCAATGACTTTTGCACCCTCCATTTTCCTAACATGTATTTGATTGTCTTTAAACCATACATATTTATTTATAGTTCTTTCGCTTTCTTACAACTTTGGTCTGCATGAAGAGAGCCTGCGTGTACTTAGTAAGTGCATCATTTATGTATATCCTAGTACCCTTGCTGCTGCTGAGGCCGCTGCTGCTGTTTTGGCCGTTATCGGTGATACCAATCACGTTAGAGTTGAGGTGCTTTTTCTTTTTCGTCTATTCGCTCATTACACTTTGCTTGATTGGATGGTCTAAGAATCTGACACAGATGATCGAATTATTCGGAGAGCCGTTTTTTCCTTCTCTGCTTCGTATTTTCTTCATATAACAACTTTTAATTCTATCATCGGCCACATCAATTGACAAAGCCTTGTGAAAAATTTGCTTAGCTTTGTCTATTGTATTTTTGTCATTGACGTTCGGCACTCCAACAATTTTAATACAGTTGCTGAGGAGTTGTTGTTATTGCCAATTGAGTCTGCTTTCCAGTGAATCTACTTTCGCCTTAAGTTTAGCATTTTCTGTCCGCAGCTCAATGATTGTTGCTAGATTCCTCCAGCTGAAGAAGCTTTAAATAAATCATTTTGAGAGTGAATTCATTTTCGGTCGTCTCATCGTTTTGCATTTCCGATTCAGCTGCTGTTGAATGCCCACCGGCATTTACTTTGGAAAAACTAGGTGAGCATTAGAAGAAGATGGTACACTCTTCTTTTTTTCTCCACACTGCTTGTTGTTGTTGTCAAACGTAGGTTCAGCCATGCGCAAAGACCTGCGCCTTAGCACTCCACATTTGTCGCAGCGAAATGGTTTTCCACTTGATTGGATAAATTCTGCATCTTCAACAGTGAGATTTACACAAGATATATGGAAAAAACTCAAGCATTCACTACAAGATATTTTGATGGTACAACTTCTTTCTATTTTTTTGAACAAAAAGAGCACTTCATTTTTCAGTGACAACTGGAGGCTCGTGGCTCATAACGCTCTCTTTATTTGTAAGAGAACAGCTGGAAAGAAATAGTGCATTAGGCCGTCAATGTCGTATTGGTTATTATATATAATGGTAGTAAGGCCCATAGTTACTTATGGGGCTCTTGTCTGGTGGAAAACCACGAACAAGAAGTATGTACGGGATTGTTGACCAGGGTACAAAGAACAGCTTGCATTGCCGTTACGGGTGCACTGCCCAAGTAGAAATTGATGGTTGTAGTTTAGGCACAGTTACCACATTTCAGATATGTTACTGACACAGTCAAATTTCGTATAGAGTTTAAAAGTGCGTACTGTTTCCATTGCAGGATGGAACGGTGACCAAAGTGGGGAATTAGTTTTAGCTCATTAAATTACTATTTTGGGAAACACACATAATGGTATATTTGGTTATGACTTGTAACCGAAACGTGACCGAACTTTAGTCAGCTGTCAAATTTGTTTTCGTGTGTTTGTAAGTTGGTTGTAAAATAAAAATGCTTTTACCAATTAGAAATGTAGGTACACATATAACTTTCCACTTTCATGGGAATGCCTTAAGGAAGATCATATCAGAAAAATGGTAATGCAGATAATATTATGTGAATTCAGTAATTGCATTTCTCGTACCCCAGTGCAAAATATTATCAAATACCAACAAGTTGTAGGGCAAAAACTCACGCGCTCGAGAAATATTGAGTATTTATAATATTCAGTTTAATTTCCAAGTTATTTTTATTTTCTTAGGGACTTTCAAATTCATTACAATGGCTGTAAAATTAAATTAAAAGCATTATCTCTTCTACTTACCTAGTTAACATATGTATTTAAAGAACAAAATAAGTTTTAAATTATTCAAAAATAAACTTTTTTTGTTGATAATGGATCCCAATTAGAGTCATAAAGCGGCCATTTGCCTGCCATATACCTTTCTTTAGGTAGGGATACAGGGTGCATGTACTTGTACTACATTGTACATAAATTGAGGAAATGTTTATTTTTTGTTGCGTTTATTATTAATATTTCATTCTATCGATTTTATTTTTATAATCTAGCTTTTCTTAAATATCTGCTATTTTTACATAAAAAGTTTATTTTGCACACTTCATTAATTGTTTTGTTTTTAATGTAGGTACTAAAGTTTATTTAGTATAATCTGAAAGCATTTTCATTTGATTTTGCGCACATAATATAACATAATTATATATCATTGATTTCCATAATTTAAAACAACTGTTGGATCTCGTACTATTGTTTTAAACCATGGAAATCCGTGATCCTCCACTGCATACAAGTCATGCAAAATTAGTTTTGTATGGGAGGTACCAGAACTACTTGACCGACTTAGCCCATTTTTAAAACCAACCTAACGACGAAAAAGAAGTCCTTTCACAAAACTTCATTCGCCTAGGTTGATTCCTTTAGATGCTATCGTGTTTTCAACGGAAAGAGAGACACATGGGTCTAATATTGATTTTGTATGGGAGGTATCAGAACTACTTGATCGATATAGCCCATTTTTAATACTGACCTAACAACAATAAAAAGAAGTTCTTTCCCAAAACTTCATTCGCCTAGGTTGATTCCTTTAGATGCTATCGTGTTTTCAACGGAAAGAGAGACACATGGGTCTAATATTGATTTTGTATGGGAGGTACCAGAACTACTTGACCAACATAGCCCATTTTTAAAACCAACCTAACGAAGAAAAAAAGAAATCCTTTCACCAAACTTCATTTGCTTAGGTTGTTTTCTTTGGACGCTATCGTATCTTCAATAGACGTAAAGACACATGGATCCAATATTGATTTTGTATGGGAGGTACCAGAACTACTTGACCAACATAGCCCATTTTTAAAACCAACCTAACGAAGATAAAAACAAGTAAAAGTGTTATCATCGGCCTGGCCGATGCTTTGATACCCTCCACTGCGTACAAGTCATGCAAAATACCAGAACTACTTGACCGACATAGCCCATTTTTAACACCAACCTAACGACGATAAAAGAAGTCCTTTCACAAAACTTCATTCACCTAGGTTGATTCCTTTGGACGCTATTGTGTTTTCAACGGAAAGAGGGACACATGGGTCTTATATTGGTTTTGTATGGGAGGTACCAGAAATACTTGACCGACATAGCCAATTTTGAATACCAACCTGACGCCGATAAAAAGAAGTCCTTTCACCAAATTTCGTTCACCTACGTCAATTACTTTGAGCGCTATCGTGCTTGCAACAGACGGAGAGACACATGGGTCCAATATTGGTTTTGTATGGGAGGTACCAGAACTACTTGACCGACATAGCCCATTTTCAATACCAACCTGACGCCGATAAAAAGAAGTCCTTTCACCAAATTTCGTTCACCTACGTCAATTACTTTGGGCGCTATCGTGCTTTCAACAGACAGACAGACAGACAGACAGACAGACAGACGGACATGGCTAAATCGATTCAGAATGTGATCCTGATTCAGAATATATATACTTCATAAGGTCTCCGGTGACTCCTTCTTGGCGTTACAAATGTATTGGCAAAGTGAATATACCTTCCTCTGGAGGGTATAATAAGTCCTTTCACCAAACTTCATTCGCCTATGTCAATTCCTTTGTGCGCTATCGTGCTTTCAACAGACAGACAGACGGACATGGCTAAATTGATTTAGAATGTGATCCTGATTCAGAATATATATACTTTATTAGGTCTCCGGTGGCTCCTTCTTGGCGTTACAATTTTAATGGCAAAGTGAATATACCTTCCTGTGGATGGTATAAAAATAACATATATCGACTCCTTTAAGATATTCATCATAACACAATTCAAGAATTTTTTTTGCTACGCCACCCTGTGCACATACTTGTTAAACCGCGTGGTTTTTCTAGCGCGACGTTATTGAAACACTTTTAATTTATTTTGCTTATGCGACCATCTTGGTTGCTTGCTCGTTTTATTGTGTCGTATTCAATGCACACATGTCAAATAGGAACCAATAAAATTTATGACATTTCAAGTGGTCTAAATGGCAAAGCAGTGTCGGTAATGATGTATTATGAAGGGTGCTACATCACTACCCTCCGAATAAAAGATTTACAGCCTTATTTATTAGAATTTGCTAAACACGCTTATACACCTGTATAGTTATGCAGTGTATAAGTATTTATACAGCCCTTATACACCCTTCCAAAAATTCTTATTTATAAAACATTTTTCCATGCATACTAGTTATACAGGGCTTGTGTAAAAAAAAGTACTAAAAAGAAATCTATTACATTTTTCTGTCCGAAATGATAAAAAAAAACCTAAGCAGCTTGTGGGAAATGCAAATTCAAATACAAATAAAAATAATGAAATGGAAAAGTAAAAAGAAAAAGATGGAATATTTGGGACTCCATGAGCCGGTAGTCTTATCAAATTAAAACAAATATATATAGCGATTAAAAATATCTCATGCCTGCATATATTTCTAAGCCAACTTAACGAGGATACTTGCAGAATCTTTTAAATTGAAAATAAAAACGTTGATACATCGAATTTATTTTTGATTTCATCATTTATAAATAAAATTGGTGTAGTTCTGTTCGACTAAGATTGAATTTGACTGCATGTCTTTAAATGCAAAAATCTTAGAAACTACTGAATATATTCTGCTGCATTTTTCTTAGTCCTATAGAGGATACCTAGGCCTACAATCTCCACTAATTCAACTCTCTATCTCTATAAATTCCGGAAAAAATTGGACAAGAGTAATTTATTTTTTCGTTTCGTTTCGCTTTTTTCTTTGTAATGCTTTCCGTTCGAAAATACTGGGAGCATTTAAATAAAGTAACCAACATCTTATAGAGGACATCTGCGGGTACAACTTAGGATATCCATTAACACGAAAACTAAAAGGTTTTTAAAGAAATAGGCAAAATTTTAAACATTTCTACGATTTTCACCTGCGTGAGTTGATATGCACTTCAGTCTCAAATCAAACATACTAACCGCGTTTGTTTGTTAAAAAAGGAAAAGAAAAAACATTAAAAGAAATGTCAAATAGGTATAAGTATCAGTGATACTAGATCGTGGGTAATTACACAATTCGCGGGTATTTTGCCTTTACAAAAAAAGCTAAAAGAGCGATCAAGGGCAGTAAATTAGCCGCTCGAGTTTTTAAATAGCATTACAGCCCATGGCCTTCCTGCTCCTAAAATTGAATTAAAAGTTGGAGACCCCATTATGTTGCTTCGCAATTTGAATCCCCCTAATCTTTGTAATGGAACCAGATTGAGAGTAATATCGTTACAGGAAAACTTTATTGATGCTTTCATTTTAACTGGGTGTGGTAAAGGAAAAACGGTGTTTATAACAATAATACCTACAAATAATTCCCAGCAGTTATTCTTTTCAGTTTAAACGGATTTAATTTCCTATTAATGTTTGTTCTGCCATGACAATCAATAAGTCACAGGGTCAAACTTTAAGAAAATCGGGAGTTGATTTAAGAAAGAATTGCTTCACACACGGGCAGTTATATGTAGCGTGCTCCAGGGTAATCAGGTAAGCAGGAAATATCACTATCTTAGCCGATAGAAACAAAACCGCTAACATAGTGGTATACAAAGAAGTGTTACGTTAATAAAAAAAAGTGAGTTAAACATTATAACATTATCTTCGCTCATTTTCATTGTCCACTCAGACTCAGTCTTCGGGAGTTTTTTTTTTAGATCGGGTTCAAGTCCCTCACTATTGAAGAAGGCTTCCTCACTTTACACCTCTACAATGTCTGAATGCGACAAGCAACTTGTGTTGAGAGTGGGAGTCAAGTTTGCAGTATACAATAGTTGAATAGTCGATAATTGGAACAAATAAAGTTTTGACAAGTCTCAGTTTTGTATCTACTGGGGTGAAGCTAGACGATTTCCAAAGTTTTCGCAAACCGGGTTATATTTTACCAACTACGTAATTTATTTGATCTACAGCGGAGAGCGAGCGATTTATCTTGAAACCAAGATTCGTGACAATATCGACAAACTTAATTCGTGTATTGTTTAAAAACACGGGTGGCAGTTCACAGGTATCGCAATATTTTTTTGATATCAAAATCATTTGAGATTTTCCTGGATTGAGGTTTAACCCATTGTTAATCGACCAGTTATAAATGTTCGAAAGATCATAATTTATTCTAGCAATGAGGTCCTCCACCAGTCCAATTGGACGGGACAAGTAAAGCTGGGCATCGTCAGCATAAAGGTGTAAAGAGGCATTCGAGCAAACATTGGGAAGATCATTTATATATAAACAAAATAATAAAGGTCCCAATATTGATCCCTGAGGCACTCCCGTACGTAACCCTTTAAATTCAGACGATTTTCCATCATGTACAACTCTTTGGTAACGATTACACAAGTAACTACTTATAAGGCGCACTGATCTTTCACTAAAGCCAAAATACATCCTGAGCTTCTGACACAAGACTTCATGGTTCACTCTATCAAAAGCCTTGGAGAAGTCAAGCAAGCAAAGCACCGTCAAGTGATCCATATCATAGTTAACCCTAATGTCATCCAGAATTTTTGTCAGAGCTGAAGCACAACTGTCACGGGCTCGAAAACCAGACTGGACAGAAGACATCAAACTATGCTGATCCAGATAACCCGACATTTGCTTGACAAGGACTTTCTCCAAGATTTTTGATAGAGTTGGCAGAATACTGATAGGGCGAAAATCAGTAGCCAAAGATGGGTGAGATTTCTTTGGTACAGGAATAATTTTAGCTAACTTCCAACTATCAGGAAAAATGCATGATGCGATAGAGAAATTGACAATATGTGTAAGACTGCTAATTATATGGGGAAGGATTATCTTAATGAACCGAAGAGGTATACCATCTTCACCTATAGCATTTGATTTTAACGAACGAATAATATTAATGACGTCAACTTCCAAAACAGCTTCGAAGTCAAAATCAGACAAAAAAAGCAGTTCTTCTTTGGGAGTGAAACAAGAACTATTAATTTCACTGGTTAAGAATGCATTATTAAGTACAGTAACATCGGGGATGCTACCAGCGCTAGCCCTCTTCCCAACACCAATGGAACGTAAGTTGGTCCAAAGCTTTTTCGATGGTAGGTCAGTATTCAATTTGGAGAGGAAATATCTCCTTTTAGCTCTCCGTGTAATAAATGTAGAATAATTATTACGAGCACGACAAAAAACTTCCCAATTAGGAATTGTTGGTCTTTGCTTCCACCTTGAATATAGCTTGTTTCGAACCTTCATAGCATTTGTAACCTCACTAGTGAACCAGGGGCATTTCATATTTCGCACTACAACGGTCTTAATAGGAACATGTCGATTAAAAAGGTCCAATACAAAGGATTGTACATGTTTCACTTTGTCGTTTACGCTTGACATTTGATAGCAATGACGCCACGGGAGCAAACTTGCATCAAAATGTAAGGCATTGTAATCTATTGAAGCATAATCTCTGAATTCGAACGATGAAGGAGAGGGAGAACGAGACATATCAACACCATAAGTACAAAAAATCAGGTCATGGTCTGATATTCCCGTCAGGGAAATCTGATCTTGAAGCAAGACATCGGTAGGATTCGACACCATAACAACATCAAGAAGACTGGGAGGGGAATATGGAGAAAAATGTGTGGCATAAGAATTAACCACCGATAGCCCACCAGAAAAGTCCAGTAAACGATTAGCTTTATTATCACATTTTAAAAGGTCAGCATTAAAATCTCCACATATTATGATGTGCTCATAAAGTGGAGTAAACTCATGCAATGCAGAAAATACTATTTCTGGAGAATGACAGCGATTTGGATTATAAGCAACACCAACAAGACATTTAACTACACCATCCGAAACTTCTAAGAGAAGATACTCCACCACGCTTCCTTTGGATTCGCTTAGTATTTTGTACGTGAACGAAGTGCTACAATACACTGCAACTCCCCCACCTATCGTAGTTGTAACCCTATCATTACGAATAAGCTTATACCCAGAGATTGCATATAGTTGACTGATTGCATCTTCATTTTTGGTATCTTCTGGATCAGACCACAACCAAGTCTCAGTAATGCAAATGATATCAACTCCTGACCCCTTTAAAACATGCCCTAAATAATCCAATTTGGTTAAATTTAAAATGCGAGCATTAAGGTAGCATATTTTGAATCCCTCGCGTCCATTGGATAAAATATTCACTACAGACCGCACAGCGATTTCACCAGCACAACCAGACATTGGAAGACTATTATTAAACATCATTCAAAACAGAAACAAACAATTAGGAACACTGTTGTACGACAAGTATGTACTGGATATTTATAAAGACAATAACAATAACAACAATAAGGAAAATGTAAAGAAAAGAGAAGATGTAAGTGAAAAAAGAAGAAATTGGTTATGCGATAGAAAAGAAAAGGAAAATAGACTGGAATTACAATAAATAGCACTTTCTTAGCGAGACAATTTTTAAATACCTACATATAAAAATAATAAATATTTAAATAAAATAAATATACTGCTCCAGATGACATCAGTTGTAAAGCAGCGGGCGGCACCAGGAAAAGCTTTCAGGAGAGTTTAGTCGATGTTGTAATCTTAATTTCAATGTCGTCATTTCTTTTCTTCACATACACAAAACCATTTCTCGTTCTTACTGATGAGAGTAAGCCTTCTTTGCGAAGCTGATTTGCATGCCGCAACAGAGAACTATTCGCAGGTGAAAGACTCTCATTTGCGTAAATACGACGAGTGTTGGAAGGCATTACACTGTGTGTCTGTGCGTCATCATCTAGTTGGGCAAGTGTAAGGCCTTTGTTTTTGTAGAACGAAGAAAGGAAAGCCCTTTGCTCAGCATGCGAAGAAAAGCGAATTAGCAGTGGACGAGAGCTTTTGCTGCTGTTGTTGTTGTTGCTGCTACTGCTGCTGCTGCTGCCGTGCGAATTGGATCTCAGACGAAAAGCATCAATGTGGGGAGTGTATTCATGACGTACTTTAACAGCGATTTTTTTGGCAAGATCGATGGCATTCTCATTGTGTAAATAGGGAATACCTCTCACTATTACATCACTCAGACATTGTCGGCGCTGATTGTCAGCTAACTCCTCTCTTATTTTTGAGTTTTCCTCTTTAAGCTCCAGAATTTCGCTTTCGCACTGCTTTACTCGAAAGTCAAGAGTAGCAATGGCTTCGCTGATTAAATTGTTTACTTTTCCCTCAAGTTCGGAAATCAGCTGTGCAAATTTAGCTGTTAGTGTTGCTTCCAGGTCTTGTAAATTTCCCGAAACAGATGATTTTCTTTCCATATTTTGACTTGGGGTAGTACGCAATTTGTTTTGGCTGATGAAAGACGGCGAGCTGAATACCTCGGAAGAGCTCATCACCTTGCTCTCCTTGGTTCCGTGACGTCTGGGTCTAGCTGACATATTTCACTAAGATCGACGAATAAAATCGAATTGAGTATTAAACCGTTCAAAGTATAACGTATGTACTCGTATGCGGATTTTTTTAACTTGTTTTATTTCAATTTTTCGGCAGAAATAATACGAGAAAGCCACCCGAGATGCAGGAATATGAAGCAAATGATAATATAATAAGTTTAAATTACAACTTGTTTGATTCGGTAGCCGATAGACAAGAATTAGAATGTGTATAGGTATAGGAGCAAATTAAAACACGTCTACTCAGTTGACATGCTAAACGACTTTTAGAACGTGCATAACTTTATACACTCTTTATAATACGTTTATAAATAAGGCTGTTAGTTTAAGTAAAATTTATACGAAATACTGTGGCTTAATTTTGTGTAGCCTTTTTTATATATGTATATGATATAATTCATTTCATTAATGGTTCAAAATGGCTTAAAACTAACGTATTGGTTTTATTAACCACAAACTATTACATTTATTCAAATACAAATTATATAATGTAAAATTTCAGTACAGTGAGTATTTTTAATTCTTGCTTACGTTATACAATGTTAAGATACAGTTTTAAATAGAAAGAAAAAGGCAAATGAGCATTTTTTCAAAGAAGCTTGGTTCTTACAGAAGTAACGTTACTTTAGGTTTGAGCACTGATCGTGCGGAGATATCTTCTTTTGCGTAAAAGTCAGGTTTTAATCTATCAATAGAGATTATGTGTTTTTTTTTTCATTTATCAGTATTGAAAATGTTTTTTCGTTTCGGTCAAGTACTTTAAAAGGACCTCTATAGGGTTGGTTTAGGCTTCCTCTGTACACCTCCTCCTGAACGAAGACATAGTCACAATTATTTAATTCTTTTTGTATAAAAATATACTTCTGTTCTCTTGTTCTTTTAGGGTCAGGGCGAACTTGAGAAATGGCTTGCGATACTTCTCGAGCTGTTGCCGAAGTTAAAACTGTATTTGAGTGCTTTTATTCTACCAGTTCGGCAGGCAGGTGAGCTGGTTTGACCTTAAGGTCGTCGATTATTGTTGAACGTATACCTAAAAGTGTCCATGGTAGGTTTGAGAACCAATTTTGCTTGTCTTCGTGTGATCGTAACGCTTCTTTTAATTGTCGATGGAAACGTTCCACTAAGCAGTTCGCTTGTGGGTGGTAGGTTGTAGTTTATGCGTTTTGTACCTAGTGTTTGGGCAATTTCTTTGAAGAGTCCTGATTCGAATTGAGTACCTTGGTCTGTTGTAATTGTTTGGGGAACTCCAAACCTTCAAACCCAATTTTATGTAAAGGCTAATACGACTGTTGAGTCACTGATATTTTTTAGTGGAATAGCCTCTGACCAGGCAGAGAAACGATCTTTGATTGTGAGTAAGTATGTATATCCCTGAGATGGTGGAAGTGGTCCTACTAAATCCATATGCATGTGTGTAAATCTACCTTCCGCAACTGGGAAATTTCCGTGTTGGGAAATAGTATGTCTACTGATTTTCGATTTTTGACAAGGAATACAGCTCCGTGTCCATCTGTTTATATCGCTATTCATTTTAGGCCAAAAGTATTTAGGTGTAATAATTGAACGCATTGCTTTTGAACCTGGGTGTGAGAGCTTATGGTGGTTGTCGAAAATTGTCGGGTATATATGGCCGATTTTTACCAATGGACGTTTCGCACCATATTTCAACGTCATTGAAAGGGATGTGCATCTGAGGGAGTTTAATAGATAGTTTGGAATCGGACAATATATTTTTTAAGTCATCATCCTTTTCTTGTTCTTTCGCAAGAGTTGGGATATCGACTTGGTTGAATCTTATGCTTTCCTTTTATATATCGTATGTCTGTTGTGAACTCTGCTATATATACTAAATGACGAGTCTGACGAAATGTTTTATGTTTTTGAAAATTGCGAGTAATTCGCGGTCGAATGTTGAATATTTCTTTTCCGTTGGACTTAAGCGTGTGGAGAAGAAACCTAAGGGTTCACATTGATTGTCGTAATGTTGTTGGAGAACGCCTCCAATTGCGTCACTAGACGCGTCGACCGTTATACTAATATGGGCTTTTGTGTTAGGGTGAAATAGCATCGTTCGCTGTTCCAAGTCACTTTAGAGATTCGTGAACGCTCGCTCGCACTCTTCTGACCACTGAATTTTTAGCTTTGAGTTGCTTAGTGATTTATTGTCTTTTAGAAGTTCATAAAGAGGTTTTGCTTTAGTTGCCATGTTAGGCATGAAGCGGTTGTAAAAATTTATCATTCCCAGAAAACGTTCTAATTGCTTTATTGAGTTAGGTTTGGGAAATTCGTTTATAGCCTTAACTCTTTCGAGTGAGGGGACTATGCCGTTTTTGGAGATCGTATAACCCAGAAAGTATAACTCGTTTACCCCGAGGGTACATTTTGCTACGCTGACATTGAGTCCGTGCTTTTGTAACCGTTTGTGTTCCTCGACTGAAGTATTTGCAACAAGAATGTCGTCTAGGTATACAAAAACGAAAGGGAGCTCACCTAAAATGCTATTCATGAATCGCTGAAACGTTTGTGCGCCGTTTCGAACGCCAAAAGGCATTCCTAAAAATTCGTAAGGCCCGGGGTTATAACCGCGGTCTTGTAAACATCTTCTTCCGCTACCGGGATTTGGTGGTAAGCTCGTACCATATCTATTTTTGAGTAAATGTGGAACCGTTAAGGCAAGCGGATGCGTCTTGCGCGTTCGATATCGGATGTTTGTCCAGTATAGTCGAATTGTCTAACCACCTGTAATCGCCACATGGCCTAAAATCCATTGAGTTTTTTTTAGGAACCATATGTAGCGGTGAGGCGACATGGGAGTTCGATACACGACAAATCCCTAAACTGACCATTTGCTGGAATTCGCGCTTTGCTGCGGCTAACCTTTCAGGATTCAGCCTTCTAGCGCTAGCTGATAGAAGTTTACCATTTGTCACTATCCGGTGAACCACGTTATGTTTGACCGGTAATGTGAAGTCCGGTAGGGCTTTTAGCTCGGGGAACTCGTTCAAAATGGCACCAAATTCGTTCACAATTGAGAATAGCTTAGGGGAACATGTATTTGCTGGTCTGGTGATACAGTCCACTTCACATTTTGTCTAGTTGTTAATTATTTTATGCCTGCCTAAGTCAACGCTCAAATTATATTTGTGTAAAAAATCAGCTCCGATGATAGGACGATCTATGTAGGCGACAACAAAATTGAACTTAAAATCTCGTTAGGTATTTACAACCATAAGCCTTAATTCTCCCACCATTGGCAGTGAGTGGAATGAAATCGTTCGGCTGGTTGAGGGAAGGAAAAATTTTACGAGGGACAATCGAAATCTCTGCTATTCCAACTTCCTCTGCGGCCCTACGCTGGCTTAAACCCAAACTGATAAGATGCTTAGCTTTATCAATTTGGCATTGTGTCAGAAGCTTTTTTTCAGGATTTTTCCTTACATATGTTCGAGGCATCTGTTAAAAAAACAAGAATAATAAAAACACTATGGGAACATTATCTTTATATATTTATTTATAAGACGTAACATATTGAGTTACGGATATATAAGATTCACTGGTAGTAAACAATTTAAAAATGTAGGGTGTATAAGTGAATACATTCACTTTTCTATAGTGGTAACATCAATTAAAAATTCGATTCTTTCACCAATATACAAGCTAAGATATCTACTATGTTCCTATATCTATTATCTAATATTATCTACAAACCGAAACGTTTTTTCCTTTCACATTTCTTTCTAGGGGTAAGTGTACGCACGCGCACACTTGCCCCAACAATTTTGCGCACACTTACCCCCATTGCACTTTTTTCAATATTTTCTTTATTTTGAAAAAATTAACACCAAATCCAGTAAAATTTTCACATAAAAATAATGTATATATAATATATTCAATAAATAATTAGCACTCAATGTGTTATCATACAATCACTAAACACTAACACGATTTTAAAATTGAGAAATATTTTAGTAAAACTACCTTTTTTTTTTATTTGGCTTCCCTTCACAAAACAAACAAAACTGAAACGCAACAACAACTGACCCAAGCAAAGGACAGATACCTACTGAATTGCGCATTTACAGATACTTAATATTCATTGTCATTTTCGAGAAATTCACTGTGCGTACACTTACCCGCTGCGCACACTTACCCCAAACGACTCTACCGCGTTGTTGCACCACGTTGATACCAATTTGTTGCACCGCGTGGCTGGTAAACGGATGTTGGCTTTTCGGTTTTGTAGCTGGTGGTTGGACATTCAAATAATGATATAGCTGGTGGTTGGGCATTCAAGTTCGCAAAAAGGCAGAAATTCTTTCCCAACTTCTAGTTGCGTTGCTGATAGCGACAATTAAAATATATATTGCGTAGTTAGCGGTGCAGCTTATGTATAAGCTTTGTGTTTTTTACGGTTTGCAAATTTTGTTCGTCGGGGTCGCCAATTTGTTGCACTGCGTGGTTTTTCTAGCGCGACGTTATTGAAACACTTAATTTATTTTGCTTATGCGACCATCTTGGTTGCTTGCTCGTTTTATTCTGTCAAATGTCAAATTGGAACCAATAAAATTTATGACATTTCAAGTGGTCTAAATGGTAAAGCAGTGTCGGTATCGATGTATTATGTAGGGTGCTACAATACTTTACGCTTGAGAAGGAATGTCATATAATTATCCGTGCATACCTCAGTGGCGTGGCGTGAACATTTTAAAATGGGAAGTCGAAGCAAAATTAATCACATACAACATTGAAACAAAATCATACATTGTTCATTTGCTTTCCACGTCAACTAAGCAAAATCAATTGAAGCCACCTTTTTTATACTTCAAGTCATTAATAATTCAAATTAACAATGAGCTTAAAGCATACTAAAAGTGGCTTCGATAGAGGCCATTATTGACAGATGCATGATGCCATAACTTAAAGCAAATTCAGGGTAATGATTATAATAAAAATTAAGATATGTAATTCACAAATCTTTTAGTGTTCATATAATTTTTTAAATTAATGTGAAATTAAAAAAAAAATGGAAATCCATGTAGATGTAATAAATAATAAAGAAATATATTTGAAAATAATATAAGGAAGAAAATAAGAACAAAATATAAAATAGATATTTCAAATTATAAACAACCAAATTTGCAAATGAAAGAAGATAAAAACAATGAAGAGTTTTGTCGAAATATACTTTAATTATTTGTATTCTAAGGCGATTCTACTATCTTTTTTAATAAATTCCGAAAGAACTCTTTCGTAAAAATTTTGTCTATTTTTTATTTTTAAAAGGAGTCGCTTCTCTAACGATAGAAGCGCTAAATCGGAGAGCCTGTCTTCGCCCTGAGAATTTCTTAAATACGTGTGGATTCTTTTTAAAGCAGAAAAAGATCTTTCTACGGAGGAGACGGAAATGGGAAGTGTTAAAAATAAACCACTCACATTTAAAAGTTGAGGAAATGTTTCTCTCAATATTTCACTTTTTAAATGATTGTGAAGGTTGAAAACGTCGAGCTGCCGAAGTGAAGGAGTTGTGTACAAAACTTTGAGCTCATTTTTTAACGCTGTAAAATCGAATATTCCAGGATAAAATTTGATTAAAAAAGATATTTCTTCATCTGGACTAGATAACGCAAAACTATCATATTTCGATTTATTGAGTAAATCCAAAAAAAATAAATCAGTAAAAGATTTACATATATCTCGTTCTAAGCTGGCTACTAATATTATCCTTTATTTCTGTAAAAAGGCGCCTATAATGAGACTTTAAATCCATATCAAGTAATCGGCGTTTTCGTGGAGGTTCAGTGTAATCGGTTACGCTTTCAAAAATTACTTCAAATTGGTTAAGAAACTCAGAGCACAACCAATACTCAAAACGCTCTATTTCTTGCTTAGCAACTTCAACGTCCGTATATTTATACTGTATCAAATTGAACAGTACATCGGTTTTTGAAAAAATTTCGGAAAGAGTGTGCAGCAAAAAAAAAATCCTTGCCCTCTAATTTATGCAACAAACTTTCAGCTATAGAAAGCGCGTCATTATCCCATTCCTTGGGATCATTTAATATTCTGCTAAAAGTTTCTATGATATCTACTCTGCAATTGAATATAACGTTTATTATTCTGGAATGATAATGCCAGCGTGTTTCCAAAACTCCTGGCATGCGTCGGTTGGCTATTTGCTTTAAAAGATTAGAGCGTTTTGTAGATTTATTAAAAAAACCAACAATGCTGTTCGTATAGCCAAAAAATCCTTTTAATTCAGGAATGTTTTCTAGCGATCGGGATAATACCAAATTGAGAACGTGTGCATAACAGGGAATAAAATTAGCCGTTGGACATACATCGAGGACTTTTTTTTAACACCGCCCCCTTCCCCAGACATAACTGCAGCACCATCGTAAGATTGTCCAATTAACTTTTTCTTACAGGCGTATAACTCAAGAATATTAAATATATGATTGGACAACTCATCTGCATTATGATTTGCACTAACATCAGAAAATCCGAGAAACCTCTCCTCTATTCCATCCCCTAATAAATATCGAAGTACGGCACTTAATTGCTCTCTATGACATACGTTTGGTGTTTCGTCTATCATAATAGACACGAACCGAGTTTCATTTATTTCCGTTTTTATTTCAGATTTGATTACTGCAGCAATGCAATGTATCAAATCGTTTTGAATGTCGTTGGAGAGGCCTAAAAAAATAGGATTTTGTGCACTTGAACACTGCTCTAAATGAGAGTCTATTTTAGTATCATCCTTAGATAAGTATAAAACAGTTTCGACATAATTACCGCGATTATCGGAACCGGGTTTTTCATCGTGGCCCCTAAATGCTTGTTCTTGTTTCCCTAAAAGAATAACGGTGTCAATAAAACGCTCCATTATTTTGCGATTCCTATCAACTTTTCTATTGTGAGCTACAAAAGTATTGCCTAAGGAAGTTTCGATACGATTTACGCCGAACTCGTGCAAAGATAAACAACTCCGAATATGTTTTTCAGTCTTAATATGCTTTTTAGATGAATTAACAAAATTGTTAATGTCACTGAAACCCGTACGACTCCAAACACTCGGCGAATTGGGAAAAAGAAGGCATGGAAAACAAAACATTTTATTAAGTTTGCTACTACCAGTCAGCCACGTATATTTTTGGTATAAAGACTCATTAAAATGAGAAGAAAAACCATCCTTGCGTTTATAATCCATTTTCATAGAAGGCGTACAGCGACCTATCTCTATAACTTTTTGTTTTTTTAACGAATGATAACCTACTGAAATCATTTTCTTCCTCGAGGAGGTAATTTGTTAAGCAGCAATCTACACTTAATAATGCCATTTTCATTATATTCGGATTGCACTAATATTAAATTCCTAACACTGCAGCTATTAATATAAGCACAAAACCGTTACCTTCAAAACTAACTTATGGTTTTTTCAACAAAACTTCCACTGCTTTTAATTTAATTTTATGCAAATTGAGTTCACAATACTAAATTCACTTTAAGTCACACACTGCAATCTGCCAACTGAATTTGTAAACAAAAACAATAACCCTACCTACCTCAACATAGTACCTGCAATTACCCACACAAGACACAATAAGAAAAGAAGAAGTAAAATAAAATCGAATAAGTCGAACAAAAGCGTGTTATTTTGTTCATATCATAACCAAGCGGGTGTAAAACACATAACTAAAACCCAACCCAGTACTCAGGGAAGAAAAAAAGGGATAGATACATATGTTCACTCAGCGTCAGCAATCAAAATTATCGTAGTAAGAACTAAGAATAACTCGAAGAAAAGCGCGTTATTTTCTACATAACCAAGTGGGTGTTGAACAAAGAGGTGTCAGACACAGTGCTCAGGGAAGAAAAAAAAAGATAACAAGCTAATATTCTCTCAAAATAACTATCAAGTGAGAGCTTTAATAACCCGACATATATTGGGTTCCCTTCGCTTTGTCGTGACGAAACGATGACCATGTTGTATGAAAAATGGATACACACACAATATTATTTATTAACTGACTTTTGGTTTGCAGGGTTATGTGTGTGTACCATTTTGTGAGCAAATTCTGGTGGAGATTTTAAAAGGTAAGTCGGTAGGAATCGGGTTATATAGACGCCACGCCACTGATAAATATTTGGATAACAATAAGAGGATTTTTACAAAGCAACCGAAACAACTGCATACTGCAGTGAGAAGTGAAGATTATTTAAGAACACCACACAGGTCTTTTTAATAACAAAAGGATAGGACACTGCACTATCTCAAGGGAATATTTCTCCGAAATCCCGGAAGAAGCAGATGAATGTCTTAATATACTCGATTTTGACACTCCGCATAATGTGTCATACCCGGACAGACATGACTGGCATAGGAAGCTAGTCTGGAGGGATGATGAGACCTCAGTTTATACTGACGACGGTTCCAAAACCAGTGAGGGTATGGGGTCAGGTAATTACTCCAGCGAGTTAGACCTATGTATGACGCTGAGGCTCCCGGGCACATGCAGTGTGTTTCAGGCAGAGATTCTGGCCGTACTCAAAGCTACAGAGGAACTTGAGATGAGCTCTATATCCCACCTTCTGTGTGAGTGTCAGGCAATTGCTCGGAGTAGAAGGAAGCACCTAGGCAGGTACTTCTTTAGCAACTTGGATTAGGTTGGTTCCTCAAACAATATCGGGACAATAAATAAATTCTGTGGGGAAATTAACTGCTTGGACGATTTAGTTTAGGTCTTTAACCGTAATGGTTCCCTGGGGACGGCGAAGGGCCTGTATTGGTGCCTGGTCTTTTGTGACGATCTCACAACCCCATTCAACCTAACCTAGTAAGTACCATTCTGGGAATAGGATTTGGGGAAGATCTGTTGGAGAGGTTTTTAAGGTTATGCTAGGGTTAGGATCAGGGTATATGTTTGCATGAGGTATCTCCATTTCTAAATTGTCAATTTCAGGAGTTTCAATATTCCTGCCCCTGAGGTATCTGATCACAAGTAATAGGAGTGTTAGGGTAGTATAAGTCAACGTATAATGATATATATCATGTTTGGTTTATGTTTGTATACCGGCGCTTTCTTTACTTTCTAGGTTTTTAGACCCTCCACAGGAAGGTATATTCACTTTGTCATTACATTTGTAACGCCAAGAAGGCGGTGAGTCGATTTAGCCATGTCCGTCTGTCTGGTGAAAGCACGATAGCGTACAAAAAAATCTTTCCTCTACATAATCTCCATTGGTCTGCTGATATGGAAAGTGTTAGGAAGGAGATATGCTTCGGAAAGTTTTGTCAAGTCGTCTTTAAAGGTCAGAATCGGCCTTACCAATAATCAACTTTAGTCTGGAAGTTAACGCAAAGACCCCACACTTTCCAAAATCCCTTTACCAATAAAAAAATATGGTTGCCAGAATAGGGTTAAATTTTAATGTTCAGAAACCCATGTTTATCTCGGACAATAGCTAAATATATCCTCCCGAAATGTCATTTTGAAGAGGAGTGTTGCCCAACTATCCTAATGGATGGTATGGAATTTTGTAATAGGAGCAAATTTACATACGCTGTTGTTCAGCCTGAACGTTTATAATTTTAAACTAATTTTAGTAAATGTAAATGTTTTCTGCTTTTATTCGTTGGAATACAACAATGCAAGTGGTTTTTAAGTCTAGCAAACACTAATTTGTACAAATGTATTGAAAAAATTGAAAAATAATGCATTTTTGTTTTATTTCTAAACACTTACCCCCGTATTACAATATTTAGCATTCAAAAATTTTCCGTAACTGCTGAATAACGAGTTGATAACTTTTACGCAGCGTTTATTAATATTTGGGTTAAAATATGTACTTCGAATATTTTGATTAAAAGAAATGGTTAGTGCTTTTCTCTCCTTTATCTTGTTTAACTGCTAGTGCTTGCTTTATGATTGATTTTCATTTTAGTTTAGCTAAGTAAAAAATAAATTTGATATTAATTTGGGATCTTTCCAAGAATTTCTTGAGAGTAGTCGCTAAGAGAATAAAATATCTGTTCATTTAATATTGGATAGCTAATACCTGAATCCTTTTTTTTACAATTCTCAGTACCTTAGGCGGCAGGTAGATTTTGGACGAAGATCTCAAATATTGGTGTGGAAATGGTTGTTGTAAAAAGGTTGACTTCGCGGAAAAAATAGGTAAAAGAATTGTCAGCATTCAGCAAAATCCATGCGAAATAATAAATTTGGGAACTGCTGGAGGAATATCAGATAGTATGTGCGAATTTAAGATATACCAAGTTCTATATTACTTGGTGCGAATTCATTTAGGAGAAAACATCACAGTTTATGTGTATGTGGAAGAATGTCCAAGGCTTTATATTTTTTTCCCCGAATTAAGTAATAAAGCTATGCAATTTTTAAAAGATCAAATTGTATTTATTTACACACCTCCATATACTTTTGCAAGTACAGTTTTGCAAACGGAAATGAATAAGCAGGTTAATATTTCTTTCGAAAATATTCACTTCCTAACTATCTAAATGTGATCTTTAGACTACCAATAAGTTTTGATTTGCATTATCAGTCAACGAATAAATCAAAGCATTCTAATAAACTGTGTTCCTTTTATTGTATAATTTAAAAGAGACCTTATTACGACACAAATTCACTCATAAATCAATCGTGAAGTATTAGAAAACAAAGGAAAGCGTACTATAAAAAGTACCGAAAATTGTGTCCGATCGTACAATAGGGCATTACTGATTTGCATACGATATTTGACAGATCGGTGGATATTTTGTGCATTTCCTATTTTCTGTTTTGTTTTTTGCTTATAATAAGCTTCAAAAAGCCTTTAAAAGAAATCTGTTGGGCAAATTAATTTGCAACTTAAAATGTAGTAGTTTCTAAGAAAGTTGTCGCACTAGCAAATGTGGATGTCTAATTGTTTATTGGTACCGTTTCACTAATGCGGTACATTTCTACTAAAGCTGGCAACCAGCTAATCGTCGACATTATTGTTTGATTATTAGTAAGGCCGAATGTATTTTTGACCGGTATGACTTATGGGAAGTGGTCCGACTATATCCAATGCGACCCTTTCGAAAGGTCTTGAACTGGTTGTTGTTATCCTCATGGGTACTTTTTCCTACCCTTATTGTGTTGACAAGATCTAGATTTATTAATGTAAGAAGTAATGTCCTGGGCCGTAGTAGGCCAAAAGTACTTGATTCTTTGGATCGTTCGAGTTATGCCTTGGTGTCCTCCGAAAGTGGAATCATGGTACTCGTACAGAACCTTGGTTATGTCGTCTTGGTTAGTGAGGAGAATTTTGTCATTGGAAAAAATGTAAATGGTAATATTTTTAGTTTGAAAAATGTTTTCTAATAAGAGTTTTATACTTGTTTTTGATGGGTTCTTCATAACTGGTGAGCCATGCCTAAAGTTTTGATATCATTTTTATCGCAAAAATCTTTAATATTTTTTTAAACATGTGGGATAGGAAGAGTGGTGACAGAAATTGTTGTGCCATTTTTTTGTGGGTACTCAGCAGTTTTTCCTATTGAGGGCTTAATAAATTAGGGTATTTTCTATTTTTCAATATTTTCTTCTTCAGACCCAATTATGGGTAGTATGATTATTTTGAATTTAATTCATTTTTTTTTTGTATATAGACCCCTGCTCTTCTTGCAGGGTGAAACTGGAAAGTGTTTGAATTTGAATAACGTTGATTTGTTCGGGATTTGTCGCATTTTGGATTGCGTTGTCCTCTAGTTGTTACCATAAATACGGTCGCGTAGCCGGCTCAATGCGTCTGTGTTTGAATTATATTTGCCGGCTTTGTAAATTATGTCGTATTCCTAATGTCCGGTGGGAGTCCTAAATGCCGTTTTGCCTCGGTCAGAGTTCACAACAAGGATTTGTCGAAATCCATTAGCTAGATCGAGTGTGAAAAATTATTTTGCCTTACCCAATTCATCCAATATGTCAGTTATGTTGGGCAATGGGTACGCATCTTCCACAGTTGCATCATTTAGTCGTCAGTAGTCTACGACTACTCTCCATTGTTTGTTACCAAGGGTGTTAGGTTTCTTTTGGACAAGTAACAGGGGTGAATTCCACGGACTATGACTGGGCCTTATGATATCGTGTTCTAGCATTTCATTGACTTCTTTATGAATTTCTGTCTTGCAAGATTCTGGAAGTCGATATGGTCGTATAAAAATAGGGGGTTTGTTAGGCTCAGTTTCAAGAACGTGTGTGATTAGATTAGTGTATGTTAATGCATCGCCTGGTAAAAAGAACAAATCGCTAAAGTTCCTGCAAATCTTGGTAATTTCTGTTTTCTCTTCTAGATTGCAGTGATCTAGTTTTAATAGAGTGTTACGGATGTTCACAAAACAAAGAAAAAAAATGTAGGGGGGGTACATTGACTATCCCCCAGATCCTACTCCTAACCTTCAGACAACAGGAAAAAAAAGAGGAAGGAAAATAAAAAAAAATTTAGGCTACACAAAATCAAATCAACACTCGAAAAAAGGAACAAACACACGCATAATCATCAACACCAAACCACCATACCGAGCGTGCAGTACGATGCTCAGCATACCACCGCTCGTGAACCATAAGAGAAACCCCCCCATGCGTCGAAAACACCATTCCAGTCGAAATATCTGCCGCCTACCGACCCCAACCACCCTTTGGAGACTTATCTATCCTCATCGGAAAACCCAACTTGGCTCAGACGTGCTTCTAATCACAGAGCTGTTTAGTCGCTGTGCTGCCACAGTAGCTCACCAGCAGCATTTCCTCACAGCTGCTAACTACATGGACTCGGTGACGTGAAGTGATAACTAAAACAAAAACAAAAGACTAGTTAAAATAACATACATACTTAACGTAACAAAACAAAACAAAAACAAAAAACTAGATAAAAAGGAAAAGTGAATTTTATATAATGTCATATAAAGCTATAATCGAAAAAAAAATAATAATAATAAATAATAAGCGTGCTAGTGACAGCTTGGGAAACATATAAATTCTTAGCGCCGTGAATCCGAAAGGGATTGAGAGTCATCTTGGGATATTGTGCACAATCTCCGACGGACAATTGGTAAGTGTCATTTGCCCAAATGGTATCTGGACCGGGTAGCACAATAACAAAAAGCGCGCCGAAGGTTCCTACACCGGAAGCGGATCTGGATTTGAAAACGATCCTTCTGTCATTGCACGGAAAGATCGATCATTTCCAGAAACAGTTAAATGAGCAAGCGGCTCGAATAGACGTTATCTATTCGACGCTGTTTGCCGAGTCTGCCGCGCCATAAATATGATGGGTACGCTGGACGAGGTAAGCTCTAAGATCCTTGCGGTGAATGTTAATTCACTAATCCGGATCGAGAGAAGGAACAATCTTTCCAATCTGTTGGAAGCCGAAAAGCCAGATGTTCTTTTGGTTAGCGAAACTAAGCTAACTCCGAAGCGCAAATTAGGCCATAGAAACTATCATGTATTTAGTTAGAAGAGACCGGCCCCTCTCCACACAAGGAGGTGGTGTCGCTTTCTTAATACGTAAAGGCTTGCGCCATAAGGTCATATACAGCGGGGACGTGCGGAGGTTCCAGGTGTTGGAAGCATGCATCGTATGCATTCCTGTCAGTAGCCAGAGGCGGGTGTATGTGGTGTCGCTTTACGCACCTGAGTCTCCTCAACGCATTGAATTTTTAAATGAGATTGAGACGCTCTTTCGTTGCTTACAGCTTCAGTCGGAAGACAATTATTACTTTTTGGGCGGAGACCTCACTGCTAAACATGCGGCATGGGGAAATGATATTCCGAACCCTAGGGGCAACCAGTTTTACGACTGGTGGCATCATAATATGATTGAGTACAAACTCGAATTGTACGCGACGGATATCCCGTCTTTCCCTAGAGATGGTTCTTTCTTGGACTTGGCGCTAGTTGACGACAGACTAGAACTAACGAACACTGATCTAGGCACGCGGAACTGTTTACGAGCGGTTGAGTACGATAGTGATCACTACGGACTTGCCGCCGTAATACGGATCCCGAACGAGCAAACGCAGCTGGAGCAGTACGACCAAGTGCGTTCTTTCGATTACCGAAGAGCGCAGTGGTCACGCTTCTCCAGAGTCTTAAAGCAAGGAATACGCTCATGCGAGATCGACCCACCGACAAACAGGAACTTAACGAACGATGAGATCGACAGCCATTTACGGCAAATGAATGTCGTCATCAAACAGACAATGGAGCGGACTATCCCTCGGGTAGGACGTTCCACCGACGAAGAACAAACTGAAAAGTATCGAAACGCGACAATCGATGCTCTGTACAGACATAAAAGTAGACTGGTCTCGAGGCTTAAACGGCTACACAGACAGTTTACCGACAGGAACGATCCCGAGTTAAGGACACTGAAGTCGATGATCAATAACTTGAAACAGTTGATCACCGAGAATTACAGAAAATCTGTATGTTTGTATTGGGGCAATAAAATTCGGGCTATAAAATCCAGTAGTCCGAATATGTTCCCACAAATAAATAAACTGTTCAGGCGGAAAGATCATAACGACATTGTGTCCGAATACCTCGGACGAACGAGAACAGACAGACACTACTGACTGCTGGCATAAGTCCGGAAAGTGCTGACTCGAACGACGGTTTTTTCGTGGTCGAAGACCCGCAGCAGAGGGTGGATTTGATGGGAGCTTTCTTTGAGGCTGTGTATACGGTGAACAACCCTGTTCGCAGTAACCGCGACCTCGAGGAGAGAGCCTTTCTTAACCACTTTTATCTGCGGACCGAAATCCAAAATTGGCGATCCGAGAACAACGGTTTCACCGTGTTCAATGACGACAACCGTGCAAATGGCACAATCGCCGATGTAAATTCTCATCTGTTCGTGGGAAAAGATGAACTCCGGTGCATCTTTGAGTCACTGAAGAACAAAAAGTCGGCGGGAGTTGACGGTGTCCCAAACGTCGTATTAAGACACCTGCCGCTAGAGGCGATAGATATCTTCGCCACGCTATTTAACAATGCGCTGAATAATGCATATTATCCGGCGCAGTGGAAAATAGCGGTGGTACACCCTATCCTGAAAAAGGATAAAGATAGGACAAACCCTGCTAATCTCCGGTCAATCAGTTTGCTCCCGAATGTTAGCAAGGTATTCGAGAAAGTCGTCAATAAATCTCTTTTAAAATGGGTTGAGGAAAATAAGATTATTCCGGACAACCAGTTTGGGTTTAGAGCGGGGCATGACACTATTCTGTATATGATTTATGACATGCTTATGGGAAAGAAGTTCGTTGTCAAAGCTGGCAATGTGACTTCGAGCAGGGTTTTCGAAATTAAAAACGGCTTACAACAGGGAGCAGTGAATTCTCCGATCCTGTTTAATATTTACACAAGTGATCTGGTGGGTTCCCTCAGACATGCTATAGCGTACGCAGACGATTTAGTGGCGTACATGTCAGGACCAAAAATCGAGGTCATCAACATCCTTCTGCAACGTGACTTCGAGCAAATTAATAGGTATTGCGATGATTGGAAGTTGAAAATCAACTTCCAAAAATCGGAAACAATCCTGTTCAGGAATTCATTGGCTGGGGCCTCTAGGGATACCAGAAAAAACTGGAGAAAATTAACAATTATTGGACAGCAGGGGCGACCATTGGCGGTGAGAAACGTTGTCAGGTATCTTGGCATCTGGCTCGACCAGTATCTGTATTTTGACAAACATATAGATGCTTGTCTTGCTGGGGCTAGGAGGGCCTACGCTCTGACAAGGAGACTGTTTCGCAGCAGTCAACTTGACACCAGGGTGAAGGTCATCTGCTACGTGGCCCTTATAAGGCCTATCATCGCTTATGGCTGTCCCTTGTGGTTCAATATAGCACCGTCCTACATGGAAAAGATTCGGGTGTTTGAGAGGCAATGTCTCAGGGCCTGTCTAGGGTTGTTTAGAACTCCCGAATCTGAGTACATAAGATACTATCCCAACAAGACCCTATACAATGGGGCTCGACTGAATAGGATTGACAATTAAGGTGATTCGAAGGCACGTTGCAAGGGCGATGACCAGTGATAATGACCTGATCTCAGGGGCTTACTACCCCAATTTAATGTACCACGAGAGCACGCTTCAGTCTGGCTTCATCCCGCCTGAGGCATTTCTTCATGTAGACATGAAAGGGTTAGTCCAGCAAAAAGATGGTGTGCCGGTATTGTACCACAGCCACCGCGGCGCGAGGGATAAGCGGCTCATCCACGACGGGTACGCCGCCAATGCTCAGGAGCTCCTCCGTTTTAGCACCGCAATTGCGGATAGAGACAAAACTGATATCCTAAAGCAGTTCACGGAATTTTGGTGGCTTGAAGAAGAGGTGAGGGTTGATACGCTCTCCCGGGCCGGTGCGCTACTTACGTAGCATCCTCCTTAGTTTTAAGCTAGAAATTAAGGTTTAGGTTTAGAGTAGGGGGTCTTTGTGAGGGGCCGGGCTAGCCAACATGAAAGAGTGCTTCCGAGACTGGACCGACGGCTAAGGCCTCGCTCCAGTCTCGGCGGTGCGTATGTGCACCTTGTTGGCGGCTGTCAGGCGCCCATCGACGCATCGACGGATGGTGACCAATCGGCTAGATTGCTCACCACCCTGATTACAGGTAATTTAGATTAAGTAGCTTAGGTAGTTTTAATTTTAATAAAACAATAATAAAGAATTCAAGTTTAATAAAGTTTCTTGAAAATAAAAAAACAAAACAAAAGGCCGAAAGGCAATAGTTTTAAGCATATTGTTAAGTTTAGAGCGCTCGCTAAGAGCCAGTAAGCTAGAATAAGATAAATGTTAGTTTTAAATTAGATTTAATCGTTTTTGTCTAGTATATAAGTTTAATGAATGAATTAATAAAAATGAATTTGATAAAAAAAAAAAACAACAATTGGTAAGTTTTTTTTTCTGCATTTATTCCATTCGGTAAAATTAATTTCCAAGCTAAAGCTATTTTACTTACTTACTTAACGGGCTCCCGACGAATTTCGCCTGTTCTTCAATCGCCGTAAAAGCGTCTATCACGGCACGCAGGGAGCGACCGATGATGTCAATATCGTCTGCATAACCCAGTAGCTGGACCGATCTGTTTAAGATAGTGCCTTCCGTGTTGACACCTCTCTGCTCTAACACGAGATTGAAGAAGTCACATGATAGTGCGTCTCCTTGCCGAAATCCGATGCATGTTTGGAATAGCTCGGAGGAACTACTTCCAAATTGCACGTTGCAGCGTGTGTTCTCCAGCGTCACGCTACATAGCTGGATCAGTTTTGCCGGGATCCCGAATTCGGCCATTGCCACATAAAGCTCCTGACGATGAACGCTATCATATTGTTGCAAAATTATTATTTATTTAAATCGCGATCCAAACTACTTATTTAATTGAGTTATTTGGCGAAACAAACGAAAGAAAAAAAAAATTGCAGTCGCCACTGCCCGAAGGAAAAGATCGAATACCAAAAATGACACTTGCCAGAGATCGGCAACAATAGATCGCGAGCTTTTGCAACCGCAGCCAGTAAAAGGGCTACGTTCGACTTGCTCAGCGGAGGAGGTTGGTTCAATATAGTTAAGCGCACTATGTATATACACTTTTAATTTAAGGATTAACGAAAATGGGCGCCACGTAATTTTGGGTAAATTACGAAACCTGAAAATGTATTAGAACAAGAAAAAAAAAAACAAAGGTTTTACTTCGTTATAAAAGCTCCGTTGGAGCACGGTCTTTTATTAAAGATGGGTTTGAAACGTATGGAAGTAAAAAAAAAATTTGAGATGCAACACAACAACAATGTATATGTATATATATGGAAAAGAAGAAAAAAAAATGGGTCGTTGGCGTGGCCCGCTATCACGTTGTCTCGAAAATTTAAAGACAATCACTAACTGGGTCGCGTGTCCCGTTTTTTCCGGGATTTTATCGAAGCGAAAGACTACCAAAATTTTATAAATCAAATTCCCTAATACAACGATTTTACTCAACACTCTACTTATCTTTTCCGTCTGTTGAATTCCTTGTCCTGCCTCTATTTTCCTATGTGCCCCTTTCTGACACAATTACCCCGTCTCTCCAGGATCCTTTTTCCTTTTATGGAACTCACTCCACTACTCTACTCTACTTTACAATTTAACTAAAAACTCTGCCACGAATTACTTTTTTTTTAATTTAGAAAAAAAAGTTGCCTTCTGCAACACAAAATCAGAAATCTTAAACTTTCCAAAACTTCTTAAAACAACTTGATGATAAGCTGGTCAGCCAAGAAGTGACTTCCAGGGCTTTGGTTTGATTCGAAGTCGCTTGGCTTCCACACACACTCTCACATACATTCGCTGGTATTAGACCCCAACGGTGGGATCTTAAAGTTGGCATTCAGCAATGCCTCACACGGCCATTAACCACCACATTCACACATACTAGCGGGTTGAACGGTCAATTTTTGCGACACCAATGCGCTACCGTAACCCGTTAGTCCTCTCACAACTTCCAAACATTCCTCTCTCTATGTACTGGAATTCGCTTTGGGAAGATCCTTCCAGTACATTTGGGATTAGCCAGCCGACTTCGAACTCTCTTCTCTTAATATCAGAGTTAGCCTTCTTTTTATGTATCATTTCTGGTATTTGGCCAGCGATGATAAAATGTAAACAAACAAGGTAATTCGTGGAGGAATTTGCAACCCGGCATTTTTCCCCAGGAATTAAGTCAGTGTAAAACTAAAAAAAAAATAAAAAAAAAGGATTATGGTGGACGCAATTATTCCCCACCCGGACATCGGAAATTGGGCTCTTCCCTCAACGTGGGAAAACCCAATTCATCAAATAGCTGACAAGGAATCCATCAGGTATGGTTTGTTTACAAATTTGTTCGCGGATTATCTTTCTTGTTGTGTCGCTCTGATCGTGTTGTGATTGTCTTTGACCGAATTGTGTTTAAGTGATCATCGTCCTCATGTAACCAAATGATTTGTGGTGGGAGTGCGTTTTATGTGGCCGTCCGCCTACACTCTCTGCTGCTCCTCCGTTGCTCCATCGTCGAGGCATAAACTTAGGGATCGTCTTCCCTATTCCCATCGAACCGAACTCTCTACCGTGATGTTGATGGTAAATCAAACGAAGAGTGTCTTTTAGTTGGCCGTCCGCCTACACTCCTCTGCTGCTCTTCCGTTGCTCCAGCGGCGGGGTAATTCGTAAAAGAGATCGCCGTCTCTCCACCCATCGAACGCAGTTTTTGGTATTGCCACTTATTGTGGTGTGACAATCGTTGGGGTGTTTAGTCTTGGCTGTCCGCCACACCCTTTTAAAGACACAGCTGTTGGTCTTATTTATCCCTCGGTGGAGTGTTCGCTAAGGGGATCGTCCTCCCCCCACTCTTTTATTTGTGCCGACCTCCTGTCGGTACACTTTTAGTCTTGAGTCGGTGGGAGTCTCCTGACGACCTGCCAGGCTCACCATCCGACTTGCGCTCGTTGTAAATCGACGGTTGCGAGTCTCCCTTCCGTCCAAAGGGCTGCGCAACCGGAACTCCCATCCTCTGCCATTCAGACCCGTCTAGATTTAAAAAAAACACCTCAAAAATAAAACCAAAAACAAAAAACCAAGCTGCAGCTACTTTATTTCGACTTTCTAGACTAATCTGCATCGTGATGAGGTTTAAGATCCTTCACGTGCCATGTTCCACGGTCTTTACCGTTCTCATCGGTTAGCGTGTATGTCCAAGGTGACACCCGCTTACTTATCCTGAAGGGACCAACGAATTTGGGAGCCAACTTTGCGGCATAATAATTAGCGGCATCTGATAACGCGAAATTTCTGCGCCATACCAACTCGTTCGGGAGATATTGGGTATCTCGCCGTCGGAGGTTGTAGACTTTCGCGGACTTCTTGGCGGCCGCTGCTAACTTTCTACCTATATCTAACCTAAGCTCCCTAAATCGATGTTCTAACTCGGCCCTATCTACGTCCCTATCTCCTACATCTAAGTCTCTGTCTCCTATATCTAAATCCTTATCTCCTATAGCTAAATCCGTACTTGTTGAAGCTGCCTCCGCACTACCCGGAGCTGCTTCCCTATTCCCGACGTGATAACTTGTAGGAGCTACCTCTCGACCACAAGGCATCATGTCCCTACCAAAATTCGCATAATATGGCGAAATCCCTAAAACGTCGTGTTGGGCCGTGCGTATAGCGCACGCTACTTTCGCCAACTGCGAGTCCCAACTCCTGTGGTTTTCAGAGACATACGCTCTCAGCGTTGTCTTAATAATTTGGTTAATCCTCTCCGCCGGATTAGCCTGTGGATGATAGTGTGCTGTGTAACGTAGTTGTGACGCGTACGACTTTCAAAGCGCTTTCAGTTCCTTGCTACGGAACTGCGGGCCGTTGTCACATACGACCGCTGATGGAACGCCAAATAAAAGAAGGACATTGTCTTCCAACTCCTTACATACTGCCTTTGCGGTGGCAGATCTTAACGCGAATAAAAGGGGAAATTTATTAAAATAATCAACGACAGTTAGAATATAAACGAACCCCCTACTTGGGAAGAGGTCCTACCAAATCTACGCAAATCATTTCCCAAGGCCTCGAAACCCCTACACGTTCCCTCATTAGACCAGCGGGTTTCTCATTCACCGGCTTAACCTGTTGGCAAACTATACAATTCCTAACGTACCTAGTTATATCCTGTCTCATTTTAGGCCAATAATATTTGCCTCCTACTCTAGCTAAAGTTTTCCGGATTCCCATATGTCCAGCTAATGGACTGTCATGGCAGTCTTTTAAAATCCCTAATCTACCTGATTTCCCTACAACTAATTTCCACTCATTATTATCCTCGTGGACTATTATGTGACTGGCTTTCACAAACTTGAAAAGCCGTCCATTTTCCACTCTCCACGCTGGGTATGCTAACGGATTCAACTCAACCGCCGAAATCATCTTTACCACCCAAGGGTCCAAATCCGCATCCGAGATCTCGGCCACTACCGGAACTCCTCGCGACAACATATCCGGGACGACATGTTCCTTCCCCTTGCGATGAATGATCTCAAAATCGAATTGCTGAAGCCTCACTGCCCAGCGTGCTAACCTACCCGACGGATCCTTAAGATTACTCAGCCATACAAGAGAGTAGTGATCCGTCACAACCGTAAACCGAACACCTTCGATATACGGACGCAACTTCTCAACTGCCCACAGTACTGCCAAGCATTCCTTTTCAGTCGTCGAGTGGTTTCTCTCACACCTATTGAGAGACCTACTTAAATAACAAATGACTTTCTCTCCTTCCTCAAACTCCTGAGATAATACGGCCCCGATACCAAAATCTGATGCGTCGGTTTGCACCACAAAAGGTCGCTGAAAATAAGGGCATGTCAAGATCGGTGCCGTAATTAGACATTCTTTCGCCTTCCTAAAACTTTCCTCACAATCATTCGACCATACAAACTTCCTACTTTTCTTTAACAAATCACAAATCTGTAAAAGGCCTAACTAAAGTGGCGAAATTTGGTACAAAACGTCTGTACCACGAAATTGTCCCTATACAGCTCCTAACTTCACATTCTTCGGTGCAGGAATCCTAACCATGCTTTCCACCTTTTCCGGATCAACATGTGATCCGTTCCTATCAACGACGTAACCTATAAATTTTAAAGAGGGCCTACAAAAGTTACATTTTTCCCGACTAACTTTCAACCCCGCCTCACATAAACGCTTAAAGACCTCTTCCAGTATCTCAAGATGTTTTTTGAAAGAATTAGTGACGATAATAATATCGTCCAAGTACACGAATACGTGTGGCTCCAAATCGGCACCCAAAACGCTGTCGATAAATCGTTGCCACGTCGCAGGCGCGTTATGTAAGCCGAATGGCATTCGCTTGAACTGGAACAGGCCTCTATTCGGAACCGTAAAGGCTGTGAGTGGGCGCGATCCCTCCTCCATCGGGATCTGCCAATAGGCCGACTTTATGTCTAAAGATGTTAAAAACTTCGCATCTCGAAGCTTATCTAGGGTCGTTGAAATATATGGAAGTGGATAAGCATCCCTATCTGTAACTTTATTAAGCTTCCTATAGTCGACACAGAACCTAAACGAACCATCCTTCTTTCTAATAAGAACTATTATGCCCACGGGCTGCTTGATTTCTCAATAACTCCCGCATCCAGTATCTCCTTTAGCTCCTTATCAATATGTCCCTGCATTGCCGGTAAGACCGGATAATACCTCTGCTTAATTGGTTCTGCTGTAAGAGATGGTCAATAAAATATATAAACAAATTAGTTTTCACAATGTTATTACAAATAATTCTTTATTTATTTAAATATTATTACACTTCTATAACCACGACTACTCGCTGCGACGTTAACCTATTGACTGAGCTATCTTCTCTACACCGACAGTCCTCTCGTCTATCTCTTAATTTTTTGACAGTGTTGCCACAATTCGACCGTCCTGATTAGCAATCGTCCCGATTTCGTTTATGTTACACGATCTATAGTCCACCCACGGTTTTACGTTCGCTACTTCCCATATCCCTTCGTACGGTACCTGACTAACTTGAAATCCCTCAACATCCCTTAATAAATACCTATCGTTAGATAGGACTTTCGCTACTCTATATGGTCCTTTGTATTTTGGAGCAATCTTTTTGCAAATGCCTGGCTTACTTATAAAGTTTTTCACCACAAGATAATCTCCTTCCTTGTATTTCCTTTCGACCCTACCTCGATCCTTTAACTGTTTATTATACTCCTGACATTTAGTTATCCTCTCTGCTGCCCTAGTTCTTAGTTCTTCAAAATTTCTTTCATCATCTTTTCCTATTATATATTCATCAAAACTTTCTTTTAAAAAATCAATAACTACTCCTCTTTGTTTAACACCGAAAAGCAGTTCGCTCGGCGTCATTCCAATGCTTTGATGTATTGTATTATTTAGCGTGTATTCGACTGTCGGTAATACACTATCTAATGATAAATAAGATCCCGCATTCGTTAGTTTAGCTATCATCAGTGCCAAACTTCTATTAACTCGCTCTACCTGTCCATTAGCTTGTGGTGAAGCAGTTGCAATCTTTATGTGGCGCACGTTATTATCTTCAAGGAATTTTGCGAAATCCTTTGAAGTGAAAGCACTTCCTCGGTCTGATACTATCGTCTTAGGGCGACTGTAAAAGCCGAAATATGATCGTAAACTACTTAAGACTTCTTCACGTGTTTAGTGAACGCATCTATCACTAACAACACATGTTTCTTCTTTGCGTTCTTCATTAATACCGGACCAAAATGATCAATATGTATCGTATCGAAGGGGACATTTCCCTTGGGAATATTGTGCAAGAGTCCCTCATGTTTTCCGGTTTTCGGTGAAAAAGCGATACACTTGAGACAATTCGCAATGTGGTGTTTAACCTTTGCCCTCAGTTTTGGAAACCAGTATGTCTTCATTATCGTATCTGAAACTTTATCACATCCCATGTGACCCATGTCATCATGGTACATCCTCAGCACATTCAGTTCCATATCTTTTGGTACAAAAAATAAGATTGTTCCTCCTACCTTCCTATAGACTAATCCAAATTGAAAGGTTCTGTTCGAAAGTGTTTTCTTCCAATACTTATATAGTCGACATCCGACTTAGTGCATCTACGTGCTGCATTTTCACCCCGCAACGATGCTCGAGATAATAATCATAATTTTGCATTTCCAAAGCCCACCTAGCTATCCTTGGATTGATTTCCTTTTTATTCAGCGTCAACATCAGAGAGTTGCAATCCGTCACTATCTTGAATTTAACCCCATGCAAGTATATTCTAAATCTTCTAAGTGCATAAATTATTGCGAGCGTTTCAAGCTCGAAACTATGATACTTCGATTCTTCGTCAGTCGTTCTTTTTGAAAAGTAAAATACTGGGTGCAGTTTTCCATCGCCTTTCTTTTGTAAAAGTATAGCTCCATAACCCAGTGAACTGGCATCACAGTGGAGTTCTATTTCATCATCCGGATGGTATATTGCCAGTATGGGTGCTTCAACCAACTTCGTCTTCAGGGTTTCGAAACATTGAAGCTCTTTTTCCCCGAATTGAAAGCTAACGTCCTTTCGGATGAGATTATATAATGGTTGTGCTGTTAGAGAAAACTCTCAATGAATCTCCTAAAATACGAGCATAACCCAAGGAAGCTATGCACTGATTTGACATTGTGCGGGACTGGAAAATTGTTCACTGACTCTAGTCCCCTTGCGTCTGGTTGAATACCTTCCTTTGAAATCGTATAACCTAAGTATCGTACCTGTGACTTTATGAATTGACACTTATCCATTCTTAATTCCAATTTATTTCTCACCAATCTGTTAAAAACTAGTTCTAGTATCATCAAATGTTCATCTGCCGTTTCTGTTGCTACCATAATGTCATCAATATACACATTAACTTTACCTGCCCTTATCAAATCATCAAAAACTAGATTAATAAATCTTTGAAATTCCGATGGTGCATTCCTCAACCCAAAAGGCATCCTTATATATTCAAATTGTCCTAGAGGTGTGATAAAAGAGGTATATTTCACCGACTCTTCACACATGTGAATATGATGAAATGCACTTTTCAAGTCTAATAAAGTAAAGATTTTTTTATAAGCTAACCTATCCAATAAGTCATCCATCAGAGGAATTGGATAGTTGTCTTTGTTCCAAAAGATTGTCTAATATTGCCTGCACCTGCCCTTTTTCGTAATATGAAAGTCTTCGTGGGGGACAGTGAAATGGTTTCTGGTCTTTAATAGTTAACTTCATCTGACAACTTATCTCGGGTTCATCGGGACGCTCGCTGTACATGTACTTTTCATTTAATATCTTATAGAAACGTTCTTTTGACATAAGGTCCAAATCATCATTTTCAATATTATTATGTCCGGTTTCAAATTCAATATTCATTAGATTGAAACATTCGTTTTCGAACTCATTTTTACTATTAATTGTTTCGACTTCATTTGTCACGACTTGTAATTTGAGATTTGTTAAACTTAAAAAGTCTTTGCCTAATATTATTGGGTAACTCATTGTATCATTTGGTACCACTAGTAAATTCATTTTAACCTGTTTTTCCGAAAAAGCAATAATTAAGTCTACACTACCTACTTACTTTTTACTTACTTAACGGGCTCCCGACCCGTGGAGAGTCTCTGCCTGAGACACTGCAGCCTTCCATCCTCTGCGATCCCGGGCACGCTGCTTCCAGTTATCCAGACCAAGCGCTCTGGCATCCGCGATGGCTTGGTCTTTGAAACGGAGGTCCGGTCTTCCTTGTCGTCTCGAACCTGG
Source organism: Cheilosia impressa (assembly GCA_948293265.1). NCBI lineage: Eukaryota > Metazoa > Arthropoda > Insecta > Diptera > Syrphidae > Cheilosia > Cheilosia impressa. The sequence goes on along the minus strand of OX411880.1, from coordinate 62,605,935 downwards.
CGGCTGGGATTCGAAGATCCTCTTAGCTGGAGCATTATTGTCCATTCGCTCGATGTGGCCGAGCCAATGTAGTCGACGTATTTTGGCCTTTTGGACTACATCCACATCTTGGTACAGCTCATAGAGTTCGCGGTTGTATCTTCTCCTCCATTCGCCCTCCTCGCACACAGGACCAAAAATCCGTCGAAGAATTTTTCTTTCGAAGGAGCCCAGTATCAGCTCTCCCTTCCTGCTTATCGTCCAGCACTCGGCGCCATAAAGCAGAACTGGCAGGATAAGGGTTCTGTAAAGCATACATTTTGTCCTTCGAGTTAGGAGTTTTGAACCCAATTGTTTTGCCAAACCGAAGTAGCAGCGGTTTCCTAGGGTAATTCTTCGCCGGATCTCCACTAGGATGTCATTTGTGGAGTTCATGTTTACTCCGAGGTAGATAAACTCCTTAACTACCTCGAAATTGTTGCTATCAATAGTGACGTTCTGTCCTAGGCGGTGGACAGATGCTTGTTTGTTTGTTGATAGCATGTACTTAGTCTTGTCCTCATTTACTACAAGACCAACGAATTTCGCCTGTTCTTCAATCGCCGTAAAAGCCTCTATCACGGCACGCTGGGAGCGACCGATGATGTCAATATCGTCTGCATACCCCAGTAGCTGGACGGATTTGTTGAAGATAGTGCCTTCCGTGTTGACACCTGCCCTGCGCACTATCTGCTCTAGCACGAGATTGAAGAAGTCACATGATAGTGCGTCTCCTTGCCGAAATCCGGTGCATGTTTGGAATAGTTCGGAGGAACTACTTCCAAATTGCACGTTGCAGCGTGTGTTCTCCAGCGTCACGCTACATAGCTGGATCAGTTTTGCCGGGATCCCGAATTCGGCCATCGCCACATAAAGCTCCTGACGATGTCTACACTACCAATTGTGGTTAAAGGGCTTTTATTTATGCCAACAAACTTAGAATTGCTTACATTATTGTTAATTTTTTTTAGTATACATAAAGGTAAAAATTCATGCCTTATAAGGCTGACGGGACTGCCGGTGTCGATTAACGCTTCTACTGAAAATTGAAATATGTGGTTTTCATCTTTAAAAATTAACTTAAAATTTCTTACAAAATCATCTTGTTCGTCTTGCTGGACCTGGTATATCTGCTGAGTCGTCTTCTTCTTTGGGCAAGTAGCCGCATAATGCCCCATCTGTGCGTATACATGGCACGCTCCCGGCTCTCTCTTCGGCTTACGGCACTCACCTGCCATGTGTCCGATGGAGTTACAGTTGTAACATCTTATTTTTTTGGTCGTTTCTTCTGCTGCTTGTCGCGATGTTGATGGCATCGAAGTTGTTCTCGTTGTGAAGGATTTCGGTAGGCTTATTTTGTTAAATGCCTCCAACAATTGGTGTTTATCGCGAATTCTTGCTTGCGATCGTAGATTTGTATCAGGTATCCCCTCGATTAGGTATTCGAGAAGTTCCTCTTCCTCCACTGCCACTTTGTTAGCCAGAATAACCTTCTCATGGAAGTATTCCTGGAAGGTCTCACTCGTTAGCCACTTCCTGGACTCGAACAATCATTTTAAAGTCAAACGGCTAGTACGGTCTTCGAAAATCTCTTTCATATTTTCCAGCATCTTCGTTACTGGCATCGTCATAATATCAGCCCTTGAATGGAACCATTTAAGGGCCCTTCCTTTTAGTTTGGATGAGATTAAAATTCTCATGTTGTTGTCGTCCATGTGATATGTCATTTGAACGTTCATCAGCTGCGATTCCCAATGCGTGAAATTGTCGCCATTCCCAAAGAAATCGGCTACAAAATCTTTTACGTTAATATAATAATATAACTTTCTTTTGCACGCTCATAATTACTATCTATCTGCCTCTCCTTAGTGATCATATCCTTTTCCCTCGTCAGTATTTTGATTTCTTTCCTTAGCAACTCAATTTCTTTCTTCAATAGTGCGTACTCTTTCGTGTCATTCTTTGCTGTTTTCTTCGTCGTTTCGTCGGCATCTTTCTTCTTGTCGTTGTTTCTGTCGTTTGTATCGTCTGCGAAACCCGCTGCTTCGTCTGTATCTGCTCCATCTGCGCCTACTCCATCTGCTGTGCTGTCCTCGTAGTCGTCATCACTATCTCTGCATTCGTCGTCTGCTTGCTCGTTTTCCATTTCCGGAAATTCCCCACGTTCGTTCTCTGGAATAGACATCAGCCTCAACGCAAGCTCACTTTTGTTGCCCGTTGTTTTCCTTTTCAGGGCTGCTAGCCACGATTTAAGTTGTGCAGCTGTGTAACTTTTGTACATTTCGATGTCGTTCATTTTCTTTTACTTTTTTTCAATTTTTGTCTCTTTTTTTTTTATTTCCTTCACTTGAATATTTTGCACTCGCTTTGAATTTTTATTTCTTTTGTTCTTTTTTTTTCGTCAAACAGTATATATGAACAATTGTCGAAGTAAACTGCGCGTTACTTTATGCTTGTGCTTGCGAAAAATTCTTATTTGAATCTCACTGTCATAAGGTACGCGCTAAAAACAAAAACACACACACACACCGAGAGAAACCCGTGCACGTCTGTGCTTGCAAAACTTCGGCTTGGGTTGGGTATGTATGCCTGTGCGCTGTGCCGTTTGCGCGGAACAATTAACAGGAAAAAAAAACACACACGGATAGTAGCCGAATGCACGTCTGTGCTTGCGAAATTGTTTGCACGAGGCTGGTTTTTTGGCTTTTACACAGGATTGATGCGCACTTTTCTTTTTGTTATATTTTACTTTTCTGCCGAATCCCACTTCTGAGATTGTAAGAGATGGTCAATAAAATATATAAACAAATTAGTTTTCACAATGTTATTACAAATAATTCTTTATTTATTTAAATATTATTACACTTCAAAAGGGTGATTTTTTAGCTGGTTTGGTTTTGGCAACACTGGTTTTGACAGCTGACGCGTGTTTAGTACCTTGTGTCACTGTCAAACAGCTTCAGTTTGGTTTGCAATTTAACCATGGATCGTCTTACAAATGAACAACGTTTGCAAATTATTGAATTTTACTATCAAAATTCGTGCTCGGTTCGAAATGTTCATCGCGCGCTGCTTCCATTTTATGATCGGCATTCTCGACCTTCTGAGCAGTCTATTCGGAAGAATATTCGGGCCAGTCAATTGGCCGCCTAGATCGTGCGATTTGACACCATTAGATTATTTTTTGTGGGGGTATGCCAAGGCTAATGTGTATAGGGACAAGCCCGCTTCGATTGACGCACTGGAAGCCAACATCCATGCATTCATTCGTGAGATACCGGCCGATATGTGTGAAAGAGTATGCCAAAATTGGACTCAGCGGATGGGCTACCTGAGACGCAGCCGCGGTCAACATTTGCATGAAATTATCTTAAAACATTAAATTGCAAGGTTCAAACTATCGATTCAAATAAATATTTCATTCATTTTTTCGAATTTTTTGTGTTTTTTTTTTAAAAAAAGTTCTAAACCTCTTAAAAAATCACCCTTTATAACCACGACTACTCGCTACGACGTTAACCTATTGACTGAGCTCTCTTCTCTACACCGACAGTCCTCTCGTCTACCTCTTAATTTTTTGACAGTGTTGCCACACTGCCGACGTCCTAATCTTATGCTCTACCAATTGTGTGCACCCTAAGCCCTCTGGCATAACTTCAAAAATTTTGTCTACCAAAACTTCGAGTTGCCTGACTTCGGCCACGTCCAACTCGGACTTTTCCCTAATCGCTGAAATTGAGCCAACGATCTGTTGACTCGAAAAATTCCACACGCCCGATCTCAAATCCGGGACCACACCCGCCAGTGCCCAAAAATCTGCACCTAAGATCATCACGTGTGGCCAAGCTGGTATCACCAAACACTCTAAAAACACTGTCTTCTCCTGCACCACAATTGGTAAAGATACCACCCCTAAAACTTCTATTCCTGCCCCATCTGCTAATGCAACCGATTTTATGTTGCCTCTACCTAACACTAGCCCTAAGTCTTTTAAAATATTCCACCCGTCCCTACAAATGATCGCGCGTGAAGCGCCCGAATCAAAAAGTCCTAAAAACCTAATTCCATAAATCGAAACTCCTAAGTATGGTCGCCTATCTTCCCCGTTTGCCTCCAAAGTAAAACCTAAATGAATTTGAGAAAACCCTAACTGGTCACCAGCAGGCAGGCGACCTTCCTAATTGCGACGGCGCTCTTGTCCTGCTGACCCAATAGACCGTTGCGCATTTACCGAACAGCGCCGACAATCTTTTCGCGACGTCCCTACTGCACCACAACCATAACAACGCCTAGGAGCGGAACAACGATTAGCGAAATGCCCTTCGCTATCGCAATTAAAACACCTCATTGGTCGTGGTGATCGACGCTGTTGGTTGTCTGAAAGGACAACCGAAACAATGTAGGCCAAATCCGGTCCCAGGAGATGCCTACCCCGAGATGTTGGAGGTGGAGCAAATGTTTCCACATTTGCTCGCACTGTCTCCAGCTTCCTTCCCAATGCGACCAGATCACTGACGCACTTGGGCTCGACGAGTCCAAGCTGCGTCTGGTAAAATAGCGCAAGATTCCTTTGCAGGATCGACAGCTTCCTTTTCTCCATATTCTGCATCGTAGCAACGTAGACACCTATAGATTCATCCTTCCCTTGGGTACGACGTCGAATCTCTTCTAAAAGAAGATCATCGTAGTTGGGAGGGAGAAACTCCAGTTTCAATTCCCTCACCAACTCTGGCCAAGAAGAAACAGACCGCCTAACCGCCCTAAACCAAAGAAGTGCCTTCCCAGTAAACAAATCGACCGACGACCTAAACAATTGGGATTCACTTATCCCCCTAGCTTCCCTAAGCTCCTCAACTCTCTCCAGAAAAGAGTTAACTGATGCCCCACATCGTTCACCTGTAAAAGAAATATTCCACTTGGAGGGGTTTTCCGGTTTTTTCGAGTGAATATATACTCGTTCGTCAGCAAAGGTATTCGGGTTAGTACCCAAAACCGATGCTGACGTAGACGGTTCTACACGTCGAGGCTCTACTGGCCGTTGTTGCTGTTGTAAATGTGGTTGTTGTTGTTCCTGTTGTACGACCCGCTTATCGTTAAAAGTTGCGTTATCATCGCAGTCGCTTTCTTCATCGTCGCTATCCTCTAACTCCCCGAGGATATTGACCAACTCGGTCTTTAACACCTTCTTTAATTCCATCTCGTCTTCCGTAATAGCACGAGACCTCCCTATCCTGCTCGTAGCCCAATCTATTTTGGTCAGAATCTTTTTATATTCTGAGGACCCCGGTTCAGGCCGGCCCGCTACAAGTGCTCTAATCTCGACTATTTTTCTCTCAACTGAGTCCCTATCCTGTTCAAAAGTGAATGGATACGTGTCCGATTCTACGACCGAACCACGTCGCTCCATTGCCCTAGCTGCCCTAAGAGATTTTCGCATTGGGTCAACGTCGCCAACCGACAACCCTCTGCGCTCAATCTCATAAACTAATTCGTCCCTAGCTAACCTATTGACCTCCATATTTTCCTGATTCGGACCAAAATGAATTACTGTGAAAAAAACAAAATATTTGTCTATGCTGACAAAATTGAAAAAAAAAAACTATTCTCAAAAAAACAACCCGAAACCAAAACAATCGAAACTGGGGTTAGCAACTCCAACACGGTAAACCAAGCAGAGAAAGAAAAATAAAAGGTGCACAACCACTTCTCAAATGGGGTGAGAATGGAAATTCTATTAAAAAAACAATTCGTATAAAAAAAAAATTAAAATGAAAATAAAAAAAATCAAAACCAAGAAACAAAAAAAATAATGACCGACGGCAACCCTGTTTGAAGTATATAGAGTACCACTGGCTTACGAACCACCGGTACCTATATGGATGTATATGAAATTATAAACCCGATTGAAATTGATATCGGTATTACGAAATATATATACAGCACTCGTATAAAAACTATCCATGAATATATAAATATGGATAGGATGTTGCAAAATAATAATACAAAGTAAAACGAAAATAATAAAAAACAAGACCACCTACTTGCGTATTTCCCCTGGGGAAATCTTACTCTGCTGCTGTGGACACAAAACTCGTCTTCTTTTGGATTCCCGAAACTCGAACCGTTTCCCGAATCTTTCCACCATTATTTAATTTACTTTGGAACCTAGAAAAAACAAAAGCCAAAGTAAATAGAACTAAACAAAAGAAACACAAAACACTTCCCTAAACACAAACACAGTTTCCTTCTAAAATCACTATAAAAACTTCCAAAAATTGCCCCACGTTGGGCGCCAAATGTTGCAAACTTATTATTTATTTAAATCGCGATCCAAACTACTTATTTAATTTAGTTATTTGGCGAAACAAACGAAAGAAAAAAAAAATTGCAGTCGCCACTGCCCGAAGGAAAAGATCGAATACCAAAAATGACACTTGCCAGAGATCGGCAACAATAGATCGCGAGCTTTTGCAACCGCAGCCAGTAAAAGGGCTACGTTCGACTTGCTCAGCGGAGGAGGTTGGTTCAATATAGTTAAGCGCACTATGTATATACACTTTTAATTTAAGGATTCACGAAAATGGGCGCCACGTAATTTTGGGTAAATTACGAAACCTGAAAATGTATTAGAACAAGAAAAAGAAAACAAAGGTTTTACCTCGTTATAAAAGCTCCGTTGGAGCACGGTCTTTTATTAAAGATCAAATTACCTAATACAACGATTTTACTCAACACTCTACTTATCTTTTCCGTCTGTTGAATTCCTTGTCCTGCCTCTATTTTCCTATGTGCCCCTTTCTGACACAATTACCCCGTCTCTCCAGGATCCTTTTTCCTTTTATGGAACTCACTCCACTACTCTACTCTACTTTACAATTTAACTAAAAACTCTGCCACGAATTACTTTTTTTTTAATTTAGAAAAAAAAGTTGCCTTCTGCAACACAAAATCAGAAATCTTAAACTTTCCAAAACTTCTTAAAACAACTTGATGATAAGCTGGTCAGCCAAGAAGTGACTTCCAGGGCTTTGGTTTGATTCGAAGTCGCTTGGCTTCCACACACACTCTCACATACATTCGCTGGTATTAGACCCCAACGGTGGGATCTTAAAGTTGGCATTCAGCAATGCCTCACACGGCCATTAACCACCACATTCACACATACTAGCGGGTTGAACGGTCAATTTTTGCGACACCAATGCGCTACCGTAACCCGTTAGTCCTCTCACAACTTCCAAACATTCCTCTCTCTATGTACTGGAATTCGCTTTGGGAAGATCCTTCCAGTACATTTGGGATTAGCCAGCCGACTTCGAACTCTCTTCTCTTAATATCAGAGTTAGCCTTCTTTTTATGTATCATTTCTGGTATTTGGCCAGCGATGATAAAATGTAAACCATAAACTAACTATTAAATAGACTGACAGCTTCAGCCAAAAAAGAGAAATTGCCTACAAGCTGAATTTGACCTTGATGTAGCCCAGTTTGAATTCATGTATAAGTGCCAATGTTAATCAAAGGGACTCACTCATACTTGAAAAAAAACCAGCCTACACTCTTCCGGTTTAGACCGGATGTCGGTAACCTGTGGTGGGGGGTCATTTCATTATCGTGTGTTGCGGCTGTGTTGGGCAAATTAAAGTTGTTCTTAGTTCCTGTTCGAATTCGTTAGTTATATTTTGAACGTCATTAAAGCATAATTATATAAAAAATATTCGACTTGCTTATTTGTTCGTTGGTATCAAGTTATTATATCATTTTAGAACACCATGATATAAACAATTGTTGTAAACAACGAAACTATATTAGTCAAAAGATAAAATTTCAATTCAATGCCAATTTTTGTTTGTTCTTGAGACCTTTTCCGGCGTATGTAATAACAAAATACTTATTGCAATTAATTTATCACCGACCGATTTCTTTTTAATGTTATCATTATTGATATTTGAATTTCGCCATCACTTTTTCTATTAATTTTTCCCTCACATTTTTTCTTGAATATTCGCTACTGATTCCTCTGCCTATTTAAATATTTTGAAAAGTCAGCGCTGTGTAAAAGAGACTAAAGGTGTATTAAGAAAGCCGCAAATTTTCAAACCTTTATTTTCATATAATCTTAAAATGTCAAAAATAAGCTGCCAGCAGCTGGAAAATATAATTTGAATGCATTTTTTGATGTGTCTACATTATTAAAATTGGTGTGTACGCTCTCACTCCCATTGGAAATTTACGTTTTAATTTTTCGTACTTTTCTAGTTTCATTTTAAAAGCAGAAAAAATGAAAGAAAAAAAATGAGTGTCATACGGGCTTTATTAATAATGAAACATCTAGTAATCAGACATTTTGAATGTGATGTAGGTAATTCGTATGATTTTTTTTTGTTTTCCGCAATTAAACGGAATCTTCACGAAAAGATCATTACTAAAAAATATTTCAAATCTTAATATTCGTAATCAATTCTTCTTTTTAAATTCTTCGGACATTACTACGGAGTAATTTTTCGCCAAAAACAACAAACGAAAACAGACTCAATTATAATTATAGGAACAAAAATATTTTATTTGAGCGAATGAATTTTTTCCTTTATTATTTATATTGATTACATTTGTTATTATACAATTTGTAGAATATGAGCATTTATTCGTTGTGAAATAAAACAACGAATTTGAACTCTCAGAACGCATCCATCAGCAGCCAGAAATCACCAAACACACAAACTATCAGTCAGTGTTCTTAGACGTCTCTCTTTATTTTTCCCACGAAGTGTGTTCATTTTCCTTTTTCACTAAACTTATATTAAATAAAAGTAAAATTTGTATTGTTCGGACAAAAATCACACTTAATTAATCTTCAGTATAAAAATCGGAATTCGCTAACACTTTAATGATTATTTTTTGGTACTAGAAATTGTTGCTATAGGCAAATCTTCTTTTTATGTGCATTTAGTGCGTTTATATTCATGGTCAAATGTGGCCCACAATTTTGAGGTTTTTTTCCTTTTACGCACAAAAAGTTTTACGAAAATATTAAATTCCCTCAAAAAGGTTGAGATACAACGATGTAGGAACACTGCTGAATTCACACGTATTCACAGACAGTAAAATTGCGAGCGGGAGGGAGGAGCTTAAATTAAAAAAAATTTGCGGGGGGAATCGGTGAGATGTAGTAAAGCTGTCAGTCTATTTCATACTTAGTTTATGATGTAAACAAACAAGGTAATTCGTGGCGGAATTTGCAACCCGGCATTTTTCCCCACGAATTAAGTCAGTGTAAAACTAAAAAAAAATAAAAGAAAAAAGATTATGGTGGACGCAATTATTCCCCACCCGGACATCGGAAATTGGGCTCTTCCCTCAACGTGGGAAAACCGAATTCATCAAATAGCTGACAAGGAATCCATAAGGTATGGTTTGTTTACAAATTTGTTCGCGGGTTATCTAATCTATTTCGGTAGTCTTACGCGCAGATTTGGGAGATGAGACTTGCCGATAGCAGGCCATTCCTTACAACTTATGAAATTTAGGGTGGGCTCTCGGCCTTAATTTCGGTGTGTTTCGATTGTGTTTCGTTTCTTGTTGTGTCGCTCTGATCGTGTTGTGATTGTCTTTGACCGAATTGTGTTTAAGTGGTCATCGTCCTCATGTAACCAAATGATTTGTGGTGGGAGTGCGTTTTATGTGGCCGTCCGCCTACACTCTCTGCTGCTCCTCCGTTGCTCCATCGTCGAGGCATAAACTTAGGGATCGTCTTCCCTATGCCCATCGAACCGAACTCTCTACCGTGATGTTGATGGTAGATCAAACGAAGAGTGTCTTTTAGTTGGCCGTCCGCCTACACTCCTCTGCTGCTCCTCCGTTGCTCCAGCGGCGGGGTGATTCGTAAAAGAGATCGTCGTCTCTCCACCCATCGAACGCAATTTTTGGTATTGCCACTTATTGTGGTGTGACAATCGTTGGGGTGTTTAGTCTAGGCTGTCCGCTATACCCTTTTAAAGACACAGCTGTTGGTCTTATTTATCCCTCGGTGCAGTGTTCGCTAAGGGGATCGTCCTCCCCACACTCTTTCATCTGTGCCGACCTCCTGTCGGTACACTTTTAGTCTTGAGTCGGTGGGAGTCTCCTGACGACCTGCCAGGCTCACCATCCGACTTGCGCTCGTTGTAAATCGACGGTTGCGAGTCTCCCTTCCGTCCAAAGGGCTGCGCAACCGAAACTCCCATCCTCTGCCATTCAGACCGCCCGTCTGATGGTTTGTAACCGACCTGTCACTCAAGGATACCTGTGGGGTTGTACCCTTAAGGCTCCAAGGAGGTGGTCCGGAGGCTGATGGGGGCCTCGGAAAAGAGGGACCATGGGTAAGGAAAGAAGGGAAAGAGAGCAGACCTTGTTGCGGTAGAAATTTAACGCAACAATATGCGGCTTTGAAGTCGATGAATAGGTGGTGAGTCTTGACTTGAAATTCATTGGTCTTTTCCAGGATTTGCCTCAGTGTGAAAATTTGGTCTATAGTCGATCTGCCGGGCCGGAAGCCACACTGGTACGTGCCGATTAGTGTGTTACAGAACTGTTTGAGACGTTCACACAGTACGTTGGATAGAATCTTGTATGCGACATTAAGCAGGGATATGCCTCGATAGTTCTTGCAAGACATGGGATCGCCTTTTTCGTAGATGGGGCATATGGAGCTGATAGTCCAGTCATCGGGCATACTTTCTTCCACCCATTCTTGGTTGATGATTTTGTGCATTTGGTGCGCCCTACCAAAACATCACCACCGTATTTGAAGAGATCCGCTGGTAAGCCATCAGATCCGGCGGCCTTTTTGTTCTTTAGCTTTTCTATTGCTAAGCCAACTTCTTCTATACTGGGTGGTGGAACTGGGTCTTCATTGACTGGACGTGGGTTCTCTTCTTGCCCTATCACTCTCTCTACATGATGCCCATATAGCAGCTGCTGGAAATGCTGCTTAAACACATCTACCATTCCCTGCGCTTCGGTGACTAGCTTTCCATCACTGTTTCGAAGAGCCTGCGTTCCGGTCTTGAAGCCAGCAGCCAGTTGTTTGGCTTTCTTGTAGAACTTCCGGATGTTGCTTCGTTCGCGGGACTCTTCGATCTCCTTGAGCTGGGAGACTGCGTAGGCCCTCTTCTTTCTACGCAGGATTTTCTTCTCCTCTCTCCTCCTGGCTCGATACTCTTCCCCTGTTTTGCGCTGCAGCTCCTTCATATGTGCATCTTCTGTCACCGTTTTCCTGCGTACGCAATTATCATCATACCACGGGCTCTTTCTCTGGGCTGGCTGGTACCCTAAGGTGATTTCGGCTACCTCTTTGATGATGTCGCGATACTGGGACCACTGGGTGTTGGCATTTGTGGTAGGTGAATGCACTGCGGAGAGTTTCTCACTCAGGCGCTCTTTGTAGACTCTGGCTACTCCAGGTGTGCTAAGGCGTCCAACGTCGAATTTCTTATTCTGGGCGGAACGCAGCTTCTTCTCGTTGGATAGTCGAGCTCTGGACTTAGCCGCAACAAGAAAATGGTCAGAGTCGACGTTTGCCCCGAGTTAAGGACCCTTAACCATATAGTCTAAGGACCATCTATTAAGATTTATCTAAAATAAACGTTAGATAACGTGTACCTACCTAGATAAGGGTAGAAAATAATAATAATAACTATGAGATAAGAAATGAAAGGAGATTGTATTGTAACCTAAAATATGTAATAAGAACTATGAGATAAGAAAGGAAAAGAGATTGTATTCGAACACACAGTAGATAAGAAAAGATAGATTAAGAATAAAGAAAAGGTTTTATTTTGAACCAAATACATAGATTACTAAGTAGGATATAAATATAAGAAACGAACACGCAAGGGGCAGTCTAGAAATAACATCGACTTAGACCACAGTTCGGTGATAATAAACTTGAACTAGTAATTAAAATAAATATAAATAAACAGGACTATAAAATCCTAAAAAAATATAATTTGTTTTAATTACGAAATATACGCGAGTGTATTTAATTGGCGATCCTGCCAGGAGACAAATAAATTGTTTATCTTCACGGAGCGGACCAAAGGAAAATCGGGAATCAGATCCACATAGTGGCACCCATCAAACGTTCCTTCATACGAAGCAACCTGAACAAAGATACATACGTATCCAACGTAAAAGTTTTATGAATAGATTTAAGAAAAGAAAAAATTTACACGACAATCGTCGCGAGATAATAAGTGAAAGTGAAAGTGAAAGTGAAAATAAAGAAGTAGTCATCAAGATGGCAGAACCAGTTGATCTAGCAACCTTAGCAGCAAGATTCTCACAAATGGAGATGTACTGCACACAGTTAAACAATAAACTGCAAGAAGCAAATAGACAGACAGAACAATTGTCTAACATAATAAAACAACCTAAGCATAACCAACCAATTGGTACAGAAATACAAATGCCTATGGAAATAAATTCAAGACAAATAGTTCAAGCACAGAGGAAAGCAGAACATCAACCTCAGCGAAACAACTATAACCCATATAATAATAACCAGCATTGGAAGAGAGGAAGAGAGGATAGCGGGCAGTATAGGCAGCCGCAGCACTATCAGAACAACAATCAACACGTCAACAAACAACAAAGGGTGAACCAGTCATCACAACTACAAGAAGAAGACGGAGACAGCATGTATGCAGAACCGGAAGAACAAAGGGTAAATAACTTAAGATTTGACCATTTAAAACTAGTTGACGGGTTGCCTTGTTTAAAATTAACATCTAGCATTTCTAACAAAACTTATAAAATATTAATAGATACGGGAGCAACCCACAATTATATAGATAAAAAATGCAATTCAGCGGAAAGAATAAAAATTAAGGAAATCAAAATTAAAACTATAAACGGGTATTCCATAGTAAATACAAAGAAAATAATTTATTTAATGAATACTAAAATAACATTTTTCGAATTAAATAATATAGATTCATTCGATATGATATTAGGATTAGAAGGTTTAAAAGAATTAAACGCCGAAATAAACTTGAAGGATATGACCTTAATCACCATGTGCAGTGACAATCAATCCGAAAGTAAACTAAACTATATCATAGGAGAAACGTTATATAAAAAAGAAATAGATAGTTTGATGAAGGAAAATATCGGCATAGGACCACTGCCCTTTACTACTACAATAGAAGCTACAATCAGAACTATAAATAATGAACCCATATGGACCAAGCAATATCCATATCCGATAGCCGACAATGAATTTGTCAATAAAGAAATAGCTAAATTATTAAAAGAAGGTATTATTCAAAGAAGTAATAGTCCATACAATAGTCCGATTTGGACAGTACCAAAAAAGGGTCTTAGTGAAGACGGAAAACCAAAGAAAAGAATGGTAATAGATTTCCAAAAATTAAACAATAAAACAATAACTGATAGATATGTGATCCCAGATGTAAACATGACAATACAAAATCTAGGAAAAGCCAGATATTTTACAACATTAGACTTGGAATCAGGATTCCATCAAATTAAAATTAAAAAAGAAGATAGGGAAAAAACAGCATTTTGCGTAAATGGAGGTAAATATGAGTTCGTAAGAATGCCTTTTGGACTCAAAAACGCGCCCTCTATATTCCAAAGATGTGTAGACGACATATTAAGAGAATATATCGGGAAATTCGCGTATGTTTATATAGATGATGTGTTAATATATTCCTCATCAGCCGAAGAACATATGAAACACATCAATATAATTTTCAACGCTCTTAACAAAGCAACATTGAAGGTTTCGGATGATAAATCCAAATTTTTCCAATCAGAAGTCGAATACCTCGGACACATAATTAAATATAATAGGATAGGGACAAATCCGGAAAAGGTAGAAGCAATTAATAATTATGCAATTCCCCGAACGTTGAAAGATCTGAGAGGTTTTTTAGGAATGACCGGTTACTATAGGAAATTTATCAAAGGATATGCAAGCATAGCTAAGCCCCTAACGATACACCTAAGAGGAGAAAATGGTCAGGTAGGAAAAAATAAGAGTAAAAATACTTGTATAAATCTAGACGATGCAGCAATTAAAGCCATTAGTAGCTTGAAAGCACATTTGAGAGAACAAGTAGAGCTATTCCAACCAGATTATAGTAAACCCTTTGAACTAACGACAGACGCATCTAACATAGCTATTGGAGCCGTCCTTAGTCAAAACAAAAAACCTATATTCTTTTTAAGTAGAACTCTGACAAAGACAGAAGAAAGTTATGGAACGAACGAGAAGGAATTATTAGCCATCATATGGGCACTGCAGAAGCTAAGAAATTATGTATACGGAGTAGCGGATTTAACTATATACACAGACCATCAATCGTTAGTATATTCAATATCGGAAAAAAATCCGAACACTAAATTGAAGAGATGGAAAAGTATAATAGAGGATTTCGGTGCAAGGTTAGTATACAAACCGGGACACCTGAATGTAGTTGCAGACGCTCTTTCGCGGCAACAAATAAATACTTCAACAATAAGTACAGTTCACTCAGAAGAGAGCTCATCTGAAGATGTAATCAAAGTAGTAAGCCAACCATTTAACACATATAGCCTACAGGTAGAATTAATACCGAACAACGAAATAAATGAAATAAAAACACAAACCGTTTTTGAAAAAAAGATAAGGCACACTATTTATTTCACAACGGAAGATGAACTGTTAGGAAATTTGAAAAAAATTCTTCAACCTAACAAGATAATAGCAATACATGCAAAACCAGAAGACATGTATACATTCGAGAAAAAGATAAAAGAAGTCTTTATACGAAATAGGTTTATACACACACCCATAAAATTGGAAGATATTACCAACCTAGAAGAACAAATAAAGATAGTGAAAGAGACCCATGAGAGAGCTCATAGAGGATTCAAAAATAACATTCAAGAGATAAATCAAACATATTACTGGCCAAGCATGAGGAAACAGGCAAAATGTTTTAATAAAAAATGTGTAGCATGCTTATTCGGTAAATACGAGAGAAATCCAGTTAGAGAACCATTGAACGACTCAGAAATTCCAACACAAGTAGGAACACACATCCACATGGATCTATACTTCAACGACAAACATTCATTTCTAGTATCAAAAGATAAATATTCAAAGTATCTGGTCATACGAGAACTAGAAACAAAGGAGAGACTTTATGATAAAATGGAGGAAGTCTTATCAAATTATTTCCCAAATTGCGAGAGACTCATGACTGATAACGAAAGTTGTTTTAACACCCAGATGGTAAAGCAAATGTGTATAAAATATGGAATCAAGAAAGTACAGACGCCAGTCTATAGATCGACAGCAAACGGGCAAGTCGAAAGTGCACATAAAACAATATCAGAACTCTCAAGGATATTTATGGTACAAAACAATACCAATCTAATCGAAGAAGTATTTAGAACAGTGCGTGAATTAAATTACACAATTCATTCCGTCACAGGCTACAAACCTCAAGAAGTGTTTTTTAATCAAGAAAAATTCAAAGATTCAAATATACACACAAAACTTATTAAAGCATCGGAAAAAGTCCTCGAAAGACTTAATAAAGGAACAAAACATAGAACCTACCAACAAGGAGAACAAATAATGGTAAGAATTTCAGGGATTAGAAAGAAAAGTAATACTAGATATATTAAAAGAATAGTAAAGGAAGACCGTGAGGACACGATCTTAACAACGAAGGGGATAGTTGTACACAAAGACAATATTAAAAATTATTCTTTCCCTGTAGATGACGAAATTAGCATTCCTCATATTACTCGTGAATGCACTAAAGCATACTCAAGGAACAACAAAAATAGAAGACGTCACGGAAAAGAAATACATACTAACTCAAACCGATGATGTTTATATATTTAATGATCAGACACATTTATTTCATGTAACAAATCTAACAACATTACTAAATTCATTCATAGAGATAATAAGTAGCAATTACATACCTACTCAGGAAGAAGAAATTTGGATAAAAAAGGCACATAATTTAGCAAATCAAATAGAAGAACATACTAGAAGTAAGAGATCTATAAATTTCTTAGGATCTGCTATTAAATTTATATTTGGTAACCCAGATCATGATGATCTTATTGAAATACAAACCAAAATAAATAATTTAATAGAAAATAATAACAAACAGAGGAAGGTAAACTCTAGATTCGAACAAATCTTAAAGAATTTCGAGGGATACAATTTAAAAGAACATATAATCTTAGAACAGGTATATGAAGAGTTACTCTTACTAACTAGAACGATAAACGCAGCAAAGAATAATGAATATCTTTCAGAAGCATTAGATATAACGGACATAAAAGAAATAATAAAACATGAGTTAGAGGAAGTTCCAATAATAAATATTTTAGAATATGCAACCATATCAATTGCTAGAACGGAAGAACTTTTTATAATAATATATAAATACCCAATATTAAAAATACAATGTAAATGCTATAAGGTAACCCCGATAAGTTTCAAATATGGGAAAATACAAACAGACGAATTAATAGCATTTTGTGAAGATTACATTAGAATAAAAAAATGTCAAAACTATTTAGGAAAAAATATTTGCGAAGAAAATATTGAAAAAGAAGAATGTATAATTCCATTATTAAAAAATAAAAAATCTAAATGTATGTAATATTAAACAAGAATATAATTTTGATATATTAGAAATAGTACCAGGAGTAATATTAACTCATGGAAATCATAAAATAAATAACGAGACCATATACAATGTGAAATTAATCACATACGAAGATACTGTAAATATAGATGGAAAAAATTATAAAAATATGGATGGAGCCATTAAAGAAATAATAGCAAGAAAACATAATAATGATTTTTTTATAAATACTGTTATAAAAACAGAAGGGCTATATGCATTCAATAATATTGATAGCCTAAACAAAATAATGATTCCATTTGAGGAACATCCTATATTATCAATTATAAACACAATCATAATCATTGTGATAATTATTGTTATAGCTTATGTAATAACGAAAATCGTTAATTTTATAATCGAATACAGAAAACTAAAAACTGAGCAAAAATTCATTGAGTCATATGAAAAAGAAATGGCAAAAATTAAAATGAAACAATTAGAAAATCGGGACGATTTTATTAAAGAAGGGGGGGAGTTAAGGACCCTTAACCATATAGTCTAAGGACCATCTATTAAGATTTATCTAAAATAAACGTTAGATAACGTGTACCTACCTAGATAAGGGTAGAAAATAATAATAATAACTATGAGATAAGAAATGAAAGGAGATTGTATTGTAACCTAAAATATGTAATAAGAACTATGAGATAAGAAAGGAAAAGAGATTGTATTCGAACACACAGTAGATAAGAAAAGATAGATTAAGAATAAAGAAAAGGTTTTATTTTGAACCAAATACATAGATTACTAAGTAGGATATAAATATAAGAAACGAACACGCAAGGGGCAGTCTAGAAATAACATCGACTTAGACCACAGTTCGGTGATAATAAACTTGAACTAGTAATTAAAATAAATATAAATAAACAGGACTATAAAATCCTAAAAAAATATAATTTGTTTTAATTACGAAATATACGCGAGTGTATTTAATTCCCGCGGAATGTGTGCACGTTGAGGATGTTGGATGCGTGCCTCGCGTCGATTAGCACATGGTCGATTTGGTTGGCGGTTCGACCATCTGGAGAGCGCCAGGTTGCTGTATGGATCCTTAGCCTTGGAAACCTAGTGCTACTTATCACCGTATTACGAGCTGCCGCGAAGTCAGTTAGTCGGTAACCGTTGTCTGTGGTCGTTTTGTGGATTCTGTGCTTACCAACTAACCCGCCAAAGATGTTTACCTTTCCTTTAGCATTGAAGTCCCCGAGCACAACTTTGACATCGTACTCCGGACAGGCTCCGTGGGATCCATCTAGGAGGTCATCCCGAATAGCACAGATTGTGATTTGCAACAAAACTTCGATTGTATTTCTGTTATATTTAAGTAATCTGTAACAAAATCCGTTCTATATCAGTTGTATTCATGTTATGATGGACTAATTGTAACTTTGTCATTCGCAATGTTATAAATACGTTTTTTAAAGTTTTAAATTTGTTTACAAAAAAGGGGGATGTTTGAAAGTAGTTTCATAAAAGTTCTTAAGTTAGAGTTTTAAACAGGTTGGTAATATATTGCAGTAACATTTAGTAAATTTTCATTTTGGGTACCTCTAACTAAAAAGTCCATGAAACTTTTATATAACAGAATTTTAACAATGAAGTAACTTAATTACAATCAAAAGTCGTAAAGTTTTTATTATGTACAAATTACGTTTATAGAATTTTATATAAATAAAGAAACTTAAAGTCATTGCTATGTATTTTATATGTTCTTACAATGAATCCTATATTAAAAAGTCAAATATGTTTCATTATTATGATAGCTATTCTAACGCATTTTGGAATTATTAGCTTCAGTCGTCGTCAATCACTGCTGAGTAGTGAGATCATTTTTAATTTCTTATAATGATTTTGATGAGAAAATCGAAATGTCAGCGACAAGTTTCATGACGTTAACTTCATTATAACTTAACATACTTCACAACATCAAGTAGTTGTACTCAGCGTTGCCAAATCAGCTTTCCGCAATAATTCTATATTCCAGAAAATGTTACTTCAATGCACAAAAACAAGATATAACCTCGAATGTAATATTGTTCCACGTAGAGGATTCGCAATTAAAAAATATGTTGAACAAGTCAGATCAGGTTTTTTATCCTCGAAGAGGCAAAATAGCACTGATATGTAGTTTCATCATTTAAAACTCAACATATAAGTAAGCAATCAAATGTAAGTTAAAAAGTTTAATTGAACTTAGATTTTTGAAAAATATTGCTTACAGTGTACTCACCTCGATAATGACAGATAACTGACGAGGATAATCATTTATTTTAACTGTAACACAGCCGTGCTATTTATATTTCCTGGTTATATCTTATATTAAATTTTTCTGAGAATGTTTGGCAACAGTGACTATAATGGTTCGACCAAACCAAAGTAAGTTACAAAGAAGTTATAATGCTATTGAAGCTTATTTTCAATTATAATGATGTTATAATAAATATGGAAACAACAGTTTGCTAACATTCAGCTCTTATTTTGTTGTACCTTAATTTCAATAGCATTTCAAACAAAAATTAAAGTTGTAATAATGATTCATGTTTTCATAAAGTTTCATGTAACAACCGCCATATTTTTCACCATTTTCTGTACGCATTAACCCCCTATTTTAAGATGCGAAAAATACCTTTAAATTTTCCCAATACATAACATAGTTTCTACAATTCAGTTTAATAGAAACTGATATAGAGGGTATATTAAAACTTGTTTCTACAAGTCTTTTGCGATTTTGAAGCTTATATACAAATTTTAATATATTCTGATTTTTAAACATTTCTTCTATTTAACACTTTTTTGAAGGCGCGTGAATTTTCCGGAACTAAAATATAAATGTTTGTGACAAAAGTAGTATTCGTTGGAAGATTTTGGTCAAAAATCGCAGCAAATTCGAACTTCCAATATAACATGCTTTAGATATTAATGCCTTTCAAATCGAATGCATTCACCTTTGCTTTTATACTTCATAATTTGTTTGTCTACATGTAGACTCAAAAAGCATTATAATAATAACTTATTTAAAACTTCCCGAATGTTTATAGAAACATTTTTCATACAACTCAACAGTTACGTTAAATGAATGCAACATATTTTCGTTGAAACAACGTAATAAAAACTATCATTTAACAAAAAATAACCTAAGTAAAACACAAATACAACAGACTTGTTGCAAAATATGAGGGGAAATGCGGCTATTTTGGTTACAACTTACAATGTGGGATGTGACAATGTTACTGCAATACTTAGGAAATAAATTGATAGTTATATTAGAGTTGTATGTACCAAATTATAACCCACAGATCACAGCTAGGCGATCACTTATCGGCTTAAAGTCAATAACTTTTGTCCTAAGCCGATTTCCCACGACGAATCCGCATCCTAATACATGCAATCTTTTATGGCAGCTGTAATAAATATCGCAATTTTTTCTTTTCATCATACCTGATATTATCCATCGTATCTCCTCGCGGTAATATCTGCCTCGTACCGCGTGAGGACAGACTCAAGTTTTTGAGTAGCACCTGGGGTGTACAGCGTTCGCACGTTCCAGGTACATACTCTTAATTCGTTGACCGTTGACGTTCCAGGTCTGGTTTCCGTTTGAGGGAAATCATTACCCGAGGCTTCTCGCGTCTCTCTCATAACTAGTGTTTTTTTACATGGTCGGAAAGTTAGGTTGGTTTTAAAAATGGGCTAAGCCGGTCAAGTAGTTTTGGTACCTCCCATACAAAACCAATATTAGACCCATGTGTCTCTCTTTCCGTTGAAAACACCATAGCGTCCATGCAGTGCAGGGTATCAAAGCATCGGCTAGGCCGATGATAACACTTTTACTTGTTAAATATAATTATGAAAGTCATTTTAGAACTAAGAACGAAATTGCTTATTACGTAGATATGTGTATATGGTCTACAAGAAAACTATTATTTATTATTCAAGCTAAAGGTGGTTATAACTTCACCAACTTATCATCAACTTATGAAGATTAGTTAAATATAAAATAAAATATAAATATTTGACTTTAGTGGATTAAGGACGTGATAAGAACGTTTATTTTAAGCCGGTGCTTAGCGGTTTTGTTTGTTTTTCCTCTGAACGCTTTTTTCCGACATCTGAGATCTGATCTGAGAGTCAATTTTATTTTTTTTTGTTTAACTCTTTGCTGTTGCTTACCTTGGAATGTATTTCCCTCTTACATTATAATTTACTTCACGTTTGATAATTGTACTGACAGCGCGCGGTTCTGAATGTAGTTTTCCCTAAAAAGAAAAAAATTTGGTTACAATACCAATTTCAAATATCTATCAAATACCATCTAATCTTAAAATAAGTCAATTTGTCTTATGTTAGCCAATACGTTTGCAATATTATCCTTCGTTATATTGTACCTACTATTGTGTATACAGTTGACTTCCCAATTCCGAATAAAAAGTGTTCGTTGGACCCACTGAAAAGTAAGTTTCCTAGGTGATTGCTTAAGATAAGAATATTTTATGATAACTTTGTTTTGTTGTGGAAATGTTTCAAAATGCATTTGCAAGTATTGATTACAAACACCGGTACAAATGGCACTAAATATAAACTTGTAAAAAATTAAACCATTTTTCGCTATCAAAAGATACGCATACCGAAAGCTAAGTTTAATTTTTTTTTCCCGGTCTTTTTATACCCTCCACAGGAAGTCATATTCACTCTGCCATTACATTTGTAACGCCAAAAAGGAGTCACCGGAGACATGAAATTTGGTGAAAGGACTTGTAATATACCCCTTACGAAAATTAACTTGTCCCAAAATGATGATCTAAAAGAATGTGTATTCTGCCTAAGCTTTCGTTAAGAATGAGACTTGATATTATTGGCAATAGGGGGAGAAATATCGGGATGTCGTGGTCGTGGCTATATAAGAGAGCGCAGCTCTTTCCGGTCCTCTTTTCCCATTGCTGTGCAACGTTTTGCGTGAACCAAACTCTCGGTCTCATATATCCAGCCATTTTTCTTTCACAGGAGGTAAGAAAAAAAATAAAAATTAATATATATTGCTTTTCCATTCATCGAAGTCGGTTGTTATAAATATATCACTCTCAGGTCGGAGGATATTAGCATGATACTGCTTTTTACCACCCCGATCCCAATCACAAAGGGGTAATCGCCAGTAAATTGTGTGGCTAAACGCTCACCCCAACCAAACGTAGCTTCTTACGAAAGGAGGACCCTTTGTGTGACCCTTTGCATACATTACATAGTCACGCACATATTTTTTAATAGCAATACCCCGATCGAACCCGAACAAATGTCTCGAACTTGTGCATTGCAAAAGGGCGATATCGGAGGCATATTGGCAGCAGTGACGTCACTGATGATATTGCCTACTTTTGCATGCCGGCTCCACTTAATGTTATTGATAACAGGATACTTCTACCAACACATCACCAAAGTCCAAATTTCTCAGAGAGCGTACCACTGTTATCGTGGTGTAATGGTATGATCTTCGAAAAAGAACGGACCGCAGACATACAGAAAAAGCAAATACCCGCTGTCTGCCCAACTCAGCATAGCCAGTGCCAGTGTAACCCGTCAACGACTCGTGTATTATCTAAAGTGCTCAGTGATTACTCTTCTTCCATTTGATATCGATATTTAGTTAGGCTACTTTTTCAATTCTTTCGTTAATCGCTATTCTTATAAATATTTAAATATTTACCTAAGTGTGCAGGAAAAACTAAAATTTAAAGTGCCTGGAAGAAAGTCGGAAAAAAAGAGATACGAGTAGAAAACGAAAAAAAAAAAAATAAATTAGAGTGTTAAGCAAAGAAAAAAAAAGGTAATACATAATAACTATCTAAGAGTGATCCATGTTCATGGAGAATTGGATTCCTGAGTTCATCATGTGCGCAGACCATGGAGAGGAGAGGGATTTTATTTAACAAGTAAGTGAACAGTTAACCTTTCATGACATACAAATATATTTTCTTAACACTTTATAAACAGAGAAATAACCATTTACACTAAATACAACATATACATATAACAGTCAACATAATTACATAATACATGCTTATATAAATATTCGTGCACATTTAATTGAATACTTAAATATACCTACCTATTTAAAAATTTTAACTGAACTTAATAGAGAAAAGAAAAATTTAACTACTTATTGCCTAGTTTGGAATAATTTATAAGGTTGTACATTTGAATAATTACTAGGTTACTTATGATCAGGACAGATAATACTGAGCACCATCATTATATTAATACATGAACATCAAAAGTTTCGGTACACTTTTTAAGTATTTATTATGAAATGAGGAGAATGAAACTTATGTTATTTGAAAGGTACTGTGCCATAGATGTGCACAAAGAAAAAAATGTTAATTAAAAAAAAAATAGATTAAATTTTTTATTCATTCCATTGGTAATTAATACAATATTCATTTTAATTTAATTAACTTACAAGAATAACTAAGCGTGAAACAATTTTGAAAAAAAGAACAATAAGTAAATTATAAGTGTTTTTCATCAGGGAATGAATGGTTAGAAACATTCTATAGCTGTAAAAACTAGTGCCGAATGCTTCGAGTATCAGTTCAGCTGGACGTAGTTAAATAATATATAAAACTAAATTTGGTTTAGTGGAGTGGGTTTAAATAAAAGGTGAGCGCAGTCACTATACAATTACCTTGGATAAAGTATAGATCTCATTTAAGTCGTAATTAAACAGCCATTTTTTTACTTTTTTGGTAAACGATAAGATATTCTGAGAATGCCTTAATTCAATAGGTAATTTATTAAAAACACGCGGTGCTACAGAAGAGTAATAATTTAAGAAGAGACGAGTGTTGTACAGGGGAATACAAGCAAGATTCCTAACAGAGCTACGAAGACCATAGACATTCGGATCATGATTTAAAGAATACCCAGATCTTAAGAAAAATATTTTTAAAACTTTATAAAAGTAAAGATGTTTTAAAGGCAATATAAAAGAATGCATAAAAAGTGGAAAACTATGTTCCTGGCGTCTTCTCTTCCAGATAATTCTGAGTAAATGCTTTTGTAAAACCACCAAGGGTTGAATTTTGTTTTTGTAAGCTCCTCCCCAACACGATAAACCATACTGTAGTTTCGATTGGACCAGGCCATAATAAACAGTTTCTAAAAGTTTTCTCGAGCAATATAGCCTCAAATGGTACAGTATTTTAGTAGTTTTTTGCAGGTATTTCCTTAGGGAGGTAGTATGAGAGCTCCAAGTAAACCTACTGTCGATTTCAAGGCCCAGATACTTAAATACCTGAACATTACCGATAGCAAAGCAATTAATGGAGCAACATTTGTCAGTATTATATGTAACTACAGAATGAGGGTCATTGGCATAGCAAGTGTCAGAGCTTATTAACGTGTTGTAGCAGTTCGAACTATGAAAAGTGAAAACTGGAAGTTGTAGGTTAAGAGCAGATATGCTAAAAGACATTATTTTAGTGTTATGTCTCAATGCTTCCAAGTCATAGTTGATATCAGCTGTCAGATCTAAGAGGGAGTTGTTGGAATAAGAACATGCTATGTCATCAGCAAAACCAGTGAGTTTACCTTTCGTATTAAGATTGAAAATAGAGTTAATATATATTAAGAATAATATTGGTCCCAGAACGGAGCCCTGAGGAACACCAATTTTTATATCACTGCTCTCACTAAAAATTTCTCCTATTCTAACCTTTTGTTTTCTGTTGGTGAGATAGGATTCAAACCAATTGAGCATAAACCCTCTGAATCCAGCTTTGTTTAATTTATTTAGCAAGATGGTATGATCAACAGTATCAAATGCTTTCGTAATATCGATGAAGAGAGCAGCAGTTAACTTTTTGCTATTAACGCTATCGTATATTAAGCTGCAGAAGCTTAAAAGTGCATCTTCAGTTGATCTACCCTCTCTGAATCCATACTGTTTATTGCTAAGGTAGGAGATGTTTTCAAGGTATGGCAGAACTCTAGTTTTAATTAGTTTTTCAAAAATTGTAGAAAAAACTGGAAGCAGAGAGATAGGCCTATAGTTATTCAATGCCTTTTTATCACCCTTTTTAAAAATTGGTATGACTTCAGCAATTTTGAGCTTATCTGGAAATTTACCACAGAAGATACTTTTGTTAAATATGTGAGCCAAAATATCAGCAACATGGAAAGCTATTCTCTCGATAAATGCATTAGAATACGAATAATGAGTGATCGATTTCGAGTTTTCTAATGACATAATAGTTTTATAAACCTCAAAAGATGAAATAGATTCATAGAAGAAGCTTCGAGCCTCTGCTCTTTCCGTGTTCGTATACCTCGTCGTACATAAGTTTGAACAGGTGATGATCCCTGCATCTCTTATTGTTTTTATCGCAACATTAGTAAAGAATAAATTGAAACTATTGGCTATATCTGAACAATTTGAAATATCCTGATTCTTATAGCTTAAACAAGATGGTATCCCAGTTGGAGTTGTTCTGTTAAATAACTCATTGACTATTCCCCATTCCTTTTTTATGTTGCCTTTAACACTGAGGAATTTGTTCAAGTAAAAGTTTTCTTTGCATATAGGAACTTCAACAGCAATTTTCTTAGCAATCTTATCGTAAGCACTACGAATATGACTATTATGTGGATGCTTTTTACATTTTATTCTCAGTTTATTCTTTTTATTTATTTTATTTATCAGGTAGTTAGATATCCAAGGTTTAAGTTTGTTGATTTTTTTGCGTTTTCGATTCATATTAACCGAACATAGTTCAACATGTTTGTTGAGTACAATGGAAAACAACTCAAAAGCAACATTGGGATCATTTATATTCTATATATCTGACCAGCTTTCTTGTAATAAGCAAGCTTTTAAATATGAGTAATCAACGGTCTTGGAGAAATAAAAAGGATTGTGTTTGTCAATACTCTGCACCTTATTTGAATGCAGGAATAAACAGATCATTGAATGGTCAGAAATTCTGAAGTCAGCAGTGCTACTAATAAGAGACAATTTTGAATTACAGTCAAGCCTACAGAAAATATGATCAATGCACGTGTTAGAGGGGTGTCTAGTAGGAACATTTATACATGACTCTAGTCCATTTGCACACATAATAGATAGATACCTAAAAATAGCTGGAGATTCGCTTAGGATATCCAGATTTATATCACCAACAATAATAAGATTTCTTACTATTTCCTCAGATAATAAGGAGCGTAGCTCATCAATAACCGCATCTTTATTCATACCATGAAGTCTATAGCAACCAAAAACAAGTAAAAGTGTTATCATCGGCCTGGCCGATGCTTTGATACCCTCCACTGCGTACAAGTCATGCAAAATACCAGAACTACTTCACCGACATAGCCCATTTTTAACACCAACCTAACGACGATAAAAGAAGTCCTTTCACAAAACTTCATTCACCTAGGTTGATTCCTTTGGACGCTATCGTGTTTTCAACGGAAAGAGGGACACATGGGTCTTATATTGGTTTTGTATGGGAGGTACCAGAACTACTTGACCGACATAGCCAATTTTGAATACCAACCTGACGCCGACAAAAAGAATTCCTTACACAAAATTTCGTTCACCTACGTCAATTACTTTGGGCGCCATCGTGCTTTCAACAGACAGAGAGACACATGGGTCCAATATTGGTTTTGCATGGGAGGTACCAGAACTACTTGACCGACATAGCCCATTTTCAATACCAACCTGACGCCGATAAAAAGAAGTCCTTTCACCAAATTTCGTTCACCTACGTCAATTACTTTGAGCGCTATCGTGCTTGCAACAGACGGAGAGACACATGGGTCCAATATTGGTTTTGTATGGGAGGTACCAGAACTACTTGACCGACATAGCCCATTTTCAATACCAACCTGACGCCGATAAAAAGAAGTCATTTCACCAAATTTCGTTCACCTACGTCGATTACTTTGGGCGCCATCGTGCTTTCAACAGACAGACAGACAGACAGACAGACAGACAGGCAGACAGACGGACATGGCTAAATCGATTCAGAATGTGATCCTGATTCATAATATATATACTTTATGAGGTCTCCGGTGACTCCTTCTTGGCGTTACAAATGTATGGGCAAAGTGAATATACCTTCCTGTGGAGGGTATAAAAATGAGATAATGCAAGGTCAACGATAAAGATGACGAAGACGAAGAAGATGAGGATTGAAAGGTATTTGCGTTATTTGTTTTTGCGGAGAATGCTTCACAATTAATTTTACACAGATACAATTAATTTTACACAGATTACAAAAAAAAAATCTAATTTTAAAGTAATCGCGACCACGTTCAATCCTACCGGCTGCGCCAAAATTGTTGTAACGCTTCGCGTCCAGTATCGAAAACCGACTCGTCGCTTACCTATCGGTCTGTTTGGGACTTTCGGGTCATTTCGCCCAATCAGCATGCCGTCGTTGCTGTGTCATACCAGAGGGCAATAACATCGATGGGGCAACAATGCTGAACCATCCTATCAAACTGCATTGTTGCCCAACAAACGCCAAATTGCAACTATGCTTTGTGAGTGCATTGGCATTGGTTGGGAAACAATGCTGAGCTATCACAACAAACTCGTTTGCTTATGATAGCGAGCATTGGCCCCTAAATTTCTCGACTGGCGATATATTGCTGAGCGCAACATTAATATTTAATGTCCGCTTCCAACTCTATTATCAATTGGAGTAGGAAATGATTCATAATTTGAGAACCAAAACATCTCTTCTTCTATGCCAACAGTATGGTTTAACAAATAATTTTAATCCTAACTTACATTCTATGCAATATAGTAGTATTTGTAACACTCAAAGCCAATTTAACCAAAGGCTCAACATACCTTATGGAAACTTCCAAAGTTATCCGACTAGTATCTCATTAGGCAATCCACAATTTGCTAATCAACCTACTCCACACATTAACCCTACAACACAATATAATTACGTGACACCAGAATAAGCGTTAGACACACGTCCGAAAAAATCCGTTTCGGATACTAGGTCACCGCCGAACATAAAATGTGGATTGGATTGTGAACCAATCATTTCGATAGGTCTTATGATCGCTGGCCCCAGAATCAAGGTACAAATTATTGTCACTTATTTCACTATCTTTCACTAGCTGTGCATTACAAACGCTTGGTTCTCCCCCTTTAGCCTCACCCCCACTTCTAGTAATCACACGATCAACATTCAATAAATTCGGCTTTCTCTCCGCTGCCACCTCATCTTTGTCCGTCAGTCCGTCTGTTAAAAGCACGATATCGCCCGAAGAAATTGACACAGGCGAATGAAATTTCGTGAAGTTACTTCTTTTTATTGCCGTTTGGTTGATATTAAAAACTAGCTATGTCGGTCAAGTAGTTCTGGTACCTCCAATACAAAACTAATATTAGAAAACATAATGTTGAAAACACGATAGCGTCGAAAAGAATCTACCTAGGCAATTGAAATTTTGTGAGAGGACTTACTTTTATCGTCGTCTAAGAGTACTAAAATTGGGCTATGTCTTTCAAGTAGTTCTGGTACCTCCCATACAAAATCAATATTGGACCCATGTGTCTCTCCGTCTATTGAAGATACGATAGCGTCCAAAGGAAACAACCTAAGCAAATGAAGTTTATTGAAAGGACTTCTTTTTATCTTTGTTAGGTAGGTATTAAAAATGAATTGTGTTGGTCAAGTAGTTCTGGTACCTCCCATACAAAAACGATATTGGACCCATGTGTCTCTCCGTCTATTGAAGATACGATAGCGTCGAAAGGAAACAACCTAAGCAAATTAAGTTTGGTGAAAGGACTTCTTTTCATCTTCGTTAGGTCAGTATTAAAAATGGAATATGTCGGTCAAGTAGTGCTGTTACCTCCCATACAAAATCAATATTAGACCCATGTGTCTCTCCATCTGTTGACGATACGATAGCGTCCATAGGAAACAACCTAAGCAAATGAAGTTTGGTAAAAGGACTTCTTTATATCGTCATCAATTTGCTATTAAAAATGGGTTATGTCGGTCAAGTAGTTCTGGTACCTCCCATACAAAATCAATATTGGACCAATGTGTCTCTCTTTCCGTTGAAAACACGATAGCGTCCAAAGGAAACAACCTAAGCAAATGAAGTTAGGTGAAAGGACTTCTTTTTATCTTCGTACTTACCTACTTTACTTAACGGGCTTCCGACCCGTGGAGAGTCTCTGCCTGAGACACTGCAGCCTTCCATCCTCTGCGATCCCGGGCACGCTGCTTCCAGTTATCCAGACCAAGCGCTCTGGCATCCGCGAAAGCTTTGGTCTTTGAAACGTAGGTTCGGTCTTCCTTGTCGTCTCGAACCTGGCGGCTGGGATTCGAAGATCCTCTTAGCTGGAGCATTATTGTGCATTCGGTCGATGTGGCCGAGCCAATGTAGTGGACGTATTTTGGCCTTTTGGACTACATCCACATCTTGGTACAGCTCATAGAGTTCGCGGTTGTATCTTCTCCTTCATTCGCCCACCTCGAACACAGGACCAAAAATCCGCTGAAGGATTTTTCTTTCGAAGAAGCCCAGTATCAGCTCTCCCTTCTTGCTTATCGTCCAGCACTCGGCGCGATAAAGCAGAACTGGCAGGATAAGGGTTCTGTAAAGCATACATTTTGTGCTTCGAGTTAGGAGTTTTGAACTCAATTGTTTTGCCAAACCGAAGTAGCAGCGGTTTCCTATGGTAGTTCTTCGCCGGATCTCCACTAGGATGTCATTTGTGGAGTTCATGTTTACTCCGAGGTAGATAAATTCCTTAACTACCTCGAAATTGTTGCTATCAATAGTGACGTTCTATCCTAGGCTGTGGACAGATGCTTGTTTGTTTGTTGATAGCATGTACTTAGTTTTGTCCTCATTTACCACGAAGAAGTCACATGATAGTGCGTATCCTTGCCGAAATCCGGTGCATGTTTGGAATAGCTCGGAGGAACTAGTACTTCAAAATTGCACATTGCAGCGGGTGTTCTCCAGCGTCACGCTACATAGCTGGATCAGTTTTGCCGGGATCCCGAAATTGGCCATCGCCACATAAAGCTCCTGACGATGAATGCTATCATATGCGGCTTTGAACTCGATGAATAGCTGGTGAGTCTCAACTTGAAATTCATTGGTATTTTCCAGGATTTGCCTCAGTGTGAAAATTTGGTCTGTAGTCGATCTGCCGGGAGGATAGGATCTTGTTGTTCTTTAGCTTTTTTATTGCTAAGCCAACTTCTTCTATACTGGGTGGTGGAACTGGATCTTCATTGACTGGACGTGGGTTCTCTTCTTGCCCTATCACTCTCTCTACCTGATGCCCATATAGCAGCTGCTGGAAATGCTGCATAAACACATCTACCATTCCCTGCGCTTCGGTGACTAGGTTTCCATCACTGATTCGAAGAGCCTGCGTTCCGGTCTTGAAGCCAGCAGCCAGTTGTTTGGCTTTCTTGTAGAACTTCCGGATGTTGCTTCGTTCGCGGGACTCTTCGATCTCCTTGAGCTGGGAGACTGCGTAGGCCCTCTTCTTTCTACGCAGGATTTTCTTCTCCTCTCTCCTCCTGGCTCGATACTCTTCCCCTGTTTTGCGCTGCAGCTCCTTCATATGTGCATCTTCTGTCACCGTTTTCCTGCGTACGCAATTATCATCATACCACGGGCTCTTTCTCTGGGCTGGCTGGTACCCTAAGGTGATTTCGGCTACCTCTTTGATGATGTCGCGATACTGGGACCACTGGGTGTTGGCACTTGTGGTAGGTGAACGCACAGCGGAGAGTTTCTCACTCAGGCGCTCTTTGTAGACTCTGGCTACTCTAGGTGTGCTAAGGCGTTCTTCTTCAGGGCGGAACGCAGCTTCTTCTCGTTGGATAGTCGAGCCCTGAACTTAGCCGCAACGAGAAAATGGTCAGAGTCGACGTTTGCCCCTCGGAATGTGTGCACGTTGAGGATGTTGGATGCGTGCCTCGCGTCGATTAGCACATGGTCGATTTGGTTGGCGGTTCGACCGTCTGGAGAGCGCCAGGTTGCTGTGTAGATCCTTAGCCTTGGAAACCTAGTGCTACTTATCACCGTATTACGAGCTGCCGCGAAGTCAGTTAGTCGGTAACCGTTGTCTGTGGTCATTTCGTGGATTCTGTGCTTACCAACTAGCCCGCCAAAAATGTTTTCCTTTCCGATTTTAGCATTGAAGTCCCCAAGCACAACTTTAACATCGTACTCCGGACAGGCTCCGTAGGCTGCATCCAGGAGGTCATAAAACTCCTCCTTGATAGGGTCTTCAGCCTCGTCGGTAGGGGCGTGTGCACATATTAGGCTTATGTTTTGGAAAGTAGCTTTGATGCGGATCACAGCTAGGCGATCACTTATCGGCTTAAAGTCAATAACTTTTGTCCTAAGCCGATCTCCCACGACGAATCCGCATCCTAATACATGCAATCTTTTATGGCAGCTGTAATAAATATAGCAATTTTTCCTTTTCATCATACCTGTTCCTATCCATCGTATCTCCTGGATCGCGGTAATATCTGCTTTGTACCGCGTGAGGACAGACTCAAGTTTTTGAGTAGCACCTGGGGTGAACAACGTTCGCACGTTCCAGGTACATACTCTCAAATCATTGTCCGTTGACGTTCCGGGTCTGGTTTCCGTTTGAGGGAAATCGTTATCCGAGGCTCCTCGTGTCTCTCTCAAAACTATTCTTTTTTTTACATGGTCGGGAAGTTAAACTGACGGCACAACCCCCAACCTGGAGGGCCAGGCCCTTGACCCTAGGACAGCAGGCCGGTTACTCCGATGCCAGTAACCCACTTTGGGATGTGAGCGCTGCCGTTGGCCCACCACCAACTCTTCTCCAACACCCTGGCTCGGCATTGGAAATCCCTATAGACCTGGTTCGGCCTGACTGGAACTGTAGACGCCACCGTTGGCTCCATCTAGGGAACTCCTCCACTGCTGTCTGGTACCAGAGGAGGTGCCTTAGTGAGAAAACAACACTCCTCCCCCCTCTCTCGTCTGATGCCACCAACGACCTTCCAAAGGAGTTTGTTACCCAATCTCCAGTCGAGGTACTAGGCACCCACCAGTCACTACGTGGAGGTGAGGGTAGGATTTGATAGTGAGAGGCTAGGTGAGAACGCTTGTGTTCTCATGACATCGCATCACTACCCTTCAACCTACTATTTTGGTGAATTGTAGTTGTGATATGAGAATGCTTATCATTTTCGTTTTTTCCATATAATGCTACTTTTCTTATAAATGTTTTGTGGACACGTAATTTTATTCCAATAAATCAGTAGATATTTTTTTATATAATAATGAAGTAAAATTGTGTTTTGATGGGGTTGGTGTGGTGCGGTTGTCGAATCTTTCGGGGAGTATGTAAATCGTAATTGAAATTAGTGGTTACAAACTAGGGACAGTTGATTTTTTTTTATTTTCGAGTGCGACAACTGTTATAGAGCATTTTCAATGCTAGAGGGTGGGAACCAAAGGTACTCAAGTCAATATTACACCTGTTGCTTGCGAATAAGTGTATGAGGGTGAAATAGCATCCGTCCGTTGTCGAGTTAGTTTTTTTTTAAATATTGGCATGAATAAAGATTTTTTTTTCTCGTGTTGTGTCTGGCTATTTGCGGATCAAGTTCCCCGCCCATCCGACGTTCCTAGCTGTGCGTTATGCAAGCATGCCAAGAAGCGATCTATGCAGATAGTGGACAGTGTCTAGAAAAGTCGCAACAAGAGTTTGTAATTTTTTCAATCGGTTGTAAACAGTTTATTGCTCAGGGTGAGTTCCAATCCTAGGTTAGATATCTGTAATCTCGACTCACTGATTTATGTTGAGCAGTAGAATTTTAACATGCCTTTGATGAGACTTGGCTACGGAAGAGTCCATGAAGACTCCAGACCTGTTTTTTCTGGAACAGTAGATCATTATTGCAGTTAAATGGTATTTATACTATTTGCTCATTCCTGGGTTTTATCCTTATTTCACACTATATTCCTTTTGGTATTAACACTCTGTTCTTGTGGACGAGCATCATCAGGCTCTCCTTTAGAGGTGTTAAATACAACGGTGGAACCGGATATCGTAAATGGATGTATTTCCAGAGTATTTTTTATGTAATAAATGCAACATGAGTATTTCCAGAAAATCGATGTCGATTATTCCATATAGGATATGAAAAGGATGTGATAATTCATAGCGATGACTTTCCGATTGAAATATTATAGTTTCGAGAGTGGAAGTTGAATCGATGATATTCTCCCCGAAGATGAGATAATCATATCATTGTGGATAGTTTTGATTTTGTTGGGGGAAGATTTTATGAAAGATATTTCCGCTCCGATGTCCATTAATAAATTTGTTACTTCACCATTTTGGAGCGGAACTCTGATCATGAAGAGTTCGTTATTGGGGATAAGGGAAACGTGTAGTTTGTGTGCGGGATTTAATTCCGGTAGACTTCGGCCTCGGTGGGTACTCTGGAGGGGTTGCCGGTCATTCTTTTCCGAGGGTAACCGTTTCACGTATTATTTAGAGGGGTTTCTTGCTTTTAATAACCATGGACGGTATTAGTTGAAGGTTTACTTGTCGACTGTCATGGTTGCTATACCTGCGCTGAGGTTGTGTGTTTGTTTGCGTATTGTTCGGATAGAAAATAGAAGGATAATTGTTTCTGGGGGTGCTTCGGAATGGTTCAGTTTATTGAAATATTCACATCTTATGAGTTGAAGTTCGCTCTTGATTTTTGGTGGAAAATTTTGGGTATTCAGGTCTTGAAGGAAAAAAAGCGTTAATTGGTTTAGCGGTAGAAGTTCTGTGTGCTAAAGCACATCTTTCTATTCGAGTGGAATGTTCCTCGGCGTAAGCAATTGTTCTTCTAAGATCTGATTATTCGTGCTTTTGAGTCATCAGACGAAGGCTTTTCTTTTTTAAGCCGTCCACGAAAGTCCTACTAGCGATTTTTTCGTTTTCTTTCATAAGGAATGCTCTTCCCGCGTCTTCGGCTATTGTAGCAAACATGGCTAAGCCGGCTCAGGAGGTCACTGACACGTTCGCCAAATTCTTTTACTGATTAACTAGTATTTTGTGTGTCGGCTAATAGTTCATTTTGTACTAAGGAGCGTAACTTTCGCTCCTTGTATTGCGATTCTAGTTCCTGTAATAGATTTTGAGAAGGACTTGAACTGTATTAGTTCGAAAGCGGGACCTTCTAACCTGGTCCAGATAGAACGACTGTTCCTCTGGAGTTTAATCTATTCAAATCTTTTGGATTCCCATTGAATAGCGGGACGATTATTTAGATGTCACTAATGTTAATTCTGTAGTTTATGGCGTTTCCTCTTTCTACCATAGTACTCTCTGTAACTGAGAAGGGCAGGAGTTTATATAATAATTCCGCAACGGGACGGTTGTTTCGCGTAAAAATTTTGAGTGTTTTCAAGATAAGGGGTAAGAGGAAGGGTTTGTATTTGTTTCGTAGGAGGAATACAATCATTTCGTATGTATATTTAGCTTACTTTATTATTTATTGATGCTGGTGTTTGTTTCTGGTGCTGATCTTTGTTTCTTCTTTTGTGCCACGCAGGCTTCACGCCTTCAAGCTAAGGTGTCCTGGTCTTTCGGCGCTTGCTCGAATTTTGCCGACGGCATCCTATGTAATGAAGCCGCCCAGTCTTACGTTTAGAGTAAGTGCCTCAAATATGGCTAATGTTTGGAATATATCCCACCGTAATATTTCACAACTGGAAAAGCATACACATTTCGCTATACATTTATTTCATTCATTTTCGAACTGGTCCGTGGTCATTGAAACGTGTTCAGTTTGGCTCAACAGATGTATGCAATAATAATTGAATTATAATTTTTTTTGTAAATTTTGCTTAGTGTTTATGTATCCTCCACAGGAAGGTATATTCACTTTGAAATTACATTTGTAACGCTCAGAAGGAGTCACCGGAGAGCTAATAAATTATAAATATTCTGAATCAGGATCATATTCTGAATCGATTTAGCCATGTCCGTCTGTCTCTCTGTCTGTTGAAACCACGATAGCGTCTAATGGAATTGACATAGGCGAATAAAATTTGGTGAAGGACTTCTTTTTATCTTCGTTAGATTGGTATTAAAAATGGGCTGTGTCGGTCAAGTAGTTCTGGTACCTCCCATACAAATTCAATATTAGACCCATGTGTCTCTCTTTCCGTTGAAAACACGATAGCGTCCAAAGGAATCAACCTAGGCGAATAAGGTTTGGTGAAAGGAATTCTTTTATCGTCCTGAGGTTGGTATTAAAAATGGGCTATCTTGGTCAAGTAGTTCTGGTACCTCCCATACAAAACTAATTTTAAATGACTTTTATGCAGTGGAAGGTATGAAAGCATCGGCCAGGCCGATGATAACACTTTTACTTGTTTATTTATTTTTTTGGTAGTCGGGACCTTTTAGGTATCCCACAGCTTCCACCAATATAACGTTTGAACCATGCTTCCTCGGTAAAAGGAGGAAAGAGTATCAAAATAAGAGACCATTTCATTAATGGCTAGGCTGCGACTCTGAGCTAGTTTGTTTATTTATATAAACTTGAAAGCAAAACTGCAACGAGTGCAAAGCGGAGGAATACTGTGACTTGCTATTTTTAGAACGATATGCGATTTATGAATGGGTGACACTTCACACCGGTGCAGGGCAAATGACACACAAGATGTCAATTGGACGTTTTCAATTGGAACAGAAAACAATTAAGTAATGCCTAGATATAATGGGTATGCATAATGAGAAATAAATAAGGAACGTGGAGGGGGAAGACCGGATGCAGGTCACGACCAAAATATTAGTGTAAAAGGTGGTGGTTGTTACCAGGAAAGGACAGAGTTAAATCAGAGTTAAAACAAGAGCCAATGAAAGGATGCAGCCAGCTTGGGACAGCTGTATGTTGGCGTGCCGCTGACTCACACGCACACTCTGAATGTGTGTTTCGGCATATGGAGTGAGTAGTTGGTATAGTAGGTATACCTAATGATCCCATCTCATTTTTGCTGAAAAACAGGAGAAATTCACAAAATCGTAGCGTTTCACAGGTTTTTTATTTTCAAAAAAAAAGGTGTAAAACAGGAGTTCAATGTGAGTACTAATTTAATGTTTAATGTAACAAAAATACATATTAATATGTATTAAAGAATATTTAAAAAAATGCTTAGTCAATAATCATCATCATCTTCAAGGTCAATGTCGAAGTCGTCATCTGTTTCTACGTTGGCATCAGCGGAGCGCAGAGAGTTTATGATTTACTATTTAGTTTATGATTCGCGTACACTGACTGAAAAAGTGAGAGAGGGAGTATGTCCGTATGTAATTTTTGCTCCGTTAGCTTTTTCGCGCAGTTGCCAGTTCACTGCGATGTTCTGTTCGACGTGAAGCGTATGGTATTGACGCTTGGTTGGAAGATCGGAGAGATATTACGATGAGGGTGCTCTGGTTATGGTTGTGCAGATCACAACACATGCATTCTATGATTCTATTTGAAAAAGTGGTTGTAAGGCACTAGAAACAAATATGTAATTATTCCTGAAAACAGTGATTGTAAGTCAACAAAAATATTTAAGTAAAATGTAAAAGATATTTATTTTATTTAAATAAAAGGGTTTTCCAATAAGAGGTGTTATTGTGAATGATCCGCTATTTCGGTAGCTATCACTTTTGAACACATTGAATTTATTAAAATTGCCTTGAAATGCATAAAAATGATCCGGAATTCTATCGAAAAATCATCTTGACTGATGAGGCCCATTTCCACCCCGGTGGCTACGTCAACAAGCAAAATTGTCGCATCTGGGGCACGGAAAACCCAAGAGTTATTGTTGAGAAGCCTCTCCATCCTCAACGTGAGGCTATCGAGGACATAGGAGAGGCACTTTGCGATTTCGTTATGGAAAATTTCATGAAAAGGATAGGGTCCTTTATGCGTGCTCGTGGCGGATATTTGGCTGAAGTTGTTTTTCATTATTAACGGCATACCTTCCTCTTTATTATGAAATAAACATCCGATCATTTATCTCAAAAATTGCAATTTTTCTTTCAATACCAAAATAACACCTCTTGTTGGAAAACCTTTTATTATGAGAAAAGAGATAAAAAAATTAATGGATAAAACTCCCTTTGTGTCACACATCCTTGTGTTGCAAATTCGTTCCACTCTCAAACCTTCAAGATGTTTCTTCATTTTGGTGTAAGTACCTACTCCGTTATTACTCCGTTGTTTTTCTCACCACTAACACAAATTTTCCGATACAAATTATTATTTTGTTTTCAAGATCAAGAACTAACTCTTAAATATCAAATTACAAATAGAATACACGCATGGCCAGTGCTGCCATACGTAACAAAGCCCTACAACCTATCTTATATGCCATTACAGAATGTGCAGGCATATCTTTTGGCATGCTTTCTAAAAATGTAACAGTCGTACAAGACTTTTATTGCTATTCTCCTACAAAGCTTAAGGATTTGTACAGTGTCCTGGTTGTCAGCCCTCTCACAGGGCACTTCATACACAATGGCCGATTGTGTTTGCCCATCTTCCGTATACAATGCGGATTGTTTGCCGACACGTGAGCTAGCCACATACAATTGTCCATGGGAATTCAAGGTTGTACCTATAAACATACAGTGATTGTCTCTGCGACTTATTAACTATTGTCAAAGCGAAAGCGAGACGTAGGGGAAATTCAAGGCGCCTAATTACGAATGTCAATAAAGCTGCCACAAGATGGTTACAACTAGAAGGGCACAGGGTCTGAAAGGTACTGGTGCAGTGGCGATTTCTGGTCTTAAGCATTGGGTTAGCTACGTGCTCACTTCTCACAAACAAAAAAAAAACAAAACAAAAGCGCACCCTCATATTCCAAAAGTACGACAAAAATAATTATTATGTATTTACTCACATTTATAATCCACGCAAATATAAAATTATAAATCGCACTTTACTTTTGGTATGGAATTCAATAAGACTATTAATTCATTTAAATAAGAACACAACGACACATTCTTACACAAAAGTACAAAAAAAGATAACGCGCAAAATATACCTGCTTGCTTACACTTACACTCTACTTTCAAGTTTTATCGCATTTGTTTGCGCTTACCCTTCCGTATATTTTCCTGTGCTTTGCTTACGACTGGTAGAGGTAGTCAAATTCCACACTTATACAGATTGTAGGAAATTCGGTAGCGCAATTTTTTACGCTAAAATGCTACAAGCAGGAGACTTTTCTATGGGAGTTTTAGATTGTGTGTGTGCGTGCAGGCAGGGAATTTGCGGTATCGCAAGTTGTAACGCTATAGAGTATTTCAAGTGAAACTTATTGCATGGGAGTATTGTGTTGTGTGTTTGTGTAGGCAAATATTATTTGTAAATGATAGTTTTGTTATTTAGTATGTCATTGATTATTGCAATTATTAATCTTCAAAATTACTTTAACCTCGTTATTTGCTGTATTTTGCGTAGGATGTATTTCAATTTATTTTCTTGGTTTAGCGCCGCTAAACTAGCTAACTGAGAGGAATCGCCCCTGTACTGGTGCTTGTCTTTTGTGACGATCTCACAACCTCACTCAACCTAACCTAACCTAGTCAACAAATTTCTTGGTGTAAGAAATGGAAAATGTGGTATCTGACAATAACACATGATTTGAAATTTGTTGTCCTATTTGGCATACTCGAGCATATGTTTTCAAATCCCTCATATTAAAATGTTATC
Source organism: Cheilosia impressa (assembly GCA_948293265.1). Lineage (NCBI taxonomy): Eukaryota > Metazoa > Arthropoda > Insecta > Diptera > Syrphidae > Cheilosia > Cheilosia impressa. The sequence continues at coordinate 62,567,451 of OX411880.1, read as the reverse complement.
AACAGGTGGCCAAATTAAATTGAAAGAAGATTCTTTTCGAAAGGTCCGACGAAGTTCGTCCTCCTCTACGTAATTTTTAATGAAGTTTCTGGGATTTATCATGAAGAAGTTCGATTAACTCCAAATCACTTTCGTCGCTAGATGAATCAACTATTATAAAATAATGGTTAAAGAATTAAAACTGTCCAAATTTTCGAGTTTATCAGACATTTTAACGACTTTTCGTACCATTTTTTTTAAATTATGTATCTTTCATATTACTACTAAAGGGTTCCCTAACTTTTTTTTAAGTATCCCTCTCTGAGCCATTTCGACAGTGTTTTCCATTCTAAGCAACATCTTCGCATTTGAATTTTCCCTTAAAATTGTCACTTCAATTACATTTGATTTGAGATTCTTCACAATCAAATGCTTTCCGTTACTAAGATCCGGTGCGTTGAGATTGCGGAACAAAATTGTAACTGCGCCGACTTTCGGCTTCAAATTGTGCCGAAACAAAATCAAATGCAATTGGTTGACTTCATTCATCACAATGCAATTTCGATAGATGTCTGACCGCACGCAATAGCAAATCCGTCCAACATTGCGGAAAACGCATTGCAATATTAACAAACGTCATTCAATGATCCAATATTATCGCGCTAAAGAAAATTGTATACGAGTGCGGAAGCATAACGAAACGCAGTGCACTTGTCATTCGCTCTTGACGTCAAATAAGTTTCCGTTAATCTTAATTATCATTTGCACGGAAGTTGGCTCTCACGATTTTCCTCCATATTATTGGCTCTTTCGTTTTGCGAAAATGAGTTTTTAGAGGAGGAAAAAATTAGACGATTGTCCGTTTGACATTCTTTTGAATCGATATTTTCTCCTTTCCATATATTAAATTTTTAGTCATCCCCCCATTACCCCTAAAAAAATAGAGTTTCTTGAATGCAATATGGTTAGGTTAAGTTAGGGAATTAGGCCATCATAAGAATCATTGTGATTCCCTTCAGAAAAAACAATGAAAATTAAAGTTGAATCATGTTTAGGATCAAAAAATTAAATAATAATACAAAATTTAACCGCGATTCAATATTCGCGATGGACAAAATTAGCCTATTCTGATAAAATAAAATTTCCAAACCAATTTAAATTTTTAAGAATCCCTACAATGCACCTCTGAAAGAATGCAATCTTTGATTTTCTCGGTTTATATTTTCGGGTAAAAAATGCAGAGTGAAATGGCAAAGTGATGCGACACTTCACGTCAAGAGGAATTGCACATGTGTGGATGAAAGTTCAATCCCCAATTGAAGTAGCGCCAACTGTCATTCCATGTGTCCAAGTAAAAGTGTTATCATCGGACTGGCCGATGCTTTGATACCCTTCACTGCATACAAATCATGTAAAATTGGTTTTGTATGCGAGGTACCAGAACCAATTGGCCAACATAGCCCATTTTTAATATGAACTTGACGACAATAAAAATAGTAGATTCTTTTCGACGTGTTTTCAATATATGTTTTCTAATATTGGTGTTGTATGGGAGATACCAGAACTACTTGACCGACATAGCCCATTTTTAACACCAAACAAGCGGCGATAAAAATAAGTCCTTACAAACAACTTCATTCACCTAGGTTGATTCGTTTTGACGATATCGTGCTTTCAACGGACAGAGAGACATATGGGTCTAATATTGATTTTGTATGGGAGGTACCAGAACTACTTGACCGACATAGCCCATTTTTAATACTGAGCTAACGAAGATAAAAATAAGTAATTTCACCAAACTTCATTTGCTTAGGTTGTTGCCTTTGGACGCTATCGTGTTTTCAACGGAAAGAGAGACACATGGGTCTAATATCGATTTTGTATAGGAGGTAATAGAACTACTTGACCGACACAGCCCATTTTCAATACCAATCTAATGACGATAAAAATAAGTCTTTTCAATAAATTTCATTTACCTAGGTTGATTCCTTTGGACGCTAACGTGTTTTCAACGGAAAGAGAGACACATGGGTCTAATATTGATTTTGTATGGGAGGTACCAGAATTACTTGACCGACATAGCCCGTTTTCAATACCAACCAGACGACTATAAAAAGAAGCCCTTTCACCGAGTTTCATTCACCTACGTCAATTACTTTGGCGCTATCGTGCTTTCAACAGACAGACAGACAGACGGACATGGCTAAATCGATTCAGAATGTGATCCTGATTCAGAATATATTTATATACCTTATGAGGTCTCCGGTGACTCCTTCTTGGCGTTACAAATGTAATGACAAAGTGAATATACCTTCCTGTGGAGGGTATAATAAGTATGGTGCTCAGTATTATCTATCCTGATCATAAGTAACCTAGTAATTATTCAAATGTCCAACCTTATAAATTATTCCAAACTAGGCAATAAGTAGTTAAATTTTTCTTTTCTCGGTTAAGTTCAGTTAAAATTTTTAAATAGGTAGGTATATTTAAGTATTCAATTAAATATGCACGAATATTTATATAAGCATATATGTAATTATGTTGATTGTTATATGTTGTATTAAGTGTAAATGGTTATTTCTTTGTTTATAAAGTGTTAAGAAAATATATTTGTATGTCGTGAAAGGTTAACTGTTCACTTACTTGTTAAATAAAATCCCTCTCCTCTTCATGATGTGCGCACATGATGAACTCAGGAATCCAATTCTCCATGAACATGGATCACTCTTAGATAGTTATTATGTATTACCTTTTTTTTTTTTCTTTGCTTAACACTTTAAATTTTAGTTTTTCCTGCACACTTAGGTAAATATTTAAATATTTATAAGAATAGCGATTAACGAAAGAATTGAAAAAGTAGCCTAACTAAATATCGATATCAAATGGAAGAAGAGTAATCACTGAGCACTTTAGATAATACACGAGTCGTTGACGGGTTACACTGCACTGGCTATGCTGAGTTGGGCAGACAGCGGGTATTTGCTTTTTCTGTATGTCTGCGGTCCGTTCTTTTTCGAAGATCATACCATTACACCACGATAACAGTGGTACGCTCTCTGAGAAATTTGGACTTTGGTGATGTGTTGGTAGAAGTATCCTGTTATCAATTACATTATGCATGTGGCATGCAAGAGTAGGCAATATCATCCGTGACGTCACTGCTGCCAATATGCCTCCGATATCGCCCTTTTGCAATGCACAAGTTCGAGACATTTGTTCGGGGTCGATCGGGGTATTGCTATTAAAAAATATTTGCATGACTATGTTATGTATGCAAAGGGTCCTCCTTCCGTAAGAAGCTACGTTTGCTTGGGATGAGCGTTTAGCCACACAATTTACTGGCGATTACCCCTTTGGGATTGGGATCGGGGTGGTAAAAAGCAGTATCATTGCTAATATCCTCCGACCTGAGCGTGATATATAGCAACCGACTTCGATGAATGGAAAAGCAATATATATTTATTTATTATACCCTCCACAGGAAGGTATATTCACTTTGTCATTACATTTGTAACCCCAAGTACCATTCGAATACACATTTTCGGCTTGGCGAAGTTCTGGTGTCAATTCGTGATCCCATTTAGGAACTTATGTTTTGAAACAACAAAGTAAGAGTTCTTTTTTTTGTCTCGGAAGTGGCGCAACACAAAGTAGGAATATTTTTGACGCAAATCATATATAAACACAAATTGGGAAGAATACCGTACCATATCATTTTTGACGTTATGATAAATATCATCTATTTTGTTTACCTATGGCATGTACCCAAATAATATTCTCACTGCATCAAACATTTCATTATTCAACAGAAAACAACTACTTAAATTTTATGGGGAACATCATTTTGCCTTGAAATGTTACTAATGTACTTCGAAAAAAACCATGACCCTTACAAAATATGCTATATTTAATGAAAAATCTCTTTTGTAATTATTTGTTGTATTTTAAAGGCTGATAAGGAGCATTATAAAATCAGTATAAAAGAAATCTACGATGTCTATATAGACATTGTCGAAAGTTCAGCTGGTAAAGATAATGAACTGTTAATTTGTTACCATTTAAATATACCTTTTGTTTCCTTATAAGTGGCATAATGAAAAGGACGTCTTTATATTTTATATTATTTTTTCTTATTTTTTTTTTATTGATTTTCCTTCGATTTTTTCATAACAACTAAAAATTTAATCTAAAATTTTCTTAACAATCAAAACATTTTCATAAACAAACAAAAAAATAGAAAAAAAATTAACAAGTAATAAGTATATAAAGTAAAAGACTATATAAGTGCAGACATTGCTTCCTCATCCCGTGGCACATACATCGCTGCATGTTGCGTCACTCCATTGTCGTATCTGCCCACATTCCACAGTATGAGTGTGCTGGTGAAGTTCCTTTTTCACAAAAAATACAGCTGCCGTTTTGAAACATTCCCCCCTTGATGATTCGGAAGATACATCAACTTGGTCTAAGGGCAATAGAACTAATTTTTGGATTGGCCGCATGATTCGTCGTTTCTTTCCAGCTACTCGTAGTTCAACATTTTTAACATGACCGTCAGTTCCAGGACATGTTTGTGTCACTCTACCAGTTGCCCAAAAAGTTGGTGCTGCGTTTTCATCCTTGATCAGCACTAAATCACCCACCTTCAAATTTTGTTGCGCCATTTTCCATTTTGGACGTTGTTGCAATTCATTTAAATATGTTTGATGCCACTGCTTCCAAAAGGATTGTGATAAATGCTGCGTAACTGCGTACCGTCGTAATGCATTCTTAGGTGTTTCACCGATTCGCTCTCCGAACAGCTGCTTGAGTGGCCTTCCACTGATAAGGTGCCCCGGCGACAAAAAATTCAAATCATCTGGATCATCTGTTAGCGCCGTAAGTGGTCTTGAGTTTAAAATAGCACTTATTTGCGCTAGAAATGTTTGAAAATCGCTGCTGGTTAGTTTCTGTTTCCCGACAACCCGACGCAAATGGTGCTTCATGGCCTACACCTTTGATTCCCATAAACCGCCCTGATGTGGCACAGAGGGCGTAATGAAATGCCACTTATCCCTTAACTCTCGCATTTCCCGGTAAGCATCCGAATCAATCTGTGCCCAACTATTAATCATTTGTGCCAATTCCTTTTCTGCTCCCACGAAACACGTTCCATTGTCACTCCATAAATGGGTACAACTGCCTCGAATGCCAGTAAATCGCAGAAATGCTGAAATGAAGGCCTTTGTAGATAAATCTTCAACCAGTTCGAGATGAACAGCCTTTGTTGACATGCACACAAATACAGCGACATACTTCTTTTCGATGATTCTACACCTGCCGCCGCGTGCCTTTACCTCGAACGGTCCGGAATAATCAACGCCAGTATTTGCAAAAGGTGGACTTTGTCGCACTCGATCTGCTGGAAGATTTCCCATTATTTGTTCGCATAGTTTCTGCCTTTGTCGTACACATGGAATGCATCGCGAAATTTGCGTATGTACTGCACGTCGGAGATTTGTAATCCAAAAGCGTTGTCTCAGAGCTGCCGCCATTATTTGAAAACCGCTGTGTAGGGTCTGCTTATCCCGTATAAGCAATTGAGACAGGTGGCTTACATCGGGCAGTATAATAGGGTGTCTCTGGTCGTACGACAATAGGGCATTCTCTAATCGGCCGCCTACTCGGATGATGAATTTCTCGTCGATCACTGGGCTGAGTCGTAGCAATTGACTCTTCACTGGTATTAATTGTCCATGCCGTAATGCGTTCAGTTCTGGGCCGTAATAAATTGATTGCTCCCGCTTAACCCACGAAGTTATGGCCATCTCCTCTTCTGCTTCGGTAACGTCACCAGATTCTCGTTTAAATTTGTCTTTTCCACGACACTTGAGATTGCCGATAAACCGCCACAACCAAGCCGTATGTCGAATGAGGCGACGCCATGACGATGTTCGAGCAAGCACATCCGACTTGGTGTTCATCAAAGGAATCTCACCACGCATTTCAAATACAGTTGCGCCGATAAATGTTTTTTGAATCGGACGCAGTTTCTTATCGTTTGCCTTTTCCAACCAATTTGACTTTATTTCAGCGTGTATCTCTTTTTCGATCAGAACAGAAAAATTTGCTCGGGATGCGGGCCATTCGATGTCATTTCTAAGCAGCCATGCTGGACCATTCCACCATATCTTCAAAGGCTGAAGCTCGGCTGGAAAAACCGAATGACTCAATGCATCGGCTGGGTTGTCAATGGTCGCTACATGTCGCCATTTGCAGTCAACCGTTAATTTCCGGATTGTTTGGATTCGGTTATGCACGAATGGTTTCAAAAGCTCTGCTTCCTTCTCCATCCAGTGTAGTACTATAGACGAATCAGTCCACAGTACAGCACGCACATTTTCAAACTTACATGCTTTCCTTACGACTTGGACAAGTTCACTTAACAGCACCGCGGCACACAATTCTAAGCGCGGTATTGTCATTGTTTTAACAGGTGCCACTCGTGACCGAGATGCGAGTAGTGTGCATATTGTTTCATTCGCATGTTCAACTCGGACATAAATGACAGCCCCATAAGCTGACTCGGATGCGTCAGCAAATCCGTGAAGTGTAAAACTGTGTATTGGTAAAGTTCCGATCCAACGGGGAATCCGAATGCGTGCAAGTTCCGGCAGTTGTAATTGGAATTTAATCCAATCATTACCAATGTTCTCCGGCACTTGTGCGTCCCAATCGATTTTTGCTTTCCATATTCGTTGCATGATGATCTTCGCTCCGACGATTGCTAGACCTAAATAACCATTTGGATCGAATAACTGTGCAATCTGACTTAATATATTACGCATGGTCATCTTCTGAGTCTCTTCTGGCGGCTGTGGCTGGAATTTAAAAGATAGTTCATCAGTGCTAGGTAACCATCGCAAACCAAGCACTGTCGTGTCATCGAATTCTCCCAACTCTACCGCTTCTCCTGACTGTGGTCTTTCGGTTGGCACGACGTTAACGCCATTAGAATGCCATTTTTTCAAATGAAACCCACCATTTTCCAGTATTGTTGACATTTCGATGCACAACGCGTGCGCTTCATTTTCATTGTCTGCACCAGTTATACCATCGTCCATATAAAAATCCTTCTCAATTGCTTTTGCTCCCCGTGGAAATTCATGTTGTTGGTCCCGTGCACACTGGATCATTGCACGTACTGCGCAGTGAGGCGCCGAAGTCATTCCAAAGGTTACTCTAGTTAACCAGTATTCCTTCACCGGAGATTTTGGATCTGACCGCCAAAGCATCCGCTGCACATCCCACTGTTCCTCAAGAACTCCGACCTGCAGATACATCTTTTGAACATCAGTTGTATTTAATTCCGATTCGATGAGTGCGAAAACGCATGATGAGGTCAAACAAATCGTCTTGCAGTTTTTCGCCAATCATTTGTGCCTCATTCAAAGATATTAGGTAGCTGGTTTTACAAGATGCATCAAAAACGACACGAAATTTACGTGTGACCGCATGATGAGGAATATAGTAGCACCATCCAATTGGCTCACGATTAACTTCGAGCAAATGACCCGCTTCCACCATCTCGTTGATACTGGCAACATATTTCTCACGCATTGCTGCATCTCGCTCAAAACGTCGTTCCAAAGAATATAAACGCCGCAATGCTATATTTCGTGACGATCCAATTTCATCTATATCACTGCGGAATGGAATTCCCACGACATACCTGCCAGTTGACGTTCGATAATGGTGGCTCATAAAGAATTGTTCGCACTCTTCCTGTTTAGTTGTTCGTACTCGGCATGTAGGCATCTCTTCTACTTCCCAAAACCTATGCAGTAGCGTAGCAAGTTCAACTTCTTTTGCATGTCCTAATACAGAGCACACCTGTGCTTCCTCTAATGGCCATAAACCACCACCGTAAAGCAACCATCCTAGCCGCGTACTTTGTGCAATGATGCCGGATTCATTTTTAGAGCTAATATTTTGCACAATTGTTGCCCAAATACCAGCACCAAGCAGCATGTCAACAGGTGCCGGTATGTTAAAAACTGGATCCGCCAATGAATGTTGAATATCTTTTGGAGCCAAATCGACGGATGTAAGTGCGTTTGGTAATGAGCTAATGTTATTGGCTTTTCATTGAAACGGGAGAGAAAAAGACAGCATACTTTCTTTGTAATTTGGTGTCTTGAAACACTGTTTACTCCCACAATTCGTATACTGCACTGTTTCGTTGGAAGCATCTCCATTTTTACAATTTTCTTACTGATGAGATTTACTTGAGAACCTGAATCGCACATTGCTCTAATCGGCTGCGTTGTAAATGGACCGACTCTCAACCGCACTTGGGCTGTCGCAAGCAAAGCCAATTTGATCATTAGGTGTTTGTCTTGATGATCTTCCAGCAACGGTGAATTGGCAATCAAAGAATTAGATACATCTATGTCACAGTGCCCATTAGACTGAGCTTATTGCTATTGTGCTTCGACAGAGGCACTTGTCTGAGCAACCATTCCTTCGGACTTAGTTTGGTTATATCCTGGGCAGATTGTGCTGTTGTGCCTTTGACCCGGACATCGAGGACATGTTTCTCTGGGGCAGTTGCTTGCCAAATGATTTGGACTGAAGCATGATTCACACAGTCGCTTCCTCTGCACCAATTCCAGTCGACCGTTCATTGGCATCGCCTTGAATTTATCACAATGAAACATAGCATGGCCGGGCAAGTCACATTTGAAACACTTGCGATTGTCCGTCGGACGTTGACGATCTTTAAACTGAAGCATTGGGAGCCGGCTTTGGGCATTCACTGATGTTGATTGGAAGGGGCTCGATGTGCGCTGCGTTCTGCTGGAGAAAAACTTTGCAACATTGCGTGAATTATCAGCTGCCAATGGACGTGGTTTGCCGCTACCAATCGTTAGACTTGCGATGCAATTTGCACGCTGCTCCAAAAATGCAAACATTTCAGTCAAAGTGGGTAGTTCGTTAACTCGGCGTCGCATTTCCCATTCGCGTCGTCCTTCTGTGTCGAGCATTTGTTCGATTTGGTGTAGAAACTGAAAATCGACCAACTGCTCTGTTGATAATAGCGATAGTAAATGTCGTCGGTTCACACGCACAGTATCTAGTATTTCGCGCAAATCTTCAAATGATTGATGGCGTACTGGTAGCAAAGCACTGATTTCTTGCATGTGAGCTCGGATGGTTTGATGGTCATTGTCGTATTGTTGTCTCAATGAGGACCATGCCAATAAATAATTACCATCGTTTGCTACAGACCATTCACCAACTGCACGTTTTGCAGGGCCTTCCAGAGCAGCCAAGAGTTTTCGTAAACGCTGTGCATTTGTCAGTTTCTGGTTATTGTGTACCTCTTCAAGGAACACATCGCGAAATGGTGCCCACTTCGCAAAATCTCCAGCAAATTTTGGCAATCTATTTTGATCCGGCATATCACTCCACTCAATTTGCAACACATTGTTATCAGATTGAGTTGTCTGTTCTGGTACTTGCGGTGTCAATACCGCCAGCCGCGATCGCAGAGCTGTCTTGGCGGTAAAATAAATTTTTTCGCCTTGTTCCAAATATGAATGATTAGCTGTGTTACCCATCAAGAAATATTGGTGACATGCGTCCTCATAATCATTCCAGCACGCGTTTAGCATCTCAAGCTTTGTTTGAATTTCATGCTGATCAGCATCAATGAACTCGATTTTCTGAGTAAAATTCAAAACTCGACGGAGCGCAGCCAATTTCATTTCCTGCCAACTGCTTGACTCTTTTGCATTATTAGTTGACTTTGGCATCGTTATTTGCTTGATGCGCCGTTTCTTTTGCACTGGTGTCAAACTAGTTATACAATCATTTCTGCTATGTTCGGGTTTGTATGATGGAGCCCATGGCCCGGAATACTCTTGTTCTTTGAATTCAAGTTCCGATTCTAAAACAGATATCCGCTTGCAACTGCCTTCCTGAATTTTCTTTTCTATAAAATGATACTCTTTATTAGTCTGCTTTAACAATAAGAACTGTTTTGATAGCATAAAACATTATTTTTGGTTATAGTTACGCATTTGCAACTCATAAGCCATTCTGCATTTGGTTATGGCCACGCATAATGTGACCCATAAGCAACTTTGTTTGGTTATGGTTACGCATTTGCAACCCATAAGCCATTCTGCATTTATTTATGGCCACGTATAATGTGACCCATAAGCAACTTTGTTTGGTTATGGTTACGCATTTGCAACCCATAAGCCATTCTGCATTTGGTTATGGCCACGCATAATGTGACCCATAAGCAACTTTGTTTGGTTATGGTTACGCATTTGCAACCCATAAGCCATTCTGCATTTATTTACGGCCACGCATAATGTGACCCATAAACCGTCTGCATTTGTACTTAAGTACCTGCTTTTTCAGCATCTAGTGCATTTACAATCAGCTTCCGCCTGCGTATTCTTATTGAGCTCTCTTTTGATCGATCTGTATCTGCGTTATCATTCAGCAATCGTCGCTTGAGTTCCTTTGAAAAATAAAGAATTAATTAATCTCGAGGTACACCACAGACAGAGGTAGATGTGCACATATAGCCAGAACAATAATAAAAAAAGACAACTACACTGTTACAGCATTCATTGCATCTACGAAACAAACGCTTTTTTTTAAAAAATGTGCCCAGCTCTCAGCTCTTGAGAGTGAAAAAGGCCGGCCATAGATTGGTAGAATTTTCTCTTGAGACTTGAGTCCGCAAAACATCCATAGATCACCTAATTCCATCCGGTTCGGTAGGACCATGTCGAAAGTTCAGCTGGTAAAGATAATGAACTGTTAATTTGTTACCATTTAAATATACCTTTTGTTTCCTTATAAGTGGCATAATGAAAAGGACGTCTTTATATTTTATATTATTTTTTCTTATTTTTTTTTTATTGATTTTCCTTCGATTTTTTCATAACAACTAAAAATTTAATCTAAAATTTTCTTAACAATCAAAACATTTTCATAAACAAACAAAAAAATAGAAAAAAAATTAACAAGTAATAAGTATATAAAGTAAAAGACTATATAAGTGCTGACATTGCTTCCTCATCCCGTGGCACATACATCGCTGCATGTTGCGTCACTCCATTGTCGTATCTGCCCACATTCCACAGTATGAGTGTGCTGGTGAAGTTCCTTTTTCACAAAAAATACAGCTGCCGTTTTGACACAGACATAATAGTGACATTTTAATCTATTTCATTTCTCCATATACACCAAAACTGCAAAATTTTAAATTTCTTATGTTCCATATACATTTTTTTTTCAATGCAAAATGGATACCTAACAACATATTCCCAATAAGGAATTCGTTCTTATTTGTGTAGTAAATAATCTATTAGGAATTGTGTTTATTCTGTGTGCCACAAACTTCCCAATCGGGAATCGCGTTTAATCTGTGTTGACAGTAAGTTTTTAGGAATTGTGTGCATGAACACACATCTCCACACATTTTACACGCTGCGGACATAATGTTTCATTGAAGAAACAATTTTGACACAATAAAGAACCTGTGTAGACATAAAATCCCTAGATAGGAATATTCCTAAATGGGAAATGTTACCTAGAATGTGTCTAAAATGTTACTCATTGGGAATATTTTCTGGTAACAAAACCGTCTTAACGACTTCGCTCATATTCTGAATTAGGATCACATTCTGAATCGATTTAGCCATGTCCGTCAAGGAATTGACATAGGCGAATTAAATTTGGTAAAAGGACTTATTTTTATCTTCTTTAGGTTAGTATTAAAAATGGGCTGTTTCGGTCAAGTAGTTCTGGTACCTCCCATACAAAATCAATATTGGACCCATGTGTCTCTCCGTCTATTGAAGATACGATAGCGTCCAAAGAAAACAACCTAAGCAAATGAAGTTTGATGAAAGGACTCCTGTTTATCTTCGTTAGGTGAGTATTAAAAATGGGCTTTGTCGGTCAAGTAGTTCTGGTACCTCCCATACAAAATCAATATTGGACCCATGTGTCTCTCCGTCTATTGAAGATACGATAGCGCCCAAAGAAAACAACCTAAGCAAATGAAGTTTGATGAAAGGACTCCTGTTTATCTTCGTTAGGTGAGTATTAAAAATGGGCTTTGTCGGTCAAGTAGTTCTGGTACCTCCCATACAAAATCAATACTAGACCCATGTGCCTCTCTTTCCGTTGACAACACGATAGCGTCCAAAGGAATCAACCTAGGCGAATGAAGTTTTGTAAAAGGCCTTATTCTTATCAGCGTCAGATTGGTATTAAAAATGGGCTTTGTCGGTCAAGTAGTCCTGGTACCTCCCATACAAAAACGATATTGGATCCATATGTCTCTCCGTCTATTGAAGATACGATAGCGACCAAAGGAAACAACCTAAGCAAATGAGGTTTGGTGAAAGGACTTATTTTTATCTTCGTTAGGTGAGTATTGAAAATGGGCTGTGTCGGCCAAGTAGTTCTGTTACCTCCCATACAAATCCAATTTTGCATCTTGTATGCAGTGGAGGGTATCGAAGCATCGGCCAGGCCGATGATAACACTGTTACTTGTTTATTTTTTTTTGTTGGAGGTTGTTACTATCCGATGGAGCACTCAGACACAAACTACAGGTCCATTGTACTGCCAAACAGACACCTTACATTACGGTACTTAGTTTTCCCGTCATTCGAAGAAAGATGAGAGGAGCTTTAGTAATGAAGAGCTTAGATGTTCGGCACTCACCACATCAGCCCCAAAAACCCGCCGCCTGATGCGAGCAAAGGTGTGACAGCTACAGAGGAAGTGTTCCGCTGTATCATCATCCTCTCCACAAGCAGGACAGATAGTGGTGTTGCTCAAGCCCAACACATTTAAGTGTTTGGCAAAAGCTTGATGGACCGAAAGGACACCCACAAGCAGTAGATTTTTCAAGAGATAGAAGGAAAGACCCGGAAATTTTCCAGATGTCGAACGCAGTTGTTTGGTCTGCCTACACCCAACACAGTCACGCTACCGGCGCTCGTGTTCAACCCATGTATCAATAGATGACCCAACCACAGAAGTAATCAGACCCAAAGCAGGTTCAGATCCTGAAAAAGCTTCTTCTGAACCCCGTCTGGCAAGCTCATCAGCGATCTCATTTCCCTGGATACCAGTGTGACCTGGGTCCCAAACAAGATTCACGGTGTTAAGCCTTCCGACTAAGTTCAGAGAAAGCTTGAGTTCGAGCACTAACTTGGACGAGGTAAGAGGGTTAAGCAATGCTTTTAATGCAGCTTGGCTATCACTGCAAACGCATATGCTTCTAGCCCTCCACCTGTTTGTCACGTTGTAGCGCATAGCCATAAGGATAGCGAAAATCTCCGCTTGGAAGACAGACGCATTTTTACCTAAGGGGTAGTGTAGTCTAATGTTCTCGCTTTCCACAAAGACACCAGAACCAGACCCTTGTAAGGTTTTGGAGCCATCCGTGAATACACGATGGCATTCTTTCCCAGGCTCAGAGTCTGACCGAAGCCATTCCGTTTCCTGAGGAAAGTTGACATGGTAGTTTTGTCGCAGTAGGATTTCTGGGGTCATTGCGTCAGACGGCATGTCCATAAGACAGGGGTCAAAGGACAATTCTCGCACAAGTTCCTGAAAATTCCAATGCGCGTGGTACCAAAACCCACCTCTCTTTAACCGAGAAATGGTTTTCAGCGTACACCCCATGATAAAAATATCAAGAGGGGGGAGGTTCATCATAGCATCTAGAGCAGAGCCCGGAGTGCTAGGGAAGGCCCCTGTGCATCCAAGACAAACCGTTCTTTGAAGTCTGGCAAGAGAGGCAGTAACACGTTTCCGCGAAAGCCTGTTCCACCATACAACCGATGCGTATGAGAGAAGTGGTCTTATCATTGCCGTATAGATCCAAAGGACCCTTTTAGGAGATAAACCCCATGTCTTGCCAAAAGCGCCTTTGCACTGCCAGAAAGTTGACAGCGCCTTATCGGTTTTTGATTCGACATGCTTGGACCAAAGAAGCTTTCTATCGAGGATTACTCCCAGATATTTGACTTCATCGGATATCGGGATAGTGACGCCTTTTAGCACAAGCTGAGTCAGACCAGTGATCTTCCTCCTTCTCGTGAAGAGAACAACCGTAGTTTTAAGAGGATTCACTGAAAGCCCATTTCTTGTGCACCAATCATCGATTAGGCCCAAAGATCTCTGCGCCCGAGAGCAGACGGTCTTTAGGTCTGAACCGACAGACAGAACGGCGACATCATCCGCATAGGCTTGTGTGTAGGTTCCAGGAAGATCGAGAGCCGTTAGCAGAGAGTCCACTACCATACACCATAAAAGGGGAGACAGAACACCACCTTGAGGGCAGCCCCTGTTTACCCCAGTCATGACGCATTTGCCACAATCCGCCTCGGCAACCAACGTCCTGTACATTAGCATTGCTTTAATCCACAAAACCAATGTTTCATCTACACCATGATGTCTGGCTGCATTGCACATGCTATCAAACGTCGCATTATCAAAAGCACCCTCGATATCGACGAAAATACCCAGCGCGTACTCCTTCCGATCAAGAGCACTTTCAATCCTACCAACAAGGTTTTGAAGCGCAGTTTCACAGGATTTTCCACGCTGATAGGCATGTTGCATCAAAGAAAGAGGATGGGATCGAAGAGCAACATTGCGCACGTGCAGCTCAACCAGTCTCTCCAAGCTTTTCAGCAGGAAGGAAGACAGACTTATGGGTCTGAAGCTTTTGGCGAGAGTGTAGTCGGTCTTACCTATCTTTGGTATAAACACGACTTTAACCATACGCCAAGGGGAAGGTATGTAGGCCAAGGCCAAGCTAGCGGTGAAAATTCTTTTCAGCGTCGGCATCAGCTGACTAAAACCTTGTTTCAGCATAGCCGGATAAATTCCATCCGGACCCGGTGACTTGAAACTCTCAAAAGATGCAATTGCATATTTGATAGCTTCTTCCGTCACCACTCTGGATGCCACTACGCAGCGTGGTGTTTGTTATTTTAGAAGTGGCCACCATAGGCGGTACCACTGAAGAACACGTAATGACCTGATTTCCCGGGAAGTGAGTCTCCAGCAGGAGACTAAAAGTCTCCGCCTTTGTCTCAGTGTAGGTATCAGCAGATTCTTGGAGCGATTCCAGTTTACTTGGTCTGTCCCTATTAAGGACTTTAACAAGCCTACTGGTTGCACTTAGTGAAGCGACCTCCTCACAAAATTTCTTATAAGAGTCGGTTTTCGATTTACGAATTAGTCCCTTAAATTATTTTTGTTTCGATCGATACAGATTCCAGTCTTCTACTAAGTTGATTTTTAAATACCTATTTAGGAGCTCTCTGGTTTATCTGCGAATACACTGCAGTTCGGTATTCCACCAAGGTACCGGTTTTCTACAGGAGTTTTTTGAAACTGGACACGCTGGTTCAAAACAACGGATAATGACGCTGCTCAGATCCTGAGCAGACCTATCTACCCCCTTTACTGATCTCTGTTTGAGTGGTGCCTTAACCAAATTGCCAAGCTCCTCCTCAAACCGAAACCAATTTGTTTTCCTCGGATTTCTAATCTCCAGCGAAGGTGAAACTTCACAGTAGATCTGAAATTCGATGTATCTGTGATCTGACAAAGTGCTATCTGGCGATACTCTCCAAATTATGATAGTCTTGCAATACCTGTTTTACATGGTAACATCAATTACTTGCTGTCTCCTGGCTGTAACAAATGTAGGTCGACAACCTACGTTGTTGATGGTGATGTCAGACGATAGGATGAAGTCCAGAAGACGATCTCCTCGTATATTACACTTGCTGCTACCCCAAACAGTGTTTTCAGCATTTGAGGGCCGATGATAACACTTTTACTTGTTTTTTCTTACCTCGTGGGAAAGAAATGGCTGGATATATGACACCGAGAGTTTGGTTCACGCAAAACGTTGCACAGCAATGGGAAAAGAGGACCGGAAAGTGCTGCGCTCTCTTATATAGCTACGACATCTCGATATTTCTCCCCCTATTGCCAATAATACCAAGTCTCATTCTTAACGAAAGATTAGGCAGAATTCACATTCTTTTATATCATCATTTTGGGACAAGTTCATTTTCGTAAGGGGTATATTACTATTATTATTATTATGGTTTTTCGAGGAACACTCTCTTAAAAAGCATTAGAAATCCCCCTGCAGTTGGGACATTGAAATGTGAAAGGGTATTTAAATTCTTTGAACGTGTGGCCTTGACTCATGACCGTCTCTTATGTCTCTTATGTTCACTAAGTAAGCCGGGCTAACGTCTTACATCTTTTGTATGGAAAACTCTAATCCTTTTACCTCGTAAATTTTCCACCTCATAGGAGCTTCCCCCTACAGCTTTTATTATTCTGCATTTCACGAATTTGGAACTCAATTTAGCATTGAACCTTTTTATGGCATCGCTGAGCTTAAAATTTCTATGAACACTTCCTCCCTAGGACGAAGGAAATAGTACATTAGTGCACCTTGTATTGTAGGTTCTTACTTTTCTTTCGTGCGCTAACTTCAGGTTGTCTTTAACCTTCTTCCGTACTGAATGCAGTCTATCGGATTTTGGAAGAGTGTGAAACCCACAATCATTCAAAGCATGCAGTTTCCGTAGAAGGTTATAAGTGCTCCCATGTGACACCTGGTTAGTTCCAAATAGGCAATAGAAAGGTGATGTACCTATCGACTAATGATAAGATGTTCGGAGAGCATGCTGAATTTGTGGAAGATGTTTGTCCCACTCTCGCTGATCGTTCTTCGAGTACATCCTTATTGACGCTAAGCATTCGATTGCGGGGAGTAGAGCGGGGTTCTCATATGCGTAACACCATATTGTGTCAGAAACTTCTGAAACTCTTTGGACACAAATTTACTAAGATTGTACGAGTGGACGAATTCTGGAACTCCGAATTTAGGAAAAATTTCCTTTTCGAGAAAATCAACCACCCTGCAAGCCTTTTTCATTGGATGGAGGAATACGTATTTTGACATATGGTCTAACACTATAAACAAATAATTATTCTCTGTTTTAGATCTTATGTATGGGCCCATAAAATCTACGAAGAGTTTCTGGAAGGGCCGACTCGTTTCTAATTGCTTCCCCATGGGTGGCCGTAAGGTTTTATTCGGAGCTGTATTGGCCTTATAGTCGTCGCATTTACTCACAAACTCACGAACTTGGGTAACCATGTAAGACCGGAAGGTATCCAAAGCCTCCATTCCAGATCGGAAGTAATATTATCTTTTCCTGGCGTACAAAATTTTCTAGAAATACGATTTTCCAATACCTTAATATTCGGTAGTGTCTCATTGTTTTTTAATACATTTTCGATTAAGTCTACATAGTCTTTGGAACGAAATTCTTTGTCATTTAGGTCTGCCTTATGCTCTCTCTGATAATCGTGATATAATTCGTCCATATACATACGAGACAATGCATCAGGTACGGTGGAACCTTTCCGATCGAACTGAAAAGCTTGTAGCTTTAAAGTCCATCGCGCCAGCCTACCACTTAAGTCTTTAAGCCCCATGAGCCATTTAAGACTTGCATGGTCTCTTATGACTGTAAACGGTAGTCCTTCTACATAGGGTCTGAACTTCTTTATTGAAAATATGACTGCTATACATTCTTGCTCAGTCACACTGTAGTTGCGCTGGCAAGAGTTAAGTTTTCGAGAAAAGAAAGCTATTGGTTTCTCATTTTCCCCATCAAGATGCATCGCATTGTATGAAAAACCATTTCGAAAAGTCGGGATTGGATAATAGAGGTGCCGAGCTAAGGGCCGATTTAAGTGCATTGATCGCGATTACGGCTTCTTCGGTTACGACATATTGTTTGGCTTTTCGTAGAGTATCCGACAGAGGTGCTGCTAAGGTGGCAAAATCGCGAATAAAGCGGCGGTACCATCCGCATAGACCAAGGAATCTTCTAACTTGTTTCTACGATTTTGGAACAGGAAAATCCTTTATCGCCCCTTCTTTCTCCGGTATATGTCCTTGCCCTACGACATAGCCTAAATATTTCAGTTCTTTGAAACAGAAATGCGATTTTTGTACATTTATTGTCAGGTTTGCGTTTTCTAGGCAGGCTGAAACTTGTTCCAAAATAGCTACGTGACTCTGGAAATCGGGCGGTACCACCAGAAGATCGTCAAGATAGACAAACACGCTCTCACGGATCGCTGGGGGGATCACTTTATCCATCAGTCTGCACATTCTTTGGGGTCCATTACAGGAGGGAACGGTGAATGCCGTCTTTTCACTTGACTTCTTCTCTAGTGGGATCTGCCAAAATGCATCTTTTAAGTCAATGCTGTTTATGAAATCAGTATTTTGCAACCGGCTCAACATTCCGTCAATATGAGGCAAAGGATATGCATCCTTCTTTGTGAGTTCATTGACTTTGCGCAGATCGACGCACAATCGATTCTTCCCCGCTTTCCGGAGCAGCTCAATTGGGGAACTCCACGCGCTTGTGCTTTCTTCAAGAACTCCCAAAGGGAGCATTCGATCCAGTTCCTTAAAAATGAGTGATTGAATAGCCGGCGACACGGGATAATGGCGTTGTTTCACAGGTTCCATATCCCCTGTATCTATAACATGCATTTCAAGCGAGGTCTTTCCTAAACCATTCTTCGAGAAAGAGGGAAACTTATTGACGGTTTCTTCCAGGATCGCTCTCTCTTTGAGTGTGAGCTCGTGAGAGTTTCTCAACGAAGTATCTGATTCACTTAGGTCGCTGATGATATGCGGAATTAGTTCAAACTTTCGCCGAAAATCGATACCTAAGTAAAGTGGCTGATTTAAACTTGGAACTAGATACAAGTCCATTACTTCAGATTTTGAATGGAACGTTATGGGTATCTTTATACGACCGACGATTTGTTGGTTATTACCATCTGCCGTTTTCAATGAAGACGAAAACTTACAACATCCAGGTTGAGACTGCGTAAGAGCTCTTCTTCTAACTTAAAAATTCTAGAGCGGATTTCATTATATTTTTGAACTCTTTTCTTAAATGGGATTGGAATACCCACAGGTTTACTTAATAAAACCGAGTTATCGTTTGAATTAGATTTTTTTAAAATGCTAATTTGTTTTTCTGAAGGTTCCCTGTCAGGGGCGATTGGTGGTAGATTAGTCGAAGTTGCTTTGTCTATGCATCGGGGTTTGTTTGAGTCGAACGAGATTCCCCGAGTTTCTCCGCTCGAGTTGGGGTTTCCCGCTACGTTGCATTTTTGACAATTCGGCGTTGTCACTTCAGGCTTCCAGCATTTATAGCAAAATAGGTTCCTTATGGGTGCCGGACAATTCATGAACGAATGCCCCATTTGTTTGCGATTGAAACATATGTAATTACTTTTCTTACTAGTGGTATTATATGAAGGATTAGAACTTTGATTTGGAGAGAACGCAGAAAGTTCATGGTAGTCCCCACATATCACTTGTTCCCCATTATCGTTCAAGTCAATCTCGTGTACCTGCTGTGGTCTCGTATATCTACCCTGATCTCGAGACTGAAAAGCTTCTCTGCTTTTCTGCATTCATATCTCAAATGTTCCAGAGAATACAGAGGCATTGGATATACTAAATTGAGCAGACGATTATTGATTTTAGCCTCCATAATTTGAAGAAGTTGGTGTTCTGGCATTGGTCGACGTATTTGGTTCTTAAGGTGAACTATACTGTTATAATACTCATCAAAACTTTCATGCGGATATTGGCGACGTTCTGTTATTTGATGGATGATCTCCACATCATTATCGTGGGTCTTGAACTGTTTGTACAAAGATTGTTTCAAACGGCACCAATCCGGTCTAGGATTTGATCGAAGATATTGCCAGTATCAATCCTCTGCACTACCAGATAAGAGAACGTGAAAATTTTTAAGAATTTCTGGCCATGTACAGTCATAGTTAGTCTTACGTGTCTGGACACGAAATAGGAAGTCTTGTATGCTCATTGGCTTTGCAGTACCATCATATTTTATTCCCCACCTGTCTAATTCGATCTTCCTATTATAATTGTTAGACGGGAGTTCACCTCTATCACGGCAGTATTCACCATTCGAATTCCTGCGATCATTGGGTTGCATTGGATTCATTCGCATAGGTTGATTCCTTTGGACGCTATCGTGTATTCAACAGAAAGAGGGACACATGGATCTAATATTGGTTTTGTATGGGAGGTACCAGAACTACTTCACCGACATAGCCCATTTTCAATACCAACCTGACGCCGATAGAAAGAAGTCCTTTCACCAAATTTCATTCACGTACGTCAATTATTTTGGGCGCTATCGTGCTTTCAACAGACAGAGAGACATATGGGTCCAATATTGGTTTTGTATGGGAGGTACCAGAACTACTTGACCGAGATAGCCCATTTTTAATACCAACCTAACGACAATAAAAAGAAGTCCTTTCACAAAACTTCATTTGCTTGGATTTTTTAATTTCAGGCACTAACCGCTGCTAACTCATTAATTTTGCTCGTGGAGTGAGCAGAATTTGATGCCATTCTTATTATTTTCCGCTTTTCCTGCGGTGACAATACTGTCTTGGTACGTCCTTTGTGGTTTTCCCCATATGAGGCAGTATCTTTCAAATAATTCCGAACTGCATGGTCACTCCGTCCAATTTGTTTGGCAATACTACGCATTGAAAGACCTTCCGATTGGTAAGCGTCAATCTTTGCCCTTTCTTCTACCGTTACCAATTTTTTTTACCCATTTCCGCTTAAAATAAAAGGCACACACTTGCTAAAGCTTAAAACTTGCAATTGAGTCAAATTCGCGTAACGGGTAATTACCAACAAACTGAATTCATCAATGCGTCTAATCAAGTGAACCATTAAATGTATGTTGTTTTTACATGCCTCAGAATAAAGAGCACAAATAACCGTTAACTGTCTCTCACCAAGCATACATTTCTGTTTTTTCCATTGAGAACTAAATAATCTTTCTGATAAATGCATTTGCTTTGTAATTAAAACAAACAAGAAGGAAAAAATTAAAATTTATAAAAAAAATGTTGTTGCGTCTAAACAAGTGAACCGCACTGTATGTTCCACTAGCTGACTAAGAAGGGATTTTCCGATACGACCCTCCCTGCCCTTTTTAGAGAGGTTTTTCTGTTACTCACGATACGTTAATCGTATAAACTTTAAAATTTGTAAGTTTATAGAAAATAAAAAATCATCGAATACCTATTTCGCCTTTTTTTTTTTTTTTTTTCAAAATTCGAGTTATAAAGGTTGAAAAAGAGGATGCAAACTTTTTTTATTCAACCTTACTTCACTTAACCTGCTATTACATTCATAAGGCTTGGCCAATCCAAAAATGCTTAAAATGCTCTTTAGTCAATACTTCCCCGAGTTTTCTCAGCCATCATTTATCTTTTTGCTCCTTCCAGAGCCAGAGCTAGAAGAAATTAAAGACAGATCTATTTGATCAGCAAGAAATTTAAATTGATTTCTCGATTGTCAGCTCTGCTTAGGGGTGAGTGAGTTGAGTATATAGTACCCATGGAAAGCATTACAGATGGAAACAAACACATATACACATACCCACAGCCACAGTGCGTTCGGTTATTCTTTACAATCGTTCTTAATATTGTTACGACTTGCCGTTCCATATTCCATTCCGTATTGGTGTTTAACTTTGGGTTGTGTGCGACGGGCATGCGAGTGAGAATGACTGAAATTAATAATAATCGCAGTGCAGTCTACTCTACGTCCATATGTGCGTACATGGCTATTTACTGTGAGCTGTGCGTTTGGTGTTGGCTGCATTGGTGAAGTCTGAGTGAGAATGTGTTGATAAAGCCGTTAACTACCCGGTAGAGTTTTTAAATTTCCTGAAACCAACGGGTATTTCATACCATAGAGCATAGGCATAGGCTAACTCTTCGGAAGGGCACACCCGTAATGCTCTTTCGGAACCTAAAACCAAGGGGAAAAAGTATTCGTGCCGCGCATTCTTTAAGAGATTACAATTTCCCCTTAAAGTGTGCCTCGCCATGACGATCAATACGTCTCAGGGCCAATCTTTGAAATACGCTGGTATAGATTTAAGGGAAGACTGCTTTACGCACTGTCAGTTTTACGTAGCTTGCTCTCGTGTAAGTTCACCTTCACCGCCCAATAAAAAAAAAAGAAACATTGTCTATAAAGAAATCCTTTAAAAATTAACACTATTTAAGTAACAATTTTTCTAAAAATGTACATTTTAATAGAGTCCCAAGCGGACGAAGTCGCGGGTACCTGCTAGTTAAATATAAAATTGTTTTAGCTTTCATAAAAAAAATACTTTAGAACAGACATCTGGTAAATTGAATAAAAGCTTTGAACATAAACTTTAAAAATCGATTTCCCGAAAATTTGAAAAATGCACATTGCCCGAATAGCACAGATTGTGATTTGCAACAAAACTTCGATTGTATTTCTGTTATATTTAAGTAATCTGTAACAAAATCCGTTTTATATCAGTTGAATTCATATTTATGATGGACTAATTGTAACTTTGTCATTCGCAATGTTATAAATACGTTTTTTAAAGTTTTAAATTTGTTTACAAAAAGGGAGGATGTTTGAAAGTAGTTTCATAAAAGTTCGTAAGTTAGAATTTTAAACAGGTTGGTAATATATTGCAGTTACATTTAGTAAATTTTCATTTTGGGTTTCTCTAACTAAAAAGTCCATGAAACTTTTATATAGCAGAATTTTAACAATGAAGTAACTTAATTACAATCAAAAGTTGTACCGGTCGTCCCACACTTTTGTTTACGATTCTATTTCAATTTACACAAATTAAGCATTTGACGGCCTGAATGCAACCTATCACGAGGAGTCGATCTCGTACATCAACCCAATGTAAAATTTCCTTGGTATTTTTCGTCATGTTCGCAGTACTTTGGTAAAAACCCCAGTCACGTTGCCTCGGCAATCGCTTAGCCTAACTTCCGTCTCGATGACACAGGTCTTTTTCTCATCAGCTTTCACCGACGTTGGTTACGTGCATCGCACTCTAAAAAAAAAAAAAAAAAAAAAATTTTTGCCGCAAAAGTCTTTACAACACCATCCTAGTGATATTATTGTGTGAAGAATTTAGCTAACTGCGAGTTAGTAATTTTTTTTTTTTGCAAAAAGCATTGCGCTTTACTGACTCCCGTGCCACAGGTAAAATTTAGTTTTTTTATTCAATTCAACACTCATGGAGTTAAAATTACAGTGCAAGCGGTGATAATTGCCAGCGTAAGCCCACGCTATCATTTAGTGTTCGGCGTTTGGAAGACACAAACAATGATAATTCGAGGGTGTGAAGGGGATTCTGCGAGCGGGGACTCAATATAAAAAAGAATATCAGTTTCACTCCAACCTGTAAGAATATACACCGAATTTGCTTATTCAGACCCCCACCACACCTACCATACCCACCCGACTGGTGCGGATTCAAAAATCAATCCCCCCCCACACCCTGTCTTATCCGACCACGATCCGTACTTCGATTGCCATCTGATTGCTACCTCGATCGCCGTCTAATCGTTGCTTCGATCGAGCGGCCAACATCGCTATCAACCGACCTAAGTCAACACTCACCTAGAGGCAGCAGCAACTACCTCTCTCGATTGACTCCCCCGCCAGCAACAGCGTCATCTAGCATCAACATCCCACCACTCACCTCATACCCGCTGCAATCGGCGCCGTCTGACAAGCTCCATCTCCAACGTTATCAGCATCATCACGACTACATCCAGTGTTCTCATAGAAATCTTATCCTATTTAGTTTTTTTTATCCAATAAGTATATATGTATATACCTGCTCAGTGCCTAGTAGTCTATTCTTCCGTATGGTAAAGGTAATGATCATATTAGTAATTTTGATAACGAAAGAACAGAAGTGTAACTGAATCGTTCAAAGTGAAACATTTGCCCTATTTCGTTTCATTATCAAACCTTAGAAAAGAATCAACATCCATCAAGAATGCTGTGCACAACATTGTTGGAGGGAAAAACCGGTGAGTCATTTAACATCATATTTTTATAATTATATATCAGTTTGAACGATTTCGATCTTGATTTTGAATTTTGGATATTGTTAATTGTGATGAATATTGAGTGTACGGGAATAGAGAGGCAGAGGGACTTAAAAGAGAGCACTGCTAGTTAGAATCGTTTTTTTTTGTGTGTCTAACGATAGTAGAGGTTAGTGAACATAACTCCGAGAGCAGCGTGTCTTTATTTTTCGTTGCACCATACGAGTTTTATCGATAATTGTTTTTTGGTGTTAGAAGCGAAAACATAACCAAGCATCACAAAGTTTTTTTTTGATAATTACCTGAGTGCAACATATATAAATATATATTGCTTGATTGGTGATTCAATTTCAAAAGCACATTTTAGATATATTAGGGTCAGTTTGGGGTAATTGAAATGAAATAAATGATTTCTGAATTAAGAATATTGAATCAATGATCTCATTTCATTTAATATATTCCGGTAATTCAGACTAAGTTCACTCCAAAATGATGGTTGAGTAATTTTCCAGCTGTGAAAAAGGGAAGTGGCTTCTTTTTGGTAGATTCGTGTCTTTTTATAAATTGAGATGAACGAGTTTTAGTTTATCGTTCATCCTTAAAGTAGGGGTTACTACAAAATTATGAGTGGTGTAGTAACCACGGATGCTCCTACTCGGGATGAGATAGTGAGCGGAGGGAGGGTTACACTCCGGAGACCTACCACATCTTAAGGTTTCCAAAGAATATTTTTTTCAGATTCCTTCGTTGTTGCTAAAAGAAATCTTGGCTTAAAGAATTTACACAGGCATGTAGTATGTACGGCAGTTCAGTAGCAGGTGCAAGATCCCACCCCAACGACGAGCTAGTTACCAGGAATCGCGAGCATGCCTACCCGCACTCTGGCTGACTGAACAACCTACCTCGCTACCCGGTGTTTCTTGGGGAATCCTGTGGTCCTGAGAACACATTGGGAAGGTATTTTATCATGCTATAGTGAGGAAGGAACACCCGTCCGTTACACAGGTGGCGCCCAACGTGGGGCACGAAAGCGATAGGTTTTAACAAAAGTAAATCAATATAACTAAAGTGCAATTAATTTTTTTTTGAGGTGACAGAAAAGTGTTCGTCCTGAGGTTATCCATTTGGGGTTATTCTATATCTCAGATCTTAGCGAATACGCCTGTACCCTTATGTAATACCTTTGACTTCTCAGGTCGTTCAGTGACCGGGAAATATCTGTAATGTTTCCGACTGTAGCATCCGCATCTGATGGTCATACCAAACTTTAGTATATATTTTTGTTGTTCGCTTTGCGTAAAGAGGTCGCCAGGCGACCGGGAGATATCGGTGGTAAGAGACTTCTCCGTCAGAAGCGCCTGGGTTTTCTCTCAACAATTGTGATTGATCATAGCCCCATCAAATTTATTTTGTATTCAGCCAAAAGTTTTTTTGTGATTCGAATGGGTACTTTACGATAGCGTTGTGACGTCCTGAAATGTAAGGGTGTTACCAGCATTTAATTACGCGTGCGTACACACCTATTCTTGGGCTCATTCGACACAAGTCAATCCTTTATAACAACACCATTCCTTAGCAGCATAGGATCTGAAATCTTATTTTTTTTCCGGCACGTTCTCCAAATTGCAGTTCACTTCCCAAGCACAACACATCTGAATAAGTTGTTAATTAAACTTTTGTTATTAAGCGTAAAGTATAGTTCCGTAATCTTTTTGCTTATTTGATTTTATTTGACTATTTTCTTTTGTATTCATTATTTAAAATGCCTCCCAAAAGACAAGGTAGGCCCAACCCTAACCCCCGTAATTTACGGAGCAGTCTTAATATTTCTCGAAATGTTCAACCGAGAAACCCAAGTCATGCTGTTGCCTTTAGTGAAGGTCAAGATCCTAGACAGCAAAATATCAACACTCCTAGTACGGTGTCTCAAAACTCAAATACACAAAACGTAAACATTCGAGAACAACAACATAACGAAGTCCCTAACCGCGAAAACATTCCGGTAGATTCACCTTCGACCAGTCAAGCTTTTCGTCAAAACGAAAGCTTAACTCGTCATATTAGAGAAGTTGTAACTGCGTGTGTAGGTCTAAACAGAACAGAAGACTTACGAGCTAGGCGCGAAGAGTTTGAGAGGGAGAGACTTAGTATCCGTCAAGAGGTTGCCACAGCTATTCGTGAGATTCTTAGGGAAACAACCCCACAAAGAGCTCCTGATGAATACGACGTTAATCGTCGTCGGCAACAACAGAACAATGCTAACCAAAGTTCAGGGTTACCGCAAGTAAATCATTCGGTTGAAGTCGATCCTAATCATGCAAGTGACAACATGCAAAATTTTTTGAACCAATTAAACGCACTCAATTTAAATTCAGCAGGTTTGAGTGATCATAATGTTCCTCATAATATTTCTAACCGATCGGTTGACTTTCAGAAATGGGAATTGAAGTTCGATAATCAGCGGATGACAATCGATGATTTTCTTTTTCGCCTAAACCGTCTCAAAACCTGTTTTAATGTTACATGGGAAGATATCTTCCTTAACTTCCATATTTTCGTGGCAGGCCAGGTGGAGAGCTGGTTTTGGATGTACTTAAAATCTAATCCGCAGGCTGACTGGTATTCTCTAGAACTAGCGTTGATAGAGCAATATAGAAGTCTGGAATCAGACGCAGAGCTTTCTCGCAAAATGTTTGATCGTCGTCAAGGATCAAGTGAAAGTTTTGACGACTTCTATAATGCAATCCTGTTGATGAACGCACGTCTTCGCCATCCCAAATCAGCAAGGGAGCTTATCGGTCTTATTAAACAGAATGTCAAACGCCGTGTGGGAGAGTTACTTATAACGTTCAACACACATAGCCTACCGGAAATGGTGTATGTATGTCGTACCATAGAGAGACACGCCCTTCAAACCGATGGTTTACGTGCAAGAGCATTTCCACAAACCAATTTTAGAAGGCAAGTAAACGAGGTAGATTTATCTTTTGCTGAAGAAGGAGAGACTCACGATATTGAAGCCCTAGATAATCCACAGAATACGCGAAACCTCTCTATGTATACTTGCTGGAATTGCAAAGCGAAGGGTCACTCATATCGACAATGTCCTAGTCCCCAACGTATCCTCTTCTGTTACAGTTGTGGATTGGAGAATACGACTACGCCAAATTGTTCCAGATGTTCGGGAAACCAGGGGCGGAGCGATCCAAATACCGGGAATCATCGTCATCCGTCAGGGAACCCGGACAGCCTTTAATTGCAAAACCAACAGATTCATTATCCAGCTCTCCTGACTTTCTAGAACTACTGGATTTATCAAACACACCTGAATTGTCAAATCGACCTGACTTACCCCTTTCGCATAATACAATTAATAACTATCCAACAGCACGCATCTTGAAAAGAGAACTTACCCACTTCGAAACAAATCCTGCTGCAAAAGTAACAGAATCTCTCCACGAGCGGTTGCTGAATTATTATAAAGTGCGCAGTAGAATATTTAATACAACACCTCCCAAACACATTCTGAAACTTCGTGAACGCTTTAAAAACAAAGCAGCCCTACACAGAGCTATTGGTGCCACCACCCTCGGGAGTTCAGAGGACCCGCGACCTTACGCAAAAGTATCAATCTCCGGGAAAACAATTTTAGGCCTGCTAGACAGTGGCGCAAGCATCACTTGCTTAGGCTCAGGGTGCATGGAGATGTTAAAAGACTTACAGATTTCATTTAAACCCTTTACGTCAAACGTTAAAACCGCGAGTGGTAACATGCAACCTATCGTGGGTGAATTAACCACCAACATAACCTATAAAGGGGTTACAAAAGATATCTCGATCTTTCTTGTTCCATCCTTGGACCAACAGTTATATTTGGGGATAAACTTTTGGAAACTTTTTAATATCGCTCCTCAAGTGGTTTCCGAAATTTCGGGCGGACCACTACACACTTCAAACGATTTAAACGCTCACGAATTGTCAACAATTCAATCGCAAAAACTAGAAAATGTTATAAAGTTATTTCCGTCTTATGCCAAATCTGGGCTTGGGCGAACAAACTTAGAAGAACATCACATTGACACAGGTAATGCTGAGGCCATTAAGCAACGTCATTACCCTGTTTCTCCAGCGGTCCAAAACCTGATGTATGAGGAGTTGGATAGGATGCTTTCTATGGACGTCATTGAAGAGAGCGGTAGTGCATGGAATAATCCTGTAGTCTTGGTGCGTAAGCCAGGTAAAAATCGGTTATGCTTAGACTCCAGAAAAGTAAATAAAGTGACTAAGAAAGACGCCTATCCACTTCCTCATATTGAAGGGCTGCTAAGTCGTCTTTCGGAAACGCACTACATCTCTAGTGTGGATCTGAAGGACGCCTTTTGGCAGATACCACTGGAGAGATCATCACGGGAGAAGACAGCGTTTACTGTCCCTGGCAGGCCCCTGTACCAATTCAAGGTGATGCCCTTTGGCCTCTGCAATGCTGCTCAACGCATGTGCAGGCTCATGGACAAAGTGGTACCACATGAATTGAAACAGAATATCTTTGTTTATCTCGACGATTTGTTGATTATTTCGCGAACGTTTGATGAGCATTTGAACTTACTCAGCACAGTAGCTTCAAGATTAAGAGATGCTGGACTCACCATTAATGTCCAGAAATCTAAGTTTTGCTTCAAGCAACTAAAATATCTGGGATATATAGTGGGAGAGGGGTGTCTAAGAACAGATCCAGAAAAAATATCCGCGATACGTGGTTTTCCAATACCAAAATCGCCGCGACAGGTTCGAAGGTTTTTGGGTTTATCCGGATGGTATAGGCGATTTGTCAAAGATTATTCTTCCCTTGCTGCTCCGATAACGGATACCCTTAAGAAATGCAAATCGTTTTCCTTTACCCCTGAAGCACTGGAGTCATTTGAAAAGCTAAAACTCGCATTGACATCCGCCCCGATCTTAGTGAATCCAAATTTCAAAAAACCGTTTACGATTTTGTGTGACGCGTCGACTTCTGGCATAGGTTGCGTCCTATGTCAACAGGATGCAGATGGCGTAGAAAGACCGATCTTTTACTATTCCCATAAGCTGAATTCTGCTCAACGCAATTATAGCGTGACAGAATTAGAATGCCTAGCAGCTGTTATGGGGGTGGAAAAATTCCGTTCTTACGTCGAGGGACAAGAGTTCAAGATAGTGACGGATCATGCAAGCCTGAAATGGCTCATGAGCCGGAAAGACCTGAATGGACGACTTGCTCGATGGAGTTTAAAACTCCAAGGCTTCTCCTTTGAAATTGAGCATAGAAAAGGGTCACAAAACGTAGTGCCAGATGCACTTTCCCGGATCTATGCCGTTGATGGTATCGCGCGTGATAGTGACTTAAATGTGAGTCCTCACGATGTTCTCCAGGTCGATCTGACAGATTTAGCTTTCAAGTCAGATGAGTATATACGATTAATTGAAACAGTAGGGAGCAACAAAGATCAGCTTCCAGATCTCCTTATTTCAGACGGGTTCGTATATAAGAAGGTAAAGTTCTGTACAGGTAACCCCAGAGATGACGACTGCATCTGGAAACTCTGGATCCCATCTTCTCTGACGAATCGCTTAATACGTCTAGCTCATGATCCTCCTCAGGCATCTCATGGCGGGGTCGCTAAAACTTTATACCGTCTGCGTGAACGTTTTTACTGGCCTAATATGGCGGCTCAAGTTAAAGCGTTCATCGCGAACTGCTATATTTGCAAGGAATCCAAAGCTCCAAACTCTGTCCTCAGACCACCAATGGGACAGGCTTTCTGTGTAGAAAGACCTTTCCAACACATTTTCGTTGATTTTCTAGGCCCATATCCAAGGTCCAGAAAAGGAAACTGTTTCATGATTGTTTGCCTAGATCAGCTAACAAAATTCGTCGTGGTCAAAGCTATTAGAAATGCTACTGCGGAGGCTGCGGTGAAATTTTTGGACGAAGAGGTGTTTTCCACTTTTGGAGTACCCGAATCTCTTCTATCAGACAATGGAAAACAATTTACTGGTAAAGAATTCGTCAAATTTCTCACTACTTACGGAACAAGGCACGTTCGGACGGCGTCGTACTCACCTCAGGCCAACGCGAGCGAGCGTGTAAATAGATCCATCCTAGCGGCTATTCGCTCCTATATTGGGAAGGACCAATCCGATTGGGACAGACATCTGACTTCGATTGTGAACGCTCTCCGCTCAAGCATTCACTCGTCCATTGGCATGTCACCATACGAAGCTCTATTTGGGCAGTGCCGAATAGAACACGGGTCCGACTATGTATTGCTTAAGAAGCTGAAAAGTTTGAACAATTCGGAGTTTGATATTCTGCCGAAAGCAGTACGCATGAATATGATTCATGCTCAGGTCAAAGAATCGTTAGCGCAGGCACGTACAAAATTCGAGCGATCCTACAATACTCGAAGTAAAAACTGCAAGTTCAACGTAGGGCAGATTGTCTTCAAGCGCAATTTTATACTCAGTGATGCGTCTAAGAAAAGAAACGCCAAGCTTTGCCCGAAATTTCTTCAGTCCAGGGTAAAGAGTAGCATAGGAAACCAGCTCTACGAACTAGAAGATATGCAGGGTAGGTCAATGGGTGTCTTTCACGCGAAGGACATTCGTAAGTAAGAACTCCTCTGGCGCCAGCTCTGACGCCAGGACTACACATGTAGTTGTAATATTGCCCAGCGTTGTGTGTCGACTTTTTTTTTTCATTTAATTTCCATGCACTTGCGCTTCGGAATTGAAATGTTTTGTACCGGTCGTCCCACACTTTTGTTTACGATTCTATTTCAATTTACACAAATTAAGCATTTGACGGCCTGAATGCAACCTATCACGAGGAGTCGATCTCGTACATCAACCCAATGTAAAATTTCCTTGGTATTTTTCGTCATGTTCGCAGTACTTTGGTAAAAACCCCAGTCACGTTGCCTCGGCAATCGCTTAGCCTAACTTCCGTCTCGATGACACAGGTCTTTTTCTCATCAGCTTTCACCGACGTTGGTTACGTGCATCGCACTCTAAAAAAAAAAAAAAAAAAAAAATTTTTGCCGCAAAAGTCTTTACAACACCATCCTAGTGATATTATTGTGTGAAGAATTTAGCTAACTGCGAGTTAGTAATTTTTTTTTTTTGCAAAAAGCATTGCGCTTTACTGACTCCCGTGCCACAGGTAAAATTTAGTTTTTTTATTCAATTCAACACTCATGGAGTTAAAATTACAGTGCAAGCGGTGATAATTGCCAGCGTAAGCCCACGCTATCATTTAGTGTTCGGCGTTTGGAAGACACAAACAATGATAATTCGAGGGTGTGAAGGGGATTCTGCGAGCGGGGACTCAATATAAAAAAGAATATCAGTTTCACTCCAACCTGTAAGAATATACACCGAATTTGCTTATTCAGACCCCCACCACACCTACCATACCCACCCGACTGGTGCGGATTCAAAAATCAATCCCCCCCCACACCCTGTCTTATCCGACCACGATCCGTACTTCGATTGCCATCTGATTGCTACCTCGATCGCCGTCTAATCGTTGCTTCGATCGAGCGGCCAACATCGCTATCAACCGACCTAAGTCAACACTCACCTAGAGGCAGCAGCAACTACCTCTCTCGATTGACTCCCCCGCCAGCAACAGCGTCATCTAGCATCAACATCCCACCACTCACCTCATACCCGCTGCAATCGGCGCCGTCTGACAAGCTCCATCTCCAACGTTATCAGCATCATCACGACTACATCCAGTGTTCTCATAGAAATCTTATCCTATTTAGTTTTTTTTATCCAATAAGTATATATGTATATACCTGCTCAGTGCCTAGTAGTCTATTCTTCCGTATGGTAAAGGTAATGATCATATTAGTAATTTTGATAACGAAAGAACAGAAGTGTAACTGAATCGTTCAAAGTGAAACATTTGCCCTATTTCGTTTCATTATCAAACCTTAGAAAAGAATCAACATCCATCAAGAATGCTGTGCACAACATTGTTGGAGGGAAAAACCGGTGAGTCATTTAACATCATATTTTTATAATTATATATCAGTTTGAACGATTTCGATCTTGATTTTGAATTTTGGATATTGTTAATTGTGATGAATATTGAGTGTACGGGAATAGAGAGGCAGAGGGACTTAAAAGAGAGCACTGCTAGTTAGAATCGTTTTTTTTTGTGTGTCTAACGATAGTAGAGGTTAGTGAACATAACTCCGAGAGCAGCGTGTCTTTATTTTTCGTTGCACCATACGAGTTTTATCGATAATTGTTTTTTGGTGTTAGAAGCGAAAACATAACCAAGCATCACAAAGTTTTTTTTTGATAATTACCTGAGTGCAACATATATAAATATATATTGCTTGATTGGTGATTCAATTTCAAAAGCACATTTTAGATATATTAGGGTCAGTTTGGGGTAATTGAAATGAAATAAATGATTTCTGAATTAAGAATATTGAATCAATGATCTCATTTCATTTAATATATTCCGGTAATTCAGACTAAGTTCACTCCAAAATGATGGTTGAGTAATTTTCCAGCTGTGAAAAAGGGAAGTGGCTTCTTTTTGGTAGATTCGTGTCTTTTTATAAATTGAGATGAACGAGTTTTAGTTTATCGTTCATCCTTAAAGTAGGGGTTACTACAAAATTATGAGTGGTGTAGTAACCACGGATGCTCCTACTCGGGATGAGATAGTGAGCGGAGGGAGGGTTACACTCCGGAGACCTACCACATCTTAAGGTTTCCAAAGAATATTTTTTTCAGATTCCTTCGTTGTTGCTAAAAGAAATCTTGGCTTAAAGAATTTACACAGGCATGTAGTATGTACGGCAGTTCAGTAGCAGGTGCAAGATCCCACCCCAACGACGAGCTAGTTACCAGGAATCGCGAGCATGCCTACCCGCACTCTGGCTGACTGAACAACCTACCTCGCTACCCGGTGTTTCTTGGGGAATCCTGTGGTCCTGAGAACACATTGGGAAGGTATTTTATCATGCTATAGTGAGGAAGGAACACCCGTCCGTTACAAAGTCGTAAAGTTTTTATCATGTACAAATTACGTTTATAGAATTTTATATAAATAAAGAAACTTCAAGTCATTGCTAAGTTTTTTATATGTTCTTACAATGAATCCTATATTAAAAACTCAAATATGTTTCATTTTATGATAGCTATTCTAACACCATTTGGAATTATAAGCTTCAGTCGTCGTCAATCACTGCTGATTAGTGAAATCATTTTTAATTTCTTATAATGATGTTAATGAGAAAATCGAAATGTCAGCGGCAAGTTTCATAATGTAAACTTCATTATAACTTAACATACTTCACAACATCAAGTAGTTGTACTCAGCGTTGCCAAATCAGCTTTCCGCAATAATTCTGTATTACAGAAAATGTTACTTTAATGCACAAAAAGAAGATATAACCTCGAACGTAATATTGTTCCACGCAGATGATCCGCAATTGAAAAATATGTTGTAAAAGTGAAATCAGGGTTTTTTATCCTCGAAGAGGAAAAATAGCACTGATATCTAGTTTTATCATTTAAAATTCAAAATGTAAATGTAAGTTAAAAAGTTTAAAGTAACTTAGATTTTTGGGAAAAATATTGCTTACATTCTTTGAAAGTGTATACTCACCTCGATAATGACAGTTAACTGACGAGGATAACAATTATTATAACTGTAACACAGCCGTGCTATTTGTAATCCCCAGTTATATCTTATATTAAGTTTTTCTGAGAATGTTTGGCAACAGTGGTTCGACCAAACCAAAGTAAGTTACAAAGAAGTTATAATGCTATTAAAGCTTATTTTCAATTATAATGATGTTATAAAAATATGCAAACAACAGTTTGCTAACATTCAGTTGTTATTTTGTTGTACTTTCATTTCAGTAGCATTTCAAACAAAAATTTAAGTTGTGATAATGATTCATGTTTTAATAAAGTTTCATGTAACAACCGCCATATTTTTCACCATTTTATATACGTATTTAACCCCATATTTTAAGATGCGAAAAATACCTTTCAATTTTCGCAATACATAACATGGTTTCTACAATTCAGTTTAATAGAAACTGATATAGAGGATATATTAAAACTTGTTTCTACAAGTCTTTTGCGATTTTGAAGCTTTTATACAAATTTTAATATATTCTGATTTTTAAACATTTCTTCTATTTAACACTTTTTTGAAGGCGCGTGAATTTTCCGGAAATAAAATATAAATGTTTGTGACAAAAGTAGTATTCGTTGGAAGATTTTGGTCAAAAATCGCAGCAAATTCGAACTTCCAATATAACATGCTTTAGATATTAATGCCTTTCAAATCGAATGCATTCACCTTTGCTTTTATACTTCATAATTTGTTTGTCTACATGTAGGCTCAAAAAGCATTATAATAATAACTTATTTAAAACTTCCCGAATGTTTATAGAAACATTTTTCATACAACTCAACAGTTACGTTAAATGAATGCAACATATTTTCGTTGAAACAACGTAATAAAAACTATCATTTAACAAAAAATAACCTAAGTAAAACACAAATACAACAGACTTGTTGCAAAATATAAGGGGAAATGCGGCTATTTTGGTTACAATGTGGGATGTGACAATGTTACTGCAATACTTAGGAAATAAATTGATAGTTATATTAGAGTTGTATGTACCAAATTATAACCCAAGTGTGCTATTCGGGTGGACAAGATAGAACTCAGCCGACGATATGGGTCCAATATTGGTTTTGTATAGGAGGTACCAGAACTACTTGACCGACATAGCCCATTTTCAATACCGACCTGACGCCGATAAAAAGAAGTAATTTCACGAAATTTCATTCACGTAGGTCAATTACTTTGGGCGCTATTGTGCTTTCAACAGACAGAGAGACATGTGGGTCCAATATTGGTTTTGTATGGGAGGTACCAGAACTACTTGACCTACACAGGCCATTTTGAATACTGACCTAACGAAGATAAGAAGAAGTCCTTTCACCAAACTTCATTTGCTTAGGTTGTTTCCTTTGGACCCTATCGTATCTTCAATAGATGGAGAGACACATGGGTCTAATATCGATTTTGTATGGGAGGTAACAGAACTACTTGACCGACATAGCCCATTCTTAATACCAACTTACCGACAGCAAAAAGAAGTCCTTTCACAAAACTTCATTTGCTTAGATTGATTCCTTTGGACGCTATCGTAGCTTCAATAGACCGAGAGACATATGGGTCCAATATTGATTTTGTATGGGAGGTACCAGAACTACTTGACCGACATAGCCGATTCTTAATACCAACCTACCGACAATAAAAGGAAGTCCTTTCACAAAACTTCATTGCTTAGATTTTTTTCTTTGGACGCTATCGTATCTTCAATAGACAGAGAGACACATGGGTCCAATATTGATTTTATATGGGAGGTACCAGAACTACTTGACCGACACAGGCCATTTTTAATACTGACCTAACGAAGATGAAAAGAAGTCCTTTCACCAAACTTCATTTGCTTAGGCTGTTTCCTTTGGACCCTATCGTATCTTCAATAGATGGAGAGACACATGGGTCTAATATCGATTTTGTATGGGAGGTAACAGAACTACTTGACCGACATAGCCCATTTTCAATACCAACCTGACGACGATAAAAATAAGTCCTTTCACCAAATTTTTTTCGCCTACGTCAATTCCATTAGGCGCTATCGTGCTTTCAACAGACAGACAGACAGACAGACGGACATAGCTAAATCGA
The DNA here is from genome assembly GCA_948293265.1 of Cheilosia impressa. Classification (NCBI taxonomy): domain Eukaryota; kingdom Metazoa; phylum Arthropoda; class Insecta; order Diptera; family Syrphidae; genus Cheilosia; species Cheilosia impressa. The sequence goes on along the minus strand of OX411880.1, from coordinate 62,531,618 downwards.
TTCAGAATGTGATCCTGATTCAGAATATATATACCTTATGAGGTCTCCGGTGACTCCTTCTTGGCGTTACAAATGTAATGACAAAGTGAATATACCTTCCTGTGGAGGGTATAATAAGTACTAGTATCGCTTGTGGTCTAAAATCGACCATACCTTTTATAAGTACGTAATACTAAAAAACATACCACAATTATTTTCGTTATTATGTTTTTTTTTTCAAACGAAAGCAGAGACATCTAGATATCAAAAAAATACGTAGATGAGCTGCTCCATCGGAAAGTTCCGATCTAAGATGATTTATGTTTGAATAATTCATTGCGCTCACCGCCTCTCGCCAAACTGCCTGATAAAATTGCTCATTTTTCCACTGCGCCACCATCGACAACAACAACATCTGATGTTATATTGGATTCATCTGCTTTCTCCCCATTGACAGCGGAATCTCCACAAGACCACAACCTTCCTGCTAACATCACATTAGACGTCTTGTATAAAGAGATCATCTCTCTCCATCAAATGAATCGTAATGCTTTGGAAGAAATCAGTACTCTCAAAAAAGAAAACAAAACACTGTTGGATAAGGTCAACATTCTTCAGCACACTGTTAATGTTTTGCAGCAGTAACCGTTGAATAAGTGCATTGACATCATTGGCATACCAAATGTAGATAGTGCTAATGCACTTAGCAGTACTGTCAAGGTTTTGCAAGAGGGTCTAAATGTAAACATAACGCATGATGACATTAAATCCTGCTATGTGAAATCAATCAAAAGTATTGCAGCGAGAAGCAACACCAACTCCGACATCCAACCTATTACAACCGCATGTATAAGGTCACTTGGCATTGTTTGTGTGAAGCTGAGATCGATCGAGCTTAAGCGAAGCATTTTAACAAAGAAGAAGAAGATGAAATTAACTTAGTGCATGTTCGGCGATGGGAATGGAAACAAACCAATTTTCATCAATGAGAGTCTGACGAACTTCAATATAGAATTATTTAGGAAAGCAAAGGAAACTCAAAGAGAAAACAAGTAAAAGTGTTATCATCGGCCTGGCCGATGCTTTGATACCCTCCACGGCATACAAGTCATGCAAAATACCAGAACTACTTGACCGACATAGCCCATTTTGAATACCAACCTAACGACGATAAAAGAAATCCTTTCACAAAACTTCATTCACCTAGGTTGATTCCTTTGGACGCTATCGTGTTTTCAACGGAAAGAGGGACACATGGGTCTAATATTGGTTTTGTATGGAAGGTACCAGAACTACTTGACCGACATAGCCCATTTTGAATACCAACCTGACGCCGATAAAAATAAGTCCTTTTACCAAATTTCATTCAGCTACGTGAATTACTTTGGGCGCCATCGTGCTATCAACAGACAGAGAGACACATGGGTCCAATATTGATTTTGTATGGGAGGTACCAGAAGTACTTGACCGACATACCCCGTTCTCAATATCAACCTGACGCTGATTAAAATAAGTGCTCTCACCAAATTTCATTCACCTACGTCAATTACTTTGGGCGCCATCGTGCTTTCAACAGACAGAGAGGCACATCGGTCCAATATTGGTTTCGTATGGGAGGTACCAGAACTGCTTGACCGACATAGCCCATTTTCAATACCAACCTGACGCCGATAAAAAGAAGTCCTTTTACCAAATTTCATTCAGCTACGTGAATTACTTTGGGCGCCATCGTGCTTTCAACAGACAGAGAGGCACATCGGTCCAATATTGGTTTCGTATGGGAGGTACCAGAACTGCTTGACCGACATAGCCCATTTTCAATACCAACCTGACGCCGATAAAAAGAAGTCCTTTCACCGAATTTCATTCACCTACGTCAATTACTTCGGGCGCTATCGTGCTTTCAACAGACAGACAGACAGACAGACAGACAGACAGACAGACAGACAGACAGACAGACAGACGGACATGACTAAATCGATTCAGAATGTGATCCTGATTCAGAATATAGGTATATACTTTATAAGGTCTCCGGTGACTCCTTCTTGGCGTTACAAATGTATTGGCAAAGTGAATATACCTTCCTCTGGAGGGTATAAAAACATTGCTTATTTATGGGTTAATAATGGGGTTATTTTGATGCGAAAAGAAGAAGGTGCAAAAGTTATACAAATCCGTTCACTTGATGGTTTAAATATTTTAACATTGTAATTCAATTTCTGTTTATCATGTCCGTTCTCAATAATCTTTTTGATGATCCGCACGAAAATGAACTAATTACTCCATTTTGTCGATTTGATAATGAATTTTGTGAAACTGTTTTTCATGACGGGCAAAAAATTAATGATTTTTTTATACTGCATCAGAATATTCGTAGTTTAAGAAGAAATTTTGATCTCTTTTTATCTCACTTGGAGTCGTTTTTAAACAAGCCGGATTTAATTCTCTCCGAAATATGGATTTTCGATGATGAAATGGGTACTTATGAAATACCTGGGTACAAGTGCTTTATGAAGTGTCATAACTCATATGCTGCAGGTGGTGTTGTTGTTTATGTCAATTGTCAGTTCAGTAAATTAGTTACGGGATGTGAAAACTTAGACCTTAGATGTTCGGATATGATAAAAGTTAGTTGCACAATTGATGCGCAAAAGATCGTTATTACACCCTCCAGAGGAAGGTATATTCACTTTGCCAATACATTTGTAACGCCAAGAAGGAGTCACCGGAGACCTCATGAAGTATATATATTCTGAATCAGGATCACATTCTGAATCGATTTAGCCATGTCCGTCTGTCTGTCTGTCTGTCTGTCTGTCTGTCTGTCTGTCTGTTGAAAGCACGATAGCGCCCAAAGTAATTGACGTAGGTGAACGAAATTTGGTGAAATGACTTCTTTTTATCGGCGTCAGGTTGGTATTGAAAATGGGCTATGTCGGTCAAGTAGTTCTGGTACCTCCCATACAAAACCAATATTGGACCCATGTGTCTCTCCGTCTGTTGCAAGCACGATAGCGCTCAAAGTAATTGACGTAGGTGAACGAAATTTGGTGAAAGGACTTCTTTTTATCGGCGTCAGGTTGGTATTGAAAATGGGCTATGTCGGTCAAGTAGTTCTGGTACCTCCCATGCAAAACCAATATTGGACCCATGTGTCTCTCTGTCTGTTGAAAGCACGATGGCGCCCAAAGTAATTGACGTAGGTGAACGAAATTTTGTGTAAGGAATTCTTTTTGTCGGCGTCAGGTTGGTATTCAAAATTGGCTATGTCGGTCAAGTAGTTCTGGTACCTCCCATACAAAACCAATATAAGACCCATGTGTCCCTCTTTCCGTTGAAAACACGATAGCGTCCAAAGGAATCAACCTAGGTGAATGAAGTTTTGTGAAAGGACTTCTTTTATCGTCGTTAGGTTGGTGTTAAAAATGGGCTATGTCGGTGAAGTAGTTCTGGTATTTTGCATGACTTGTACGCAGTGGAGGGTATCAAAGCATCGGCCAGGCCGATGATAACACTTTTACTTGTTTTTGGTTGCTATAGACTTCATGGTATGAATAAAGATGCGGTTATTGATGAGCTACGCTCCTTATTATCTGAGGAAATAGTAAGAAATCTTATTATTGTTGGTGATATAAATCTGGATATCCTAAGCGAATCTCCAGCTATTTTTAGGTATCTATCTATTATGTGTGCAAATGGACTAGAGTCATGTATAAATGTTCCTACTAGACACCCCTCTAACACGTGCATTGATCATATTTTCTGTAGGCTTGACTGTAATTCAAAATTGTCTCTTATTAGTAGCACTGCTGACTTCAGAATTTCTGACCATTCAATGATCTGTTTATTCCTGCATTCAAATAAGGTGCAGAGTATTGACAAACACAATCCTTTTTATTTCTCCAAGACCGTTGATTACTCATATTTAAAAGCTTGCTTATTACAAGAAAGCTGGTCAGATATATAGAATATAAATGATCCCAATGTTGCTTTTGAGTTGTTTTCCATTGTACTCAACAAACATGTTGAACTATGTTCGGTTAATATGAATCGAAAACGCAAAAAAATCAACAAACTTAAACCTTGGATATCTAACTACCTGATAAATAAAATAAATAAAAAGAATAAACTGAGAATAAAATGTAAAAAGCATCCACATAATAGTCATATTCGTAGTGCTTACGATAAGATTGCTAAGAAAATTGCTGTTGAAGTTCCTATATGCAAAGAAAACTTTTACTTGAACAAATTCCTCAGTGTTAAAGGCAACATAAAAAAGGAATGGGGAATAGTCAATGAGTTATTTAACAGAACAACTCCAACTGGGATACCATCTTGTTTAAGCTATAAGAATCAGGATATTTCAAATTGTTCAGATATAGCCAATAGTTTCAATTTATTCTTTACTAATGTTGCGATAAAAACAATAAGAGATGCAGGGATCATCACCTGTTCAAACTTATGTACGACGAGGTATACGAACACGGAAAGAGCAGAGGCTCGAAGCTTCTTCTATGAATCTATTTCATCTTTTGAGGTTTATAAAACTATTATGTCATTAGAAAACTCGAAATCGATCACTCATTATTCGTATTCTAATGCATTTATCGAGAGAATAGCTTTCCATGTTGCTGATATTTTGGCTCACATATTTAACAAAAGTATCTTCTGTGGTAAATTTCCAGATAAGCTCAAAATTGCTGAAGTCATACCAATTTTTAAAAAGGGTGATAAAAAGGCATTGAATAACTATAGGCCTATCTCTCTGCTTCCAGTTTTTTCTACAATTTTTGAAAAACTAATTAAAACTAGAGTTCTGCCATACCTTGAAAACATCTCCTACCTTAGCAATAAACAGTATGGATTCAGAGAGGGTAGATCAACTGAAGATGCACTTTTAAGCTTCTGCAGCTTAATATACGATAGCGTTAATAGCAAAAAGTTAACTGCTGCTCTCTTCATCGATATTACGAAAGCATTTGATACTGTTGATCATACCATCTTGCTAAATAAATTAAACAAAGCTGGATTCAGAGGGTTTATGCTCAATTGGTTTGAATCCTATCTCACCAACAGAAAACAAAAGGTTAGAATAGGAGAAATTTTTAGTGAGAGCAGTGATATAAAAATTGGTGTTCCTCAGGGCTCCGTTCTGGGACCAATATTATTCTTAATATATATTAACTCTATTTTCAATCTTAATACGAAAGGTAAACTCACTGGTTTTGCTGATGACATAGCATGTTCTTATTCCAACAACTCCCTCTTAGATCTGACAGCTGATATCAACTATGACTTGGAAGCATTGAGACATAACACTAAAATAATGTCTTTTAGCATATCTGCTCTTAACCTACAACTTCCAGTTTTCACTTTTCATAGTTCGAACTGCTACAACACGTTAATAAGCTCTGACACTTGCTATGCCAATGACCCTCATTCTGTAGTTACATATAATACTGACAAATGTTGCTCCATTAATTGCTTTGCTATCGGTAATGTTCAGGTATTTAAGTATCTGGGCCTTGAAATCGACAGTAGGTTTACTTGGAGCTCTCATACTACCTCCCTAAGGAAATACCTGCAAAAACTACTAAAATACTGTACCATTTGAGGCTATATTGCTCGAGAAAACTTTTAGAAACTGTTTATTATGGCCTGGTCCAATCGAAACTACAGTATGGTTTATCGTGTTGGGGAGGAGCTTACAAAAACAAAATTCAACCCTTGGTGGTTTTACAAAAGCATTTACTCAGAATTATCTGGAAGAGAAGACGCCAGGAACATAGTTTTCCACTTTTTATGCATTCTTTTATATTGCCTTTAAAACATCTTTACTTTTATAAAGTTTTAAAAATATTTTTCTTAAGATCTGGGTATTCTTTAAATCATGATCCGAATGTCTATGGTCTTCGTAGCTCTGTTAGGAATCTTGCTTGTATTCCCCTGTACAACACTCGTCTCTTCTTAAATTATTACTCTTCTGTAGCACCGCGTGTTTTTAATAAATTACCTATTGAATTAAGGCATTCTCAGAATATCTTATCGTTTACCAAAAAAGTAAAAAAATGGCTGTTTAATTACGACTTAAATGAGATCTATACTTTATCCAAGGTAATTGTATAGTGACTGCGCTCACCTTTTATTTAAACCCACTCCACTAAACCAAATTTAGTTTTATATATTATTTAACTACGTCCAGCTGAACTGATACTCGAAGCATTCGGCACTAGTTTTTACAGCTATAGAATGTTTCTAACCATTCATTCCCTGATGAAAAACACTTATAATTTACTTATTGTTCTTTTTTTCAAAATTGTTTCACGCTTAGTTATTCTTGTAAGTTAATTAAATTAAAATGAATATTGTATTAATTACCAATGGAATGAATAAAAAATTTAATCTATTTTTTTTTTAATTAACATTTTTTTCTTTGTGCACATCTATGGCACAGTACCTTTCAAATAACATAAGTTTCATTCTCCTCATTTCATAATAAATACTTAAAAAGTGTACCGAAACTTTTGATGTTCATGTATTAATATAATGATGGTGCTCAGTATTATCTGTCCTGATCATAAGTAACCTAGTAATTATTCAAATGTACAACCTTATAAATTATTCCAAACTAGGCAATAAGTAGTTAAATTTTTCTTTTCTCTATTAAGTTCAGTTAAAATTTTTAAATAGGTAGGTATATTTAAGTATTCAATTAAATGTGCACGAATATTTATATAAGCATGTATTATGTAATTATGTTGACTGTTATATGTATATGTTGTATTTAGTGTAAATGGTTATTTCTCTGTTTATAAAGTGTTAAGAAAATATATTTGTATGTCATGAAAGGTTAACTGTTCACTTACTTGTTAAATAAAATCCCTCTCCTCTCCATGGTCTGCGCACATGATGAACTCAGGAATCCAATTCTCCATGAACATGGATCACTCTTAGATAGTTATTATGTATTACCTTTTTTTTTCTTTGCTTAACACTCTAATTTATTTTTTTTTTTTTCGTTTTCTACTCGTATCTCTTTTTTTCCGACTTTCTTCCAGGCACTTTAAATTTTAGTTTTTCCTGCACACTTAGGTAAATATTTAAATATTTATAAGAATAGCGATTAACGAAAGAATTGAAAAAGTAGCCTAACTAAATATCGATATCAAATGGAAGAAGAGTAATCACTGAGCACTTTAGATAATACACGAGTCGTTGACGGGTTACACTGGCACTGGCTATGCTGAGTTGGGCAGACAGCGGGTATTTGCTTTTTCTGTATGTCTGCGGTCCGTTCTTTTTCGAAGATCATACCATTACACCACGATAACAGTGGTACGCTCTCTGAGAAATTTGGACTTTGGTGATGTGTTGGTAGAAGTATCCTGTTATCAATAACATTAAGTGGAGCCGGCATGCAAAAGTAGGCAATATCATCAGTGACGTCACTGCTGCCAATATGCCTCCGATATCGCCCTTTTGCAATGCACAAGTTCGAGACATTTGTTCGGGTTCGATCGGGGTATTGCTATTAAAAAATATGTGCGTGACTATGTAATGTATGCAAAGGGTCACACAAAGGGTCCTCCTTTCGTAAGAAGCTACGTTTGGTTGGGGTGAGCGTTTAGCCACACAATTTACTGGCGATTACCCCTTTGTGATTGGGATCGGGGTGGTAAAAAGCAGTATCATGCTAATATCCTCCGACCTGAGAGTGATATATTTATAACAACCGACTTCGATGAATGGAAAAGCAATATATATTAATTTTTATTTTTTTTCTTACCTCCTGTGAAAGAAAAATGGCTGGATATATGAGACCGAGAGTTTGGTTCACGCAAAACGTTGCACAGCAATGGGAAAAGAGGACCGGAAAGAGCTGCGCTCTCTTATATAGCCACGACCACGACATCCCGATATTTCTCCCCCTATTGCCAATAATATCAAGTCTCATTCTTAACGAAAGCTTAGGCAGAATACACATTCTTTTAGATCATCATTTTGGGACAAGTTAATTTTCGTAAGGGGTATATTACAAGTCCTTTCACCAAATTTCATGTCTCCGGTGACTCCTTTTTGGCGTTACAAATGTAATGGCAGAGTGAATATGACTTCCTGTGGAGGGTATAAAAAGACCGGGAAAAAAAAATTAAACTTAGCTTTCGGTATGCGTATCTTTTGATAGCGAAAAATGGTTTAATTTTTTACAAGTTTATATTTAGTGCCATTTGTACCGGTGTTTGTAATCAATACTTGCAAATGCATTTTGAAACATTTCCACAACAAAACAAAGTTATCATAAAATATTCTTATCTTAAGCAATCACCTAGGAAACTTACTTTTCAGTGGGTCCAACGAACACTTTTTATTCGGAATTGGGAAGTCAACTGTATACACAATAGTAGGTACAATATAACGAAGGATAATATTGCAAACGTATTGGCTAACATAAGACAAATTGACTTATTTTAAGATTAGATGGTATTTGATAGATATTTGAAATTGGTATTGTAACCAAATTTTTTTCTTTTTAGGGAAAACTACATTCAGAACCGCGCGCTGTCAGTACAATTATCAAACGTGAAGTAAATTATAATGTAAGAGGGAAATACATTCCAAGGTAAGCAACAGCAAAGAGTTAAACAAAAAAAAATAAAATTGACTCTCAGATCAGATCTCAGATGTCGGAAAAAAGCGTTCAGAGGAAAAACAAACAAAACCGCTAAGCACCGGCTTAAAATAAACGTTCTTATCACGTCCTTAATCCACTAAAGTCAAATATTTATATTTTATTTTATATTTAACTAATCTTCATAAGTTGATGATAAGTTGGTGAAGTTATAACCACCTTTAGCTTGAATAATAAATAATAGTTTTCTTGTAGACCATATACACATATCTACGTAATAAGCAATTTCGTTCTTAGTTCTAAAATGACTTTCATAATTATATTTAACAAGTAAAAGTGTTATCATCGGCCTAGCCGATGCTTTGATACCCTGCACTGCATGGACGCTATGGTGTTTTCAACGGAAAGAGAGACACATGGGTCTAATATTGGTTTTGTATGGGAGGTACCAAAACTACTTGACCGGCTTAGCCCATTTTTAAAACCAACCTAACTTTCCGACCATGTAAAAAAACACTAGTTATGAGAGAGACGCGAGAAGCCTCGGGTAATGATTTCCCTCAAACGGAAACCAGACCTGGAACGTCAACGGTCAACGAATTAAGAGTATGTACCTGGAACGTGCGAACGCTGTACACCCCAGGTGCTACTCAAAAACTTGAGTCTGTCCTCACGCGGTACGAGGCAGATATTACCGCGAGGAGATACGATGGATAATATCAGGTATGATGAAAAGAAAAAATTGCGATATTTATTACAGCTGCCATAAAAGATTGCATGTATTAGGATGCGGATTCGTCGTGGGAAATCGGCTTAGGACAAAAGTTATTGACTTTAAGCCGATAAGTGATCGCCTAGCTGTGATCTGTGGGTTATAATTTGGTACATACAACTCTAATATAACTATCAATTTATTTCCTAAGTATTGCAGTAACATTGTCACATCCCACATTGTAAGTTGTAACCAAAATAGCCGCATTTCCCCTCATATTTTGCAACAAGTCTGTTGTATTTGTGTTTTACTTAGGTTATTTTTTGTTAAATGATAGTTTTTATTACGTTGTTTCAACGAAAATATGTTGCATTCATTTAACGTAACTGTTGAGTTGTATGAAAAATGTTTCTATAAACATTCGGGAAGTTTTAAATAAGTTATTATTATAATGCTTTTTGAGTCTACATGTAGACAAACAAATTATGAAGTATAAAAGCAAAGGTGAATGCATTCGATTTGAAAGGCATTAATATCTAAAGCATGTTATATTGGAAGTTCGAATTTGCTGCGATTTTTGACCAAAATCTTCCAACGAATACTACTTTTGTCACAAACATTTATATTTTAGTTCCGGAAAATTCACGCGCCTTCAAAAAAGTGTTAAATAGAAGAAATGTTTAAAAATCAGAATATATTAAAATTTGTATATAAGCTTCAAAATCGCAAAAGACTTGTAGAAACAAGTTTTAATATACCCTCTATATCAGTTTCTATTAAACTGAATTGTAGAAACTATGTTATGTATTGGGAAAATTTAAAGGTATTTTTCGCATCTTAAAATAGGGGGTTAATGCGTACAGAAAATGGTGAAAAATATGGCGGTTGTTACATGAAACTTTATGAAAACATGAATCATTATTACAACTTTAATTTTTGTTTGAAATGCTATTGAAATTAAGGTACAACAAAATAAGAACTGAATGTTAGCAAACTGTTGTTTCCATATTTATTATAACATCATTATAATTGAAAATAAGCTTCAATAGCATTATAACTTCTTTGTAACTTACTTTGGTTTGGTCGAACCATTATAGTCACTGTTGCCAAACATTCTCAGAAAAATTTAATATAAGATATAACCAGGAAATATAAATAGCACGGCTGTGTTACAGTTAAAATAAATGATTATCCTCGTCAGTTATCTGTCATTATCGAGGTGAGTACACTGTAAGCAATATTTTTCAAAAATCTAAGTTCAATTAAACTTTTTAACTTACATTTGATTGCTTACTTATATGTTGAGTTTTAAATGATGAAACTACATATCAGTGCTATTTTGCCTCTTCGAGGATAAAAAACCTGATCTGACTTGTTCAACATATTTTTTAATTGCGAATCCTCTACGTGGAACAATATTACATTCGAGGTTATATCTTGTTTTTGTGCATTGAAGTAACATTTTCTGGAATATAGAATTATTGCGGAAAGCTGATTTGGCAACGCTGAGTACAACTACTTGATGTTGTGAAGTATGTTAAGTTATAATGAAGTTAACGTCATGAAACTTGTCGCTGACATTTCGATTTTCTCATCAAAATCATTATAAGAAATTAAAAATGATCTCACTACTCAGCAGTGATTGACGACGACTGAAGCTAATAATTCCAAAATGCGTTAGAATAGCTATCATAATAATGAAACATATTTGACTTTTTAATATAGGATTCATTGTAAGAACATATAAAATACATAGCAATGACTTTAAGTTTCTTTATTTATATAAAATTCTATAAACGTAATTTGTACATAATAAAAACTTTACGACTTTTGATTGTAATTAAGTTACTTCATTGTTAAAATTCTGTTATATAAAAGTTTCATGGACTTTTTAGTTAGAGGTACCCAAAATGAAAATTTACTAAATGTTACTGCAATATATTACCAACCTGTTTAAAACTCTAACTTAAGAACTTTTATGAAACTACTTTCAAACATCCCCCTTTTTTGTAAACAAATTTAAAACTTTAAAAAACGTATTTATAACATTGCGAATGACAAAGTTACAATTAGTCCATCATAACATGAATACAACTGATATAGAACGGATTTTGTTACAGATTACTTAAATATAACAGAAATACAATCGAAGTTTTGTTGCAAATCACAATCTGTGCTATTCGGGATGACCTCCTAGATGGATCCCACGGAGCCTGTCCGGAGTACGATGTCAAAGTTGTGCTCGGGGACTTCAATGCTAAAGGAAAGGTAAACATCTTTGGCGGGTTAGTTGGTAAGCACAGAATCCACAAAACGACCACAGACAACGGTTACCGACTAACTGACTTCGCGGCAGCTCGTAATACGGTGATAAGTAGCACTAGGTTTCCAAGGCTAAGGATCCATACAGCAACCTGGCGCTCTCCAGATGGTCGAACCGCCAACCAAATCGACCATGTGCTAATCGACGCGAGGCACGCATCCAACATCCTCAACGTGCACACATTCCGCGGGGCAAACGTCGACTCTGACCATTTTCTTGTTGCGGCTAAGTCCAGAGCTCGACTATCCAACGAGAAGAAGCTGCGTTCCGCCCAGAATAAGAAATTCGACGTTGGACGCCTTAGCACACCTGGAGTAGCCAGAGTCTACAAAGAGCGCCTGAGTGAGAAACTCTCCGCAGTGCATTCACCTACCACAAATGCCAACACCCAGTGGTCCCAGTATCGCGACATCATCAAAGAGGTAGCCGAAATCACCTTAGGGTACCAGCCAGCCCAGAGAAAGAGCCCGTGGTATGATGATAATTGCGTACGCAGGAAAACGGTGACAGAAGATGCACATATGAAGGAGCTGCAGCGCAAAACAGGGGAAGAGTATCGAGCCAGGAGGAGAGAGGAGAAGAAAATCCTGCGTAGAAAGAAGAGGGCCTACGCAGTCTCCCAGCTCAAGGAGATCGAAGAGTCCCGCGAACGAAGCAACATCCGGAAGTTCTACAAGAAAGCCAAACAACTGGCTGCTGGCTTCAAGACCGGAACGCAGGCTCTTCGAATCAGTGATGGAAACCTAGTCACCGAAGCGCAGGGAATGGTAGATGTGTTTATGCAGCATTTCCAGCAGCTGCTATATGGGCATCAGGTAGAGAGAGTGATAGGGCAAGAAGAGAACCCACGTCCAGTCAATGAAGATCCAGTTCCACCACCCAGTATAGAAGAAGTTGGCTTAGCAATAAAAAAGCTAAAGAACAACAAGATCCTATCCTCCCGGCAGATCGACTACAGACCAAATTTTCACACTGAGGCAAATCCTGGAAAATACCAATGAATTTCAAGTTGAGACTCACCAGCTATTCATCGAGTTCAAAGCCGCATATGATAGCATTCATCGTCAGGAGCTTTATGTGGCGATGGCCAATTTCGGGATCCCGGCAAAACTGATCCAGCTATGTAGCGTGACGCTGGAGAACACCCGCTGCAATGTGCAATTTTGAAGTACTAGTTCCTCCGAGCTATTCCAAACATGCACCGGATTTCGGCAAGGATACGCACTATCATGTGACTTCTTCGTGGTAAATGAGGACAAAACTAAGTACATGCTATCAACAAACAAACAAGCATCTGTCCACAGCCTAGGATAGAACGTCACTATTGATAGCAACAATTTCGAGGTAGTTAAGGAATTTATCTACCTCGGAGTAAACATGAACTCCACAAATGACATCCTAGTGGAGATCCGGCGAAGAACTACCATAGGAAACCGCTGCTACTTCGGTTTGGCAAAACAATTGAGTTCAAAACTCCTAACTCGAAGCACAAAATGTATGCTTTACAGAACCCTTATCCTGCCAGTTCTGCTTTATCGCGCCGAGTGCTGGACGATAAGCAAGAAGGGAGAGCTGATACTGGGCTTCTTCGAAAGAAAAATCCTTCAGCGGATTTTTGGTCCTGTGTTCGAGGTGGGCGAATGAAGGAGAAGATACAACCGCGAACTCTATGAGCTGTACCAAGATGTGGATGTAGTCCAAAAGGCCAAAATACGTCCACTACATTGGCTCGGCCACATCGACCGAATGCACAATAATGCTCCAGCTAAGAGGATCTTCGAATCCCAGCCGCCAGGTTCGAGACGACAAGGAAGACCGAACCTACGTTTCAAAGACCAAAGCTTTCGCGGATGCCAGAGCGCTTGGTCTGGATAACTGGAAGCAGCGTGCCCGGGATCGCAGAGGATGGAAGGCTGCAGTGTCTCAGGCAGAGACTCTCCACGGGTCGGAAGCCCGTTAAGTAAAGTAGGTAAGTACGAAGATAAAAAGAAGTCCTTTCACCTAACTTCATTTGCTTAGGTTGTTTCCTTTGGACGCTATCGTGTTTTCAACGGAAAGAGAGACACATTGGTCCAATATTGATTTTGTATGGGAGGTACCAGAACTACTTGACCGACATAACCCATTTTTAATAGCAAATTGATGACGATATAAAGAAGTCCTTTCACCAAACTTCATTTGCTTAGGTTGTTTCCTATGGACGCTATCGTATCGTCAACAGATGGAGAGACACATGGGTCTAATATTGATTTTGTATGGGAGGTAACAGCACTACTTGACCGACATATTCCATTTTTAATACTGACCTAACGAAGATGAAAAGAAGTCCTTTCACCAAACTTAATTTGCTTAGGTTGTTTCCTTTCGACGCTATCGTATCTTCAATAGACGGAGAGACACATGGGTCCAATATCGTTTTTGTATGGGAGGTACCAGAACTACTTGACCAACACAATTCATTTTTAATACCTACCTAACAAAGATAAAAAGAAGTCCTTTCAATAAACTTCATTTGCTTAGGTTGTTTCCTTTGGACGCTATCGTATCTTCAATAGACGGAGAGACACATGGGTCCAATATTGATTTTGTATGGGAGGTACCAGAACTACTTGAAAGACATAGCCCAATTTTAGTACTCTTAGACGACGATAAAAGTAAGTCCTCTCACAAAATTTCAATTGCCTAGGTAGATTCTTTTCGACGCTATCGTGTTTTCAACATTATGTTTTCTAATATTAGTTTTGTATTGGAGGTACCAGAACTACTTGACCGACATAGCTAGTTTTTAATATCAACCAAACGGCAATAAAAAGAAGTAACTTCACGAAATTTCATTCGCCTGTGTCAATTTCTTCGGGCGATATCGTGCTTTTAACAGACGGACTGACGGACAAAGATGAGGTGGCAGCGGAGAGAAAGCCGAATTTATTGAATGTTGATCGTGTGATTACTAGAAGTGGGGGTGAGGCTAAAGGGGGAGAACCAAGCGTTTGTAATGCACAGCTAGTGAAAGATAGTGAAATAAGTGACAATAATTTGTACCTTGATTCTGGGGCCAGCGATCATAAGACCTATCGAAATGATTGGTTCACAATCCAATCCACATTTTATGTTCGGCGGTGACCTAGTATCCGAAACGGATTTTTTCGGACGTGTGTCTAACGCTTGTTCTGGTGTCACGTAATTATATTGTGTTGTAGGGTTAATGTGTGGAGTAGGTTGATTAGCAAATTGTGGATTGCCTAATGAGATACTAGTCGGATAACTTTGGAAGTTTCCATAAGGTATGTTGAGCCTTTGGTTAAATTGGCTTTGAGTGTTACAAATACTACTATATTGCATAGAATGTAAGTTAGGATTAAAATTATTTGTTAAACCATACTGTTGGCATAGAAGAAGAGATGTTTTGGTTCTCAAATTATGAATCATTTCCTACTCCAATTGATAATAGAGTTGGAAGCGGACATTAAATATTAATGTTGCGCTCAGCAATATATCGCCAGTCGAGAAATTTAGGGGCCAATGCTCGCTATCATAAGCAAACGAGTTTGTTGTGATAGCTCAGCATTGTTTCCCAACCAATGCCAATGCACTCACAAAGCATAGTTGCAATTTGGCGTTTGTTGGGCAACAATGCAGTTTGATAGGATGGTTCAGCATTGTTGCCCCATCGATGTTATTGCCCTCTGGTATGACACAGCAACGACGGCATGCTGATTGGGCGAAATGACCCGAAAGTCCCAAACAGACCGATAGGTAAGCGACGAGTCGGTTTTCGATACTGGACGCGAAGCGTTACAACAATTTTGGCGCAGCCGGTAGGATTGAACGTGGTCGCGATTACTTTAAAATTAGATTTTTTTTTTGTAATCTGTGTAAAATTAATTGTATCTGTGTAAAATTAATTGTGAAGCATTCTCCGCAAAAACAAATAACGCAAATACCTTTCAATCCTCATCTTCTTCGTCTTCGTCATCTTTATCGTTGACCTTGCATTATCTCATTTTTATACCCTCCACAGGAAGGTATATTCACTTTGCCCATACATTTGTAACGCCAAGAAGGAGTCACCGGAGACCTCATAAAGTATATATATTATGAATCAGGATCACATTCTGAATCGATTTAGCCATGTCCGTCTGTCTGCCTGTCTGTCTGTCTGTCTGTCTGTCTGTCTGTTGAAAGCACGATAGCGCCCAAAGTAATTGACGTAGGTGAATGAAATTTTGTGAAAGGACTTCTTTTTATCGGCGTCAGGTTGGTATTGAAAATGGGCTATGTCGGTCAAGTAGTTCTGGTACCTCCCATACAAAACCAATATTGGACCCATATGTCTCTCCGTCTGTTGAAAGCACGATGGCGCCCAAAGTAATCGACGTAGGTGAATGAAATTTGGTGAAATCACTTCCTTTTATCGGCGTCAGGTTGGTATTGAAAATGGGCTTTGTCGGTCAAGTAGTTCTGGTACCTCCCATACAAAACCAATATTGGACCCATGCCTCTCTGTCTGTTGAAAGCACGATAGCGCCCAAAGTAATTGACGTAGGTGAATGAAATTTGGTGAAAGGACTTCTTTTTATCGGCGTCAGGTTGGTATTAAAAATGGGCTATGTCGGTCAAGTAGTTCTGGTACCTCCCATACAAAACCAATATTGAACCCATGCCTCTCTGTCTGTTGAAAGCACGATAGCGCCCAAAGTAATTGACGTAGGTGAATGAAATTTGGTGAAAGGACTTCTTTTTATCGGCGTCAGGTTGGTATTAAAAATGGGCTATGTCGGTCAAGTAGTTCTGGTACCTCCCTCACAAAACCAATTTTGCATGACTTGTATGCAGTGGAGGGTATCAAAGCATCGGCCAGGCCGATGATAACACTTTTACTTGTTAGTAATTGAATCTGTGTGATTGTGGTAGCAGTTACCCTGTACGTTGATTATTATAGTTGGAAAAGACAAAAGAAAAATATATTAACGCCATTTGCTAGTTTACAAAACGAATACAAATCAAGGGTTGCTGCTCATAACTTCCGGATTGTGTGAAAAAGAAAAAATAGTCTACAACAACAACGCAGGTAAGTATTATTTGTATTGTTTATAAAAAAAATTTGCTTGCATTCAAGGTAGTGGGTTTCGAGCATCTTAGGGATTTTCCTTTCTCGTTTTTTGTTTCTTCGCTCTCTCTCTTTTTTTTTTTTTTGTCTTTTGCTAACCTTGTATGGAGGTGTAATGTTGGCCGGTCCTGGTGCCAACTTACTAACTTCTTTACTAAAGATTACCACTAGCTTTGGCTATTGCGCCTTGAGCTAAGACCTTTGGCAGTTGCCTGCACTCAAGGTGGGGATAACAATCTACAACGCAATACAATAGTTCGGGCTCGCAAGCCAAATAAAACAGTTGTATGCCTTGGTGGTTGGTAAAGAAGTCCTCCTTTATTTAAACTCATGTGACTTATATAGTGACAAAAATATGTTATCGAATATCCACTTCGATATCGATACCCCGATATTTTGCCTTATCAGCATAATGTGCGTGACGAGGGTAAACGACCAAATACTTCAAGTGTTTCGGGTTAACTTGCGTCCAATGCTTAGTTGACATATTTAGTGTTCGCAAATGAACCCTGATCGTACCCTCGATCCAGCATTGCATATACATACGTTTGTAAATATATTCGTTTGCCTTCATGCACCGAGTGTGCCATCAGAGTAATATGACTCTCTTTTTAAATTGTTCACTCCATGAGTGTCTGTATGTCGTTCATATCACTCTGATGTTTGAAGCAAATGCAAATGAATGTGACGAGTTCTGGGCATCAAGTATCGAATTAGATTTTGATATTCTTAATTGCTTTCGGCAATTAGTTAAGTGGCCGCTGGTGCGATCCCTTCACACCACCCTTCCTGGGGAAAAAGGAGAAATCATGCTGTTGGCGTACAATTTTTGTTTTTTTATTATTAATAAGCCACAAGTTTTGGTGGTTACAATGGTTGATGCGCACTGCGCAGAGTGCAGAAGAACAAAAGGAAACAAGAGAGGTCCGAAGCGCATTGTCCGGGTATATATACATGTGTATAGAATAGAGGTGTGTAACTTTAGTGGAGGTGCGGCCATGCGATCTATGGCCGAAATTGTACTAGCTTACAAATTTCGCTAGTCGGCCATAGATGGCATTAACATTACCGGCCCCCTTGGCGGATAGCCGCCAACAAATAGAAAAAAAAATACAATATTACCAATATAATAACTTAATTCTAAAAGGTGAGTTCATTAATTCAGTGCATAGTTCTGGATAAAAATACGACAAAAAATTCATTGAAGAATGGTATGAAAGATACATTTATAACTGTTCATTCACGTAGTAAGAGTTTATAGAGACTCCCTCTAAAACGATTAGGAAGCAAATGTTCCATTATTTAGTTGATTATTTTTTATTTTGACATACAGGGTAGAATGCGTTTTAGTGATGGTTAAGCAGCGGGTAAGACGCAAAGTTTTACGATAGGTCGAGTTACTTCCCCATATTGAGTTTTAATAGTTGCTACGCGCACCCTTCCATCGGTCCCCGGAGATATCCTAACAACTCGTCCCAGCCGCCACTCAGTAGACGGTAGATTTTCATGTTTTATCACAACGAGGTCATCTACCTTAACGTTTTCTTCAGAAAATTTCCATTTGTAGCGTTTGTGGAGCTCCTTTAAATATTCGTCTTTCCATCGACGACAGAACTGTTGGTGGAGACATTTGAGCTTCTCCCAACGGTTAATTAAAGAAAGTGGGCTTACTTCGCGTTCCGGTTCAGGAAAAGTCAACAATGGACTACCTCGAAGGAAGTGACCTGGAGTTAAGGCCAAAAGATTAGATGGATCGTTTGACATCGGGGAAATAGGACGGGAATTAAGACAGCTCTCTATGCGCGCTAACAGCGTAGAAAACTCCTCAAAGGTGAATTTATGTGACATCGCAAGTTTCCGAAAGTGGGTCTTAAAACTTTTCACGCCGGCCTCCCATAAACCGCCCATATGGGGCGCACCGGGTGGAATGTAACTCCAACTTAAGCCCTGAACGCTATACCTTTTGGTAGTTTCATTTGATATGGTCGCTAGGAATTTTTTGAACTCCCGTTGCAGGATCGCGCCTGCACCGATGAAATTAGTCCCATTGTCTGAGAAAACTCTGGTGGGTAGCCCTCTTCTAGCAACAAACCGGGCAAAGGCTGCAAGAAACACTTCGGATGATAAGTCGCTGGCGGCCTCTAGATGGATAGCCTTTGTTGAGAAGCAGACAAACACGCAAGCGTATCCCTTAGAAACTCGACAACCCCTTCCGCTAAAGCTCTTGAGAGTAAATGGACCAGCAAAATCGATCCCTGTATAGGTGAAGGGTGGTGAATAGGTACATCTTTCTGGTGGTAGAGCGGCCATTAGTTGTGTACGTAATTGTTTTTTATGGACAGCACATGTCTTACATTGTCGAATGCAGGCCTTTATTAGATTTTGTAGTTTTGGAACCCAAAAGGCTTGCCTGACCACTCGAAGCATAAGCGCATTACCACCATGAAGAGTGATATCATGAACAAATTGAACAAGTAATCTCGTGAAGTGAGAGGTGTAAGGTAGAATAATTGGACTACGTTCATTAAAAGTGAGGTTTGCATTAGAAAGTCTTCCACTTATGCGTAGAAGTTGGTTCGAGTCCAGGGATGGATTTAGGGATAACAGTGAGCTCTTGGTAGAAATTATGCGACCTTCGGATAGCGCTGTGTATTCCTTAGGGAAATAAAACCTTTGTGAGAGCAAAACCAATCGCGCCTTTACAAAGGTTATCTCCTTTTGAGCCAGGTTGGATGTGTCTTGACTTGGAGCAAAAACGTCGGAATATGTTTTATGTAATCGAGAGAAAAAACGAAAGACATAAGTCAGAACACGCAAGGCTCGAGGAAGCGAGGAGAATCTTTCCAAAATATCTTCGGGACTATACTGAACTACAAAGGAAGTGGCTTTCATTTCCAGCTCCGCAGCAGGCGGAAATATCGGAAGGCTCTTTGGCCAATGCTCTTGGGGTTCTCGCAACCACGATGGGCCGTTCCACCATAACGGATTGCTAAGCAACTTATCGGGACAGATCCCTCTGCTCGCGATGTCGGCCGGATTATCATTTGACTTTACGTGCCGCCAGGGGATATTCCCTATATTGTCGATTATTTCGCTTGTCCTGTTGGCCACAAAGGATTTCCACGAGCTTGGATGCTTGGTTAACCACGCGAGGACTATGGCCGAATATGTCCATAAAAAAGTTTCATAACTTTCGACCGGAAGATTTGGAAGATAGGCTTTGATGAGTTGCGAAAGGAGTACCGCTCCGCACAGTTCAAGGCGGGGCACCGACACTGGTTTAATTGGCGCTACTTTAGATTTTGCGCAGAGAAGGTGAGTTCGGATAGTTCCGTCGGTATTATTAATCCGCACGTACAGTGCTGCAGCATATGCCAGTTCCGATGAATCACAGAACCCGTGAAATTGCAATCGCGAGGTCGGACAGTACTCGACCCAGCGTGGTATTTGAAGCTGATTAATGTCCGGTAGTGCAGTTACAAATGATTTCCATTTAGTAAGACTACTCAACAGTAGTGTCTCATCCCAATCCGTCTTTTCCACCCAGATGCGCTGCATCAACATTTTCGCAACAATGACTACTGGGGCCAGCCATCCTGCGGGGTCAAAAAGCTGTGCGATTTGAGAGAAAACTTCTCGCTTGCTTGGAGTCATTGACAGTCGGATTTCTGGCGCACGGAAGTAAAAATAGTCTTCTTTAGCATTCCATCGGATCCCCAGTGTTTTAGTGGTGCTATCCTTATCGAATTCCAGGAAGTGCTCACTTAAAACATGGTTTGGCGGAAAGTGATCGAGAAGTGATGGATTATTTGAAGTCCATTTGCGTAAAGGAAAGCCAGCCGACTCCAACATCTCTAGAAGCTCTGTTTGAGCTCTCTTAGCGGTTTTCAGATCATGCGCCCCGGAGAGCACATCATCGACGTAGAACTCAGACGACACGATTTGTGAGGCGAGTGGGTACAGGACCTGACTATCCTTAGCTAATTGCAACAAGGTTCGGATCGCTAAATAGGGGGCGCAATTGACCCCGAATGTGACTGTCAGCAATTCATAATCGTCTATAGTAGCACTGGGTGAGCTTCGAAATAAAATTCTTTGGAATGACGTATCATCCGGGTGAACCAGTATCTGCCGATACATCTTCTCTATATCGGCATTGAAAACGAATTTATAAAACCTCCAACGGATAATTAAAGAGGTAAGATCACGTTGCAGAATTGGCCCTGGGTAAAGGATGTCATTTAAACTTGTACCACTGGAAGAGGCACTTGAAGCGTTGAACACGACGCGAAGCTTCGTTGAAACACTCTCAGGCTTCAGCACAGCATGATGCGGGAGATAATAGGAAGCTACAGTACCGCTCTTGATTATTTCAGAGTCGTTAACTTCGCGCATATGACCCAGCGTAAGATACTCAGTTACTACCTTCGAGTAGTGTGTTCGGAGAACCGGGTTTTTCGTGAAATGCTTTTCGGTCCGTAAAAACTGCCGTAAGGCGATGTTTCTTGAAAACCCCAACTTGGGTAACGATGCGTTGGATTTAAATGGCAGTCTAACCACATATCGGCCATCAGGGCGTCTAGTGGTGGTCCTTTCGTACAACTCTTCGCACACCTGATCCTCAGCAGAAAGAATCTGTTTACGATTCGGAATTTCTTCCAGCTCCCAAAACTTTCGGATCTGTTCATCTAACGCGGGAGGCTGCGAGTCCGCTACAAAAGTGCTGAATGTATTCGCGGCAGACGGGATAGGTCCTGATAATACCCACCCAAAAATGGTATTTTGTGCGACAAGCGAGTTAGAAACTCTTTGCAGACCATCTCGGACAATTGCCGGATAGAGGTCTGCCCCGATAAGCAGATCGATTTGAGAAGATTTATCGAAGGTTGGGTCGGCTAGTCGGAGGCAATCAAGTTGCGAGTGGTCAATTAACGAAAACGAAGCGCTTGGTAGATTATTTGTTATCTTACGCAAAACGATTGCTTGAGCAGATATAGGGTTGGCTTCATTCTCTCCATTGCGGATAGAGAAAGCGCATAGTTTTTTCGAGGTTGCTGCATGAGCTGCAGTGATGCTGGAGATCGATATGTTGATTGGCGAAGTCGGTAGATTTAAACGCCTCTGAACCGATTCGGAAATAAAGGATACTTCAGATCCCGGGTCAATCAGTGCGCGTACCAAATGGTTTGAATCATTGCCAATGATGTTAACCAAGGCAGTGGCAAGCAATACTCGTCGTTGCGTAGAAGCAAAATGTGCGCGATTGTATGTCTGCGGCACGAATTCTGGAGAAGTGGACTGTAATTGAGAAAGGGCGCAAGGTTCCGCCGCAATAGCAGCTGCCGATGTACTCGGAGTCTGCACGTTGGGAGACAGTGAGGGGATAGCGGTATTCGTATTTATATGCAATAGGGAATGATGACGCTTTTTGCAAGTATTGCAAGTGAACTGGCTGGTGCAAGTTCTGCTCTTGTGGTTTACTGAGAGACAGTTTTCACAAATGTTATTTTGCCGAACAAACTCGATTCTAGAAGGCACTGCCATTGCTATAAATTGAAAGCACTTGCGTATCGCATGTTTACCGGAGCAAAGCCGGCAAGCAAAGTCTTGGCCTTTAAAATGAAATGTATTTACACGGGTTTTAGCTGAAACGTTGGGCTTATGAGCTTTCTCTCGTTTATCACCGGTCGTAGAAGACGTTACGTCAGATATAGTTTCCAGAACCTGAAAACGAGCACTTAAGAAATGGTCAAGTTGCTTCCACGTTGGGACTTCAGTCGGGTTTGGTATGGATTGTTCCCATAACGCGAGTGTAGTGGCTGGTAGGCGATTTGAACAAGCAAAAACTAGAATAGGATCCCAGCTATCGACGCAGACACCATGAGCCTTTAATGCGGCAATGCAGTCGTTAATATGTCGTTGCAAGTTTATAATCCCCTTGGATGATTCCTCGGGGCACGTTGGAAGATTGAGCAACCGCTTGACCTGGTTGTTCACCAGTATGCGCTTATTCTCATAAGTGGAGCGCAAAGATTCCCAGGCAAGGTCAAAACTATTGTTCGTTAAGGGGAACTTGCTGATAATGCTAAAGGCTTCCCCTCTTGTCTTGGACCGGAGATGAAAGAGCTTCTCGACCGCACCCAGCTTGGGATGGTTAATGTAAATCGCATCAAACATATCTTTAAATGATGGCCACGAAAGATAATCTCCATAAAAGATTTCAGTATCGCAGGGTGGCAATTTAATGCAGTGTGAAGTTGATTTATTGGTATATGACATACTTGCATTTGGACTTACAACTGGACTTAAAACAGGGTCAGCAGATAGCTTATCCTCGTGTTCCAAGAGCAAGCCGAGACATGAAATGTAGGTCTCGTTTGATAATCTGTACTTGGATTCGAAAACCTCGCTATTAAATGCCTCATCATCGTCGGCCCCTTGACGAGCACAGTCCGCGTATTTAACCTTGACTTCTACCCACAAAGCTTTTAACTCGATCTTTCGAGCTGTTAATGTGGTCGAGGTATGCTGCTTTTCTGGTATCTCACGAATTGTGGCAGCATATTTGACCAATTGATCAGCCGCATGGATGAAATCAACTACAGTGGTCATATTAGTTTTAATGGAAAATTAGTGTGACTTAATCACCTCAGAGATTTCAAGCAACCAGCACTAAATGATAGAACAAATGGTTTTTCCCACAACTTATTTAAGAGTGTAAATAAAAAGAAGCATAAAAAAATGCTTACGATTTGTTAACCCAGGCTTTGACCACGTGAGAGGCAATGTTAAAAACCCAATAGTGAGTCATAAGTAAATGAAGAGACCAAAAAAGCAAAAGCATGGATTGGTTGAGACTTGTTCATCAACGCGGCGAACACGCGATTATAAAATACCGTACAGAAAGCCTTATCCCGTTAAAACAGAAACTCTTTATTGCGGTTATCCCCAGAGACACGATGGAAGCACACAATCATTAAGACATCCTATATAAAATTTGTTTCACAAAAAGATCCGCGTAAGTATATAAAAAAAAGGAAAAGTACCCCAAACTCAATCGGTAACACTTTCCGTCAACTTCAGCAAAAAGTATTAAAGTCTTATCAAAAAACCCGTCGGCAACACTGACTCAAAACCAAAACATAATATGTAAAAAACGAAATCCTCATGACGCAATCTCATATATATATATATCACATATGTATCGAAATAAGTCCCGCTAAACTACAGTTTAAAGGTTTTTTTTTTTTTCTTTTACCTGAATGAACGGTTGTCTATGAATACGTATATTTGTATTAAACTCTTATTTTTTATTTTTTTTTTTAAAGGCACTGAATTAATGATACACACCTGGTACTCCTGGGGGTTGATGATAACGATGTCCAAATGTTCTCGATGGTGGATGCAGTTGCAGCAGCGTTGTTGTTGTATGCTGGTTTCTTTACTTCTGGTATTCCTGGGGTTGATGATGAGGGTTGTTTTGATGATGATGTCCGAATCTTTTCGTTAGTGGCTGCAGTTGCAGCAGCGTTGTTGTTGTGCGTTTTTGCGGTGATGATGCAGTCAGCTTGAGTAGAGAGTGTCCCACATCTCCGAGTAAGCTTCGCCTTGTGGCGATTTTTGGTGGTCGTAGGAATAGCGTTTATTACGAGCAGGCACTGATTTGTATTTCGTTTCCTGGATTGAAACGATTAATCACAAATTGCTGTCGCCGCTGAATCCTTTGTTACGACGAAAAAAATGGCGAAGTTCTTGGTTGGGGACACCGTAACTGCGAAGCACGCCGCTTGAATAAATTTCGTTTCAGCACGTTTTATTTTCCCACTTTGTTCTTAGCTTTTAAGTTTTATTTTATAATTTTTTTTCCTCTGACGGACCAAATGTTGGCGTACAATTTTTGTTTTTTTTATTATTAATAAGCCACAAGTTTTGGTGGTTGATGCGCACTGCGCAGAGTGCAGAAGAACAAAAGGAAACAAGAGAGGTCCGAAGCGCATTGTCCGGGTATATATACATGTGTATAGAATAGAGGTGTGTAACTTTAGTGGAGGTGCGGCCATGCGATTTATGGCCGAAATTGTACTAGCTTACAAATTTCGCTAGTCGGCCATAGATGGCATTAACACATGCTGTAACTTGATTTCTTCTTTTACGCGTCACTTGTACAATAAGGGATCTACTGGTTTGTTTGCTATTGCTTTGAATTACGTTATTGTTTGTTCATATTTTTATACAGTCTTATTTTGTTCTTTTCGTTACATAGTACATATTATTATAATATGGAAACCTTTGTTGTTTTTCTTTATTGTAGGTTGTAGCTCACATTTCTTAGGTATTATTTAATATTTATTTTTAACAACATTTAACGGATGTATTAATGGACACTTGGTACATTGGTATTCATATATTTCTTATTGCAAAATTTTTTTTTTCTTTTTACAAGTTTTGAATGTATACGAAATTTTCTTATTCTCCAAAATTTTTTTTATTCTCCAAAATTTTAAAAGTTTTGAATTGAATCGTAATACGAAATTTTCTTATTCTTCAAAATTGCTCATTTATATGACAAAACTACGAAATGTCTTAAAAGTTATATATTTATTTTGGTTTTTGTTTTTCTTTTATTATTACAAATTTCTTAAGAGTTTCCTTAAGATTATTACAGTATGTCTTAAAAGTTATTTTTCTATTACAATTTATCTTTCTTACAATTTGCTTTAATATGTACACATATAATTTCTTAAGTCGGTTTTTATGAACTTTAGTTCTCTTACCTTCGTACTTTGTTAAATGGGATCTAATTTTCTTCTGTTTTCATTTCTTAACAAGACTAAACTACCTACTTCGAAACTAGTTGGTTTACTTCGGGTTTTCCTATCGTAATCAGCTTTTCTATCATTTTTTCTTTCTACAAGTATATCCTAGCGTCCCTATGAGCGATTTGTAATCTTTGTCTCAACTCAATTACGTAATCTTCATAATTGTACCTTGGGTCTACCTGTTTGGTTAAGTTTGATGGTAACGTACATTGTCGTCCGAATACTAATTCAAATGGGGTATACCCCGTTTCAGCATGTACTGCGGTGTTATAACAAAACACATAATAAGGTAACCAAGTACACCAATCTGTATGTTTTTCAGACACATAGCTCCTGAGGTATGCTCCGAGAACTTTATGGGAGTTTTCTAATGCTCCTATGCTTTCGTGATGGTAAGCCGTGGACTGCATTTGTTCTATTTTTAGTAGTTTACACATATCCTTAAAGATTTTGTTAATAAATTCGGTTCCTTGGTCAGATGCTATTGTTTATGGAACTCCATATTTAAGGATAAAGCATTCTACTAGTCCTTTGGCTACTGTGCTAGCTTCTTTATTAACGATTGGAATTGCTTCAGTGAATTTAGTCAGCTCGTCTTGTAAGGTTAGTATGTATTTATATCCGTTTATGGACTCGTCTAGTGGACCTACTAAATCTTGATAGATCTTGTCGAAACTTGATTCGGCTGTTGATGTTATCTCCATGGGCTGCTTTTTAGGTGTAATATGTTTATTCTTCTGACAAGTGGGGCAACGCTTAACATAAGTGGCTATATCATTTTTCATTCCTGTCCAGAAATATTTTCTTTTTATATTCTTAAGCATGCGGTTTATTCCGGCATGTCCACTTGTTGGTAACAGATGATAATCGTTGAGCAATATTTTATTTTTGTGAGGATTATTAATTTCAATACATTTCTCAATTAGGTGCACCTTTACATTACTTTCTTTAAATAATTGTCCTAAGATTTTGGTTAACTCGTGAATTTTATATTCTCGACGGCCGTCTGCGAGTTTTTTAATTTCTTCTTTCGTAATGTATAATTTATTAATAGATAATGGTCCGCAGATTCTGTGCACGTCCCGCGACATTTTGCCAAATGATGCCGATCGGTCTGTTGTGCCCTCCTTGGACCTTCTTAGGAGTATACAATTCTTCTCTGGGATGTATGCCAAAACGTTGTTGGATCCCAGGATTATATTAGTATCTTTTATTTGATACTCTTCGTCCTCGAAACTGTTACATATTTTAAGCTCAATAATTTTATTCTCATGCTCTGGCGGTCGGAGTAGTTCTGTGATGACGCGATTGTTTTCTTCGCTTTCGGTTTCTGGTCCTTGATTTGAGATTTCTTTACTGGATTGTGACCTTGTGATTACACATATGTGGAGTTGTTTGAGCTGATCAGTGTCAAATATTATACGACTTAGTGCGTCAGCTGTACAATTATCTTTTCCGGGTGTGTATTCGATGTAGAAGTTGTATTCTTCCAGTAGTAGTCTAAATTTAGTCAATCTACTTGAAGGTTCTTTCAGGGAGAAAAGGTATACTAAAGGTCTGTGGTCTGTTATAATTTTGAATTTTCTGCCAAAAAGATATGGTCTATAATGCCTTATTGCCCATACTATAGCAAGTAACTCCTTTTCGATAGTGCTATAGTTTTTCTCGGCGCTGTTAAGAGTTTTACTAGCATAGGCAATAGGTTTCTCATCGAAGTTGGATAATACAGCTCCTAAGGCAAAGCCTGAGGCGTCTGTCCATAGAATGAATTCCTTATCAAAATTCGGAAATTGTAGAATTTGGAGGCTTGTGAGAATTACTTTTAACAGTTGAAAAGATTTCTCACAATCTTGGTTAAAATTTAATTCTAAATTTTTTTTCAGTAATCGGTTAAGTGGAATAGCTATTGTAGCAAAATTTGGTATAAATTTGCGATAATAATTCGCGAATGCGTACTTCATCAGCATTTGTAGGTGTAGGATAATTGTTCATAACAGCTGTTTTTGCTGGATCTGGATGAATTCCCTTATCAGAAATAACGTGCCCTAAGTATAATACTTCTTTTCGTAAGAAAACACATTTTCCTGGGTGAATTTTTAAAATTTACTTGCCTTAGTCGTTTAAACACATCGATCAGATTCTTGTTGTGATCTCTTAGGTTTTTGCCAAACACAATAAGGTCATCAAGGTACACAAAACAGCGGGAGTAAGTGAGTCCGGCCATTGCAATGGACATCATTCTCGAAAATTTACTGGGAGAAATTTTTAGTCCCATTGGAAGTCATTTCAACTGAAAGTGGCCGTCCTCCGTTGAGAAAGCTGTTATAGGTCTACTTTTAGGTTCAAGCTCCATTTGGTAGTATCCCTGACTCGATCGATACATGAGAAATATATTGCTCCTCCTACCATGTCATAGATATCGCTAATGTTGGTCAATGGAAATTTGTCGTCCTCTATTCTCTCGTTCACGTTTCGGTAATCTATTACCATTCGAAACTTCTGCAAACCGGTAACAGGATCCTTCTTTTTTGGTACTATGAGAATCGGGGAGTTCCATGCAGAAACTGATGGTTCTATTATGTCGTTCTCCAACATTTTATCTATTTCTTCCTTTATATCTCCCTTCTGTGAGTGAGGAAGATGGTAGGGTTTGGTATATTTCGGTGTAGATCCTTCTTTCAATGCAATATCTGCTTGTCCTACGTGTGTGTAAGTTAGCTTATCACCTTCTAGGTGGAAGATGTCGTGGAACTTTGTACATATGGCTGTAATTTCAGCCTTCTCTTCCATATTTAGAGTATCAAGATTAATCTCTTTAAGTATCTTTTTTATTCTCGGAGGTGACACTGTAATTTTTTTTTCGCATGTTAAGACGTAATGTTCGGAGGCGGGCAGTGAAAATGGTTCTGCCCATCTTACTTTAACGCTGGTTTCGCGGGTGTTTACTATTCTGACGGGAATTTTCCCGTTTATGGCCGTTGATATTGATCCAGCCATGTAGACACCCTTACACAACTCTTGGGGGTGAAATACTCGCTAATCGGTATGTTTCGTATCTAGCCAGTAGGTGGCTTCGCATCTTGGCGCCACAGTTACGGTGTTGAGACCATGGCTTGAAAATATCGGTATAGAGACTTGTCTATTATTTATCTTGAGTTTTAATAATAAGCTTTCTAAATCAATTACTGCACCAAACTCCGTAAGGAAGTTTGCACCAATAATACCATCGACGGGAATCGGAAATGAATCTGGTACTACGTGAAATTTGTACGGTATACTATTTTTCCCAAAATGTAGAGTACTTGTACATGTGCCCTCTGATCACAGATCCCCTGATATACCTATAATGGTGGTAATGTTCCCTTCGTCTATGGGAATGTGTCTCTCAACTACCGAACTTTTTACTACACAGATTGATGCTCCGGTATCTAACAAGCATCGTAATGTTTTACTAGTACTGAATTGAATTTGTACGAAAAGGCCCTTTTCTGTCCCCGTTGTGTATATGGTTTGTGGTGTCTGGGGATTTATTGACTCCCCTCCGAAGGGCCGGCTGTCCCCTCGGTGGGCTGATCGTTTCCCAAGGCTAGTACCCTTTGGTTATTTCTGTTTTGCCTTGGTCTATTACCGTTATTGTAATGATTATTAGTACCTGCCCTATTAGTGTTCCTATTGACCGGTGGGTTGTTGTAGTTGTTCTGAGTATTACCTTGTTGGTTACGATTGGTATTTTGTGGCCGATTAAGCCGTGGTTGAATTTGAGAAAAGTTTCGAGGTAAATTATTATTATTATTGTTATTATTATAATTTTCGTTCCTACGGTAGTTAGGGTAATTCTGATGGTGTGGGTTTTGGTAAAAATTCTGGCCCTTTGAAAATTACGTGGCTGATAATTTTGTTGGTATATTGGATTGGGTTGGTGATAAATTGCATGGTGAATGCCGATGTTGTAGTTGAGTCTAGTTCTAATAAGTGTTCAATGGCATTTCGCATATTAGTATGCCGAGCGCTATCAAGAATGATTTTATATCGCTCGTTGACCCCCTGCTTCAAATGAGCTAAACACCTACGTTCGTTTGCTAACGAAATTATAGCGCGCGATGGTTCACCTTGTATTTGGGTTTCCAACTCGGTCACTTTGGCTACGAGGTTCTCTAATTCTGCTACATAGTCGCGCATGGGCCGATTACGCTGGCGTAGTTTGTCGAGTTTTGATTGAATTCCTTCAATGGTATCCCTAGCTCCGCATTTCGCCGTCAGGTTTGCTTTTAATTCAGCAAAAGTCGTCGGCCTAGCGGTTCCTATTTCAGTCAATGCCCTACCCTGGATTTTGCATTTAAGCACGAATTTCAAAAGTATCGGTTTCTTCGCGTCATTTAGTGTCTCATAGTAGAATTCGACGTTGTGGAAGTCTCTTACATTTTCTGCTCGGTTTTCGTTGGCCTCGCAGGTAAGGACTGGCAATTTTTGTGCCGTGTTAAATTCGAATTCACCCATGATTTTGTTTTTTATAATGGGATTGCTTAGTGGAACTTCGCAAGACTCAAATTTGCTTTCTATAACCGATGATTGTGATAAACTACTTTCAGCCTCAGATTCGTCTGAATCAGTGTCCTCAATGTGATTTTTGACTATTCCTTCAGAAAGTTTCTATTAGAAATCTATGCTAAGTTATGAAGAAAAAAAAAATTAGATCCTATTCTGTTTAAGATAAAAATGATACGCAAGGTATATATTTATATGTGTATTTTGGTAAGAACAATTTTAAACTGACATTCTGCGTTGTCTTACTTTATTTTTAATAATCTGTTGTCGGATAGCCTTGTTAAATTGGGATTTTGTGGCTTTAATAACATATCTTAAGATTACTAGAATAATTAAAATTATTATAATTAAAGTGAAGTCGATTCCGAAGTGGGTCGCTTCTTCCATGTGGTTTTGTTGAGGGCCGTTGTGTTTGAGCTCCTTGATTTTGGCCAGGAATTTTTTGTGAACGTCGGCGGGCTGGTTTGGTATGTAGGCCAGGCGGCGAAGGTTGGCCAATTCTTTCCTTTGTCGGACCAGCTTCCCTCCACTTGTTGGGGTTTTAGGCGTCGGGACAGTGGTGCGATTAACAGCGGTAGTTTGCCGGTTTTGGCGTTGCCGGTACTCTTCAATGGAAAGGGGCTGGGGTCCTACTCTTAGGACTGTAGGGTCTTTGGTGGTTATGGGACTGACTGCGTATGTAGTCCGCAGGAGGCTGTCGGCTTCTTGGATTAGTTCGGCGGCTCTGGCCAGATTCGCCCGCTCCTGGGACATTGAGGTCGGCAAATTGTCGTGTTGCCTCCTGGCAGGATCGCCATGTAATGTTGGCCGGGCCTGGTGCCAACTTACTAACTTCTTTACTAAAGATTACCACTAGCTTTGGCTATTGCGCCTTGAGCTAAGACCTTTGGCAGTTGCCTGCACTCAAGGTGGGGATAACAATCTACAACGCAATACAATAGTTCGGGCTCGCAAGCCAAATAAAACAGTTGTATGCCTTGGTGGTTGGTAAAGAAGTCCTCCTTTATTTAAACTCATGTGACTTATATAGTGACAAAAATATGTTATCGAATATCCACTTCGATATCGATACCCCGATATTTTGCCTTATCAGCATAATGTGCGTGACGAGGGTAAACGACCAAATACTTCAAGTGTTTCGGGTTAACTTGCGTCCAATGCTTAGTTGACATATTTAGTGTTCGCAAATGAACCCTGATCGTACCCTCGATCCAGCATTGCATATACATACGTTTGTAAATATATTCGTTTGCCTTCATGCACCGAGTGTGCCATCAGAGTAATATGACTCTCTTTTTAAATTGTTCACTCCATGAGTGTCTGTATGTCGTTCATATCACTCTGATGTTTGAAGCAAATGCAAATGAATGTGACGAGTTCTGGGCATCAAGTATCGAATTAGATTTTGATATTCTTAATTGCTTTCGGCAATTAGTTAAGTGGCCGCTGATGCGATCCCTGCTAGAAACCACTGTTGTAGGATTAAGGAATTCAGGGACGTTACCGTGTATAAACTGTACTGGTGATAGACAAATTGAAGACAATTTAGATTTGAGTTGCATAAGACAAAACGAAACTGTAGACATGTCTTACGAGAGGATTGCAAAAATTGTTGCTCGAGTCATACCGCAGTTTTCAGGGGAAAGAACACCGGAATTATCGAGAAGGGTCTATGAATTTCTTAATGCTTGTCAACTAGGTTTAAAGTATTCAGAAGGTGAGAGTGAAGAAATTTATGTGTCCCTCGTCACTACAAGGTTGGTGGGCGATGCATTTGAGCTGCTGCGGACAAATACACCTAAAACCCTGAAAGAATTGGAAACGATTATCAGAACAGCGTATTTGGCCGTAAGTACGTTGGACAGCGTAATGATTGAGATAAAGCAGGCAAAACAACATCCTGCAGAGGATATTCAATCATTCGCCAGACGTCTTTTGTATTTGCAGACGAAAGCTAAAGAAATAATTAGTTTTCGTTACCAACCAAACTAGTCAGTCGCCCTTATAAAAGAGTTAGAGGCATCGGTTATAACGATTTTTAAGGTGGGTCTTTTTGATCCCGCGTTGCGCCAGTATATGCTCACAACAAACGAGACTGATCTGCAAAAACTAACGAACGCAGCACACAAAACATCTCTTCTTCTATGCCAACAGTATGGTTTAACAAATAATTTTAATCCTAACTTACATTCTATGCAATATAGTAGTATTTGTAACACTCAAAGCCAATTTAACCAAGGCCTCAACATACCTTATGGAAACTTCCAAAATTATCCGACTAGTATCTCATTAGGCAATCCACAATTTTCTAATTACGTGACACCAGAACAAGCGTTAGACACACGTCCGAAAAAATCCGTTTCGGATACTAGGTCACCGCCGAATATAAAATGTAGATTCTGCAATAAGACAAACCACACATACGCAGAGTGCAAAATACGCAAAAATACACCCTTTTGCGATAGGCATGGCATATGGGCGTGGGCAAGGTACTTGTCCACGAGCACAAATCCGGGTTACACAAATAAAGGTTAGGAAATGGTGCGAGTGGTGTTCCAGGGTGGGACATGTCGAAGATAATTGCAATAGCAAGGCAAAATATCTGAAAAACCACTCGGAAAACGTATCGGGGGCCGGGTTGAACAATTAACCTGTGCCCCAGAAAACATTAAAGTTGACGAATCCCCTAAAAACGAATGACACATTACACTTACACATAACGAAACACAAAAAAAAACTTGTCAAGGCAAACCGATACAAAAAGAAGCTCACTGCATACGGCATCAAATTTAGTCACACAAAAGTCGGGTGCAAAAACTCAGAACCTGAGCCACTCGAAAAAAAAACAGACCAAATGTTAGGCTAGGTCGGGTACATAATACTTGTAAGGTATTTCTCGATATCTGGTTACTCATGACGAATATTTCTGGAATGAGTGAATGGTTAGGGTGAGTAATTTCGCAGTCCGTGTGACAAGAAAATTTAGGAAAAATAAGAAAACTGAAATACTACTTGCATTAAAAAATCTTCGTAAGCACGATGTGTTCGTCGAGCTGCCGATGCCATTGGCCAAGTATGGAAAGATACTTGTTCGTGTCGATACAGGAGCTGACTCCAGCTTACTGAAGCGAACTTCCTTAATAAATGCGAGCAATACAAACACCCAAGAAATAAAACAATTGGGTGGAGTGTTTGGTGGTGTGAGCACAACATTACGTACGATCACATCAAATTTGTCTCTCCAAAAAAATTATTCACGAAATGGAACATTGTCGATGGTCTAACCGAATTACCTGCCGATGGTATAATTGGTCGTGATATTCTCTGGAATCACGCAATAATCGATTCAGTCACCAAAAGAATAATATTTTTGGATAGGAATAAAGATATAATAATGGATTTACCTCTTCAATGTTTGCCTCCGAGTTCAGGTACGAGATATTCACTTAATAAAAATTTCAGGCATATCAAAATTGTCGCTCGGACACAAACCATGGTCACGCTCGAAATTCCAAATTCAAAATCGAAAGATCTGCTGACACATTCGCAGGAAATTAATGATGGTATTTATGTGGGAAATACAATAGTTAAAGCAGATAACAATCATGTCCCTGTAGCAGTCTTGAATTCTACAACTGCAGACTATTATGTTAGCGAAAACTTTGTACCTATCCACTCAAACTTAAAAAATTACAGAATTCTAGACGCGACAACAAGAAGCAACATTTTAGCAAACTTTCCTATAAAATGCAATAGGGAACGTACAATCACTCTTCTGAAGTCCATCAAACTGGGCACTACCTTAAATATGGAGGAAAAAGGGTCTATAGAGAAGTTATGTATGGAATACAATGATGTTTTCATAGTCGAGGGCGATCCCCTCACCTATACGCCGGTATTAACACATAGCATTCCAACTAAGACAGATCAGGAAATGCTCGATCAGCATATAATTTCTCCCAGTAAATCCCCCTGGAACTCCCCTCTGTTACTAGTTCCCAAAAAGGCGGGAAGTGAGCAGAATCGAAGAAATTCTGGACCAATTGGGACACTGCCAATATTTCTCAACACTGGACTTAGCGAGCGGCTACCACCAGGTTTTAATAGACCCTACTGACCGGCCAAAAACAGCGTTTAGTACGAGCAAGGGATACTACGAATTCAATCGAATGCCTTTCGGGTTAACGGGTGCCCCGGCAACCTTCCAAAGGATAATGTTTCGTCTACTTAGATGACATTGTGGTCTATGGTAAAAATCTAGATCACCACAACGAAAGACAATATAACTTAAAGTTGAATATGGAGAAATGTAATTTTTTATGCCGTGAAGTGACCTATCTAGGCCATATCTGTTCAGAAGAAGAGGCGTCACGCGACCCAGCTAAAACGCAATGCGTTGCAGAGTTCCCTGTACTGTTGTATCGTAGATTTCACACCGTGCTTGCCATATCAACGGATTAGAGTGTGGATCGCGGAGAAGTTAAAAGTAAAAAGACGAAAGAATTTGTGTATTAACAGAGTCCGCTGTCTATTGCGAGGCTGCGACTCTGTATTAAATCCTTATTGTTCCTCATATTTTGTATTTAGCTTATTGAAGTAGACCCGCTGTCTTTAGCTAGGCTGCAGTCTATTCATTAGGATATTACAATTAACTCTGACTTTTCCTTGTCACAACCTTTGCCTTTTATACTATCATTGTTCATGACCCATCTCCTATCTTCCCCCTCCACGCACCATTGGTTTCTTTACCAATTGCCATTGCGCATACGCGCTATTTTTAGGTATTGCTTAATTGTTTTCCATTCCCATTAAAAGTACCCAAATGACATCTTGGGTGTCATTTACCTTACGCTGGTGTCAAGTGTCATCCATTCATAAATTATAATTATTTCCCCGATAGCACAACGTAGTACTCCTCCGATATGCAACTATTGCAGTTCTGCCATATGTCGGCGTGCCGCTGTGTAATCAGAGTTGGGTTATGTGTGTATAGTATTGGGTAGGTATGCACTTGACTTATTGCGCTTGGGTGGCGTTTGGGTAAATGGGAAACGAATGAAAACAAAGCGAATGACCTATAAATAGCTGTGCGCTCTGGTTGGTGTATGGAATGGATTGCTATTGAGAAGGCGATGATTTGGAGTAGGTCATGGTTAGGGTATGGTTGTGCGGATCACAACAGTACCTAAAACGGTAAAACAGATCCAATCCTTCTTAGGAGTAGCTTATTATTATAGAAAATTTATACCGCGCTTTTCGAAAATTGCTGCTCCAATAAACAATTTACTAAAAAAGGAAAGTAATTTCGAATGGTCCGAGAAGTGTCAGCAATCTTTCGAACTTCTAAAAGAAGCCATTTCTTCGCCACCGATTCTATCCTATCCCGATTTTACACAACCCTTTATTTTGACAACTGATACCAGCAATGAAGCACTGGGGGCTGTGTTATCACAAGGCAAAGACAAACCTATAGCTTATGCCAGCCGATCACTATACAGTTCGGAAAAAATTTACTCGACTATAGAAAAGGAATTACTAGCGATAGTATGGGCAAGCAAATACTTTCGCACGTATCTTCTAGGTCGACCTTTCACTGTTTATACGGACCACAGGCCTCTAATAGGCATCTTCCATGTTAAAGACCCTACCACGAGACTCCTTAGATTCCACCACAAGCTATCGGAGTATAATTACAAAATCATTTATTAACCTGGCAAGGCTAACTCTAACGCAGATGCACTAAGCCGAATTCCACAGAAGGAAGCGACAGAAGAAATAAATGCCGTACAAACCAGAAGCAAGACCAAACAAAGCCACGAAGCTGACAGTAACGAAACCTCACTCACCCGACAAGGCAACGGCGCACTTGGCCCCGCGGATATTACTGAGAGTAGAAACAGAACCCCACAGTTCGAATTTTTAACGGATCCTCTGGAGATTCAAACTGTACTTCGCGATTTTCATAATTCAGCCCTCAGAGGTCATCAGTGGGTGCAAGAACATTAGCGCGTATCCGGAATCAGTTCAGATGGAAAAATATGCAAAGGGATATCGATGGTTACAATTAAAAGTGTGAAAAGTGCCAAAATAATAAGTTTGCAAGGTTAACTAAAATGCCTATGACAGTAACTGACACTCCTCATCTACGCTTCGAAAAGGTATATATGGACATGGTTGATATTTTGCCACTCATTCGGGTAATAGATACATACTAACATTTCAAGATGATCTGAGAAAAAATATATGGCATGTGTTGCGATACCGGATGCCGAAGCATCTACTGTAGCAAGAGCTTTTTATGAGGAAATTATTACACGTTTCCGAATCCCAAAGGTTCTTGTTACGGATAATGGGACAAACTTTACTTCAAAGTTGTTTACTGAGACATGTAAACTTTTGGGAGTAAAGAAAATCCACATTAC
This sequence comes from Cheilosia impressa, assembly GCA_948293265.1. Lineage (NCBI taxonomy): Eukaryota > Metazoa > Arthropoda > Insecta > Diptera > Syrphidae > Cheilosia > Cheilosia impressa. The sequence continues at coordinate 62,495,079 of OX411880.1, read as the reverse complement.
TGCCTACCACCCACAAGCCAATGGTTCTCTAGAACGCAGTCACAGACCCTTAGCGGAATATCTAAGAAGTTTCGTCGACAACGATGGGACCAATGGCTTAGCCAGGCAATGCACGTGCACAATAATACTAAGCACACTGCCACTAAACAGACACCGTTGAATAGTTTGTATGGTTTCGAATTCGAAATGCCGACGAATTTGAAAAGACTTCCAGCCCCGTTATGCAATGCAGATGATTACTCTCAATGGTTAAAATACCAACTACAAAGGTCGCCTGAATTAGCTAGGAAGAATTTAGATGAAGTTAAAAGAATGTCTAAGAAACAGTACGATCGTCATATAAATCCTGTTTCGTTTGTGGTCGGCCAAAAAGTGCTGCTCCGAAACCCAGGCTTTTATGAAATAGTGTCGATAAGCGGGCTGGTTAATTCAGTAATTAAAGTAGGTAGCAAAACCAGGAGAGTACATAACAACCAACTAAAGCCTTTTTGCAATTAATTAAATTACTGATCGCAACTTTTAAACAAATAACTAAAACCTCTTTATTTCAGATAAAAGTTGCCGAAAACCTCATACTACTTTTTCTCGTTCTGCTTAGTATTAAATTTATGTTAAAATTTAAATAGACATGTACACTGTACAGTCACTGGCAAAATTATTTACACATTGCATTGCTCGCAATTAAACTAACCTATAAAGCTGGAGAACTTTTGAAATAAGAACAAATTGTTTATAAACTTCTTTTATTTGTAATTTTTGCAGTTTTATTCAAACAGTAAATAAAAAAAAAATATACAAATTCCAACAATTAACTGTTAAAATCATACAAAACTAAGTGACACAATTATTTACACATACATCAAACACAGACAAAATTATTTACACAAGGGCAAATAACTGCATTGGGATAGTAACGGTTCTGAATTTCTTTAGCTAAATGATATTTTGCGTGGTGCCCAAATACTGCGATCAGTTTTGATAGGTCTTTACTAGAGAAAAGTTGTACGAGATGGCAAAAACTATTGAGCTCTCCATTGAAAAAAGAGCGGCCATTGTTGCAGAATTCCAAGGGGGTGTTTCGGCAGTGGAACTCTCTTAAAAATATGGTTGCAGCCGGAAAACAATTTATAATTTAAGTTCTAAGTTTAACAAATGTGGAAGCGTAAAAAAATAAAATTGGTAGAGGCAGAAAAAGGGTAACATCAAAAAGAGAAGATGTTAAAATTGTTCGCTCCTTCAAAAGTAACCCACGTGCAAGGGTTAAAAGTGTACTGATGGACATAAATAAAGATCGTGAAAATAATATTATAAGTGAGAAAACATTGCGACGAAGATTAAAAGAAAACGGAATAAATGCCTACGTTATCTAGAAAAAGCCGCATGTAACATCTAAAAACAAGCAAGTACGGCTGCAATTTGCAAGGGACCACATCAACAAACCACCAGAGTTTTGGAGGAGCATTCTTTGGACGGATGAAACAGCTTGTTCCTTGGACGGTACCTATGGGCGTAAGTTTTATTATTCCAACCCTAAAATTAAGGCCAAGCAACCCGTCACTCAACCCACACGACATTCCAAAGGAAGCAAGATAATGATATGGGGTTGCATATCAAATAGTGGTGTGGGTCCACTTGTAAGATGCTCTGATAACATGAAACAGTCACATTATTTGAACATTTTAAATGATGTTGCACTGGTTGCTGGTTCACGATATATCGGGAGCGATTTTATCCTTCAACATGACAATGCGCCGATACACACAGCCTGGAACATTAAAAAGTAATTAGCAGAAGTGGGTCAAGATGTTTTAAAATGGCCCCCGCAAAGTCCTGACCTTAATGTTATAGAAAATCTTTGGCACTTAGTAAAATCTAAAATTCCTGAAAACATTGGCAGAACTGCAGATCAAACTTGGAAATATACTTTATAACGGCTTGGAGTACTATTCCAGTAGAGCAAGTTCAAGGCTTAATAGACTCAATACCCAGACGCCTTGCAGAAGTTATTGCGGCAAAAGGAGGAAACACAACCTATTATAAGTAATGCTCCTCTAAATAACCGTTAACTTCAAATTTAAAAAAAAATTTCTTGTTCGCTTCCAGGTGTAGTCAAAACGAAAAAAACGGGGTTTGTGTAAATAATTTTGTCTGTGTTTGATGTATGTGTAAATAATTGTCTCACTTAGTTTTGTATGATTTTAACAGTTAATTGTTGGAATTTGTATATTTTTTTTTTATTTACTGTTTGAATAAAACTGCAAACATTACAAATAAAAAAAGGTTATAAACAATTTGTTCTTATTTCAAGAGTTCTCCAGCTTTATAGGTTAGTTTAATTGCGAGCAATGCAATGTGTAAATAATTTTGCCAGTGACTGTATAAGTTTTTACTTAGATTAATTTTTGTTATCCTCGAAGCAAATGTAGTCACGTCGACTGAAAGCTCATCACCACCAATGCCATTTCGACTCGAAGAACTACAGCGCTCTCCAGTTTTATTTGAAAGGGTGGGACATGCAGTATTTTACAAGGACGCATGGACGATTTTTTCCAAGATGACACCGATGGACTACTCGACCGTGTTGAATTTTACCGACATGTGCGACGCCAAGATAACGCGCTTGTGCTTGTCGTTAGAGCCCAGTTTGCAACTTTCGTGCAAACTGATGACTGATGAAGTAGGCGTAGTATTGCGAAGAACTTGCGTCTGACTAATATACGCCTGCAACACATTGTTGTCCAACGCAGAAACAGAAGAGCCATCGAAACGATTGGAAATTTCTTTCATTGGGCGTTTGGAACTATGGACAGCGAAGACTCTCACAAGCTCTACAACCACCTTCAACTTTTGAATGGAAACGACAGGAAAACATTTGACATCATAAAAAAAAACAAATAACGGTTGCTAGTACGAATTTCGACAGACTAAGCAAGCCCGTAAAAATATTGTCGGCAGAGGTAGAACAAATTGCGAAAAATCTCGAGAACATCACCGTGAATTTTGACAATTTTGCAGCCATAACTAACAAGGATATTGCCGCCCTGAAGTTAAAAGCGGAGATAAGTGAGATAATCGCACTAGTGACTTCCAAACTACTAGAGGTACAAAACCAGCAATTCACCGAATTGTCCATCCTTAACGATCTTTACCAAAATAGACTACACCCGCTTATTTTGGTCACAGGCAACATCAATGCTAAACAAATCTAAATCGAAGGGATTTTTCCTAGACGCTACCGCCCTACACCAAGTCGCGCAACTTTCGACCTACCTGCATGATGGGGCAATCGTCCTAAAAATAACAGTGCCGCTACCTGAAGCTACCTTATTCTATATACATAAGATGTATCCGGTGCACACAAGGCTCGGCGATCATTGGGATTTGGTTTTAGATAGCAAAACGACGTATATTGCCGAGGCAGAAGATCATAGTTTATTTGTAAGCATGTCACAAGAAGATCTCATGCAGTGTTCCGACGTAATGTGTAACTCATCGCTAAAAATAAAAGTATGCAGACACAACAGCCCCATACACACCAGTGGTAGCTCAGAGTGTCTAGTCGAACTCTTACAACATGTTGTCACTTCCCAACTAAACTGTAACTATGTTGCCTCACCAGCTGCCAAGGGGACTCTCACGAAAATGTCAACGCGAAATCAGTGGTTATTCAACATCAAAGAACCACTGGTTTTGAACTTTAATTGTGATGGAACATCCTACGCTCCAGAACTTAGAGGTTTCGGGATACTACACATCTTGAGACCTAGCGAAATAAGTACGAAGGAAATGCGCATACCGTACGAACAAGTTCAGGAAGTAAGCGTAAGGATCCAACAAACAAAAGTTGACCATTCAGATCTTATTGAAGTACTACGAAAAAGATACAGCAATTTGACATAGGGAACACCTGCAAAGCGACCGCTGTTACATATAGGCAGTCACGGTGATATGAAGCTTGGCAGAAGGGAAGAAATCGCTGGAAGATCTGGAAAAGGAAGCGCAACAAGTGGAGTATGGTATTACTGTTAGCAGCCAGCAGTGGGAAGTAAAACTGCATCGGTACACACTATCATCCGTCAGCGTCTTAATAGTAGCAGTAGTTGTAGTCAAGTCGCTCAAATGTTACTACTCCCGAATGAAAACAAACAACGGTACCGCCAATCCAACTCTGACCATTACCAATATAACAACTACAACCCCCGACAGATACAACGTTGGCGACATATCTGCCCTTCCAGTTCCAAACAAATCCAGCCTCATCGAGATAGGTGCGCATCCAGTTCGAAGCTCTACAACAAGAAAGTCGACGAGAGGGATTACATTTGCTAGAGTGTAAATTAGTATACCTATTTTAAAATGTTGTTAATTTATATTTAGTAATAAGTTTTGGCAGGTAACTCTAGTTAACGAATATACCTGTAATTAAATAACCTATTATGAATTATAGTCTGAAAATAAATAGTTAAAACTGTTTAATAGTTTTATAATATAAATATAAGCATACCTATATACGCAAAAAAAATATACATTTATATATTAGCACATATTCTTATTGTCAATTCTTCATAGAAAATTGATAAACAATGCCAGCTTGTATTTACTTAGAAATAAATATAAATACAAAATGTCGTACTTATAAAATATTTCCAATTGCCAGTAAATCTTTTCCTAACTTTACAACCATTTATATACGATAACAATTTTACTGAATTTGCATTTCAATTTGTTGATTTTAGAATTTGCAAAATTATGTCCTATTTTATTAAAACAATTTAACTTATAGTTTAACAGCCTTATTTATTAGAATTTGCTAAACACGCCTATACACCTGTATAGTTATGTAGTGTATAAGAATTTATACAGCCCTTATACACCCTTCCAAAAATTGTTATTTATAAAACATTTTTCCACGCATACTAGTTATACAGGGCTTGTGTCAAAAAAAGTACTGAAAAAGAGAAATCTATTACATTTATCTGTCCGAAATGATAAAAAAAACCTAAGCAGCTTGTGAGAAATACAAATTCAAATACAAATAGGAATAACTTAATGGAAAAGCAAAAAGAAAAATATGGGAGATTCGGGACTCCATGAAATGGTGATCATATTCAAATTTTAAGAAAAATTTCAAACAGCTTAAAATATCTTATATCTGCACATATTTCTTGTCGAGAATATTTGTAGAATCCATAAAATTGAAAAAAAACCTGGAAACAATCTATTCAATTTATTTTTGATTTTATTTGAAATAAAATGTGACAAATTTTTTTGAGTCAAAATGACATTTGGATACTATTCTACCTCTATACAGGCTCTAAACAACGTCCAAGTGCGTTTAGCTTATACAAGCTCTGTACAACGTTGAAAATTTTTTATAAATAAGGTTTTTGCGTTTAGAGGCATTATAGAGCGTGCATAACTTTATACACTCTTTATAATACGTTTATAAATAAGGCTGTAAGTGTTATATGTTGTATATATATTATTATTGTTACGATTTTTTAAATAAAATGAACGGGTTGTCGCTTACTGGTCTGTTTGGAACTTTTCCCGAAGGGTGGAGGGATGTTGCGCTCAGCAATATGTCGCCAGTCGAGAAATTTAGGGGCCAATACTCGCTATCATAAGCAAACGAGTTTGTTGTGATAGCGCAGCATTGTTTCCCAACCAATGCCAATGCACTCACAAAGCATAGTTGCAATTTGGCGTTTGTTGGGCAACAATGCAGTTTGATATGATGGTTCAGCATTGTTGCCCCATCGATTTTATTGCCCTCTGGTATGACACAGCAACGACGGCATGCTGATTGGGCGAAATGACCCGAAAGTCCCAAACAGACCGATAGGTAAGCGACGAGTCGGTTTTTACTGGACGCGAAGCGTTACAACATTAGCTTTTGGAATGGGTGATATTAACATATTGTCATTCAATAGGAAACAGTGGTGCGAAAAACATTTGTCTACTGTTTTGTGTGTACCCAAAATATCTGTTCATCTGTTTTCTCAAAGTCGCGCTTTGGATAAAGGACCCTAAATCATTTCTGACAAATTGAGATGTGAGTTTGTCAAAGAGGACGGAGCTGTCGTGGCAGTGGGAGAACGTGAAGCACAGCTTTTGAGAATGTGTTTTTGTGTACATGTTTCTAAAGGGCCGTCGGATATGGAAAAGGTTCGTGCTCATCTGAAAGAAAACAATATTGATTTCATAGATGCCCAATATTGTTCGTGCGATTCCTATTTGTATGGAAAACTGCATCGAATGTCATTTCCAAACAGTTCCTTTAAGGCAAGTCAATCAGGTGAACTTGTGCATGCTGATGTATGTGGTCCAATGGAAGAAGGATTACTAGGAGGGGCCAAGTATTTTATACTTTTTAGGGATCATTTCTCACGCTTTGGAGTGGTCAAATTCTTGAAGAAAAGGTCAAATGTTTGCTTATGCATTGAAAGTTTTTCAGTTATCGCTAGTTGTGAAAGCAGCCACCAAGTTAAAACTCTTCGTACTGACAATGGGTTGGAGTTTGTCAACGAATCTGTTATATTGCTTCTCAGGGAACGCTCTATTCGTCACGAAACAAGTGTTGCATATACTTCAGAGCAAAATGGGAGCATTGAACGAGAAAACCGCACGGTGGTCGGAGCAGCTCGAACGATGCTGAGTGCAAAGGATTTGAGTAAGAAATTTTGGTCTGAAGCTGTAAATACGGCTGTATATCAGGGATGTAAAAAGCCATTTTCGATTTGTACTAAAAACTATTGTAAGATTGTACTGAAATGGAGCCAATTGTAAAGGGTGATTTTTTAAGAGGTTTAGAACTTTTTAAAAAAAAAAACACAAAAAATTCGAAAAAATGAATGAAATATTTATTTGAATCGATAGTTTGAACCTTGCAATTTAATGTTTAAAGATAATTTCATGCAAATGTTGACCGCGGCTGCGTCTCAGGTAGCCCATCCGCTGAGTCCAATTTTGGCATACTCTTTCACACATATCGGCCGTTATCTCACGAATGAATGCATGGATGTTGGCTTCCAGTGCGTCAATCGAACGGGCTTGTCCCTATACACATTAGCCTTGGCATACCCCCACAAAAAATAATCTAATGGTGTCAAATCGCACGATCTAGGCGGCCAATTGACCGGCCCAAAACGTGAAATTAACTGTTCCACAAACTCGCCTCGCAATTGCGCCATTGTTTCGCGTGCTGTGTGGCATGTGGCACCGTCTTGTTGAAACCACATATCATGCAAGTCAAGAACTTCCATTTCGGGCAAAAAAAAGTTTGTTATCATCGCTCGGTAGCGTTCACCATTGACAGTAACGCTGCGATTCGCATCATCTTTGAAGAAATATGGCCCAATAATGCCGCCGGCCCATAAACCGCACCAAACAGTGGCTTTTTCGGGATGCATTGGTAGCTGTTGCAATGCTTCTGGCTGATCTTCACTCCAAATGCGGCAATTTTGCTTATTTACGTACCCATTCAACCAAAAATGAGCCTCATCGCTGAACACAATTTTTCGATAAAAAAGCGGATCCTCGGCCAGCTTTCCAAGAGCCCATTCACCAAAAATTCGGCGTTGTGGTAGGTCGGCTGGCTTTAGTTCTTGCACCAGCTGTATCTTAAAAGGCTTTACGCCCAAATCCTTCCGCAAAATTTTCCACGTAGTGCTGTAACAAAGGCCTAACTGCTGGGAACGGCGCCGAATCGACATTTCGCGGTCTTCTGTCACACTAGCTGATACGGCCGCAATATTTTCTTCACTACGCACAGTACGTAAACGTGTTGGTGGTTTAATGTCAAACAAAGTAAATTTGGTGCGAAATTTGGTCACAATCTTCCGAATAGACTGCTCAGAAGGTCGAGAATGCCGATCATAAAATGGAAGCAGCGCGCGATGAACATTTCGAACCGAGCACGAATTTTGATAGTAAAATTCAATAATTTGCAAGCGTTGTTCATTTGTAAGACGATCCATGGTTAAATTGCAAACCAAACTGAAGCTGTCTGACAGTGACACAAGGTACTAAATACACGTCAGCTGTCAAAACCAGTGTTGCCAAAACCAAACCAGCTAAAAAATCACCCTTTATTGAAACCAATTCTTCGTGAATTCAAAATATTTTATTTTTATAAACATGAACAAAAATAAAATAACATTGATGACTGAAAGATGCAGATAAATAAATTGTATCAAAATAAGGCAAATTGTACTTTTGTACTAGAGCAAATTCATTTGTAACGAATGTGATACAATTGTATCGAGTTTTCCATCCCTGGTCATGACTGAATTCGCAGAAGTTGATGATCTTGATAAGCGCATAGAAAGCGTACTTGAACGGCAATTAGAAGTAAAGATGAATTCGATGATGAATCGGCTAGAATCCATGATGCTAAATCCCAAAAAAGTAGAGAGTAACTATTCGTCTCACGGCAATGTCCCTCCTCAGCAAAATCCAGCCTCCTCCTATGACCCAACATACCCAAGAAATTCAAATGAGAACTTACACTCCCAAGGCCTGCAGAATGCATACGTTACTCATCAGAACGACAGTAACGTATCGGCCAGAATTGAAGCAAGTCGAGTAGCCAATACGATGGTTTGAGTTCTGACTTTTCAGTGGACCAATTTATCTATCAAATCGCAGCTCTCACCAAAGATTGCCTTAATGGTCATTTTCAGTTATTGTGTAATAATTTACATATCGTGTTTACTGATCGTGTAAGGGAATGGTACTGGAGATATAGGAAAAGTGTTGATAGAATTCATTTTGTTTAGCATTTCGACAACAATTCCAGGACTATCAGTCTGACACCGACATAAAAGAACTCATCTGCAAAAGAAAACAAAAGGAGCGGGAATCCTTTGAGGATTTTTACAATTCGGTCATAAAGCTATGCGATAGGCTCCGATCTCCGATTGCAGAACATGAGCTTGTCGGTATTTTGCACCGCAATCTTCGTCCAGAGATAAACAAACATTTTATATGAGCTTTGCTTCGGTTGCTCAGCTAAGAAGTTTCTGTGTCAGAAGAGATGCGGTTTTCAACGAAACCATAAGTAGGCCGCAAGTACCTTTTCGATCCAATTTCAAACGACCAGTCAGTGAAGTCGTACCTGATATCACGGACCAAACTAATATTGAAGATACGTCCCTTGCAATATCTGGCATTTCTGTTGTAAAGTGCTGGAACTGCTTGTGTGCGGGCCATACCTACAAAGATTGTGTCGAAAAGAAAACCATATTTTGCTATGGTTGCGGATTGCCGGACGTATAAAAGCCTAGTTGCTCCCATTGCTCTGAGATGGGAAACGTGAAAGCGAACGCAGGGAAAGAAAAGAACCCTCCAGCTTACCTACGTTCGAACTAAGTCAGAAGCCTGGAGGTAATTTTCCCATCGATTTGCCAACTCAGAATACAACTACCAATTCAAATATAACACCTGCTTGTAACGACAAAAATATATCTATTTTCCAACACCATTCTCCTCCACAATTTCCAATAAGCGAACAGATACATCATCCAATTATCCCGTACCATCAACGTCTTGCTGCTTACAATAAAAAGAGACAACAAATATTGGAATCTGTTCACTCAAATGATCCTCCAAAGCAGCCTAAGCTTGCTACTCGGCGACTAAGATCTTTTTGGAAGGAAGTTAGAAAACTAATTAAGAAATCAGTATCGGCTTTACATATTGCCTCTTCAGATATACGACCTTATGCAACCGTGAATATTTTTGAAAAAGATTATCTAGGTTTACTGGACAGCGGTGCTGCCATTTCTTGTTTCGGAGGGGAAGCAGCAAAAGAACTGCTTACGCAAAATCTTGGACTACGCAGTTTTAAGACCTTTGCAACTACTGCTGATGGGAAGGAACAAGAAGTAAAAGGCTGTCTAGAAACCGAAGTAACTTTTCGAAATAGTGTTAAAAAGCTCAAGATTTTTATCATTCCAACTTTAACTCAAGACCTTTATATTGGCATAAACTTCTGGTCGGCTTTCGACATTGCACCCAGTATCATCAGCGGAATTTCGACTCTTTCAGAAATGTCCGAAAAACAATGTAACGTTCACACCCTGTCCGAAGGCCAAAGAAAAAGATTGGATAAAGCGGTAGCATTACAAAAAACTTGTGGAGCATAACATTGAAGTTGAGGCAGGGTCCACGCCAATTAAACAACGATATTTCTGTATTTCTCCCGCTATAGAAAAGCTTGTTCACGCACAAATCGATAGGATGCTATCGCTTGGTGTCATAGAGGAGTCGAATAGTCCTTGGAGCAGCCCAGTGGTATTCATTCGTAAGCCTTCAGGTAAAGACAGGCTTTGTCTCGATTCTCGAAAACTTAATAGTGTTACATTGAAGGAATTTTAAGTAGATTGCCAAAGACAAAATTTATTTCCAGTCTTGACTTAAAAGATGCCTTCTGGCAAATTCCTTTAAATGAGAATTCGAGGCAGATGACTGCCTTTACCGTGCCAAATCGGCCGCTTTACCACTACAAGGTGCCATTTGAACTTTGCAACGCTCCGCAAACAATGTGCCGACTTATGGACGGAGTAATACCTCCGTCTTTGCGTGAACGAGTTTTTGTATACTTGGACGACCTCCTTCTTTTGTCCATATCATTTGACGAGCATATGCTGCTACTAGCAGATATAGCACAAAGGATACGAGAGGCTGGTTTAACTGTCAATATTGAAAAGAGCAGGTTTTGTTTGAAGGAGGTCAAATATCTCGGTTTTATCGACGGATATGGTACTCTTCGAACCGATCCGGAGAAAGTTGAAGCCATAACTAACTACCCTCAACCAACAACAGTTCGCCAACTCAGACGATTCCTTGGCATGGCTGGTTGGTACCGAAGATTTATAAAGGACTTCGCTGGGGTTACAGCACCGATGACCGATCTGCTGAAGAAAGCCAAATCTTTTAAGTGGACTGACGAGGCGCAAAATGCATTCGAAGCCCTTAAAACGCTACTGTCCACCGCACCAGTTCTCTCGAATCCTAATTTTAAGCTTCCTTTCGCAATACACTGCGACGCTAGTCAGTTTGGCGTAGGTGGTGTTCTGGTACAAACAAATTAGGAAGGCTGCGAGGCTCCGATCGCAGATTTTTCCCAGAAGCTAAATTCAGCCCAAAGAAAATATAGCGTGACCGAGCTCGAGTGTTTGGCAGCGATACTGAGTCTTAAGAAATTTCGTCAATATGTGGAAGGGCAACCTTTTAAAATTATTACCGACCACGCGAGTTTAAAGTGGATAATGCATCAGAAAGATTTATCAGGTCGGCTAGCAAGATGGTCTTTTAAATTGCAGTGCTATAATTTTAGCATAGAACACCGACGTGGCGCAGACAATATTGTCCCTGATGCACTGTCACAAGTAAACGAGAAGGATATTTCGGCTATTGACTTAATTGAATCCGAAATCGACTTAAACTCAAAGTTTTTTGATACAGATGAATACAAACAATTGAAGTCGCATGTGATAGAGAACGAGTCCAAACTTCCAGATCTTGGAATTGTGGATAAGTGCGTTTATCGACGATCAGATTCTTTTTCGGGATATTCCCCAAGTGAAGCAACTGCATGGAAGTTATGGATCCCTTCGCAAATGGTATATGACTTAATAGAACGTTTCCATAATCCTTCCAACCACAATCACGCAGGCATTGCTAAAACTACTGAACGACTGAGAAAACATTTTTATTGGCCCAAATTGGTATGCGACGTAAAGCAATACATTAACAGCTGTGACACCTGTAAGCAATCTAAGGCAACCAACAAGATCTTGCGTGCTCCGATGGGAGAAAAACCGAATTCACAGAGGCCATTTCAAAAACTGTATATGGATATCATAGGACCATTCCCTAGATAAAGACCGGTTATATCTTATAAGAGAAGAAGTACTAAATAATATAACTAAAGCGTATGAGATAAGTGCTAAGAGATACAATACTCGGAGCACCAATGTTAATTTTTAAAACAAAGTCTGTTTTGTAATGTGCTACCTACCATGCCCACTCAGCCACCTAGCCCGTACATACATGCACTGCCCATCACTATCACTCTATGTCTCTATTGCCTACCTTTAAAGAATTATTTATATTATATACTAACTAAGATGCGTTCATTGTTTTTTTTTTCTACATACACAATACCGCAAATCGCATTGTCAGCAACCCTTCTCCTTCGAATCATTCCACCTTGCGAAATATATAATATGCTCAGAAAACAATGTGTACGATATATTGGTATAGCGTGATAGACTTGCTCTGTTGAAAATTCGGTACTTACTTGTCTAAGACATACATTTCCTACGGGTCAAAGACAATCAAGCTGCGAAAGTGTTCAGACATAAGTTATTTGTCGCTCGAGATAAGAGAAGTATACTCACTTCAAGTTAATTTTTAGTAGTGCCAAATTAAAAATGAGATTTGCATAAATTTGCTGTTATAGTGTCCCATTAAAATAACTAAGTATTTTTGATTGAGCTCCCGTATTAAAGTATTTTCGACCAAGTAGAATTTATTCCCATATAAAAGATTCCCTCAATTCGAGGTAAGTCTGCGCGTTGTCATCATCTTAGGATATATTATCGCTTGAACCGGGATTGTCTTTCTATCGTAGGGAATTAGTGACTGCTTAAAGGAAATATAAACGCCTTTGAAGTCATTTCTTTAAGTGAATTGGGTATTTAAGAAGAGGAACGCTGACCCGGTTTAGAGGGTGACAAACTAACCGTTGTCCTGCAATATCGCGTGGCTTGAGGAACACATTTATTGGATATCGACTGCGGGAAAGTTCACACACGTCTCCAGAATTCCATCTACATAGATATACGTGTTACGCTAACGTGGAAACGCAAAACAGGCAATTGTTAAAACTATAGTTGATATAGTCACACATAGTCTGCATTACAGCCCTTCAAACAAAAATATATATTCGTATTATATAAAAAAATTATACTAGTTACTTAAAGCTAAAATTTTTTTTTTGGTTATAAACTGATTACTTACATATACATATTTGAATAACGCGACAATTTTTTTTTATATACACACTTAATAGGTCTAAAATCACTACAATTATACATATTCAAGTAACAGATAACATACTTAGCACGGGCGGTAACCATATCTTATAAATTTCACATAACTTTCTTTTTCTTTGGTATAAAATTATAAGCTGTAGAAACGAAAAGAAATTCTATATAATATCTACTTGAAATCTGAACAAAATAATTAAAAAGTATTCAAATACATTTCATATTTCTAACGGTCGGGTGTATGCACTTTTCTCCGCGGATAAAGAAACCAAAAAGCAGACATAGAAAAGAAAAGAAATTTAATAGGAAAATATTAGTATCCTTTCGTAGTTCCAGAGATTAATAGGCCTATTAACATCAGGGAGTACAAGAGATATCGCTGGGTTTTATATCGGATTGGGATTTAAGAAATTTTTAGAAATTAGAAAGGGACATACATTAGGTTGTTATACATTATATTAGTATTTTTTCGTTTTTGCCTACCTATAAAGAAATTCTTTTCGTTCTTTCGTTTTGGCTAAATTGTCTTATAAAAAGGTAATGAATTATAGACTTGTATTAAGATTGATTTTAAGTTTTGCCCGTTTACCCATATGAATTAATTGCATATTTAACCTTTTTAATGAATTTGCTGTTTATATTATTTTTTGATTTCATTTCATAAATTAAATATGCATTCTCAATAAACGTTTTAATGTAAGCTTGGTATGACATCTTAGCAAAAGGATCAGCGTTTTTCTTTATTGGGGCCATTCCCGCATAAAGGTATGTGGAATAGGAATGCGCAAGGTTGGGAGGGCAGTAGGTCTTTTAACATTGTGACCTATAATAGAACTTTGTGGCCAATAGATTCAGCCCTAATTTATTTTTAAACGAGCACATTTGTTTTTTTGTTATTTGGTAACATGCAGGATAAGACCCCACCCCCGGACTGAAGCACCCGAAGTTTTTATAGTGCTCCTCTTTTTCTGCAATTGGGTAACCTACACCTCTTCCCGAGCCAAACATATCAGGGTCGTACAATATGCATAGATTGGCATTTGGAAATATTGAGCTCTAGGCAGTTTTTGAGACACCAAACAGAAAAACTATCTTGTTGTAGTAAACAGGGATCTTGTGATGAAGATATGTGTTTGAAAAATTTGGTATCGTCGGCATAGAGAGAGAAAGAGGAGTGTTTAATGACCCTTTCAAGATCGTTAATGGTTAAGATGAAGAGAAGAGGACCAAGGTGACTGCCTTGTGGTACACCAGAGGTTGCAATTAAAGGGGAGGATAAGACAGACCTGAATCTGACGCTATAAAAACGGTTTTCCAAATAAGAGGATATCCATTTCAGCAGTATTGGTTCAAAGCCGAGGGCAGACAATTTGAAAAGAATTAAATTATGCGATATCTTATCGCTTTGCTAAAATCGGTAGCAATAACATCAACTTCTTTACCACTTTCAAAGGCAAAAAGTGCAGAGGACACGAATTCAACGAGGTTAGTGGTAGTTGATCTACCTTTGAGAAAGCCATGTTGGTTAGGGGAAATTAAAGACTTGCAATGAAAGCTTAAGGATTCGTACAAAATACTTTCGAGGAGTTTGGGTACATGCGAAAGTTTGGCTATGGGGCGATAGTTAGTAACTTCGCTCTTTGATCCTTTTTTATGAATCGGTGTTATGAAAGAGGACTTGTAGGAAACGACTAAAAAGTATTTTCAAAATATATTCGTTTATTTATAGTTGAAGAGTCTATGGTATTAAGTGGTTTCATCTGGTTTCTGCATTAGACAGAGCTGTTACTATGTGACGGCGAAATAAATTGTGGATGATGGTTCACGATGAGATCTGGTCGAAAATGGTTGGTGTACTTACTCGGGTGCGGATATTGAATGCGTTGTGGTGAGTTATTTCATAACGAATCCATTGGCCGAATTTCAGTTTCGGACTTGTAAGGGTGAGGGAACACGGGAAAAATAAATGAAATAAATGAAACGACTTGGTCCAGTTTCAAACCCACACATTCGGGATCGAATAGAAAAAAAAGGAAAAGATCACTGCTTTTGAGCACTACGCCGAATCTTCTTATGTTGGTCGTCGGTCCAAAGCGATATATTTGGGACGGATAATTATTCAGCTATGGAAAAAAAAAACAATTGAAAACAAGCCTGCAGTTTATTACACACATACAATTACGACTATCGATGGCGAACAAGCATGGACGATTTCCTCCTGCTTATATTTAATCAAATTTAGTTCAAATAACTCAATTTTAGTCACACTTATTTTCGAAAAATTCTAATTTGAATTTTAAGATAAAAATAACAATTTTATATAGGAAAATAACCTATTCAGCTAAGACGCGGAAATAGGTGTGCAACCATCATGCGATATGCCTGTGGCTGTGTGTGTAAAAGGCGTCCTAAATGGAGCCTATAAAAAGCCCTGTCACGCTAAATTCGGTCTCTTTTTCTGGGATGGCTTGAAAGGTATTAAACGTGTCGAGATTTTTAATCAAGTTGTTCATATGGCGAAGTGCCAAGTCGCAAAAACAAAAAAAATTTTATTAATTTTTGGAAAAAGGGTTTTTGTGAATATGTAAGCGTGGGAAGGAAAAAAAAAATCGCTAAGGAAAACAAATAACACTGCTTGTGGACAATCTAATCTCCATCAAGATTCAAGTGCCCAAAGTGAGAAAAAAAAAGCTAATTAAGTGAATCCAAATTAAGCTGTCGACATTTTAATATGGCGCCATAAGGAAAAAAAAACTCATTCAATTCCCCCGACCCCAAGCGAGTTATGAAAGCCATAATATGCTTAATCTTCCACCAATCCGATAGACTTCAATCAATGTCACTTCCCCTGTTTCCGCAACCCCCTGCATTTTAATCCCCACAACACGTTGTGGAATCGTCCAGAATCGTCTCCAAAATCTCTAAAAAAAAGGAAAAAAAAAAACCCCAAACCTATCGCTACCGCATTTTCGCCACAGACGCTTACAAACCCAAGAAGACAGAAAAAAAAAATCAAACCCAATCCCACGTGTTTCCAAAAGAAAAAAAAAATCAAAGTTACACCTGAGAAAGACTTAAAAGGATTGTTCACAATTGTAAAATGACCTCAGAGGAAAAAAATAAAAAAAAAAAACCTCCAACACCCTGTAGGGAAAGCCGCAAACTCACCTGTAAGATTCACCAAAATCATCAGCGCAGCAATCAACACCCAACAGACACCCCCCATCATCCACGATCATCGGGTCGGGTGCACCTCATCCCAAGGGGGTCACCGCATCCCATCCCCTGACAACTCATCCCAAGCCAAGACACACACCTAAACGCCATCTGCATCTCAAACCTAACCTGGTCACTTCCCATCTCACCACTCGCCCTTATTGTTTGAGTTGTAGTGGATCGTATTCAATGTTGGGGTTGGGGCTGCTTCTATCTATAACACAATTTGTGTTTCAAGGGGTGGTGGCTTATTTTTTTGGGAAACCATTTTGTGAAAGGAAGTATTTGCAAAGGCAGAATATCGTTTATATTCATGCACACATGGTTGAATGAAGAAGTGGGTAGGTGGGGTAGGTGTAATTTCGGTAATGTTAATTTATAATGGGATTGTAAGAGATAGGTAGTTGTCAATCGCAGGATAGACTTAGACTCAGAATTCTATTCCAATATTTGTGCACAAAAGGGTTCATGAGTTGTAGATAATTATGTTGTAAGCTTTAATGTAAATAAATTATTTGCTTGTATTAGAGTATGTAAAAGGACTAGAGAGTAGTTAATCAATAGCACAGTTATTTAATACAAATTATTTTAAGTTTTGGTTTGGTGGTTTACGAATTTTGATTTCCATTTATTATCTCGCCATTAAAGCTACCACAAATAATTTATGTGTTTATAAAAGTGGCGATATTTCTTGATAATATTAGGTACCTACTTATACTCATATATTTTTTTTTCAAATATGTATTACATAATGAAATACCTAACTACATAATTCATAAAAAAATTGGAACAATTTCAAAATTGTAGTTATTTTGAAATTAAATGCTTATTATTCACGGTATAATAATATATAATTCCATATAGGTAGGTAATGCTAGGTACTCTATTTTCAGCAAATCTTGTAAGGGAGAACAGCTCCTACCATAAGATTAATGATAGTAAATAACTCCATAAGGCTCTCATCATAAGTTTCTTGTGCCTCTCACTCTTGGGGTGCTGAATTATAGTTACGGTGACCATCCGTTCATTATTATAATGAACTGTTCATTATTTGAAGTAGATGTTCATTATGAATTATTTTGTGTTCAAAAACATAAAAATGTTCATTATTTCAAAAGCTGTTCATTATTTGTTCAGTATTTTATTCAATTTTGTTGAAACAAAAACGAAAAACTAACCAAACCAAAATTCTTTCAACAAAATGATAATGCGAACGTGCCCTAATTTACTGAATGTGCAAAAATGGTAATGTAGTGCAAAACTTTAATTTCGGAACACTCCCTACATAATTCTCGGAACTCACCTTATGTCAAAACGTCAAAATCGAGCATTCAGATAATAATCAATTCAAAGAGTTTTTCAAATTCGAAGACAAATTATTGTTCCGTTGTGGTAAACATTAAAATTGGTAAATGAAATTTTATATTATTAGCTCAAAAATACCTACTTAAACATTAATAATTATCTTTAAGTTCACTGATGCCACCCAGAAGAAAATGTCTTTTTAATGAAGAACTACAAAAAGAATATAAATTCTTAAAAAAAACAACAGAAGGCGATGTGAGATGCAACAAGTGCATGGCCACATTTTCTATCGCCAATAATGGAAAACTCGACATAGAACAACATTTGAAAACATCTAAACACAAAAGCGCAAACGTAGCTGCTGCTTCAAGTAAAAATCTAACTTCATACTTCGGAAAGAAAACAATTGATGAATCAGGAAAAATAACCAGCGTGAACGAAGGTACGTGGGCTTTTCACACCATAAAACATAATCATTCGTTTCGTTCAAACGATTGCACATCAAAATTAATAAAAAAATGTTACGACGAAAAATATTCATGCGCGAGAACCAAGTGCGAATCAATCGTTTGCAATGTGCTGTCGCCACATTCGATTGAAGAAATCCAAACTGATTTAGATGCTGTTACTTTTTTAACAATATATTCCGATTGCTCAAATCATGGAAGTACAAAAATATGCCCAATACTTGTCCGCTACTTTATACCAATAAAAGGTATTCAAGTAAAAATATTGGAAGTCGATAGTCTGCCAGGAGAATCTTCCGATATATTAACAAAATATATCTCGGATCTTTTGCGAAAATTTGAAATTGACACTAAAGTGGTTGCCATCTGCGCAGACAACACTAATTGTAACTTTGGCGGAGCGGCTAGGAGAGGGAAGAACAATTTGTTTACTAAGCTTCAACTATCAACTGGAACGAATCTCATTGGTGTAAACTGTGCAGCTCACATTTTAAATAATTGTATTCAATCTTCAATAAAGTGTTTACCAATAGATGTAGAAGTTATTGTTGTAAAAATTTATTCATACTTTTATATATATACAATTAGGGTTGAACAATTAACAGAAATATGCGATGAGGTAGATACTGAATATAGAAAACTAATGGGATTTAGTAAAACTAGATGGCTTACCCTTAAACCATCAATAGAAAGAATTTTGAAGCTTTTTAAACCTTTGAAGCTTTATTTTTTGTCGCAACCAAAGTGCCCAACTATATTAAGAGATTTTTTCAACAATCCTTGCTCTGAACTCTGGTTTTTTTTTGCACATTGTCAGGCTAATCTTTTTCATAATAGCATTTTACGGATTGAGTCCCAGGAAATATGCATGATGGAAGTATCCCTGGTCATTAAAGATCTTAAATCAAAAATAAAGCAAAGAAAAGATGAATGCTTTTTGCCAATAATAATTAAAAAAATGGTAAAAGATTTAGAGCAAGAAGATCCTACAGTTTTAGATAATATAAAAACACACGCAAATGACTTCTACACTAGTTGTGTAGACTATTTAAATCAGTGGGACGGTGCATTTGTTGAAATTGAAATTTTAGAATGGGTACTTCTACATGCAGTTCCGTCCTGGAACCAGGTCGAGGCAAGTTTAATGTATATTATTAAAAAGAGAAGCGATTTTAATCTTGATGACTCTGAAGCTTTTCACGAATTTTCGTGTGTTAAAAATTATGTTTCTCTGGAGAAAATTGTAACATGGGAAGATAATCAGAAGACTGCAGGAGAAAGATGGATGGAAATTTTTCAACATTTTATAGAAAAAGACATAAATTTCAAAAACATTTTAAAAAATGTAGAATTTGGCTTGTGTCTTCCGGGGTCGAATGCTCCAACAGAAAGAGTTTTTTCAGTCTTAAATAATGTTTGGACAAATGAAAAAAACCAAATGAAAGTCGAAACTATGAAATCAATTTTAATTACTAAATTTAACTATGAAATGACCTGTTTAGAGTTCAGAGAATATTTAAAACAAAAACCAGATTTAATTAAACAAATATATACTTCAGGAAAGTATTCAAATATGTAAACAATTAAATGTTACCAGCATTAGGTCCTTATTTTTAATAATGAGGATACCTATTTAGTTTTTAAACGTTCATTTTACAACATTTAGTTAAATAAAAGACTGAATTTTATTTATTTATTTATTTTGCCTAACAAAGGTACAAATTAAGAGTTCCTTCTGTAATATTAATTTTAATTAACTAAAGCAAAGACTGAATCCTTGTGTAATATTTTTTTATTGAGTTATTTTTTTAAATAAAAAATAATAATTAAGAACTGGATTTAATTTTTTTTTTTTGTTCATTATTTGGAATTCAAACAGATGGTCACCGTAATTATAGTGTTCCCCGTAGGTACGTCGTAAAATACAGATCAAGTATATATTTACAGTCGTTTCCGATTTGGCAAAGAGATAATTTTTTTTTTTTAAAAAAAATAATTTTTTTTTTTCGAGATTGCTTTTTATGTTCGATTTGGCAGCAAAAATCTGATAGGTATCTCAGATCGAAATCTGAAAAGCCAAATCGAAAACGACATTAGTAAAAGCAAATGGTTCATATCGCGACATTTATAGGTAGGTGCTTTTCAAATTACATAAATTTTACCAGTTTTATTAAACTGAACGCTGGCATTATTTAACAGAACATGCCCCCTAAAAGGAGAGAAATAAATAATCTTGAGTGGAAACTAGTTCACTCTCTTTCCCACACATAACTAACATCACTATTCTCCTAACCCATTACACACTGTACTTGTGGGCGGATTGAATTGCATTAACTTAGTATCCAACGATCAGATTTGTCAACAGTATTACACCTTAATACAAAGGGTTGCATTCACGCATTTTTCGGGATCGTTCCACAAGAAGACCATACAAAATAGGTTCTACAATGGCTGTCATTTTTTGTTTTGGGATGTGGTTGTAGTACAGGGCCTAATCCCCATCTTGGACAAAATTTGGGAAACTTGAATGTATTGACACCTAGACGGCATTCTATTAATGCAAACACGACTTTATTGTTCGGATTCAATTAAACGACTAAAAAGCAAAAATTCATAAAGCAATTCATTATCTTATAACTATATATTTGTCTCCTTCTAACCGCTGCATCGCCTTTTACCCATACTACTACACATTCTTTTTTTCACAATTGGAAGCAAAAGCACCACCGCAGCCATTTGCCAACAGAAGCCGCCCAAATCATATAGAAGACATTTCAAATTAACGAAAGGCGTGTGCCAGATATTTCTTCGGTCTAAATATTTACGTCACAGAATAAGAGTATTTTATATGAATTTGGCACTTCGTTATTCTTCCTCTGAAAATGAAATGATGACAAAATTTTCGATACTTTAAGTATCGAAATTATGAAAGATATTTTTTGATACACAAATGAAAAACAATAGACAGTAACATCCCGATTCTGGCAAACCTCACTGATACCTCACAAGTTACAAAACACTCATAAGGTGAGGTGAAATTGATTTTGTGAGGTTTTCGTATTCTTGCAGCACACTCACAACTTGTTAGGCTCACAAAAACAATCAAAATCGTGATAAGTCACAAAACAGAAAACCTCATTTGAGGTCACAAATAACGATATTTGTATTTGATGGAATTGTTTCCCTCTTTCCAAGCTTTTAAAGACCCAAACCCGACATTTTACGATATATTTATTAACTTTTAGGAGAAAACTGATATTTGTATAAAAAAAAAATTACGAATGTGAAAATTTTGATTTGTGGCAAATTGTCAATATTTTATTTTCTTTGTTTTAATACATTTCAGTGTAAAATTTTTATATTTTATATTTTCATATTTTCTTAATAAATTTGTTTTTCATTGTTCAATTAATGATGTAGATAGAATATTTCGCTCTCAGAACCCACAAAATTGAAGTGAGAGGTGAATTTGTTGTGAGGTTTGCTGCGAGCATTATCGGAGAATACGAAAAATGTTATCGAATCACAACAAACCTCACAAGGAATCAGCCTCACAAGAGCTTGTGATTTGCAAGGCCTCACAACGGCAGAATCTGGCTGTAAATTTACCAAGTTGCGTTTAAAAATAACTAAAGCGATTTTATTAGGTATAGAGTTATATAATTTCCTTAAATAAATCTTAGCTGTCTTAAATTGTTAAATCCTGTTGAAAATACTTTATTGTTTTGTGAGATATTCAAACGCTTTCCGAAATCCCTCACCCAATCATCATCACTAAATCAGAAATTCTGAAATAATTGTAGGTACATATTTCGAGGTAATGAAAACGAAAGCGAAGTAAAACGAAATGTTTAGTTATATTAAGAACAAATAAAGGAAATATACTATAAGTAGGTACTCAAAAGAAAAAAAATTTAATATAAGTATTGGTAGAACTAATTTATATCTATCCATAATAGGCTAGAGCAATTATTTAAGAAACACTTTCACTGCCTTAAACACAACACATTCGCTTGATTTTTTTGCTGGGAAGATTGCCCAGAGATGCAAATCTTTGTGTAATTCGTTTTCCTAGGCTAGGTACTATAATGGTAGCATTTCCATCACTAGGTGAGCTCTATAGTTTATGTTAATCATATTTATTTACCATGGGATGTAGAGCATTGTCAACGGTGATGCGGCGAGACAGAAAAATATTGTTGTTCGAAAGAAGAAAGTGCTGCCAGTTCAACTTTTCAATATTTTTTTAACGATAAAAACAAAAAAAGATTTTAATGTGAAAAAGCGTAACAAAGCAAAAAAAGTAACATTGTAACAAAATTATAAAATAATTTAAAAGTGTAACACTTTTGTTACACTTGTATCATTGTGACAACGCTGTTTATAAATATGGAGCATTTCCACCCTCAGCATTATCTAAATTTGGTACCCACCTCCTTCCCCCATATATCATTCCATATTCCATAAATGTCTATTTCGAAAAACTTTAACCAGCCCCCATCGAACATTTATACCTTAAAAAACAAGGAACACACCAAAAACCAACAAAATACTTGTTCGATGGTAACATAATCCGGGGTCACCGCATCCCATCCCCTGACAAGTCATCCCAAGCCAAGACACAAACCTAAACGCCATCTGCATCTCAAACCTAACCTGGACGCTTCCCATCTCACCACTCACCCTTATTGTTTGAGTTGTAGTGGATCGTATTTAATGTTGGGGTTGGGGCTGCTTCTATCTATAACACAATTATTGTTTCGAGGGGTGGTGGCTAATTTTTTTAGGAAACCATTTTGTGAAACGGAGTAACTGCAAAGGCAGAATATCGTTTATATTCATGCACACATGGTTGAATGAAAAAGTGGGTAGGGATTGGGATTGTAAGAGATAGGTAGTTGTCAATCACAGGATTGACTCAGAATTCTATTCCAAGATTTGTGCACATAAGGATTCATGAGTTGTATTTAATTTAATGTAAATAAATTATTTGCTTGTATTAGAATATGTAAATGGAATAGAGAGCAGTTAATCAATAGCACAGTTATTTAATACAAATTATTTTAAGTTTTGGTTTGGTGGTTTGTGAATTTTGATTTCCATTTATTTTCTCGCCATTAAAGCTACCACAAATAATTTATGTGTTTATAAAAGTGGCGATATTTCTTGATAATATTATTTAGGTACCTACCTATACTCATATATTTTCTTTTTCAAATAGGTATTACATAATGAAATACCTAACTACATAATTCATAAAAAAATTGGAACAATTTCCAAATTATAGTTATTTTGAAATTAAATGCTTATTATTCACGGTATAATAATATATAATTCCATATAGGTAGGTATATGCTAGGTAGGTACTCTATTTTTAGCAACTCTTGTAAGGGAGAAGAGCTCCTACTATAAGTTTAAAGATAGTAAATAACTCCATAAGGCTCTCATCATAAGTTCCTTGTGCCTCTCACTCTTGGGGTGCTGAATTATAGTGTTCCCCGTAGGTACGTCGTAAAATACAGATCAAGTAGATATTTACATAGTTACCTATGTCGTTTTCGATTTGGCAAAGAGATAAATTTTTTTGAAAAAAAATAAGTTTTTTTTCTCGAGATTGCTTTTTATGTTCGATTTGGCAGCAAAAATCTGATATCTCAGATCGAAATCTGAAAAGCCAAATCGAAAACGACATTAGTAAAAGCAAATGGTTCATTTCGCGACATTTATAGGTATACCTGCTGAAATAAAACATTGTCGGCATACAAAATCAGGAAAGGACTACCTATACATTTTCGTGGCTTTTCAAATTACATAAATTTTACCAGTTTTATTAAACTGAACGCTGGCATTATTTAACAAAACATGCCCCCTAAAAGGAGAGAAATAAATAGTCTTGAGTGGAAACTAGTTCAATCTCTTTCCCACACATAACTAACATCACTATTCTCCTAACCCATCACACTCTGTACTTGTGGGCGGATTAAATTGCATTAACTTAGTATCCAACGATCAGATTTGTCAACAGTATTACACCTTAATACAAAGGGTTGCATTCACGCATTTTTCGGGATCGTTCCACAAGAAGACCATACAAAATAGGTTCTACAATGGCTGTCATTTTCTGTTTTGGGATGGGGTTGTAGTACAGGGACTAATCCCCATCTTGGACAAAATTTGGGAAAGTTGAATGTATTGACACCTAGATGGCATTCTTTTTTTCGGAATTGAAAGCAAAAGCCCAAATCACATAGAAGACATTTCAAATTAACGAAAGGTGTGTGCCAGATATTTCTTCGGTCTGAATATAACGTCACAGAATAAGAGTATTTTATATGAATTTGGCACTTGGTTATTCTTTCTCTGAAAATGAAATGATGACAAAATTTTCGATACTTTAAGTATCGAAATTATGAAAGATATTTTTTGATACACAAATGAAAAACAATAGACAGTAACATCCCGATTCTGGCAAACCTCACTGATACCTCACAAGTTACAAAACACTCATAAGGAGAGGTGAAATTTATTTTGTGAGGTTTTCATATTCTTGCAGCACACTCACAACTTGTTAGGCTCACAAAAACAATCAAAATTGTGATAAGTCACAAAACAGAAAACCTCATTTAAGGTCACAAATGACGATATTTGTATTTGATGGAAATGTTTCCCTCTTTTCAAGCTTTTAAAGACCCAAACCTGACATTTTACGATATATTTAATTACTTTTAGAAGAAAACTGATATTTGTATAAAAAAAAAATTACGAATGTGAAAATTTTGATTTGTGGCAAATTGTCAATATTTTATTTTCTTTGTTTCAAAACATTTCAGTGTCAAATTTTCATATTTCATATTTTAATATTTTCTTAATAAATTTGTTTTTCATTGTTCAATTAATGATGTAGATAGAATATTTCGCTCTCAGAACCCACAAAATTGAAGTTATAATAATCTAACACTGAGAGGTGAATTCGTTGTGAGGTTTGCTGCGAGCATTATCGGAGAATACGAAAAATGTTATCGAATCACAACAAACCTCACAAGGAATCAGCCTCACAAGAGCTTGTGATTTGCGAGGCCTCACAACGGCAGAATCTGGCTGTAAATTTACCAAGTTGCGTTTAAAAATAACTAAAGTGATTTTATTAGGTATAGAGTTATATAATTTCCTTAAATAAATCTTAGCTGTTTTAAATTGTTAAATCCTGTTGAAAATACTTTATTGTTTTGTAAGATATTCAAACGCTTTCTGAAATCCCTCGCCCAATCATCATCACTAAATCAGAAATTCAGAAATAATTGTACATATTTCGAAGTAATGAAAACGAAAGCGAAGTAAAACGAAATGTTTAGTTATACTAAGAACAATTAAAGGAAATATACTATAAGTAGGTACTCAAAAGAAAAAAAATTTAATATAAGTATTGGCTATTGGTACAACAAATTTTTATCTATCCATAATAGGCTAGTGCAATTATTTAAGAACCACTTTCACTGCCTTAAACACAACACATTCGCTTGATTTTTTTGCTGGGAAGATTGCCCAGAGATGCAAATCTTTGTGTAATTTGTTTTCCTAGGTTAGGTACTATAATGGTAGCATTTCCATCACTAGGTGAGCTCTATAGTATATGTTAATCATGGAGGTAAAATAAAAATCACCTATTATACCTAAAAGATATATTTGGTTAGCGGAAAGCTTTTCGTCGAATTTGCATTCAAACGTTGTTTTTTTCGAATTTAAATTTATTTTATATTTTAATAAAGTAAGACTAGGAATGCATAAATATCTCAATTTTTTCTAATTCGTTATCAATCGCCCGACACAGATTCTGTCCATTTTCTGTTTAACAGATAAAAAAAACAAAAAAAAAACAAAATTATTGACCATCGAAGTAGATTTCAATTTCTATTTCACAAACTTTATTTACCACGGGATGTAGAACATTGTCAACGGTGACGCGGCGAGACAGAAAAATATTGTTGTTCGAAAGAAGAAAGTGCTGACAGTTCAACTTTTCAATATTTTTTAACGATAAAAACAAAAAAAGGGTTTAATGTGAAAAAGCGTAACAAAGCGAATAAAAGTAACATTGTAACAAAATGATAAAACAATTTAAAAGTGTAACACTTTTGTTACACTTGTATCATTGTGGCAACGCTGTTTATAAATATGGAAAATTTCCACCAGAGATCAATGAATAAAAGAGATGGATATCTTTCGTACGTCTATCCCCCCAAAGCCCATTTGTTTACATTGTTGTTTTTGTAATTTCAACCCCCGCCTTTTAATACGTGTGACATAAAAAAGCATGTTGCTAATGGCCGGCCACCGTTCATTTTGCTTTTCTGGGCATCGCGCTGTTCAATTGCTTTGTGTTTTGTATTGAACTTGTTTGGTTTTTGTTAAGGTTTCGATTAAAATAAAGAAAATAGTGAAATACACATTTCGGAATAGCGAATTCTTGCATTAAAGTCCAATTCATGAACTCACAGACACTAGAAAAGAAATGAGCAAATGTGCGTGACTTCATGAATTTTTCTGGAAAACAGCTTGTAGGCAGCCGCCTTTCCACTGAAAAGTTATCCATCTCTGTATTCCATTATCTTTGATTTCCACCCTCAGCATTATCAAAATTTGGTACCTACCTCCTTCCCCCATACATCATTCCATATTCCACAAATGTCCATTTCGAAAAACTTTAACCAGCCCCCATCGAACATTTATACCTTAAAAAACAAGTTACACGCCAAAAACCAACAATATACTTGTTCGATGGCAACATAATCCACTAAGGGTGAGTGATACGATTATTGGCTTTCAGTTGTGAAGTTGAGATGTAGATGGCGCTAGGTGCGAAATTTGGCAGGGGATGGGTTGTCTTGGGATGAGGTGCACCCGACCCGAACTCGAGATTACGTGTCCCAAAAACGAATCGTGAAATCATTGAGATTATTAAGCAGAATGTAAAACGAAAAGTGGCTGAACATCTCATTACATTCAATACGCATAATATTCCCGAAATGGTCCATGTCTGTCGCACCATTGAAAAGTTTGTCAATGAAACGGACTTTCAAAGACATCGTTACCAGCAAGCACCTAATCCGCGGCGGAGCATCCACGAGATTTTGGATCAAGTTGAAGTAGCGCATTGCTCCTCGCAGTCTCAAGTCGAGGCGTCAATTTTCGACAAGGAACTTCTGTCACCATAAGGTGCTGGAATTGTAAGGAGCAGGGACACACTTTTTTTGATTGTCCTATCCCAGCAGCGGGCGCCTTTTTGCTTCAAATGTGGTCGCGATAATACAACTACTACGCATTGTCCAATTTGCTCGGAAAACTCCCAGCAGAGCAATACTCCGACCGGGGAGAATTGCTCCAGGTCCGGCGAATTAATACAAAATCCAACAAAGCTACAACCCGTTGTACTCAAACGTCATCTAGAGTCATCTACCCCAGTCAATCCCGTAGAAGGTACACAAGCCCCTAGTCGTCTAATGAAGTCTCTACATCAACGACTAACGGATTACCACGAGCGAGAGTCAGAATTTTCGGCAGCCCGCCGGTGCCGGTAAGGATACAAAAGCTAAGGAATCGTTTCGATGGGAAAAGGAAGTTATACCAAACAAATGCTGCAACTACATTACAATCTTCCCCAGACGTTCCACGCCCGTATGCCCATGTAAATATTTTCGGTAAAGATTGGTTAGGTCTCTTGGATAGCGGAGCCTGCAAGGGTTATATCTCGGCGTAGATTTTTGGCAAAAATTCAATATAGCCCCAAGCGTTTTTGCCGAAATATCTAGTAAATCTTTCAACTTAGCAAGCATTGGCGCAGACCGAGATATGTCAGTTGAACACCCAATTGGAAGAAACGTTCTTTTATTAGCCCACGAGTTGTCGGACGAGCAGTCCAGAGATTTAGGAAATGTCGTTAGCCTGTTCCCTTCCTTTACCAGCATTGGTTTGGGCCAGACACATTTGGAGGAACATACAATTGATACCGGGGACACGGAGCCTATAAAGCAGCGTCACTATCCTTTATGCGCAGTTGGACCGGATGCTTGCCTTGGATGTGATCGAGGAAAGTTCAAGTTCGTGGAGCTCCCCAGTTGTCCTTGTTAGGAAAGCTGGAAGAACCGATTGTGCGAAAACTTAACCGGGTCACTAAAAAGTACGCATATCCACTGCCGCATATAGAGGGTCTGCTGGGACGCCTTTCGGATACATACTTCATCTCTAGTGTGGATCTGAAGGATGCCTTTTGGCAGATACCGCTGGAGCAAAGGTCGAGGGAGAAGACAGCTTTTACCGTCCCTGGAAGACGAAGACGAAGACGAAGACGAAGACAATTCAAGGTGATGCCCTTTCGCCTCTGCAACGCGCCTCAGCGTCTTTGCAGGCTGATGGACAAGGTCATCCCGCATGAATCGAGACAGCAAATTTTCATCTACCTGGACGACTTGCTGATTTTCTCGCGGACTTTCGAAGAACATATCAAACTCCTCGATCTCGTGGCATCAAAGTTAAAAAAGGCAGGCTTGACTATTAATATGGAGAAATCCAAATTTTGCTTTATGGAACTGAGATATCTTGGGTTCATAGTGGGTATCGGTACACTAAAAGTAGATCATAGCGAAGTAGCAGCTTTTGAAGATTTCCCGATACCAAAGAACGCTCGCCAAGTCAGACGTTTCTTAGGAATGGCCGGCTGGTATCCGAGGTTCGTCTCCAAATTTTCTTCGTTTGCCTCGCATCTCTCCGATACCTTAAGGAAAGACGTTAAGTTCAGTTTCGGTGAGAAGGCGGTGGAATCATTCAACTCGATTAAAAAAATGCTTACGTGTGCACCAGTCTTAGTCAATCCAAACTTTGACAAACCATTCATAATACTCTGTGATGCCTCTTCAACTGGTATCGGAGCAGTATTATGCCAGGAGGACGAAACTGGTGTGGAACAACCAATTTTCTACTACTCGCACAAATTGAACAACGCACAAAGGCATTATACGGTAACAGAGAGGGAATGTTTGGCTGCTGTCATGGGAGTTACCAAATTCAGGCCATATATAGAAGGGTACAAATTTAAAATAATAACGGATCATGCAAGTTTAAAGTGGCTTATCAGTTTAAAGGACCTTAAGGGAAGATTAGCGCGTTGGAGTCTAGAATTTGTAGCGGTCAGTTCTAGGCGAACATCTTTTGTCAATTAATTTTGTAAGTACAGCTGACAAGTGCCATACGTGTTCGTCATCATGGCCAACCTACTGCACTCATATCATATGCTACCCGTTGTTTAGAATCCGCATTCCCCTTTTCTCCTTTTTTTATACCATCCACAGGAAGGTATATTCACTTTGTCATTACATTTGTAACGCCAAGAAGGAGTCACCGGAGACCTGATAAAGTATATATATTCTGAATCGGGATCACATTCTGAATCGATTTAGCCATGTCCGTCTGTCTGTCTGGTGGTTGGGTGATGTATGAATAGGGTAGACACTGATTGGCGTCAACTTGGCGATGCCCAGGCGTTGCAACTGGTTCATACACATCAATTGTGCTTATTTTACCTCCTCGTGGTAGCCACCGGATACTGGTCTTGTCCTTCCGGGCATGACTTGCTAAACTTATAAGCGCGAGTGTTGAACACGAAGAAAATAGCAACACTATAATGCTCTGTCGGAATGACTGGCTGAACGAGTCTCAGAGGTCTTACATGAGCCCCTCAGAAAGAGGACATACAGCGAATTAATCCACGAGATTGGATCAACGGTGGTGTCAACAGTCAAGATGGCAGCTACCTTACATGAGCTACTCTGACATATTTGGAGAAAAGGTCAGTAAGGATTTTTCAGCACTAGTCAGGGTGCTGAAATAGAGATGGTGGCGGATGAACCCTTTATGGGCCAACGGCAGCACTCATATCCCCGAAGTGGGTTACTGGCAACGGAGTTTCCGACCCGCTGTCCTAGGGTCAATTCAGGGCCTGGTCCTCCAAGTTGGGGGTTGTGCGTGGGGTTAACTACCCAACCACGGAAAAATTGAGACAGTTGCGAAGCAACCATTAGCCTCGGAGACGGACGGATTTACTGTTGACGACCCTGCAAAACGAAAAAAGGACAATGACTTTCGGATCTGCACGTGGAATGTTCGGACCCTGAATAGACCGCGTGCAGCCGAACAATTAGCGGAGGCCCTACGCTGCTGCTACAATGCAGATATCACCGCCATCCAGGAAGTGCGGTGGGATGGGCCGGGCAAAAAAAGGATGAAAAACTGTGACATCTACTACGGTGATTGCTATAAGGAACAGAAGCAGCGACTATTTGGATGTGGATTCGTTGTAAGCCGCAGACTTAGGCAAGAAGTCTTGAGCTTTCGACACGTTAGTGAACGCCTTGCAACTATCCGCATCAAGGCTAAATTTGCCAACATCAACCTAATATGCGCTCACGCCCTCACAGAAGAAAAAGACGATGCTACCAAGGAATGTTTCTACGAGCTCCTCGACCAAACATATGAGCAATGTCCTAAATATGACGTTAAAATCGTCCTTGGTGATTTTAACGCCAAAATAGGCAAGGAGGATATCTTTGGTAGCACAATTGAAAAGCACAGCCTACACGACAACACGTCTGGAAACGGACTAAGGCTAATTGACTTTGCGGCGGGACGTAATGTTACTATAGCTAGCACACGGTTTCCTCACCTCAATATTCACAAAGGAACATGGCGGTCACCGGATCATCATACTGTCGATCAAATTGACCATGTTGCGATCGACGCAAGGCACTCCTCCAGTATTCTAGATGTCCGCACCTTCCGAGCGGCCAACATAGACTCGGACCACTACCTTGTTGTAGCCAAGGTACGAATGCGGATATCCTAGACACCACAACAACAAGGAAATACTGTGAGGAGATTCAACGTTGAACGGCTACAAACGCAACAGACCGCCAGAACCTTTGCCGATCGCGTGTCCCTCAACCTCTCGAGAAGTCCTACGCAGCCAGCATCAAGTGCTGAAGACCAGTGGCATAGATGCCAAGAAGCCATTAGAAACGCCGCAACTGATGTGCTTGGTTTCACCAAACCACCCCCTCGAAACCCCTGGTTTGATGAAGAATGCCGGCAAGCGCATGCAGCAAAACAACGTGTCTATGAAGCGGCGCTGCACAGAAGGACGAGAGCAGCTCGTGAGCTCTACGAACAAAAGAGGAGGGAAGAACACCGGCTTCTCCGAAAGAAAAAGAAAGAGCATGAGAAGCGCGAGTTACGTGCACAGAGACACCATTAGATGCACCATAGCACATCTTGCTTAGGATGCATTTTCATTAAACCACGATCCATATCTGATTGAAATTCCTTTACTGTAATTGAATATACCCATTTCATATTTTTTTTTCCATTGTAATCAAATATATTTCACATTTTTCTGTAACATAAGATACATAAGAATCATAATGTACATTAACCTGTCCTTCCGTTCTCACGCTGCGAATAGTCGCAGCGTCAACATTAATACTGTATAAAAACCCAAGGAAAATTATTGTATATTGTCATTCGTGTTCAAATAAATATCAGAGGCGGAAGCTCTGCCCAAAAATTAAAAGTTGTTTTTTTTAATTTTGTGTCGCGAAGTTCATGTAATTGGCGCAGTCGAAAAAGAAGAACATAGCTCCATGTAAAAACTCATATTTGATTTTGATAAGCTACAAATACGACGGATTATCGTGTTAATGTGCTATCGTGTGGAAAACTTAATGTAAGAATAAATATTTTAAAGTGAAGATAGAAAGTGATTGATAAGACTATACGACGGATTATCGTATTATTGCATTATCTACTACCGATCTTGAGTGCAAAAACAGAATCTCACCACGTATAAATATCGTGAACCAAATAAACGTTCCAACATTACGAAGGATCATCGTAACTACAAGGACCCGTATACAGATAAGGATGCTACTGATCTTCCTGTAAGTCCCTTTCCTTTCGTAAAGAAAACGCATAAATTTGATATAAATAGAGAAATTAATATAGATATAGAAAGCTCTGAAGATTCAGATTTAGAGGTAGAAATGGCTGTTAACCAAGCAAATGATATAGCTCGAGATTTAAATATGGAGGCAAGAAACGCTCCCATTCAAATAAATTTACCAAATGGTGGTCAAGCTGTTGCTAATCCCACTGAACTGTTTAATTCACTAAAAATTCCAGACGCAATTAAGGACCTCCCGAAATTTGACGGGAATCCAAGGTTGCTTTTCGAATTTATAAAAAATGTTGAAGAAATTCTTGTTATAATGAGACCCATTGATGGTACACCGCAAAGCAGGATATTGCTTCGTGCTATAAGAAATAAAATAGAAGGAAATGCCAACGAAGTATTAAATATGTATGGGACACCCATGATATGGAATGATATCAAGAACAATCTCATTCTGCACTATGCAGACAAGCGAAACGAGACGTCCTTGATCAGAGACCTTCACGGTCTAACCCAAGGTACAAAATCAGTCGAAAAATATTACAGTAATATAATTGAAATACTAGCAGCAATGTGTAATCACGTCCAAATTCATGAATTGAACCAAAACGTTATTACTGCCAAAACAGCATTATATAACGAAATGTGCCTGAACTCATTTCTTTCAGGCTTAAGGGAACCTTTAGGCTCAACAGTAAGAGGCATGAGACCCGACACGTTAAGTAAAGCATTTTCATTCTGTATCACAGAACAGAATATTTTCTACTCCAAATATGATCAAGACAGACAACAACCCAGACCCCAACTTCAAAGACCATATCAGAACAACTACCAACAACAATACCGACCAAGACCCATTAACCAAAACAATCCTAATTACAATCATACTCCTCAACAGTATAGACCACAAAACAATACACCAAGGTACAATACACCACAACAACATAACAATTTTAATAGGTACTACACTCAAAATAGGCTAGAACCAATGGAAGTTTCATCAGGTAATAGTCGTATCCGGAATAGACCACCCAACCAGGGAGAACCAATGGATACATATTCAGGAAATAGCAGGAACAGGCAGAACAATAACAATTTTAGGCAAAATTTGCAAAACACTAACAGGGAACTTAATAACGTGACCCATCATGTCATTGAACCTAGCGATACATCACCAGGCTACTATCCAAACTTAGATCAATTTCAGACAGTCGAAGGAATAAACGACCAAAATTTTCTTCCAATAGCCTCGGACCCCCAACAAACTTTATAGACATAAATATACATGGCAACACTCTACCTTATATAAACATTTCTTCACCTTTTGGTAATTTGAAGTTCCTAATAGACACAGGGGCTTCCTCTTCCTTCATCAACCCCGAGTACATCCAATCGAAGGACATACAGTATACTACACCTACAGTTATTTCTACTGTTTTGAATAAACACCATGTTAACAAATTAGTCACACTTCGTATGTTTTTAGAATTTAACCAAGAAGGTTACATACAATTTTTACTATTCAAGTTTCATAAATACTTCGACGGTCTCATAGGACTGGATATCCTAACAAAAATAGGAGCCCAAATCGATATTAAAAACCAACAATTAGTAACAAATAACTCAAATATTCCCCTGTCCTTCAAACCGAATTTAATCTCACACGAATATGTCATACCAGCATATTCAAAAATTACAGCAAAATTACCAGTAGACATTTCAGACGGAGATATACTAATTGAACCAATAGAACTTAAACCCAAACTTTACATACCCGAAGGAATCTATCATGCAGAAAACTGGTTCAGTTTTATAGAAATTCTAAATTACTCTCCTCAAGACCAAACCATTCTTTTAGATCAACCACTTAAAACAACAAAATACGAAAATTGCAATTATATAGAACTAAATAACCTTAATATAAACGCCACCTTTGAGAAAGGAACTATATACACAAAGGATGATATTTCAAACTTTATAAGAACCTCCCACCTCAACACTGAAGAAAAGAAAACAATCCTTAAAATTTGCCATGAATTTGAAGATATATTTTTTCAGGAGGGAACAAAACTAACATTTACAAATAAAATTAAACATAAGATTAAGACTAGCGATGACTTGCCTATATATACAAAGTCATATAGGTACCCCTATATACATAAAGAAGAAGTAAAAAAACAGGTCAATGAGATGCTGAACAATGGCATTATCCGACCAAGTTATTCGCCGTGGAGTTCGCCGATCTGGATAGTACCCAAAAAACTCGACTCCAGTGGCAAAAGAAAATGGCGACTTGTCATTGATTACCGAAAGGTAAATGAGAAAACTATTAGTGACAGATATCCTCTGCCCAACATCAACGAGATACTAGACAAACTCGGCAGATCAATGTACTTCTCTACACTTGATCTAGCCAGCGGCTTCCATCAAATAGAGATGGATCCCGCCGACATACAAAAAACAGCCTTCACGGTTGATGGTGGCCACTTTGAGTACGTACGAATGCCTTTCGGGCTTAAAAATGCCCCTTCGACGTTTCAAAGGGTCATGGACAATGTACTAGGTGAACTATTGGGCAAAATATGCCTGGTTTACCTTGACGATATTATAGTCTTTTCAACCTCACTACAAGAACATAAAGAAAACTTAAAAAAAATATTTACCAGATTACGAGAAGCTAACTTAAAAATGCAATTAGACAAGTGCGAATTTTTGCACAAAGAAATTGCATTTCTAGGTCATTTGGTAACTACAGAAGGAGTTAAACCAAATCCAGACCGTATAAAAGCAATTAAGGATTTTCCAATACCCAATACCCAAAAGGAAGTCAGGAGTTTTCTTGGCTTAGTCGGGTATTACCGTAAATTCATTAAAGATTTTGCGCGATTAACAAAACCTTTAACAGAATGCTTAAAAAAGAACAAGAAAGTCGTTCACACAGATGAATTTATTAAAACATTTGATCATTGTCGAGACATCCTTTCAAACAATCCGATATTACAATACCCAGACTTTGAAAAACCCTTCATTTTAACCACCGACGCAAGTAACTTTGCATTGGGAGCTATATTATCCCAGGGTACCATTGGAAACGACCTACCTATATGTTATGCCAGCAGGACGTTAACAGATACGGAAATCAATTACTCAACTGTAGAGAAGGAACTTTTGGCCATAATATGGGCAACAAGATATTTTCGTCCATATTTATATGGAAATAAATTCAAGATCGTAACGGATCATAAGCCGCTCACTTGGCTAATGAACCTAAGAGACCCTAATTCAAAATTAGTAAGATGGCGGTTGAAACTCGAAGAATTCGACTATGAGGTCATTTACAAAAAAGGTAAATTAAATCTGAATGCTGATGCCCTCAGTAGGGTCATCATCAATAATGAAGAAAATAGAATCGAATCAAATCCACAAATACAGAATACCGCAGAGATAAACTCTAATGAACAAGGAACCGGTTGTTCCACAGTACATTCCGCTCAAGAAAATCTTAACGATCACATTTACATTTCAGAACGTCCTTTAAACGAATTCTCACTCCAACTAATATTAGAAAGAAATAACAATCGACCCAAAAATTTGTTCGAAATGATTTTTAGGAATAAACAAAGGAGAACTATAAGATCTCAAGAATTCACAGAACAAGACATAATAGATATACTAAAAAAATTTGCTTCCCCAAACAAACTTAACGCTATCTTTACGGACGACGATACCTTCAAGAAAATCCAGTCTGTATATGCTAAATACTTTTCCCGATTCAAGGTAATAAGATGTACCGAAAAAGTCTTAGACGTTACCAATGAAGATGACCAAGATAAAACTATTCGGGATTACCACCTAAATAATAATCACAGGGGTATCAATGAAACACTCATGCACTTAAAGAGAACCCTTTATTTTCCATTTATGAAAAACAAAATTATCAAAGTAATAAACAACTGCGACACCTGTCAGACGTTAAAATATAATCGTACCCCTCCTAAAATTGAGTTTAGAATCACAGAAACTCCAGAAAAACCATTGGACATAGTTCATGCAGATATCTATTGCATAAACCACAGGCAAATATTAACAATAGTTGACAAATTTTCTAAATTTGCGGCAGCTTACACCTTAATTAATAGGAACAGTCTCACAGTTATCACATCCTTTAAACATTTTATGAGCCTTCATGGCATCCCTAAGAAATTAGTCACAGACCAAGGTAGTGAATTCACAGCCACCATATTTGCAGATTTCTGCAAACAATATAATATAAATCACCACATAACGTCTCTCCAACAGAGTAGTAGTAACTCCCCTGTTGAAAGAATGCACTCTACCTTCACAGAGATATATAGAATAATCCACGCAAAGCGAACAACTAAAAATCACGATGACATCCTGAATGAAACATTGATAACTTATAACAATGCCATTCACTCTTCAACCAAGCTCACACCATTCGAATTATTCTATGGTCGTACACATAAATTTAAAAATATCCAATATAATAACATCCACGAATATCTAGATAAACTTAACGAATTCCAAAATAGATTATATCCCGAAATAAAAAGCATTATGGAGAAACAAAAACAACTTAACATAGAAAAACTCAATAGAAATAGAGGAAAACCCATGTCTCGTAAATCAGGTTCAATAATTTACCGTAGGGAAAACAGGAGAAACAAAATCACCCCCAGATTTAGCAAACATAGAATAAAGAAGAATAATAGATATACAGTACTAACAGTTAGGAACCAAAAGCTTCATAAAAGTAAACTAATTAATAAAAGAAAATTTCAGACTGTTGACTCCGATCCTGGCCCAAGTACTAGAAATTCAGGACCTAACCAATAGCAACGGCGTACTCCCTCTAAAATTAGGCAAATCCAGGACAATAAACTCCCACAAAAATTTCTTCCACATAATAAAATTGGAAAATTATAAAAACAACATTGAGAAAATATCAAACTCCATAGAAATACTTAGCGAAACCAAAGAAGCCAAAGAACCTCTTAGTATCCTGAAACTAAAATTAAAAGATTTAACTGCAAAATTTCAATTAGTAACCCCTAGAACTAGACCTCGTAGAGGACTGATAAATGGACTTGGAACCATAATCAAAACAATCACTGGTAATATGGACTCAGAAGATGCACTACACATTAATAACCAAATAGAAAAACTATTAACGAACGAAGACAATACTAAAACTACGTTAAACAACCAAAGCAAACTGAACGAACAAATGATCGAACGCTTCGAAAACATAACAAAACATATTAACCAACAACAGACTCTGATAAGCAATTTTGTACAAAAATCACAAAACAATATGGGGAAAGAATTAACGTCCCAGACTATCACCATACAAATGCTACAACATTTCCATACAATAAACTATAACATAGAAATTCTGAGAAACCATTTAAACGATATCATCGAAGCCATATCCTTAGCTAGAATGAACATAATTTCTAAAACAATCCTTAGTCTAGAAGAACTAAATCACATTGAAACTATTTTAAAAGAACAAAATATCAAAATAATATCCACAGAGCATATCTATGAATTGCTTGGTTTGCAGGCCTACTACAATGACACTAATGTTATATTTAACGTCAAAATTCCACTCTTTACGAATGATATAAATGATTACTTCCATCTCATTCCTATTCCCATCCAAAAAACATCCATACAAACAAAACCCTACATATCCCTATCCAACACTAAAATTCTGTATTACGAAGAAAAATGCAAGAACGTAGAAAACATATATTACTGTCCAGAGACCAGATTCAAAGAAAACCTATCAGATTCAAAATGTATCGGAAAATTATTACACCACCAGGACGCAGAATGTGATTTAATAGAAACAGATAACTTATCGGACATCCAACAACCAGAGCATCAGTTCATACTAATCATCAACACTCCCGAAACTACGCTGACATCAACTTGCACCTCAAGCAATCTTACAGTTAAAGGTACGGCTTTAATACACTTCAAGTTAACGTTAACAACTACACATACGACAATACCGCAATCAACCATTTCGATGAGATACAAATACATCCAGCCCTATTTAACAAAGTAACAGCTGCCAAAACAATAGAAACATTAACGTTGGCAAAACTTCAAAACTTTGGACTTCAAAATTTGGCCAAAATAAACCTAATGGAGGGAAACTCAAAGACAGCAGGCATGTTCACCAGCTCCAGCATGGTCCTATCATCCATCATCATCATCAGCATCATCATCACCATCACCATTAAAAACAAGAAGAAAATACCATCAACCCAAGATACCGGCAATCTCGAAACAGCTCCAACAGCATCCCAGAACGCTCAGCCCATAGAAGAACCAAGACCTGAGCCCCGTCTTCTCTGGTCATCGCTCTATTCCAAGGGGGGAGGAGTTACGTGCACAGAGACACCATTAGATGCACCATAGCACATCTTGCTTAGGATGCATTTTCATTAAACCACGATCCATATCTGATTGAAATTCCTTTACTGTAATTGAATATACCCATTTCATATTTTTTTTTCCATTGTAATCAAATATATTTCACATTTTTCTGTAACATAAGATACATAAGAATCATAATGTACATTAACCTGTCCTTCCGTTCTCACGCTGCGAATAGTCGCAGCGTCAACATTAATACTGTATAA
Source organism: Cheilosia impressa (assembly GCA_948293265.1). NCBI lineage: Eukaryota > Metazoa > Arthropoda > Insecta > Diptera > Syrphidae > Cheilosia > Cheilosia impressa. Next base: position 62,456,363 of record OX411880.1, on the reverse strand, counting down.
AAACCCAAGGAAAATTATTGTATATTGTCATTCGTGTTCAAATAAATATCAGAGGCGGAAGCTCTGCCCAAAAATTAAAAGTTGTTTTTTTTAATTTTGTGTCGCGAAGTTCATGTAATTCGCGCGATCAAGGAAATAGAGAGATGTTACTCCAGGAACAATGTTCGGAAGTTTTACCAAAAGGTAAAAAGAACGTGTCATGGCAACAAAACCCGAACAGAAGCCTGTAGAGATGAACAAGGGATCCTTTTAGTGGAATCACAGTCGGTGCTGAGGAAATGGAAAAACCATTTCTGCAGACTGCTAAACGGCGAAGACGACCAAGATCCCGCTGTCAGGCAGAACGATCCATTCAATCTGGACGATGAAAGCCAAGATTTCCGTCCACCTGACCAAAATGAAGTGAGGATAGCAATATCCAAGCTGAAGTCCAACAAGGCTGCTGGACCAGATGACTTACCTGCCGAGCTCTTCAAAGCAGCGGGAGATGACTTGGTAGAGTGCATACACCAACTCGTCTCCAAGATTTGGTCGGAAGAAAGTATGCCTGATGAATGGAACCTCAGCATTGTTTGCCCGATCTATAAGAAAGGAGACCCTATAAACTGCGCCAACTATAGAGGTATCAGTCTCCTTAATATCGCCTATAAGATCCTCTCTGCTGTACTGTGTGAACGCCTGAAGCCATTTGTCAACGAACTGATTGGACCCTATCAGTGCGGTTTTAGGCCCGGTAAGTCCACAGCCGACCAAATATTCACACTACGGCAGATCCTGGAGAAAACCCAAGAAGTCCAAATCGATACCCACCATCTGTTCATCGATTTTAAGGCCGCATATGACAGCATTTATAGAGACGAGCTATACAGAGACATGTCTAGTTTTGGCATCCCTGCCAAACTCGTCAGATTGTGCAGAATGACAATGGAGAATTCTCGCTGCTCCATTAAGGTCGGAAACAATCTCACCGAGACCTTTGATGTCAAAAAAGGATTTAGACAAGGTGATGCGCTGTCATGTGACTTCTTTAACATCATTCTTGAGAAAATTGTGCGCAACTCACAAGCCAATACCAGAGGCACAATTTTCCAAAAGTCTGTGCAACTGCTTGCATACGCGGACGATATTGACATTATTGGCAGAACACAGCGAGCTGTCACTGGCGCGTTTGCAAGTATCAGTACGGAAGCGGCAAAAATGGGTTTAGTGGTAAACGAGGGCAAAACAAAATATATGCTGTCAACAAGAAGGGACACACAACATCGACGAATCGGACAGAACGTCACAGTAGACAGCTATAATTTTGAGGTAGTTAGGGACTTTGTCTACCTCGGCTCCGCTATAAATTCTGAAAACGATATCACCTCAGAAATCAAACGAAGAATCACTCTTGCCAACCGCTGTTACTTCGGCCTAAGAAGGCAATTGATTAATAAGGCCTTGTCGAGAAACACTAAGGAGACTCTATATAAGACCCTCATCATCCCAGTCCTGCTATATGGTGCAGAAGCATGGACGCTTTCAAAGGTCTCCTTGGTCGTTTCGAACGAAAAATTCTTCGAGTGATTTTCGGTCCCGTTTGCGTTGACGGGTTTTGGAGGAGGAGATTTAACAGCGAACTCTACGAGCTGTACAGCGACATCGCCCTGGTCAAAAAAATACGCATCAGTCGTCTAAGATGGCTGGGGCATGTAGAGCGAATGAACACCAATGCTCCGGCCCGAAGAGTCTTCGATACCAACATGGAGGGACAACGCAGTAGAGGAAGACCTCGCCTTAGGTGGCGCGCACAAGAGGAAGGGGACCTCAACCAACTTGGAGTGCGCAACTGGAGGCAGTTAGCCAAAGATCGCGCTAACTGGAGAGGCGTATTGGTTGAGGCCCAGGTCCACCCCGGACTGTAGCGCCGCCTAAGTAAGTAAGTAAGTCTGTCTGTCTGTCTGTCTGTTGAAAGCACGATAGTGCCCAAAAGAATTGCCTTAGGCGAATGAAATTTGGTAAAAGGATTTATTTTTATCGTCGTCAGGTTGGTATTGAAAATGGGCTATGCCGGTCAAGTAGTTCTGGTACCTCCCATACGAAATCAATATTGGACCCATATGTCTTTCCGTCTATTGAAAATACGATAGCGTCCAAAGGAAACAACCTAGGCAAATTAAGTTTGGTGAAAGGACTTATTTTTATCTTCGTTAGGTTGGTATAAAAAATGGGCTATGTCGGTTAAGTAGTTCCGGTACCTCCCATATAAAACCCATATTGGACCCTGTTTTGTCTAAAAACAGTCTAAAAACAGTGTGGAAAAATGCACAAAATCGAGCTGTTGTACAATATGTGAAAATTCTTCCCGTTGTAACTTTATTTTAAAACGGTTGAAAAGTAAAAGGAATAACGCACAGTAAATTTTAGTCAACGTTATAAATTGCGGGTTTATTACTAATTGAATTATATATCGAGAAAAGTTTGACATTTATACTATTGTTTATATACAATTTTGTGTATATATCATTCCATATTCCACAAATGTCCATTTCGAAAATCTTTAACCAGCCCCTATCGAACATTTATACCTTAAAAAACAAGTTACACGCCAAAAACCAACTATATACTTGTTCGATGGCAACATAATTGACTAAGGGTGAGTGATACGATTATTGGCTTTCAGTTGTGAAGTTGAGATGTAGATGGCGCTAGGTGCGAAATTTGGCAGGGGATGGGTTGTCTTGGGATGGGTTGTCTTGGGATGAGGTGCACCCGACCCGAATTCGAGATTACGTGTCCCAAAAACGAATCGTGAAATCATTGAGATTATTAAGCAAAATGTAAAACGAAAAGTGGCTGAACATCTCATTACATTCAATACGCATAATATTTCCGAAATGGTCCATGTCTGTCGCACCATTGAAAAGTTTGTCAATGAAACGGACTTTCAAAGACATCGTTACCAGCAAGCACCTAATCCGCGGCGGAGCATCCACGAGATTTCGGATCAAGTTGAAGTAGCGCATTGCTCCTCGCAGTCTCAAGTCGAGGCCGTCAATTTTCGACAAAGAACTTCTATCACCATAAGGTGCTGGAATTGAAAGGAGCAGGGACACACTTTTTTTGATTGTTCTATCCCACAGCGAACGCCTTTTTGCTTCAAATGTGGTCGCGATAATACAACTACTACGCATTGTCCAATTTGCTCGAAAAACTCCCAGCAGAGCAATACTCCGACCGGGGAGAATTGCTCCAGGTCCGGCGAATTAATACAAAATCCAACAAAGCTACAACCCGTTGTACTCAAACGTCATCTAGAGTCATCTACCCGTCAATCCCGTAGAAGGTACACAAGCCCCTAGTCGTCCAATGAAGTCTCTACATCAACGACTTACGGATTACCACGAGCGAGAGTCAGAATTTTCGGCAGCCCGCCGGTGCCGGTAAGGATACAAAAGCTAAGGAATCGTTTCGATGGGAAAAGGAAGTTGTACCAAGCAATTGCTGCAACTACATTACAATCTTCCCCAGACGTTCCACGCCCGTATGCCCATGTAAATATTTTCGGTAAAGATTGGTTAGGTCTCTTGGATAGCGGAGCCTGCAAGGGTTATATCTCGGCGTAGATTTTTGGCAAAAATTCAATATAGCCCCAAGCGTTTTTGCCGAAATATCTAGTAAATCTTTCAACTTAGCAAGCATTGGCGCAGACCGAGATATGTCAGGTGAACACCCAATTGGAAGAAACGTTCTTTTATTAGCCCACGAGTTGTCGGACGAGCAGTCCAGAGAGTTAGGAAATGTCGTTAGCCTGTTCCCTTCCTTTACCAGCATTGGTTTGGGCCAGACACATTTGGAGGAACATACAATTGATACCGGGGACACGGAGCCTATAAAGCAGCGTCACTACCCCAGTTGTCCTTGTTAGGAAAGCTGGAAGAACCGATTGTGCGAAAACTTAACCGGGTCACTAAAAAGTACGCATATCCGCTGGAGCAAAGGTCGAGGGAGAAGACAGCTTTTACCGTCCCTGGAAGACGAAGACGAAGACGAAGACAATTCAAGGTGATGCCCTTTCGCCTCTGCAACGCGCCTCAGCGTCTTTGCAGGCTGATGGACAAGGTCATCCCGCATGAATCGAGACAGCAAATTTTCATCTACCTGGACGACTTGCTGATTTTCTCGCGGACTTTCGAAGAACATATCAAACTCCTCGATCTCGTGGCATCAAAGTTAAAAAAGGCAGGCTTGACTATTAATATGGAGAAATCCAAATTTTGCTTTAGGGAACTGAGATATCTTGGGTTCATAGTGGGTATCGGTACACTAAAAGTAGATCATAGCGAAGTAGCAGCTTTTGAAGATTTCCCGATACCAAAGAACGCTCGCCAAGTCAGACGTTTCTTAGGAATGGCCGGCTGGTATCCGAGGTTCGTCTCCAAATTTTCTTCGTTTGCCTCGCATCTCTCCGATACCTTAAGGAAAGACGTTAAGTTCAGTTTCGGTGAGAAGGCGGTGGAATCATTCAACTCGATTAAAAAAATGCTTACGTGTGCACCAGTCTTAGTCAATCCAAACTTTGACAAACCATTCATAATACTCTGTGATGCCTCTTCAACTGGTATCGGAGCAGTATTATGCCAGGAGGACGAAACTGGTGTGGAACAACCAATTTTCTACTACTCGCACAAATTGAACAACGCACAAAGGCATTATACGGTAACAGAGAGGGAATGTTTGGCTGCTGTCATGGGAGTTACCAAATTCAGGCCATATATAGAAGGGTACAAATTTAAAATAATAACGGATCATGCAAGTTTAAAGTGGCTTATCAGTTTAAAGGACCTTAAGGGAAGATTAGCGCGTTGGAGTCTAGAATTTGTAGCGGTCAGTTCTAGGCGAACATCTTTTGTCAATTAATTTTGTAAGTACAGCTGACAAGTGCCATACGTGTTCGTCATCATGGCCAACCTACTGCACTCATATCATATGCTACCCGTTGTTTAGAATCCGCATTCCCCTTTTCTCCTTTTTTTATACCATCCACAGGAAGGTATATTCACTTTGTCATTACATTTGTAACGCCAAGAAGGAGTCACCGGAGACCTGATAAAGTATATATATTCTGAATCGGGATCACATTCTGAATCGATTTAGCCATGTCCGTCTCTCTGTCTGTCTGTCTGTTGAAAGCACGATAGTGCCCAAAAGAATTGCCTTAGGCGAATGAAATTTGGTAAAAGGACTTATTTTTATCGTCGTCAGGTTGGTATTGAAAATGGGCTATGCCGGTCAAGTAGTTCTGGTACCTCCCATACGAAATCAATATTGGACCCATGTGTCTTTCCGTCTATTGAAAATACGATAGCGTCCAAAGGAAACAACCTAGGCAAATTAAGTTTGGTGAAATGACTTATTTTTATCTTCGTTAGGTTGGTATAAAAAATGGGCTATGTCGGTTAAGTAGTTCCGGTACCTCCCATATAAAACCCATATTGGACCCTGTTTTGTCTAAAAACAGTGTGGAAAAATGCACAAAATCGAGCTGTTGTACAATATGTGAAAATTCTTCCCGTTGTAACTTTATTTTAAAACGGTTGAAAAGTAAAAGGAATAACGCACAGTAAATTTTAGTCAACGTTATAAATTGCGGGTTTATTACTAATTGAATTATATATCGAGAAAAGTTTGACATTTATACTATTGTTTATATACAATTTTGTGTAGGCTTTTATTGACAAATGTCAATTATATGCTTAAGGCTCTTAATACAATGATTATTTATTATACATGACAATTTTACTTTATTGTAATTTCATTTTAATAATACATCCTCAACATTCACCCCCACCGTGAACTCTGTTCGCAACAAGATCTGCTCATCAAATAATGAAAAGTGGCATCACTGGTCTTCGATAACACTCTATCATATTTTCCCCTTATCTCTGGAATTGATCTGCTATCGGCTCTGCAATTGTAATTTGCTCTTCTATGACGCTGTTAAAGAGACAATTAGTGTAACAGAGAAAGACATAATAACAAACAAACAACGTTGACAACATGGTAGATAATGTTTATGACTACCTAATTGAAGTGAGTAATTTGCCTTATGCCCCTACTTGCCGTCTCTTTTCTACTACCTGAGTCGATTGGTATTTTTTTTTATATTATGTTTATCGTATTTCCATATCGCCGTGATTTATTGCGTTTGTCGCTTTCGGTGGAATATTTTTCTTAAAAAAGTTGTGTTTTAAGTGTACATTTTTGGGTGTTTTAGTGATTTTCGGGTGAGTAATTCATAATTTTACAATAATAGTAAAAAAAATATTAGCGATTTAGTGTAGTTTTAGATAATTTGTGTTTGTTAATTTTGTTACATGATGCGGTTTTTTTTTTTTTTTTTTGGTTGCGCCAATGGATGTGGTAATCTTTTAAAGATGCGGTAGCCCGTGCTGCCAACATACACTGCACGATTCGCAAGCCCGAATAATCGATGCCAGGAATGCGCCTACGTACTAATCCACACCCAACACACTTCAACCACTATCCCGCGGGACTGCCGTTAGGTATTACTTCGCGGGGCTGGTTAGCATCCAAGCTATTCGTGTTGTGTTACCTGTTTCTGGTGTTTCTGCGGCCTCTAAAGCTTCTACTGTGGCTTTTCTTTGCCTTTCAATTCTCCGTAGCTCATTTTGTAGGATAGTTATAAAATTACATAATTCCGCCCAATTCTCCTGTGATTGCAACATGTGGTTGACGGTTTCTGACGGGCTGGGCAGAGTAGTTCTCCATGCCATGAAGCGGGGGCAATAAAATACTGCGTGCTCGGTATCTTCGTATTCATTTATGCATTCGGGGCAAAATGGTGAGCTGTCATGTCCGAAACGGTGCAGATATTTTCGATAGCCGCCGTGGCCCGATAAGAACTGCGTAAGGTTATAATTGCAGTTTCCATGGTCACGTTCTATCCATTCCTGGATTACCGGTATAAGTCGGTATGTCCATCTGCCTTTCGTTGTATTATTCCAGCGAGCTTGCCACATTGCTATTGACGCTGCCTTTTCTTCAATTTTAATCTTCTTGATTTCACCACCATTGTATTGGTTTAAGGCTCTTCTACTATATATCCTCAACATTTCGTCAGCAAGAATATAGACAGGAACCATTCCAGCTATTACACAGGCAGCTTCGTCCGATATGGTTCGAAAGCCGCTAATTGTTCGTAGCGCGGAGAGTCTGCATGTCGATAATAGTTTCCTTTAAGTCTCCCTTGTTCTCAGTGCCTGCGCCCAGACTGGAGCTGCATACAGTAAAACTGATGTAACAACTCTGGAAAGTAGGATCCTTCTTGCGTATCCGGGTCCACCAATATTGCGGAGTATGCGTGAGAGAGCACCTTGCATTTGCGATGCTTTCTTGGCTATATAGTCCACGTGTATTTGGAATCGCAATCTATTGTCCAGCATTACTCCAAGGTATTTTACCGCTTCTTTGGACCTAATTATTTGGTTACCGACCTGGAAGTTGGCGAACTCTACGGTTTTTCGACTTGTTATGAGGACAGCTTCTGTTTTATGATCTGCTAGTTCTAGGCTGGCTGTTGCTAGCCAATCCTTTATCCGGGCAATTGCTTCGTTTGTAGTGGATTCAACAGTATGAATCTGTTTACCTACTGTCACAACGGCAATGTCATCGGCGAATCCAATTACCGTCACTCCCTCAGGCAGCGCCAATCGTAGTACTCCATCGTACATGATGTTCCGCAATAAGGGCCCTAAGACCGATCCCTGTGGAACTCCGGCAGTGACATTGTAGTATCTTTCACCTTCATCTGTGTTATATCTCAACTTCCTGTTGTTGAAGTAACTTGCCACTATACGTAGCAGGTAGTACGGTGTATCCATTCTGGAGAGGGATCTTCTAATGAAAGACCAGTTCGCCGAGTTAAAAGCGTTTCTAACGTCCAACGTTACTATCGCACAATACTCCTTTGTCCCGTGCAGCCATCTTTCGCCTTCGATGGCGCCTTTTGCGATGTCAACTACTGCTCTTATGGCATCAACAGCGGATCGCATTTTCCTAAAGCCAAATTGGTAGTCTGAGAGGGCTCCTTTCTCTTCTGCCCCTGCAAGTAATCTATTGTAGATTATCTTCTCGAGGATCTTTCCCATGGTGTCCAGTAGACATATTGGGCGATAAGAAGATGGTTCTCCTGGGGGCTTCTTCCCTTTTGGTAGCAGGACCAAATTCTGCATTTTCCACTTTTCGGGAAACGTCCCTTCTTCGAGGCACTTTTGCATAGTCCTCATGAACAGGTCTTACTTACTTAAGGTGGCGCTACAGTCCGGGGTGGACCTGGGCCTCAACCAACAAGCGTCTCCAGCTAGTGCGATCTTTAGCTAGCTGTCTCCAGTTTCGCACGCTAAGTTGGTTAAGGTCCCCTTCCACTTGCGTGCGCCACCTGAGTCGCGGTCTTCCTCTACTGCCCCTTCCCTCGGGTATGGATTCGAAGATCTTCCGGGCCGGAGCATTCGTGTCCATTCGCTCTACATGACCCAGCCACCTCAGTCGTTGGACCTTCACTCTTCTGACTAGGTCGATGTCGCTGTACAGCCCGTACAGTTCGTCGTTAAATCTCCTTCTCCATTCACCGTCAATGCAGACGGGACCAAAAATAACACGAAGAATTTTTCTCTCGAAACAACCGAGAGTTACCTCATCCGCTTTTGATAGCGTCCATGCCTCTGCGCCATATAGCAGAACTGGGATGATAAGGGTCTTATAAAGGGTCACTCTAGTTGTTCGGGAGAGGGCTTTGCTACTCAATTGCCTTCTTAGCCCAAAGAAACAGCGATTGGCAAGAGTAATTCTACGTTTAACCTCAGCGCTGGTGTCGTTGTCTGAGTTCATAGCGGAGCCTAGGTAGACAAAGTCCTTAACCACCTCAAAGTTATATCTGTCTATTGCGACGTTCTGTCCGAGCCGTCGGTGTTGGGTGTCCTTTTTAGTTGACAGCATATACTTCGTCTTGCCTTCATTAACCGCCAAACCCATCTTCGCCGCCTCAGTCTCAATACTCACAAACGCGCCATTAACATCACGCTGCGTTCTGCCAATTATGTCAATGTCATCGGCGTATGCGAGTAATTGGACGGACTTTTGAAAGATAGTGCCTCTGGTGTTGGCGTTTGAGTTTTGCACTATTCTTTCAAGAACGATGTTGAAGAAGTCACATGACAGCGCATCGCCTTGTCTAAATCCTTTTTTGACATCGAAGGTCTCGGTAAGTTCTTTACCGACCTTGATGGAGCAGCGTGCATTCTCCATCGTCATCCTGCACAAACGGACGAGTTTGGCAGGGATGCCAAAACTAGACATTGCTCTGTATAGTTCGTCCCTATAAATGCTGTCATAGGCGGCCTTAAAGTCGATGAAAAGGTGGTGGGTATCGATTTGAAGTTCCTGGGTTTTCTCCAAGATCTGCCGCAGTGTGAATATTTGGTCTATGGTGGACTTTCCTGGCCTGAAGCCACACTGATATGGACCAATCAGGTTGTTTACGAAAGGCTTCAGGCGTTCACACAAAACGGCAGATAAGATCTTGTAGGCAATGTTTAGAAGACTGATACCTCTGTAATTGGCGCAGTTCAGAGGGTCTCCTTTCTTGAGGATCGGGCAAACAATGCTGAGGTTCCATTCATCGGGCATACTTTCCTCCGACCATATTTTACAGATGAGTTGGTGCATGCTCCTAACCAAGTCATCGCCTGCCGCTTTGAACAGCTCGGCGGCTAGGCCATCTGCTCCAGCAGCTTTGTTGGACTTCAGTTTAGATATAGCTATCTTAACCTCGTCCAAGTCGGGTGGACGGTATTGTTGATCCTCATCGTCCAGGTTGAACGGTTCATTCTGCCTGACAGCGGAATGTAAGTCGTCATCGCCGTTAAACAGTCTGCAGAAGTAGTTCTTCCATATCCTCAGCATCGACTGCGATTCTACTACGATGTTCCCTTGTTCGTCCTTGCAGGCTTCGGTTCGGGTTCTGTAGCCTTGTGAGGTCCTTTTTACCCTCTGGTAGAACTTCCGAACCTCATTCCTGTTGTAACATCTCTCTATTTCCTCGATCGCGCGCTTCTCATGCTCTTTCTTTTTTCTCCTTAGAAGCCGGTGTTCGTCTCTTCTCTTCTGCACGTAGAGCTCACGAGCAGCTCTTATCCTCCTTTGCAGCGCCGCTTTGTATGCCTCTTGCTTCGCTGCATGTGCTTGCCGGCACTCGTCGTCGAACCAGGGGTTTCGTTGTGGTGGTCGGGTGAAACCCAGCACATCAGAGGCGGCGTCTCTGATGGCTTTTTGGCAATGTTGCCACTGGTCTTCAATACTTGATGCTGGCTGCATAGGACCTCTGGAGAGATTGAGAGAGACTCGATCGGAAAAGGATCTGGTGATCTCTTGCGATTGTAGCCGTCCGACGTCAAACTTCCTCACAGTATTTACTTGTCTTGGCGGCGTTCGGGATATCCGGAGTCGTACCTTGGCTACAACAAGGTAGTGGTCCGAGTCAATGTTGGCCGCTCGGAACGTTCGGACATCCATAATACTGGAGGAGTGCCTTGCGTCGATCGCAACGTGGTCAATCTGGTTGACGGTTGATTGATCAGGAGATCTCCATGTGCCTTTGTGAATATCGAGATGCGGGAACCGTGTGCTAGCTATGACAACATTTCGCCCCGCCGCGAAATCGATCAGCCTAAATCCGTTGTCGGAGGTGGTGTCGTGTAGGCTGTACTTTCCGACAGTACTACCAAAGATGCCCTCTCTTCCTAGCTTGGCGTTAAAATCGCCTAAGACAATTTTAATGTCATAGCTAGGGCATTGCTCGTAAGTGTGGTCCAAGAGCTCGTAGAACCTTTCTTTGGTGTCGTCGTCTTTCTCCTCCGTGGGGGCGTGCGCGCATATTAAGCTAATGTTGCCGAATTTAGCCTTGATGCGGATTGTCGTGATGCGCTCGTTTGCATAGTTGAAACTTAAGACTTCTTGCCTAAGTCTGGCGCCAACGACGAATCCACATCCGAATAAGCGCTGTTTTTGTTGCCGATAGCAGTCGCCGTAATAAATATCGCAGTTTTTCATCCTCTTTTTGCCCGGGCCATCCCATCGCACTTCTTGGATGGCGGTTAGATCTGCTTTATAGTGGTTCAGGGCTTCCGCTAATTGTTCGGCTGCACGCGGTCTGTTAAGGGACCTAACATTCCACGTACAGATCCGAAATTCGTTGTCCTTTGATCGTTTGCCAGGTTCGTCAACAGTAAGATCATCCGTATCCGAGGCTTGTTGATGCTTCGCAACTATGTAATTTTTACGTAGTCGGGCAGTTACCCCGGCGTACAACCCCCAACCTGGAGGAGCAGGCCCTTTTTGCGACCCCTTGGACAAAAGGAGCCGGAATATTCCGGAGTCAGTAACCCGCTGCGGGGATGTGAGAGCTGCCGTTGACCCATTAAGGGCTCTTCCGCCACCATCTCTATTTCAACACCCTGACTAGTGTTGAAAATCCTCAATGACCTCAGCTCCAAATACGTCAGAGTAGCCCATTGAGGTATCTGCCATGTTGACTGTTGACGCCACCGTTGATTCAGTTATGTAAATTCATCCGCCGTACGTCCTCTTTCTGAGGGGCTCATGTTAGACTTCTGAGACTCGAACAGACAGTCAATCCGACAGAGCATTATAGTGTTGCTATTTTCTTCGTGTTCAACACTCGCGCTTATAAGTTTAGCAAGTCAAGTCCGGGTGGACATAGACCAGTACCCGGTGGTGACCACGGGGAGGTAAAATAAGCACAATTGGTGAGTGTGAGATAGTTGCGACACTGGACATCGCCAAGTTGATGCCAATCAGATGCCCATCCCTATTCACACAACACCCAACCACACCCAATGAACAGGTCTGGTCTTCTTTTTATAGCCACTTTTATTGCCTTGTTCGGGATGCCGTCGGGTCCTGGAGCCTTCTTGTCGCCAATCTTGATGCATGCCTGAAACAGCTCATCTTGAGTAATTAGTGGAATGTCCACTGCCCTGACTTCTCTCACGATGGTGCACATAGTAGTTGGTATTCGCGGGAAAAGATGCTCCACTATGGATTTAAGTATTTTTGGACATTTTATTGGAGGGGTTCTGTAGCCCTTCAGTTTGGTCATAACCATTCTGTATGCCGATCCCCATGGATTAATTTCAGCCTCTTCGTAGAGACGTTTAAAACAATTGGTTTTGCTCTCCTTGATGGCTCTATTTAGACTGCGCCTTGCGAGTCTAAAAGTGTCCAGGCATTGTTGGAAGTCTGGTCTTCTTCTTGAACACTGGACTTTGCGTCGAGCTTGTAGGCATCTTGCCCGAAGTCCCTTTATTTCCTCGTTCCACCAGTAACATGGTGGTGCCTTCCTGCTGTTTGTTCTTCTAGGCATGGATGCGTCGCACGCGGTGGTGATGGTGTTTGTAAGGCGATGTGCGAGGGTCTCCGCTGTTCCATTTCGGGTTAGGGTGTCGCTCAACATCACTTCGAATGTTTCTTTATCGAAAGCTACGTCGTTCCATTTTTTACCCGTAAGTTTTGGAAGGACAGCTCCTACTTTTAATTTCCAGTATTATCGTTTTGTGGTCACTGTGTGAGTATTCCTCCCTAACTCTCCACTTTACGGCATGATGCGGTGGATTTATATGTTTGTGTGTGTGTGTGTGTACTATTGCAAGCTGCAATCAGCAGCAAAGAACAATTTGATGAATGAATGGGCTTATGTGTTATGTGATTTCGATTTGAGTGCATTTGACTTCATTGAGTGGACTGTATTATGATGTGTAGTGTTTGTGTGGAAGGGAAATTTGTGATTTGGTATGGAAGGAAATTTCCCAAATGAGAATTTTGTGAGTTGTGTTGATTTTATTTTATTGTGTAGTGTAGTGTGTTGTATATGTTAATAATTATTATTTTGTGTTTGTGTAGTGTTGTATTTGTTTGTGTAGTGTTGTGTTGAGAAAATAAAAATATTCGTTATTATTTTTTTTGTTATTTTACTTGTGAGAAAGTGCATGTGTGAAAATGTATGTGTGTTTTTTTTTTGAAATTAATTATTGATTATTTGAAAAGAAATAGTTTATATTATTGATTGGTCTGTGGTTATTTTGTTGCTAGGAAGCGGACATATTTTTTGTAATTGGTCGTTTTAGTTCACCGGTTTGTGTTTTTAGAGTTACGACGCGTATTAAATTATCCGCTCCAGGGTGTAGTATGATAATTCGTGCAATCATCCACTTTGATGGTGGTAATCGCTCGTCCCTTATTAGAACGAGATCTAATAGATCAGGGTTTTCTGCTGTTTTCAGCCATTTTTGACGCTGTTGTAGCCGAGCTAAATACTCTGAGCTCCAATGCTTCCAAAAATTTTTAAAGAGTTGTTGAATTCTTTTCCAGCTTATATTCTCCTCTTTGGTGTCTGGTTCTGGTACGCTTTGTATGGGTTCACCTATTAGGAAGTGCGCTGGAGTTAAGGCAGTGAAGTCGTCAGGGTTACTAGTAAGTGGACAAAGTGGTCTAGAGTTGAGGCAGCCTTCTATTTGTACCAACAATGTTGAGAGCTCCTCAAAAGTAAGAATAGAATTACCAGCAACTCTTTTTAAGTGATATTTCACTGACTTAACCCCAGCTTCCCATAAACCTCCAAAATGCGGAGAAGCTGGAGGAATAAAATTCCACTTCGTGCCGTCTGATAACAAGGTTTCCGCGACCTGCTTTTCGTTGAAATTGGCTGCCTTTCGAAGATTTTCGAGCTCCTTGGCAGCACCCACGAAATTATTCCCGCAGTCGCTAAACATTTCCTTGCATGTTCCTTGTCTGGAAGAAAAGCGTCTAAAGGCTGCTATAAATGCTTGCGTCGTCATATCACTAACCAATTCCAAATGTAGCGCTTTGGTAGCCAAACATACAAAAATCGCGAAATATGCCTTAAACATTTTTGATCCTCGACCCTTCCATGACTTAACATCGATGGGACCAGCGTAGTCCACGCCAGTGAAGGAAAATGGCCGAGAAATCCTTACCCTCGGTGCTGGCAAATTGCCCATGGGTTGACAACTGGGTTTAGCCTTTTGTCTAAAGCAAACGTTGCAGTCATGGATAGATTTTTTGACAGCATTTTTGAGATTTAATATCCAAAATCTTTGAGCTCCTCCGTGATATGTTGTGGAATGTGCGTCGTTAATAATGAGTCGACTTAAATGATGATTTGGCTTCAAGATCATAGGATGACGTTGTTCATAGCTTAGATCAGCGTTTTGTAGTCTTCCTCCTACTCTCAAAATTCCTGCATCATCCACAAAGGCCTGTAATGACTTTACTCCTTTCAGGTTAAGTTGATCGTCCTGGTTTTCAGTAAAAAACATGCTCCTTTGAACTATTCTTATAACTGCCTTCAATGCTAAATCCATTTCCATCGGCGAAAGTACCATTAGCATCTTATCAGTTCGTCGAACGTTTGAAACGAATCTGCAGCAATATGCCAAAATCCGCAATAGCTTTCGCAAATTCGACTGTCGAAGTATCAGTTGATGGATTTCAGAGCTCTCTGTGTTGACGCAGTGAGATTGGATATTCCGCATCTCTTCGTCAGTTGGCCCAATTGATGGTTGAGCTGGTGTTTCGAAAATCCATTCGGAACTTAGGAATTCTGGCCCGTTCCACCAAAGTTTATTGCCATTTAAATGGGTGGGCAATAGACCACGTGATGCCAGGTCAGCAGGATTTTGGTGCGTTGGTATGTAGCGCCATATACTACAATTTGTTAGACGCTGGATCTCCGCAACACGATTGTTGACAAAAGTTTTCCACCTAGCAGGAGGTGCCATAATCCACGCCAGCGTAATCTTCGAGTCCGACCAGGCGTACTTCCTAACGCTGTTTAACTTCAAGACCTTTGCAGTGTAGTCCAGAAGTACCGCTAGTGTGACTGCTCCACAAAGTTCCAACCTAGGAAGGGTTACGGTCTTTAGAGGGGCCACTCTGGTTTTGGACATCAGGAGGTGAACGTGAATACTACCGTCGTCATCTAACACACGTAAGTAGACTACCGCTCCGTATGCCTTTTCTGATGCATCACTAAATCCGTGTAATTCCAGGTCCTTTGGCTTATTTCTTATGTGAATCCATCTTGGTATCTGTATACTTTCGATAGAGGGCAGCTCGCGTCGAAAGTCTTCCCAATGGGTTTTGAACTCCTCTGGAATCGGGTCATCCCACTCTTTTTTCTAAGATAATGCACGGTGAGATCCATCCAAGGGGATCGAAAAGCTTAGCGATAGTGGACAACATCGTTCTCTTTGTTGGAGTTTCAACTTCATCAACGAAAACGTTCTGAAAAGAAAAAGAATCGCCTAAAGGGTACCATCTAATACCTAACGTCTTTATCTGTGGAACAGCGCTAGTTTCAAAGGGTGAAGAAAAGCCTAACTCCTTTTGATCAGGTGGAATATCGTTTAAAAGCATGTCATTATTGGATGTCCATTTTCGCAAGTTGAAGCCCGCAGATGCCAACAAATCTTTGGCTTGATCGCGTATTAGGCGTGCCTCCTCCAAAGTATCAGCTCCAGCGATTAGATCGTCGACGTACATACCCTTACGGACGACTTTTGATCCAATTGGATAACGATGCTCCTCATCGACTGCAGCTCTTTGGATTGTGTGATTGGCAAGATACGGTGCACTTGCAGTACCAAAAGTGACCGTTTGCATGCGATAAGTCCTTACGGGTTGATTCGGATTGTCACGCCACAAAATAAGCTGGTAATACGAATCCTCCTTCCTCATTCGTATTTGCCTAAACATTTTTTCAATGTCGGCGGTGAAGGTAAATTGATACGTTCTCCATACTAACACAATATCACTAATGTTGTTTTGCGTTTTAGGTCCTATCAATAAGTGCTCGTTCAGGGATGTACCATCTAAAGTCTTCGCAGCGGCATCAAAGACAACTCGTAATTTAGTTGTCGTGCTATACTCCTTCAGGACAGCATGATGAGGAACAAGAACAGTATCGTGAAGGACATCGACTTCTGACATCTGCCTCAAATCCAGGTATTCCTTAATGCACTTAGAGTACTCATTGTGTAGTGTCGGGTTCGCCTCGAACCATATCTCCAACTGATGAAACCTACGCAAGGCCTCGCGTTTCGAAGGTCCAAGCCCAGGTTTGCATCCATCCTTAAAGGGAAGAGATACTTCATATCTCCCGTCTGAAAGACGTCGGGTCGTCTCTTCATAGTATTTTTCACAAGCAACATCTTCTTCAATTTTAGCATCGGCATATGGTGCTTCTTCCATTTCCCAAAATTTTCTTAATTGGGTGTCGATGTCGAAGACCTGTAGAAAACACTGCTTTGATGATTTTTGTTTCTGAATTGGTACTTTACCGAGCAGAATCCATCCTAGCTCCGTCCTTTGAGCAATTGGTGACATCCTATCTTCGCCTCGGACAATCTCCGGAAGAATAAATTCTGCGAAAACATCACTTCCCAAAAGCAGATCCACTGTAGCCGGTTTGTAGAAGGTAGGGTCTGCTAATTCTAGTCCGCTAAGGTGTTTTCAGTTGCTGAGTGTCAGTTGTTTGGCCGGGAGAAGCCCAGTCAGGGACTTAAATACGAAGGCCTTTGTGTTCGTCTCAAAAGTAGTGCGCAGAGACGCAAAGGTTATGTCGACACACTTGTGACATGCTCCGCTGCTGACCTTTCCCAACCCTGACACTTCAACTAACGTACTCCGAGTCCTCAGGTTTAGAATTTGAACGGCTGCTTCCGTGATGAAAATGGCTTCCGACCCCGGATCAATTAAAGCTCGAAGGTTAAAATACTTCCCCCTAGAACACCTCACCTTAACAATAGCTGTAGCTAATAAAATGTGAGTATTTTCACTCTGTTTCGAATGGTAAGTATTTACGTTGCTAGTAGTAGGGCGATCTGTATTACCAGGATGAGACATTTGAGTACTTAGGTCTGCTGAAGGATTAAATGTACCAGATTGTTGAAACGTAGGTGGATTAGAAGATATTTGCGGTGTGGGGTTAAAACTAAAAGTTGGATTTGTATTTGGGTTTTGAATAGGAGCGGAATGCAGAAGAGAGTGGTGTTTTTGTTGGCAATAATAGCAACGTGCCTGACTAGGACAGTGTTGAGTTTGATGACTATACGCAAGGCAGTTGCTACAAACATCTATCTTGTCAACGATGTTGCACCGCTCAACGGGATTCATTTTTCCAAAAGAGTTACATTTACCACATATCTTGCAACTGTATTGTATCGTCTTCGGTGTAGACTGTCGTTGACTAGAACCTCCGGCAAAACTCTTTCCCGATTTGGGTTTATCCTGGTCAATAACTTCCAACGTTCGGAACCTCGTTTCCAAAAACTCCGAAAATTCGTCGAAAGTTGGTAACTTCTTTCTTGCTCCGAGTCGTTCTTCCCATAACTGTTGTGTACAAGATGGTAATTTGTGCGACAATGTATAAATAATTATTAAATCCCAATGTTCTGTAGGAACATCAAGATTTTTTAGCTAATGTAGGCACTCAGTGGATGTATCCAGCATTCTCTTAAGGTTAAACGAGTTCTCGGTTGTAATTGTCGACTGATTAATAAACATTTTCAGATGAGTATTTACTAAAAATCGTTCATTATCCTAGCGTGAGCATAAAAGAGACCATGCCCTTTCGTAGTTACCTTCTTCCACTTCCAGGTGCTGTAACAAACTATCGGCATCTTTGGATAAACCGGACTTTAAATAATGCAGTTTTTGAATTTCACTCAAACTAGTATTGTTGTGAATCATGGACTCAAATTTGCTCTTAAATGGCCGCCATTTTTCGTATTGTCCTGAAAAAACAGAAAGGGACATTTCAGGAAGGCGAATACCATGCGGATTTGAGCTGATTGGAGGTGGCTTGTTTGTCAGCTTATCACTGATGTGTTTGCTATCCCTAAAAACATCTTCCATAATTACTAAGCGACCATTGACAAGATTTTTCGTTCGTTTGATTTCCACAGTCGAAGAAAAACTTTTAAAATCATTTTGCAGGATCGAAAGAGAGTTTTTAAGTAGTTTTAACTCTTTTGCGGCGGTCATTTTGGCAGATTTGGCAAAACGTTTAGTGGCAAATGTATAAAAAATAGGCAAATAAGGCTTACTCACTCACCTCAATTTTTCTGCATGCATTGTTGATGTAGCTGAAGTCTTTTGCAGCGTGGGAACCTCGGTTGCTTGTATGCTAGGTATATTACGCGGCGCGAGAAACCGATTTAAACACAAAACTCACAAGAAATTGTCTTTATTAGCTATTTCAGCAAAAATTATAAAAAAGTTTAATAGAAATTGTTTTTTCTGTCTTGCAGATATAAAACACACAAAACTGTCACTGGAAAGTAAGGTTATCCGGCTCGAAGGACCAAATGTTTTGTCTAAAAACAGTGTGGAAAAATGCACAAAATCGAACTGTTGTACAATATGTGAAAATTCTTCCCGTTGTAACTTTATTTTCTCCGGAAACAACCTAGGCTAATGAAGTTTGGTGAAAAGACTTCTTTTTATCTTCGTTAGGTTGGTATTAAAAAAGAGCTGTGTATATTAAGTAGTTCTGGTACCTGCCATACAAAATCAATATTGGACCCATGTGTCTCTCCGTCTACTGAAGATACGATAGCGTCCAAAGTAAACAATCTAAGCAAATGAAGTTTGGTGTAAGGACTTCTTTTTATCTTCGTTAGGTTGGTATAAAAAATGGGCTATGTCGGTTAAGTAGCTCTGGTACAAAACCCATATTGGACCCATGTGTTTCTCCGTATATTGATAATACGATAGCGTCCAAAGGAAACAACCTAGCCTAGTGAAGTTGGGCGAAAAGACTTCTTTTTATCTTCGTTAGGTTGGTATTAAAAAAGAGCTGTGTATATTAAGTAACTCTGGTACCTCCCATACAAAACCCATATTGGACCCATGTGTCTCTCCTTCTATTGAAAATACGATAGCGTCCAAAGGAAACAACCTAGGCGAATGAAGTTTAGTGAAATGACTTCTTTTTATCTTCGTTAGGTTGGTATTAAAAAAGAGCTGTGTATATTAAGTAACTCTGGTACCTCCCATACAAAACCCATATTGGACCCATGTGTCTCTCCTTCTATTGAAAATACGATAGCGTCCAAAGGAAACAACCTAGGCGAATGAAGTTTGGTGAAAAGACTTCTTTTTATCTTCGTTAGGTTGGTACCTCCCATACAAAACCCATATTGGACCCATGTGTCTCTCCTTCTATTGAAAATACGATAGCGTCTAAAGGAAACAACCTAGGCGAATGAAGTTTAGTGAAATGACTTCTTTTTATCTTCGTTAGGTTGGTATTAAAAAAGAGCTGTGTATATTAAGTAACTCTTATACCTCCCATACAAAACCCATATTGGACCCATATGTCTCTCCTTCTATTGAAAATACGATAGCGTCCAAAGGAAACAACCTAGGCGAATGAAGTTTGGTGAAAAGACTTCTTTTTATCTTCGTTAGGTTGTTACCTCCCATACAAAACCCATATTGGACCGATGTGTCTCTCCTTCTATTGAAAATACGATAGCGTCAAAAGAAAACAACCTAGGCGAATGAAGTTTAGTGAAATGACTTCTTGAAAGTTAGACAGAATTCGGGCCTCACAATTTTTCGGTTATTTTTGGTTACGGTTGCGTTTGTTCTAGTCCTATCTTTTCGCAAGCTTTTCAGGCAACCTTGACCGGTCCGGTTGGTGAGTCGAAGTCTGCTCCTCGCCGTCAGCATAGCAGTCTTGGAAATCAAAATTCGATTAACTGTAAACCAATATTTTTCCTTTTAATTTTGTCGTCGTTTTTCTTCTGGTCGCATGTCTGGTAGTTGAGTTGACATTGGTCCTCATCTACGTCAGTTGCTTTCGTTCAGAAGTCTACGATTTTGCTTTCATGTTAACCTTTGAGTATGGAACTATTGTCCGGTAAAATGACGAAATCCGATCTTCATTTGCGTCCGGTGAGTGGGTTGAACTGAGTCCCCACTTAGGTCAGTTGCTTCATGACTCTATGCCTAGTTTAAAATATGATGCAGATGAAATAGCACCATAAATAAAAATAAAAAGCTTCATCGTATTGAACATTGGTATATTATTTAAGGAACTCATAGCGGAATATGAGAATTTAGATTATATCCTTTGGTATAGCGTTCAAAGTCTGGTGTCACATATCCCCCCCTTACAATATATTATAACAATAATATTAATAAAACGAATTTTCCCCATTCATTTCTATGAGGATTTGGGAGCGTTAGCTATAGTTTTTTTTAAAATTTAATTTTAGAAACAATATCTAGTAGAAATAATTACAGTAAAGTTCAAAAGAGTTTTTTTTTGGTTTTCCCTCATATCGATTACATTAGTTTTTATTTTTTTTCCCTCAATCGTTCACTTATTAGTTTTAAGTCTCTTAAGGTTAATGTACCATATCTGAACCAGGTCCTAGTCGCCCAGGTAATTTAGCGGATAGGTACCCACTCCGCAATAGAACTATTAGGAATAATAGTAGAGGAGAGGAAAGGTCCCATCCTTTAGGCAATATGTCGGAAGGCCAGGGAATGGAAAACCCGCAAGATAATTCTGTTGACCGTCAAGCAGCGAGTCCTCTTCAACCTCCTTTGGTACAAACGGCGAATAATACCAGCCCGCCTACCCCGGTAAGGTCTGACGAGGCCAGCAAAATCGCGCATTTCGAACAATATGTTCAAGACGTCGTATACGTAACAGTCGGAATAAATCGGACAGACGAACTTCGCTTTAGTCGAGCAGAGCTAGAAAGGAATCGTATAGCTCTGCAACTGGAAGTTACGGCGTTAATTAGGGCAGCTTTAGGGAACGCTACATCTAACCAACCTCCCGTGTCTACCCCTAACAAAAGAGATGATCATCCTGTTCCACCAACCTCTATAAACCCTTCGAGTAACTATAATGAGAACAGGCTGCCTGGAATTGTTCTCAGACCTGCAGCTCCGCAGCAAAACGTCCCTCCTATGATCAACCCCGTGATTCATCCCATACAGATGACAATGTAGACAACTTCCTGAGACAATTCAGTAATATGCACGTCAGTGATCCTATTCAACGTCCCGACACGATACCCGCGGCTTCGCCCTCGAATTCATTCGATAGATTCCACAACTATCACAAAATGGGGAATCAAGTTTGACAACATCAAAATGACAGTCGACGATTTTCTATTTCGTCTAGAAAGGCTGAAGCAATCGTATCAAGTCACGTGGGATGATGTTGTCAGCAACTTCCATCACTTCGTTTCTGGGCAAGTTGAAACGTGGTTCTGGGTGTATTTAAGAAGTAATCCACCAGTCCACTGGGCCACTCTGCGTCTTGCTCTCATAGAGCAATACCGGAGCCTAGAGTCAGACTTTGAGCTTTCGCGAAAGATGTCGGATAGCCGCCAAGGGCCGAATGTGTCGTTTGACCAGTTCTTCGGGGACCTAATGCAGTTGAATTCGAGATTACGTGTCCCAAAAACGAATAGTGAAATCATTGAGATTATTAAGCAAAATGTAAAACGATAAGTGGCTGAACATCTCATTACATTCAATACGCATAATATTCCCGAAATGGTCCATGTCTGTCGCACCATTGAAAAGTTTGTCAATGAAACAGACTTTCAAAGACATCGTTACCAGCAAGCACCTAATCCGCGGCGGAGCATCCACGAGATTTCGGATCAAGTTGAAGTAGCGCATTGCTCCTCGCAGTCTCAAGTCGAGACCGTCAATTTTCGACAAAGAACTTCTGGCACCATAAGGTGCTGGAATTGTAAGGAGCAGGGACACACTTTTTTTGATTGTCCTATCCCGCAGCGGGCGCCTTTTTGCTTCAAATGTGGTCGCGATAATACAATACCCCGCATTGTCCAATTTGCTCGGAAAACTCCCAGCAGAGCAATACTCCGACCGGGGAGAATTGCTCCAGGTCCGGGGAATTAATACAAAATCCAACAAAGCTACAACCCGTTGTACTCAAACGTCATCTAAAGTCATCTACCCCAGTCAATCCCATAGAAGGTACACAAGCCCCTAGTCGTCCAATGAAGTCTCTACATCAACGACTAACGGATTACCACGAGCCAGAGTCAGAATTTCCGGCAGCCCGCCGGTGCCGGTAAGGATACAAAAGCTAAGGAATCGTTTCGATGGGAAAAGAAAGTTGTACCAAGCAATTGCTGCAACTACATTACAATCTTCCCCAGACGATCCACGCCCGTATGCCCATGTAAATATTTTCGGTAAAGATTGGTTAGGTCTCTTGGATAGCGGAGCCTGTATTAGTTGCTTGGGAGCTGGTGGAGTAGAATTCTTGCGCAGCAATAACATGCACTATAAATCATTTTCATCTAAGGTCACCACACCTGACGGTAAAGAACAAAGCATTGTCGCCAGGGTCAATGCCAAGGTCAGGTATAAAAATCAAGTCGAAAATATTACCCTGTATGTCGTACCACCTCTAGCGCAAGAGTTATATCTCGGCGTAGATTTTTGGCAAAAATTCAATATAGCCCCAAGCGTTTTTGCCGAAATATCTAGTAAATCTTTCAACTTAGCAAGCATTGGCGCAGACCGAGATATGTCAGGTGAACACCCAATTGGAAGAAACGTTCTTTCATTAGCCCACGAGTTGTCGGACGAGCAGTCCAGAGAGTTAGGAAATGTCGTTAGCCTGTTCCCTTCCTTTACCAGCATTGGTTTGGGCCAGACACATTTGGAGGAACATACAATTGATACCGGGGACACGGAGCCTATAAAGCAGCGTCACTATCCTTTATGCGCAGTTGGACCGGATGCTTGCCTTGGATGTGATCGAGGAAAGTTCAAGTTCGTGGAGCTCCCCAGTTGTCCTTGTTAGGAAAGCTGAGGAGAACCGATTGTGCGAAAACTTAACCGGGTCACTAAAAAGGACGCATATCCACTGCCGCATATAGAGGGTCTGCTGGAACGCCTTTCTGATATATACTTCATCTCTAGTGTGGATCTGAAGGATGCCTTTTGGCAGATACCGCTGGAGCAAAGGTCGAGGGAGAAGACAGCTTTTACCGTCCCTGGAAGACCATTGTATCAATTCAAGTTGATGCCCTTTTGCCTCTGCAACGCGCCTCAGCGTCTTTGCAGGCTGATGGACAAGGTCATACCGCATGAATCGAGACAGCAAATTTTCATCTACCTGGACAACTTGCTGATTTTCTCGCGGACTTTCGAAGAACATATCAAACTCCTCGATCTCGTGGCATCAAAGTTAAAAAAGGCAGGCTTGACTATTAATATGGAGATATCCAAATTTTGCTTTAGGGAACTGAGATATCTTGGGTTCATAGTGGGTATCGGTACACTAAAAGTAGATCATAGCAAAGTAGCAGCTATTGAAGATTTCCCGATACCAAAGAACGCTCGCCAAGTCAGACGTTTCTTAGGAATGGCCGGCTGGTATCCGAGGTTCGTCTCCAATTTTTCTTCGTTTGCCTCGCATCTCTCCGATACCTTAAGGAAAGACGTTAAGTTCAGTCTCGGTGAGAAGACGGTGGACTCGATTATAAAAATGCTTACGTGTGCACCAGTCTTAGTCAATCCAAACTTTGACAAACCATTCATAATACTCTGTGATGCCTCTTCAACTGGTATCGGAGCAGTATTATGCCAGGAGGACGAAACTGGTGTGGAACAACCAATTTTCTACTACTCGCACAAATTTAACAACGCACAAAGGAATTATACGGTAACAGAGAGGGAATGTTTGGCTGCTGTCATGGGAGTTACCAAATTCAGGCCACATATAGAAGGGTACAAATTTAAAATAATAACGGATCATGCAAGTTTAAAGTGGCTTATCAGTTTAAAGGACCTTAAGGGAAGATTAGCGCGTTGGAGTCTAGAATTTGTAGCGGTCAGTTCTAGGCCAACATCTTTTGTCAATTAATTTTGTAAGTACAGCTGACAAGTGCCATACGTGTTCGTCATCATGGCCAACCTACTGCACTCATATCATATGCTACCCGTTGTTTAGAAACCGCATTCCCCTTTTCTCCTTTTTTTATACCACCCACAGGAAGGTATATTCACTTTGTCATTACATTTGTAACGCCAAGAAGGAGTCACCGGAGACCTGGGCACTCATTCCGTAACTCTCCGAACGATAATCGTTTGCGCGATAGTAGTCAACGATCTCGTCATCTATATACTTTCCGTAACTCTATCACTATCGTCTCGTCTATCGTTTATTTTGTACTAAGAGAGAGAGCATTGAGAGAATTGAGTTTCTTTCAGAGACTCTCAAACTATGTATGAAATTTCAATCAGACATCGTCTAAAATGTCATAAATGACAATTTTTGCTACAATTATATGTTTGTGTAAATAGGAAAATTTCAAAATATAAGTTATTTAACTTTGTTCCTTACGTTATTAATAATAGGAATAAATAATATCCAAGAATTTATTATTGATAGGTCAGCTACACCAAAGCAAATGACAATTTTAATTGCTTTTATGGATGAGCATTGAGCATCCGGACTTGGCCAAGGTTATTTATAAGCCAAATAGCCACCAAGGAATAGGTACCTAATTTCTTCAATTTATTTTCATTTGGTGTTATACGACACTTTATTTACTTATTGTTTTTAGGTTTGGCCTGACTTTAAATACAGAGCCAAGAAGAAATGCAGCCAAAATTTTATGTTAAGTTAAATTTAATTTGTAAAAGTAACGCAATGCAATATTATTTGGTATTTTAAATACCTTACCAGTCGAGACGTACACCCAACTGTAATTTTAATATTTCGCAAACACTGGCCTAATGGCAATTTTCAACATTTTTCAGGAGAACGGAAAACAGTTAAAAAGAGGAATATTGTGTCATCATAAGATTTTCTGACTTAAGATGAAATTATTGTCCGATATATATTGGGATAGGAGTATGATGAAAGGATGCTGATAACACAGAATTATATGTTTCAAAAATGTAGACAATGTACAATCGTACATCAATAAAAATGGAAACATCTTAATTCGACTTAAGATGTTTTACCCTTTCAGTCGAGAAGAAGAATCTTCAGCTGGTTTGAAAATTTGCAAAACATAAAAATCAATACAAAACGATACCTCATTAGATATCGCTCAAATTCTATCGTATGGGCGATAGCGTTTCGACGATTATTGAGTTACGTGAAGCAAATGTTCAATCGTCAAAACGATATCGTCTGGACGATAGACGATTATTGAAGTTACGTGAAGCAAAGCTATCGTCGAAACGCTATCGTCTGGCGATAATCGACATACGGAATGAGTGCCCTGATAAAGTATATATGTTAGAGTATGACACATTGGTGTAAGGAAGTTACATTATGAAGAGTGATATCTAAAGAGAGATATCAAAGAGTATTACACATTTGTGTAAATAAGTTCTAAAGCCGCTCAAGGGAGAGATCTCAAAATAGAGAAAGGAAGAGAAGCAAAAATACAAATCTGTGTGTGCTCAACGGACAGTTGATTCGTGTGAGACGTCGCGAAAAGATGCGCCACAGAATTGTGCGAAAATTATAATTGGGATTATTCTGTGTTTTTCTATCATCAGAAGTGGGATCGAAGTGCCCTATAAAAGAACAAACAAAAACAAAGAAATAATTATAAATAAAATTAACTAATTTCGTTATCACATGTGCAGTGAATTGTGTTTTCGGTTGAAGTGTTTTACTTTTCGTTTGCAACTTTTTCTGGCGTGTTCGTGCGTGCCTGTTCATATCCATAGACATAAGCTATTCGGTATATCCTTTCTGTGATTGTGTGGGTAAGAGGAGCTGAATTTTTGTCTGGAAACAACGGGACGGCGGTTCTCTCAGTCGGTGAGTAATGAACAGAAAAAGTACAAATTCAAAAAAGAAGGGGAGGGAGGCGACAACTGAGTTGAGTGCGACAACAAGCGCAGAGTGTCTGGATGTTATTGATCAGGCGGACAAGGGTGATGCAAGGGGAAACGAGGGTTTAGTTATAACCGTAGACGCCATAAACGAAATTCTTCGAAACAACCAACGGGAAGGTAATAACTCTGTCGGTTTTCCTTGTTTCGACCCAGACTACTCTCGTGTGGATGTGCAGAAATGGTGTGATGACGTGGATATAAGGGTGCAGCGTGATCATTTGGAAAATTTTGATATAATTCCTAAAGTCCATGCAGCATTGTTGGGTAGGGCAAAAACTTGGTATGACAAGTATGGCTACCAACACTACGAATGGAGTGATTTGCGCGGTTCCTTGATCCATTCGTTTTCCAGTGGTGCAGATATCGTCAATCAGCTGAGAAGGGTTGCGAATTCCGAAAGCAACGAGTTTGTCTCCTACAGCGATTTTGCAATGGAGAAGGTCTCTCAAATAAATCGCCTACCTTTTGATATTCCTGAGGACAAGATTGTGAGAATCGTCATAGGGTGCATTTCCGAGGTTGGCTTACGAAATTCATTAACTTTCGTCATGCCTTCCTCTGTGCAGAGTCTAATTGACCATTTGTCTTCAATTCGCGAGAGTCCTCGTCGCAAGCACGATGTGCCAAGCCGTAGTCGTCAGGGGGGAGATTTTACCGTTGTCAGGCACTTCCCTCCGCGTAGGCACGAAAGTATGGGCTCGCTATCCAAACGTCCTCGAGTCGAGGAAGAGCGACGCTGTTACGGTTGCGGAAAATCGGGACACATAAGAGCTAAATGTCCACAGACGACATCGCAGGATAGACAAGAATCTCCTAAGCACAAAGTACCAACTAGTAGTGATAGGGGTCAGAAATGTGGGTTTTGCTTAAAAACTGGACATAGTGAGAACACCTGTTGGGCAAAACAACGGTCCGAAAAGAAAAATGTTAACCTATGTTTTGAGGCCCTTACACCAGAAATGATGACGCCAGTCATAATCAATGGGAAGTTGCACCACTGTCTGCTTGACACCGGATCCGATTGCTCCCTAATTAGGAGGGATATTGCCGATAGAATAACTGCAAAGAAAATATCATCCTTTCTCTCCGTGCAAGGAATTGGTAAGGACCCCATTCTATTAACCGAACAAGTAGATCTTGTTGTAGAATTTGAGGAAGCCACAGTGGAAATAGCTTTTCATGTTATTGGGGGGGAGTATATGAAAAATGAAATGATTGTTGGTAGGGATGTCTTAATAGATTCCTCTTTGAAGATAGTCGTCAATAAGCACGGATCAACCTTGAGACAAAATGAATCTGCCGTTTGTTTAATCACCCAGGTAGGCACCATTCCAGAAATACCATCTCCGTATATGGAGAAATTACAAAGCATTCTAAACAAGTATTCCCAACAAATTATTTCTGGCTTCCCCGTAGCAAAAGTTACGACAGGATGTCTTTCTATTCGCTTATCCAAAGACGCCACCATTAACTATCGACCATATAGAATGTCACACAGCGAAAGGCAGATAACATCAAAACTAATCTGTGATCTTAAATCATGTGGAATTATTAGAGACAGTCCAGTTGTTCTTGTCAGAAAGAAAAACGGACAAAATCGGCTTTGTGTTGACTTTAGGGCATTAAATAGATTCACTATTAGGGATCGGTACCCATTACCCCGAATTGAAGACCAATTGGATAGTGTCATCGAGCCACATTGAAATTATTGAATTATTATTGAATTTTGTGTCCCATAAAAACATTTGAAACGTTATAGCAGTTAGTTTGTTAGGCTTAAGAATTTGGTTTCGCTACGTAATTTGGCATCACTTGCACCAGTTTTTCCCAATATTTTTTCGTTCTGACACTTTATTTCTCGTCTCCCTTTAATACACGTTAAAAGAAAAGAAAGAAGAAAACAGTCAGCTTATAATGTCGTAAACGTCCTTTTGACCTTCATTGCATTTATTGCATTTTTTCATCTGCGCAGAGAAACATTTTTCCGTGAGTTTACTGAGTAAATTTTTAGCTCGAAATTAATTTCGTTTTGATTCAGGTTTTGCGCTTTAAAGGGTTTTCTTGTTGCATCTGTATTTGGGAGTCAAGTTGCGTTCCGAAACCAAATTCGTAAGTTGTCAATTTAGTTTTTTTTTGTAATCTCTTATTGAACTTCTGTATTTTTATAATTTTCCATAGAAATAAAATTGCTATTTATTGCTGTGTGGAATAACAAGGCGTTTATTCGTTTAAACCACGGCTGAGGCAATAAACATTATTTGGTGCAAGGATCGGAGACTCCATTTTGCGTTGTCGCAACAATATTTTATTTGAATTTGGTTTCGGAACCAGAGACCAGCGAAAAGGGCGCGGACGACCAGGTTGTCATGCTAATAGAGGCGGCCGCGGTAGCTCAGGCAGCTGTTGCCCAACGGGATAAGGAGCTTTCGGATTTGCGTGCAGAACTTTCGACAATGAAGTTGAAACTTTCGAAGGTGGCCATTGTTAAGGACCAGCATTCTGCTCCAGCAGCCAGTGTAGGCAAGGCGGGTACAAGCCAATCTGTCGAGAGGTTGGAATTAATAAAAAAAATACAAGCTAATCACAAATCGCTACTGGATAGTTTTGTCCAGCCTCGCCAGTCAACTCCTCTGCGTGAGTCGCCGGATCATAGGGAAAGCAGCCGTGTTCCTCCAATTAAAGATACCGATATGGCAAATCTTCTTACGATTCTCAACCGCAACAATGTCCAGGAGCTGCCGAATTTCTCTGGTGATAACAAGCGGGAATGGCCTTATTTTGAGGAAGTATTTAAATCAACTACAATCGAGGGAAGATTCAGTGATAAGGAAAATGTTGCACGTCTGCGCAAGGCTTTGAAAGGAGAAGCGTATCAACTCGTTAGCGATCGTTTAAAGTATTCGTCGGATGCGGACGCTATAATCGAATCACTTCGGTTAGTTTTTGGCCGGTATGACGTTCTTGTGCACGAGTTGATAACAGATCTGCTAAATCTTCCAAAGCTGACTTCAAAGTGTGATCCGAAACTTCGTGTTTGGGCAGTAAAGCTGAGTGGTTTCGTCGCAGACGTAAAGTCCATGAAGCGAGAAGAGGATCTTGCCAATGGCTTCGTACTGACGAGCCTTGCTTCAAAACTAGGTGCCGGACTTTATCAAGATTGGCAGAGGAGCAAAGCTGTTTCTCCGCACGTAAATTTGGAACATTTTGCAGCATTTCTAACGGAGAAGGTAATAGACTTGCCTCCCGAGCTACTGGCTCCAGTTGGTCTTTCTGAAAGTAAGAAGGGTCAGTCAGTTAGTTTTAAAAAAGCATCCCGAGTATTAACTCATCAACCAGTAACCCCTCCTGTTACAAGCGTCGTTTGTTGCAAGTGTAATTCAAACCATCATACTCTGCTCCAATGTGAAGAGTTTATAGCCTTAACTCCGGAGCAAAGACTTGCGTTTGCTAAGGATAAAGCCATTTGTTTTACGTGTCTGGACCCATCGAAACATGAGTGGAAAGCTTGTGCGAGGAAAAGAACGTGTGGCACCCACGGATGTAGTCGTCGTCACCATCCACTGTTGCATCAGACATCCACCATCAGTGCTCCCCTGTTAAATTCAGCTGCTGTTCCTTTCGTGCCACAACCACATGTCCACTCCTCGCATATCGGGACTCACGTACCAATAATGTTTAAGGTAGTACCTATTCGAATTCATGGGAGTAATAGAAAGTTTGTGGATACCTATGCCTTCCTCGACGATGGTTCGTCTGTATCGATGCTTGAGGAGGATATTTTCAATGAGCTGGGGCTGGAAGGAAAACCAGAGCAACTTACACTGCAATGGACCAAGGGAGTGTCGCGTCAAGAAGATTCCATGCGCACCTCATTAACGGTGTCCAGCGTTAATAGACGTAAACAATTTGTGTTGAAGAATGTCTACACTGTTAAGGACTTGGGGTTAGCGAGTCAGTCGGTAGATGTTGCTCTGTTGAAGAGTTTGTACCCTCACCTTCGCGGTCTCCCACTGAAAGATCTGACGGATGCGAAACCTAAGATCTTGCTGGGATTGGATCAAGCCAAATTTCTTTTGGGACACGGACAGCGTCATGGAAAAGAAGAGGAGCCATACGCCTTGAAGACACTTTTGGGCTGGATTGTTTATGGCAATTCGCCTTCATCGGTACATGTGTCCTGCGTGCATCAGACTATAAAGCCCTCTATGAAATTAATGTTCCACGACGCTATTAAAAATGAAGAGGACCTCCACGAACTCGTGAAGCGCCACTTTACCACGGAGGAGTTTGGCGTTTCGCCGCCTAAGGGTGAGTTGGTTAGTCGTGAGGTCCGCCGTTCTTTAGACATAATGGAAAGCACGTTAAGATTGGTTAATGGACGTTACGAGATCGGCCTACTATGGGACTCCGACGATGTCAGACTTCCCGACAGTTTCCCGATGGCTTTCAAACGCCTTGTTGCATTGGAAAAGTCGTTGAGAAAAAGACCGCATCTTCTAGATTGGCAAAATAATTACATGCGCGATTTGATTGCTAAAGGTTATGCCAGAGTCGCTTCTCAGGAGGAGTTACAGAGGGATTGGCCACGAGTTTGGTATGCTCCGACCTTTATCGTGGAAAACCCCAACAAGATCCCACCGAAACCCAGATGTGTTGCTGACGTAGCTGCGAAGGTCAACGGTGTTTCCTTAAACACCCACCTGCTGAAAGGTCCGGACAATCTTGTACCTCTGCATGCCGGTCTGTTCAAATTTCGAGAGCGGAAAATAGCAGTCAACGCAGACGTTCGGGAGATGTTCCATCGAATTCGTATTAAGGAGGAAGACCAGCAATGCCAACGAATTCTGTGGAGAGATGGCGACAGCTCACGCCATCCAACAGTCTACATCATGGAGGTCATGATGTTTGGGCCTAGATGTTCCCCGACCTGTGCCCAGTTCGTAAAGAACCACCACGCTAACCTCTTTCGAGCTGAATGCCCCGAAGCGGTGGATGGATTGACCCAACGTACATATGTCGATGACTATTTTAACAGTCACGACTCGGTCGAAGGTGCTATCTCTGTAACGAGAGATGCTATTCGCATTTGTCAGTCGATGAATTTCGACCTTGTCGGCGTACAATCGAATTGCCGTGATTTTCTGATTCAGATGCCAGAGGATCATGTCAACACCAAGCTGGTAAGCATTGATCCAAACGAATGTGAAGGCTTGTTCACGAAGGTTTTAGGCATGTATTGGAACCCATCGTATGATCACTTTTCGTACAAACTTGCGCAGGACGATATTTTGCAAGAGATGTTTTCTTCGGCTGCTGCTATAACAAAGAGAAATATGCTGAAAACCATCATGAAGATTTTCGATCCTCTCGGAATAGTTTCGTTGTTCATAATCCGAGGTCGCATCGTGCTTCAAGACGTTTGGCGGGAGGGATTCGACTGGGACGAACCGGTGTCACCGGAGTTGCGGCTTTCGTGGTTGGCCTTCATTCAAGAGCTGAAGCATATTGAGAATCTCAGGATTCCTCGCCGTTACGTTTCTTGGAGCCCTGATGATTCTAAAATCAGTCTGATTACGTTCGTTCGTTGACGCCTCGGAAAAGGCATTTGCTGCAGTGGCCTACTTACGTTTTGAACGCGACGATAAGGTGGAAGTAACACAAGTCATGGCTAAGGCGAAGGTGGCTCCGGTTAAGCAATTATCGATCCCCCGTTTAGAGCTGCAGGCGGCTGTGCTTGGCGTACGACTGGCGTCTACAGTTAAGAGGTCACATACCATTCGGATTAACGAACTATTGTTCCTCTCGGATTCGAAGACAGTACTCTCGTGGATTAACTCTACGAAATATAAATTTCCTGCGTTTGTTGCACCGCGAGTGGGAGAGATCCTGGAGTCAACTTCACCCCGCCAGTGGTGTCATGTCGGCTCTAACGATAATGTGGCAGATGATGGTACCAAATGGTCTGAAAGCTCAATGGGTAACCATGAGACGAGGTGGTTCAGAGGTCCAGAATTCCTCAAGCGACCCCTGTGTGAGTGGCCTGTGACACCAGGAAGGACTGCGGTGGATCGTTCGAATTTGGAGTTTCTTGGCAACACGCTTCTGGTTCATGTTAAGCACCCGGAGGCTTCATACAAGGCTTACAACATGTTATCTGCCAGGTTTCGGGCCAAGTGGTCATCGTCGGTCAGGGTTATCGCTTTCCTTTTACGGTTCAAGGACATTCTTCGCAAGAGACCCATAGAAAAGGAAGTGTTCATAACACCTTTCGAGTATAACCAGGCGGAAAGTTGGTTGTTTAGGAAAATTCAAATGGACGCCTTGTAGTGAATTCTGGAGTTATTCCCTACTTTTGGTATTTAAGCGTACCACGCTGAATAGATAGGCGATTACTCGCCGCAACTAAAGGAAAAAGGGACAACTGTCGACTCTGGTATCCAAATCAAATCATGTCTTTATTATTAAAATTGCAATTCTTAAATACTATTTACAGTGACTGTTATACTTATCTTCTATCTTATTTCTACTCACAATAGCGATAGTGAATAACTTATTCTAAATTCTTATTGGCTATGCGCCATTCAATAGGATCTTGTTTCTATTGAGTGACATTCAGTTCAATTGAGTGCATGACACATCTAGCTATGTGATATGCTGTGCATATCAACCTGTGTGACACATTGTACTCGATTGAACTATACATTCTGTCGTCACTTTGTTGTCGTGTGAAATCTAATCTATGATTAATGTGTTGTGGACAGTGGTGTCTACAAGTGGCTACACTACACCCTTGCCCTTAAGAAAAATTTTTGGTTGTAAATTATTTATGAACAAAAAAAATTTTAAGTACATTGGTTTGGTTTATATGGTTTCAGGAGATTATTATGTATTTCTTTATTTATTCCGTTAAAATCTATAATGGAGTTCACTCCTTTTCTTTTTATTATTTTAAATGGACCTATATATGGTGCTTGATTTTTTTTCTTATTTTCTACTTTCAGTAATACTAGGTCATCTATGTCTAAATCTAATTCTTTATTATACTTCTTATTTTCATGGAGTGTTCTTTTCTCTTTTGTTTTTGTTGTCATTTCTTTTGCTTTGGCGAGAGCATATTTTAACCTAATTCGTAGCTCGCGAGCATAATTGTCGTAGTCATAGATTTTTGTTTTATTGTTTATGGTGTCGGAGGGTAAACATGGTAATTTCCCATAAACGAGTTCATATGGTGAATACCCGGTATCTATATGTGGTGTCGTATTATAAGCGAATGTGAAGTATGGGACCCATTTGTCCCATTCATTATCGTCGACAAATGATAACAAAAATTCGTTAAGTACCCTGTGATTTCTTTCAAGTGCACCTATCGTTTGATGATGGTATGGGGAGGAGAATGTTTGCTTGATTTTTAAAAGTGAGCATATATTCGTTATCAGTTCGTTATTGAATTCTGACCCTCTGTCTGATTTTAAAATTTTGAAATGTCCATATTTAAGAATGAATTCCTCTACCAAAGTCTTAGCCGTTGTTGTTGCATCTTTTGATGTCATAGGATATGCAATAACGAATTTCGTTAATTCACACTGCATTGTGAGAATGTATCTTTTTCCATTCGATATTCTTAATGGTCCGACAGTGTCGATTGACACAACTTCAAAACTGTTGTTGGGGGTGTCGGTTATTGTTTGTGGTTCTTTCGTATGTTTTGTTTGTTTATTTCTTGCGCATGAGTCGCAGTTTGCTATGAATTTCTTCACCATTTGGCTCATTTTTCGCCAGATGTATCTTTGTTTTAGTTTTGTTAGGGTTTTTCGAATACCTAGATGTCCTCCGTGCAAAGAGTTGTGGAATTCATCGATGAGTTTGTATTTGGTAATGTCATCAAATATTTGTTTGGGGGCGTTGTATATTATGATTTTCAGCATAGGATTCTGGCCGTTTATTTTTATGTTTGCGTACGCTTCTTTTAATTCTTCTTTATCAAAATGCTTAAATATCTCATCGTCGTTTATTATAGCAAGTTCATTTATATTTTCTTTCTTCATTCTGGATGCTAATTTCTTCAGTGTCGACTCTAGTGTCGCTGAGTTATCGTTAGATCCTCTATGCATAGTATATGTTTCCGTATCTGATGTATGCTTCCTCAAGGTTGAATCTGGATTCGTTGATTTGTCGCTACATCGCACGTGCACAAAATTCTTATCAATCGTAATTTTTGAATTCCTAGCGTTTTTATCAATATTGAATTTTAATTTCTTCATGTTTTTGACATCATTAATAGATATACATTCCCAAATTTGAAGTTGATCAGGCTTCTGTTGAGAGTTGCATTTCTCCTTGCTATTGTTTGTATTATTTTTATTTGTCATCCCCCTTGTGATGATTAGTGTTCTCTTTGCGTTTTCATCGATTTCTGTTGGTATCATATTTTTAAGTATGTCAGAGTCTATTTTGATTCTAGATAGAGCATCTGCGTTTGAATTCATTTTTCCTTTCTTGTATATTATCTCAAAATCATAGTCACATAAATCCAGACGAATTCTAGTCATTTTTGATGATGGATTTTTATGTGAGAATAGTGATACCAAAGGTCTGTGGTCTGTGACGACAGTAAATTTGTTTCCGTATAGGTATGGTCGGAAAAATTGTATTCCCCAATGGATTGCAAGCAGTTCCTTTTCTATGACAGATTTGCTTAGGTCATGTTTTTGAAGTGATTTGCTTGCGTAGGATATAGGTAGATCTTTACCTATTTCGCCTTGCGATAGTATTGCTCCTAGTGCATAATTCGATGCATCTGTAGTTAGAATAAATGGTTTTTCGAAATTCGGGTATTGTAGTATTGGGGGCTCAATAAGTTTATTTTTTAATGTATCAAATGCTTGTTGACAGTTTGTACTCCAATTAAATTTTGTGTTTTTCTTTAGTAGTGCATTCAAACTTTGTGCGATTTCAGCAAAATCTGGTATGAATCTTCTGTAGTAGTTACAGAAGGCTATAAAGCATCTTACTTCATCTGAATTTGTTGGGGTTGGATATTCTTTAATTATTTTGTGTTTCGCTGGGTCAGTTTTTACACCGTCTCGCGTGATGAGATGTCCCAAGTATATTACTTCTGGACAAAGGAAATTGCATTTTTCTGCATTTAGTTTTAGGTTATACCGTTTGAGTCGTTCAAGAACACGTACTAAGTTTTCATTGTGATGGTTAAGACTACAGCCGTAGATAATGATGTCGTCTACGTACAAAAAGGCTTCGGTGTCTAGTCCTGCTAGAGCGATTGTTAGCATTCTTTGGAAACTGTTGGACGAAATTTTTAGTCCGAATGGAAGTCTTTTAAATTGGTAGTGACCATTGCGTGTGGAAAACGCAGTTAGTGGTCTTGAATCCTTGTGGAGTCCTATTTGGTGAAATGAACTAGTCATGTCAAGTGTGGAAAACCATTTAGCTCGTCCTAATCTGTCGAGTATGTCTTCTAAACGCGTCAGTGGAAATTTGTCGTTTACAATCTTATTATTTAGTTTTCTAAAGTCTACTACGACTCGCCATTTCTTTTTGTCTGCGATGTTTTTCTTTGGTACCAGCAATAATGGAGCGTTATAAGGACTTTTTGAATGTTCTATTATGTCGTTTTTTATCATTTCTTCGACTTGTTCTGATACGATGTCTAAATGAGTGTGAGGGAGTCTATAGTTCTTAATGTAGACTGGTATGTTGTCAACGATTTCTATTTTCTGAGTGTAGAAATTGTTTGTTGTTAATGGTTCGTTTGTTAAGTGAAATACTTCTTGGTATTCTTTGAATATGTTAGTTAATGTGTGTTTTGCATGTTCGTCTTTGCAATCAATTTTTATTTTATCTAAAATTGCCTGAAAGCGGTTTTTGTCATGTTTATTTTCATCTTTGCATAAAAGTATGTCATAGTCTATAAGTTTTTCTGTGTTTAAAGAGACATTATTTAAGGTTACTTCATAGTCGTTTGTGTTTAGCAACTTTATATGTGCCATTTCACATTTTGGTACTATTGTATTACTTATGAATACACCTTGTGCTATTTCTTTGTTGGTAATGAGAGTGTCGTTTTCTAATTTTAGTCTTAATGGTTGTATCATTTCTGTTCTTGCAGGCACTTTTATTGTGAGAGTGTGCAAGGGTTTGGTTTGCATTGGCAATGTTATGGTTTTTTCTTCATCATTTAGGGATATTGTGAAGGTTTCGTAATCTATTTTGCATAGAAATTTTTGTAGAAAATCTCTGCCTAGAATGCCGTCTGTATCAATTGGGAATTTCTCTTCTACTAGTTGAAATTCGTGATAATACTTGGTTTCGCACAGTTGGAGATTCAATTTTATAATGCCTAAGGAGTATATTTCTTCATTTGTTATACCAGTTAGTTTACATCTATGTTCGGGAAAGTATTCTTCGTCTGCAAGTTTGTTTGAACTTTTGCAAATTGAAATGTCGGCACCTGTATCGATGAGAAAAGTCATAGTTTTGTGATTATGCTTTGCTATGATGAAATTTGTATTGGTATCCGATATCTTGTACACTTTTAATTTTGGCTGTGCGGAATATTTATGTATTCCGAGCCGCATTCGTTTCCCTGTTCTTGTTCGTTGTTCAATATCCGTATGCGATGTGTCATATTTCTGTTGTTGCGATTGTTGTAGTTGTTGTTTTGGTTTCTGTTGTTATTGTTTTGGTTACTTGAGTTGTGCCAATTATTTTGGTTGCGATTGCTGTTGTAATGCTGGCGATTGTTGTTCCGATTATTAGTAGGTTGATGGGAATTGTTGTTGTGATTATAATTTCGTGTTTGGTTATCGTTGTTGCGTCTATTGCGGTTATTGCCTTGGTTTGTGTATGTAGGGATAGGTCGGTTTGTATTTTGTCTATATTGCATTATTGTATTTGTGCTCGTTTTTTCTAGTTCGATAGCCAGGTTTGATGCTTCTGTTAATGATTTGGGCTGAGAGGCGAAAATGGTTTGTTTGAGATTATCATTTAGACCGTTCTTGAAGATGTTCAATGCGTATATCTCATTCATTTTTCGAATTACAGTTTTTTCTGAATTTGTGACGGTGTTTCCTAGCTCATTAATTTGCAATGTGTTTAACTCAGATATTATATTGAGTAATTTATCCTTAAATGAGGTTACTGACAAATTTCTTTGCGTAAGGCTGGAAAGTGTATTGTGTATTTGGGGTATTGTTAAATTGCTTTTGTATTTCTCTTGAAGTAGAGTTTTGAGTGTATCGAAATCACTTGGCTCTTCACCTCCTAGAGCTGTTTTTATGGCTGAACCTAATTTTACATGGAAAATGAACTCAATGAATTGTTGAGTACAAGTAGGTTTTAGTGAATTGTACATTATCTGAACTATTTTAAGAAAACTGTCTAATTCTTTATAATTCCCTGTGAATAGCGGTATGGCTTTCATAGCCGTTCCTAGATCGAAGTCTGACATGTTGCTTTCTTGTTTTGCTAACTGTTCCTCTAGTAGGTTTTTTGTGTGGTTATAGAGGTTTCTAAATTCTAATCTGAGTGCTGTGTCAGATTTGTTATCGCTTAGACTAATTCCTATGAATTCAAATTCTTCTTTTAGTTCATTTAATAAATTTAATTTTGAAATTATAGTATTTTTTGTATAGGGTCTTCCTGAACTCTTTCTAAGGTTGATTAATATTGTTTCTATTTGGGTTTTTATTGATTCCATTTATTATTTGCTTAAAAATTTATACATTTGTTATTGTATTATTTGTCTTATGTTTATGTACATATTGCTTAAAATATTTATTTACTTTGTATGCTATATATAAAATTATGCCTATTATTATAGCTGTCACCATTGATTCTGGGATTAGGGATGTCATCGGGATGTGCTCTTCTATGTTGTTGACTACGGTTGCTTGGGCTGCTGGTTTGCTTTGGGTTTTTCCCATAGCTTCTTCTTTTCTTCTTTTATTTTTTCAATGAGTGTGTTTTTTTGGTTTTTATCTGTCGTGATTGCTATTATTCGGTGTAGCTCCGCAATACGTTGTCGAGTTTTAACTTGTCGTCCTCCACGCGTTCTTTTTGGTCTTAATGTAGTCGTTTCTTCTCGTAGTCTTCTGATCTGCTGTTTACTTTGCTCTTGTCGTCTTCTGTATTCCGTTATGCTTATTGGTTTTGGTCCGGCGTTGATTGGAGTTGGAGAGTATACTGGGATGTCTTTATTGGTGATCTTGGGGATGTATTCTTCCGTTGGCAGTTCTCCTGTTTTTAAAAATTCTTCCCATTTATCTGCTATGTCGTCTATTTGTTCGCAATTCATCTATAATCAGATGTCTGGCAGGATCGCCATGTAGTGAATTCTGGAGTTATTCCCTACTTTTGGTATTTAAGCGTACCACGCTGAATAGATAGGCGATTACTCGCCGCAACTAAAGGAAAAAGGGACAACTGTCGACTCTGGTATCCAAATCAAATCATGTCTTTATTATTAAAATTGCAATTCTTAAATACTATTTACAGTGACTGTTATACTTATCTTCTATCTTATTTCTACTCACAATAGCGATAGTGAATAACTTATTCTAAATTCTTATTGGCTATGCGCCATTCAATAGGATCTTGTTTCTATTGAGTGACATTCAGTTCAATTGAGTGCATGACACATCTAGCTATGTGATATGCTGTGCATATCAACCTGTGTGACACATTGTACTCGATTGAACTATACATTCTGTCGTCACTTTGTTGTCGTGTGAAATCTAATCTATGATTAATGTGTTGTGGACAGTGGTGTCTACAAGTGGCTACACTACTTCTGACGTGTTCAGTCTTATATCCAAGGGAAATGTGCACTCCTCAAGTTCTATCCTCAGTTTGTCACCGTTTATAGATAAGGAAGGAACGATTCGTATGAGTTCGAGAGCTCAAAGGGCGAATACTTCGTATGCGTCTCGTAACCCCGCGATTCTACCTAAAAGTCATCCGTTGGTTGATTTACTCATTCAGCATCATCACGAAAAAAACTTTCACATGGGAACTGCCACTGTTATTTCCGACATTCGCGAACGTGCCTGGATTATAAGCATACGAGGAGCAGTCGAAAGAGTGAGAGCACATTGCTACGTATGCAAGCGCCTTAAAGCCCAGCCAGTTATGCCGTTGATGTGTCAGCTACCCGAAGCTCGATTAGCTTTCAATTCCAGACCCTTTACTCACGTTGGTGTCGACTGTTTTGGCCCCCTTTTAGTTAAGTTTGGCAGGGGAACAGTAAAGCGTTACGGCATGATATTTACTTGCCTCACTTTCCGAGCGGTGCAGATAGAACTCCTCAACGATCTCAGCTTGGATCAGTGCACTATAGCGGTAAGACGATTTGTTATCAACCGTGTAGTTACCCGTTACCTTTATAGTGATAACGGCCGCAACTTCGTGGGGACCAAGAACTTGTTGGAGAAGGATATCAAGGAGATGGAGGTATCGCTCAGCGAATATTCGGCGAAATATGAAGGCATTTCGTGGCGATTCATACCAGCGTATTCCCCTTGGATGGGAGGAGCGTGGGAACGTCTCATTCAGTCGATCAAAAGAAGTGTCCACTTCGCTCTCAAGGATCTAATTCCCCGTGAAGATGTCCTCCGAAACGCACTCTTGGAGGCTCAAAGTCAAATAAATCGTCGCCCCCTCACACACATTCCAGTCGACCCAGAAGACCCAAAACCTCTTACGCCGAACTCAATGCTTTTTGGGGAAGATGATCGAGATATCACGGCACCGGGCGTTTTCTCAGAAAGCGACGTTTGCAGTAGACTCTATAGTCGTCGTTCTCAACACTTGATGGCAGAACTCACAAAACGTTGGTACTCCGAATATCTACCCACCATAACAAGACGGTCGAAGTGGTTCAAGAACAACAAACAAATATGTTTAGATGATATCGTTATCGTTATCGAGCCGAATGAGGTTCGATCCGCTTGGCATCTAGGTCGGGTTGTGAAATTGTATCCAGGTCCAGATGAAGTTGTACGGATGGCTGATGTTAAGTTGGCTAATGGCTCAGTCAAGGTGAAGAGGGCGGTCGGCAGGCTCGCTGTGTTGGACGTGAAGTCTTCGTCTTAGTTCTCAGACGGCCCCCGGAATGTCATCGAGCCACATTGAAATTATTGAATTTTGTGTCCCATAAAAACATTTGAAACGTTATAGCAGTTAGTTTGTTAGGCTTAAGAATTTGGTTTCGCTACGTAATTTGGCATCACTTGCACCAGTTTTTCCCAATATTTTTTCGTTCTGACACTTTATTTCTCGTCTCCCTTTAATACACGTTAAAAGAAAAGAAAGAAGAAAACAGTCAGCTTATAATGTCGTAAACGTCCTTTTGACCTTCATTGCATTTATTGCATTTTTTCATCTGCGCAGAGAAACATTTTTCCGTGAGTTTACTGAGTAAATTTTTAGCTCGAAATTAATTTCGTTTTGATTCAGGTTTTGCGCTTTAAAGGGTTTTCTTGTTGCATCTGTATTTGGGAGTCAAGTTGCGTTCCGAAACCAAATTCGTAAGTTGTCAATTTAGTTTTTTTTTGTAATCTCTTCTTGAACTTGTGTATTTTTATAATTTTCCATAGAAATAAAATTGCTATTTATTGCTGTGTGGAATAACAAGGCGTTTATTCGTTTAAACCACGGCTGAGGCAATAAACATTATTTGGTGCAAGGATCGGAGACTCCATTTTGCGTTGTCGCAACAGATAGATTGAAAGGCAACAAATACTTCACTTCCTTAGACATGGCATCAGGCTTCCACCAAATCCCTATCGCAGATGACTCCATAGAAAAAACGGCTTTCGTTACGCCCGATGGACACTTCGAATACCTGCGGATGCCATTTGGTCTCACCAATGCTCCAGCCGTATTTCAGAGGGCAATCAACACGGCATTGGGTGAACTTCGAGATACTGTTGCAATGGTCTACTTGGACGATGTCCTCATTCCGTCAATATCTGTTGAAGATGGACTTAAAAAGCTAGACGCTGTATTAAAGGCATTAACCACTAACGGGTTCTCTATCAATCTCGAAAAGTGTAAATTTTTGCAAACTAAAATTGAATATTTGGGGCGAGAAATCACTTTCAGCGGAGTCCGGCCAAGTAAAACTAAAATTGACTCATTGGTAAGGTCACCAACCCCAGAAAATGTGAAGCAAGTACGTCAGTTTATGGGATTGGCCAACTATTTTCGGAAGTACGTCCCAGAGTTCGCTGCAAAAACTAGTTGCATTACTGCCTTAACCAAAGTTAATGCGAAATTTGAATGGACAAATGAGTGTGAAACAGCGAGACAGTACATATTGCGACAGCTTACGTCACGACCCCTACTGATAATATTTGATCCCAAACTCCCTACTGAATTGCATACT
Organism: Cheilosia impressa; assembly: GCA_948293265.1. Taxonomy (NCBI): domain Eukaryota; kingdom Metazoa; phylum Arthropoda; class Insecta; order Diptera; family Syrphidae; genus Cheilosia; species Cheilosia impressa. The sequence goes on along the minus strand of OX411880.1, from coordinate 62,414,929 downwards.
GATGCAAGCTGCATTGGATATGGCGCAGTCCTGTTTCAACGAATTGAGGGTCGGTTGCATGTAGTAGCGTATTACAGTCAGGCTACGAAGCCCTACGAAACCAACTATCATAGCTATGAGTTAGAGACCCTTGCAGTTGTGAATGCACTTAGACATTTCCGTACTTATCTTTTGGGTATTCGGTTCATTATAGTTACCGACTGCAACGCTCTTAAAGCAACCAAGCAAAAGAAAGACCTGTTGCCCCGCGTTGCTCGATGGTGGATATACCTCCAAGATTTTGACTTTGACATCACTTACAGAAAAGGTCAGGCTATGGTTCACGCGGACTACCTCAGTCGCAATATACCACAGAAGGAATGTTATCACTTGAATAGTTTATCAGAGACTTGGCTACATATCGAACAAAGGCAAGATCCCGCCGCTTTGGAACTCATAAACAGGGTCAAAGAAGGTGATACTGACATAAAGGCACAATATGCGATTCGTGGTGGATTACTATATCGAAAGTTACAATCAGTAGATCGGCTGTTTGTACCGCAACGGTGTCGACTAACTTTAATGAGGCGATTTCACGAAGACAACTGCCATATTGGATGGGAGAAGACTCTTGCTAAATTGAAGGAACACTTTTGGATGCCGGGTATGACACGAAGCGTAAGGAAGTTTGTCGAATCCTGCATAATCTGCCTCGTAGCAAAGAGACCCTCTGGAAAGAAACAAAGTGAGCTATATCCAATCGAAAAGAGGCCAATACCCTTTCATACTCTCCATATTGATTTCATGGGTCTGTTTCATGGGAAGAATTTAGATGATCATCGATATATCTTTATAATTGTGGACGCTTTCACAAAATTTGTTGTTCTCTTTCCATGTAAGACCTTGCAGGCTACAGAAACGGTCCAGCACTTCAATAACTTTGTGATGTTATTTGGTGCGCCTTATAAAATCGTGAGTGACAGAGGGTCCAACTTCACAAACAACCAATTTAAGAAGTTTTGTACATCACTTGGCACAGAACATCACCTAATTGCCCCAGGAGCTTGTAGGGCAAACGGACAAGCGGAAAGATATGTCGATACAGTTGCCAACCTTTTAAGAACCAATTTGGATATAAACTTAGAATGGACGTCGTATGTCAGTCGAGTGCAGCTGGCCTTGAATACAACCGTAAACAAAACAACAGGATTGTCTCCGTTAAAAGTACTAACAGGAATAACTGGGCGTACTCCTGAGATCGGAGCACTTCTATCAGAAATAAATATCGAACCAGAATATGAAGATCCAGTGGCTATCCGCGCATTAGCTAATGAAAGGATTCAGGAAAATGCTCTACGTATGAAAGTTAGATTCGACAGGAGCAAATGTAAACCAAAACCTTTGGATATCGGCAATAAAGTAGTGTATCGCAGTAATCAAATAAGGAAGTCTAAATTAGACGTTCATTATCAAGGACCGTATGAAGTTATCGGTGTTCTCCCAAACGATAGATACAAGTTAAAAAAGGATAATTCTAATACGATCATAGTAGCTACTAGAGAAGTAATTCGTCTAATAAATGGGGAAGAAGATGCAACGGATCTCTCGGCAGAGATCTAGATGAAAAAAAAAATTAAATTTATATGGGGTGAGTTAAAGGTTGTATTAAATAAAATTACAAAAAAAAATCTATTGGTTGCATGAGACAAGTTTTGTGCCATGGGGCAAAAACCTCTGAGCTGTAGTAGTTATGAACAAGCTTAATATCGCCTCTGAATCATAATGTTCATGGTTGAATGGTATGAAGGTTATATTAAAACAAAAAGAGTCACTCTTGGATTTTGGCCTCTGAGTCGAGGTTCGTGGTTGGAGCACAGGTGTATAGACAAGCTTAAAATTGCCTCTGAGCTGTGCTTCTGGGTTCCGGCTAACGAAAGTTTGAACAAGCTATGGTCCTCGAGAGTTTGTGATTTGTGTTACAATCTGAGTGATTGGGGTGGTTTGGACAAGCTGAAGATTGCCTCTGAGCCATTCCATCCGCAGTCATATGGTTGTGTAATTATACGATTATAAGTTCTGTGTATGTCAAATGGCTAAAGCAACTTCAATATTTTACAGATTGTTGTTGGCTTACTGTGGCTATTGGGAGTGAATGCTGAGGCAGCAGAATATTGAAACAGATGAGAAGCAGAAGACTATTGTTTTGAAGGATTATGTTTCAATTAAATGAATTATTGTTTTTTTTTTCTTTTTGGTTTTGATAGATTATGTTGTATTGAAATGAATTTTATAAAAGAGTTATGTTTAAAGGCATTATTGTTTCATTCTATCGAGAGCGATGAATTTTGCAGGATGGCCGTGTTAGAGTATGACACATTGGTGTAAGGAAGTTACATTATGAAGAGTGATATCTAAAGAGAGATATCAAAGAGTATTACACATTTGTGTAAATAAGTTCTAAAGCCGCTCAAGGGAGAGATCTCAAAATAGAGAAAGGAAGAGAAGCAAAAATACAAATCTGTGTGTGCTCAACGGACAGTTGATTCGTGTGAGACGTCGCGAAAAGATGCGCCACAGAATTGTGCGAAAATAATAATTGGGATTATTCTGTGTTTTTCTATCATATATATTCTGAATCAGGATCACATTCTGAATCGATTTAGCCATGTCCGTCTGTCTGTCTGTCTGTCTGTCTGTTGAAACCACGATAGTGCCCAAAGGAATTGCCTTAGGCGAATGAAATTTGGTAAAAGGACTTATTTTTATCGTCGTCAGGTTGGTATTGAAAATGGGCTATGCCGGTCAAATAGTTCTGGTACCTCCCATACGAAATCAATATTGGACCCATGTGTCTTTCCGTCTATTGAAAATACGATAGCGTCCAAACAAAAGAACCTAGGCGAATGAAGTTGAAAACACGATAGCGTCCAAAGGAAACAACCTAGGTGATTGAAGTTTGGTAAAAGGACTACTTTTTATCTTCGTTAGGTCGGTATAAAAAATGGGGTATGTCGGTTAAGTAGCTCTGGTACAAAACCCATATTGGACCCATGTGTCTCTCCGTATATTGATAATACGATAGCGTCCGAAGGAAACAACCTAGGCTAATGAAGTTTGGTGAAAAGACTTCTTTTTATCTTCGTTAGGTTGGTATTAAAAAAGAGCTGTGTATATTAAGTAGTTCTGGTACCTCCTATACAAAACCCATATTGGATCCATGTGTCTCTCCTTCTATTGAAAATACGATAGCGTCCAAAGGAAACAAAATAGGCTAATGAAGTTTGGCGAAAAGACTTCTTTTTATCTTCGTTAGGTTGGAATTAAAAAAGAGCTGTGTATATTAAGTAGTTCTGGTACCTCCCATACAAAACGCATATTGGACCCATGTGTCTCTCCTTCTATTGAAAATACAATAGCGTCCAAAGGAAACAACCTAGGCGAATGAAGTTTAGTGAAATGACTTCTTTTTATCTTCGTTAGGTTGGTATTAAAAAAGAGCTGTGTATATTAAGTAGTTCTGGTACCTCCCATACAAAACCCATATTGGACCCATGTGTCTCTCCTTCTATTGAAAATAAGATAGCGTCCAAACAACCTAGGCGAATGAAGTTTAGTGAAATGACTTCTTTTTATCTTCGTTAGGTTGGTATTAAAAAAGAGCTGTGTATATTAAGTAGTTCTGGTACCTCCCTTACAAAACCCATATTGGACCCATGTGTCTCCCTTCCATTGAAAATACGATAGCGTCCAAAGGAAACAACCTAGGCTAATGAAGTTTGGTTAAAAGACTTCTTTTTATCTTCGTTAGGTTGGTACTTCCCATATAAAACGCATATTGGACCCATGCGTCTCTCCTTCTATTGAAAATACGATAGCGTCCAAAGGAAACAACCTAGGCGAATGAAGTTTAGTGAAATGACTTCTTTTTATCTTCGTTAGGTTGGTATTAAAAAAGAGCTGTGTATATTAAGTAGTTCTGGTACCTCCCATACAAAACCCATATTGGACCCATGTGTCTCTCCTTCTATTGAAAATACGATAGCGTCCAAAGGAAACAACCTAGGCGAATGAAGTTTGGTGAAAAGACTTCTTTTTATCTTCGTTAGGTTGGTACCTCCCGTACAAAACCCATATTGGACCCATGTGTCTCTCCTTCTATTGAAAATACGATAGCGTCCAAAGGAAACAACCTAGGCGAATGAAGTTTGGTGAAAAGACTTCTGTTTATCTTCGTTAGGTTGGTACCTCCCATACAAAACCGATATTGGACCCATGTGTCTCTCCTTCTATTGAAAATACGATAGCGTCCAAAGGAAACAACCTAGGCGAATGAAGTTTGGTGAAAAGACTTCTTTTTATCTTCGTTAGGTTGGTACCTCCCGTACAAAACACATATTGAACCCATGTGTCTCTCCTTCTATTGAAAATACGATATCGTCCAAAGGAAACAACCTAGGCTAAAGAAGTTTAGTGAAATGACTTCTTTTTATCGTCGTTAGGTTGGTACCTCCCATACAAAACCCATATTGGACCCATGTGTCTCTCCTTCTATTGAAAATACGATAGCGTCCAAAGGAAACAACCTAGTCTAATGAAGTTTGGTGAAAAGACTTCTTTTTATTTTCGTTAGGTTGGTATTAAAAAAGAGCTGTGTGTATTAAGTAGTTCTGGTACCTCCCATACAAAACCCATATTGGACGCATGTGTCTCTCCTTCTATTGATAATACGATAGCGTCCAAAGGAAACAACCTAGGCTAATGAAGTTTGGTGAAAAGACTTCTTTTTATCTTCGTTAGGTTGGTATTAAAAAAGAGCTGTGTATATTAAGTAGTTCTGGTACCTCGCATACAAAACCCATATTGGACCCATGTGTCTCTCCTTCTATTGAAAATACGATAGCGTCCAAAGGAAACAACCTAGGCGAATAAAATTTGGTGAAAAGACTTCTTTTTATCTTCGTTAGGTTGGTACCTCAAATACAAAACCCATATTGGACGCATGTGTCTCTCCTTCTATTGATAATACGATAGCGTCCAAAGGAAACAACCTAGGCTAATGAAGTTTGGTGAAAAGACTTCTTTTTATCTTCGTTAGGTTGGTATTAAAAAAGAGCTGTGTATATTAAGTAGTTCTGGTACCTCCCATACAAAACCCATTTTGGACCCATGTGTCTCTCCTTCTATTGAAAATACGATAGCGTCCAAAGGACACAACATAGGCTAATGAAGTTTGGTGAAAAGACTTCTTTTTATCTTCGTTAGGTTGGAATTAAAAAAAACTGTGTATATTAAGTAGTTCTGGTACCTCCCATACAAAACGCATATTGGACCCATGTGTCTCTCCTTCTATTGAAAATACGATAGCGTCCAAAGGAAACATCCTAGGCGAATGAAGTTTAGTCAAATGACTTCTTTTTATCTTCGTTAGGTTGGTATTAAAAAAGAGCTGTGTATATTAAGTAGTTGTGGTACCTCCCATACAAAACCCATATTGGACCCATGTGTCTCCCATTCTATTGAAAATACGATAGCGTCCAAAGGAAACAACCTAGGCTAATGAAGTTTGGTGAAAAGACTTCTTTTTATCTTCGTTAGGTTGGTGCCTCCCATACAAAACGCATATTGGACCCATGTGTCTCTTCTTCTATTGAAAATACGATAGCGTCCAAAGGAAACAACCTAGGCGAATGAAGTTTAGTGAAATGACTTCTTTTTATCTTCGTTAGGTTGGTACCTCCCATACAAAACGCATATTGGACCCATGTGTCTCTCTTTCTATTGAAAATACGATAGCGTCCAAAGGAAACTACCTAGGCGAATGAAGTTTAGTGAAATGACTTCTTTTCATCTTCGTTAGGTTGGTATTAAAAAAGAGCTGTGTATATTAAGTAGTTCTGGTACCTCCCATACAAAACCGATATTGGACCCATGTGTCTCTCCTTCTATTGAAAATACGATAGCTTCCAAAGGAAACAACCTAGGCGAATGAAGTTTATTGAAAAGCCTTCTTTTTATCTTCTTTAGGTTGGTACCTCCCATACAAAACCCATATTGGACGCATGTGTCTCTCCTTCTATTGATAATACGATAGCGTCCAAAGGAAACAACCTAGGCGAATGAAGTTTGGTGAAAAGAATTCTTTTTATCTTCGTTAGGTTGGTACCTCCCATACAAAACCCATATTGGACCCATGTGTCTCTCCTTCTATTGATAATACGATAGCGTCCAAAGGAAACAACCTAGGCGAATGAAGTTTGGTGAAAAGAATTCTTTTTATCTTCGTTAGGTTTTTACCTCCCATACAAAACCCATATTGGACCCATGTGTCTCTCCTTCTATTGCAAATACAATAGTGTCCAAAGGAAACAACCTAGGCGAATGAAGTTTAGTGAAATGACTTCTTTTTATCTTCGTTAGGTTGGTATAAGAAATGGGCTATGTCGGTTAAGTAGCTTTGGTACAAAACCCATATTGGACCCATGTGTCTCTCCTTCTATTGAAAATACAATAGTGTCCAAAGGAAACAACCTAGGCGAATGAAGTTTAGTGAAATGACTTCTTTTTATCTTCGTTAGGTTGGTACCTCCCATACAAAACGCATATTGGACCCATGTGTCTCTCCTTCTATTGGAAATACGATAGCGTCCAAAGGAAACAACCTAGGCGAATGAAGTTTGGCGAAAAGACTTCTTTTTATTTTCGTTAGGTTGGTACCTCCCATACAAAACCCATATTGGACCCATGTGTCTCTCCTTCTATTGAAAATACGATAGCGTCCAAAGGAAACAACCTAGGCGAATGAAGTTTGGTGAAAAGACTTCTTTTTATCTTCGTTAGGTTGGTACCTCCAATACAAAACCCATATTGGACCCATGTGTCTCTCCTTCTATTGAAAATACGATATCGTCCAAAGGAAACAACCTAGGCGAATGAAGTTCAGTGAAATGACAACTTTTTATCTTCGTTAGGTTGGTATTAAAAAAGAGCTGTGTATATTAAGTAGTTCTGGTACCTCCCATACAAAACCCATATTGGACCCATGTGTCTCTCCTTCTATTGAAAATACGATAGCGTCCAAAGGAAACAACCTAGGCGAATGAAGTTTAGTGAAAAGACTTCTTTTTATCTTCGTTAGGTTGGAATTAAAAAAACTGTGTATATTAAGTAGTTCTGGTACCTCCCATACAAAACGCATATTGGATGTGTGTCCCTCCTTCTATTGAAAATACGATAGCGTCCAAAGGAAACAACCTAGGCTAATGAAGTTTGGTGAAAAGACTTCTTTTTATCTTCGTTAGGTTGGAATTAAAAAAAACTGTGTATATTAAGTAGTTCTGGTACCTCCCATACAAAACGCATATTGGACCCATGTGTCTCTCCTTCTATTGAAAATACGATAGCGTCCAAAGGAAACAACCTAGGCGAATGAAGTTTAGTCAAATGACTTCTTTTTATCTTCGTTAGGTTGGTACCTCCCATACAAAACGCATATTGGACCCATGTGTCTCTCCTTCTATTGAAAATACGATAGCGTCCAAAGGAAACAATCTAGGCTAATGAAGTTTGGTGAAAAGACTTCTTTTTATCTTCGTTAGGTTGGAATTAAAAAAAACTGTGTATATTAAGTAGTTCTGGTACCTCCCATACAAAACGCATATTGGACCCATGTGTCTCTCCTTCTATTGAAAATACGATAGCGTCCAAAGGAAACAACCTAGGCTAATGAAGTTTGGTGAAAAGACTTCTTTTTATATTCGTTAGGTTGGTACCTCCCATACAAAACCCATATTGGACGCATGTGTCTCTCCTTCTATTGATAATACGATAGCGTCCAAAGGAAACAACCTAGGCGAATGAAGTTTGGTGAAAAGAATTCTTTTTATCTTCTTTAGGTTGGTACCTCCCATACAAAACCCATATTGGACGCATGTGTCTCTCTTTCTATTGATAATACGATAGCGTCCAAAGGAAACAACCTAGGCGAATGAAGTTTGGTGAAAAGACTTCTTTTTATCTTCGTTAGGTTGGTACCTCCCATACAAAACCCATATTGGACCCACGTGTCTCTCCTTCTATTGAAAATACGATATCGTCCAAAGGGAACAACCTAGGCGAATGAAGTTCAGTGAAATGACTTCTTTTTATCTTCGTTAGGTTGGTATTAAAAAAGAGCTGTGTATATTAAGTAGTTCTGGTACCTCCCATACAAAACCCATATTGGACCCATGTGTCTCTCCTTCTATTGAAAATACGATAGCGTCCAAAGGAAACAACCTAGGCGAATGAAGTTTAGTGAAAAGACTTCTTTTTATCTTCGTTAGGTTGGAATTAAAAAAACTGTGTATATTAAGTATTTCTGGTACCTCCCATACAAAACGCATATTGGACCCATGTGTCTCTCCTTCTATTGAAAATACGATAGCGTCCAAAGGAAACAACCTAGGCGAATGAAGTTTAGTCAAATGACTTCTTTTTATCTTCGTTAGGTTGGTACCTCCCATACAAAACGCATATTGGACCCATGTGTCTCTCCTTCTATTGAAAATACGATAGCGTCCAAAGGAAACAACTTAGGCGAATGAAGTTTAGTCAAATGACTTCTTTTTATCTTCGTTAGGTTGGTACCTCCCATACAAAACGCATATTGGACCCATGTGTCTCTCCTTCTATTGAAAATACGATAGCGTCCAAAGGAAACAACCTAGGCGAATGAAGTTTGGTGAAAAGAATTCTTTTTATCTTCGTTAGGTTGGTACCTCCCATACAAAACCCGTATTGGACCCATGTGTCTCTCCTTCTATTGAAAATACAATAGTGTCCAAAGGAAACAACCTAGGCGAATAAAGTTTGGTGAAAAGACTTCTTTTTATCTTCTTTAGGTTGGTACCTCCCATACAAAACCCATATTGGACGCATGTGTCTCTCCTTCTATTGATAATACGATAGCGTCCAAAGGAAACAACCTAGGCGAATGAAGTTTGGTGAAATGACTTCTTTTTATCTTCGTTAGGTTGGTACCTCCCATACAAAACGCATATTGGACCCATGTGTCTCTCCTTCTATTGAAAATACGATAGCGTCCAAAGGAAACAACCTAGGCGAATGAAGTTTGGTGAAAAGAATTCTTTTTATCTTCGTTAGGTTGGTACCTCCCATACAAAACCCGTATTGGACCCATGTGTCTCTCCTTCTATTGAAAATACAATAGTGTCCAAAGGAAACAACCTAGGCGAATAAAGTTTGGTGAAAAGACTTCTTTTTATCTTCGTTAGGTTGGTACCTCCCGTACAAAACACATATTGAACCCATGTGTCTCTCCTTCTATTGAAAATACGATATCGTCCAAAGGAAACAACCTAGGCTAAAGAAGTTTAGTGAAATGACTTCTTTTTATCTTCGTTAGGTTGGTACCTCCCATACAAAACGCATATTGGACCCATGTGTCTCTCTTTCTATTGAAAATACGATAGCGTCCAAAGGAAACTACCTAGGCGAATGAAGTTTAGTGAAATGACTTCTTTTCATCTTCGTTAGGTTGGTATTAAAAAAGAGCTGTGTATATTAAGTAGTTCTGGTACCTCCCATACAAAACCGATATTGGACCCATGTGTCTCTCCTTCTATTGAAAATACGATAGCTTCCAAAGGAAACAACCTAGGCGAATGAAGTTTATTGAAAAGCCTTCTTTTTATCTTCTTTAGGTTGGTACCTCCCATACAAAACCCATATTGGACGCATGTGTCTCTCCTTCTATTGATAATACGATAGCGTCCAAAGGAAACAACCTAGGCGAATGAAGTTTGGTGAAAAGAATTCTTTTTATCTTCGTTAGGTTGGTACCTCCCATACAAAACCCATATTGGACCCATGTGTCTCTCCTTCTATTGATAATACGATAGCGTCCAAAGGAAACAACCTAGGCGAATGAAGTTTGGTGAAAAGAATTCTTTTTATCTTCGTTAGGTTTTTACCTCCCATACAAAACCCATATTGGACCCATGTGTCTCTCCTTCTATTGCAAATACAATAGTGTCCAAAGGAAACAACCTAGGCGAATGAAGTTTAGTGAAATGACTTCTTTTTATCTTCGTTAGGTTGGTATAAGAAATGGGCTATGTCGGTTAAGTAGCTTTGGTACAAAACCCATATTGGACCCATGTGTCTCTCCTTCTATTGAAAATACAATAGTGTCCAAAGGAAACAACCTAGGCGAATGAAGTTTAGTGAAATGACTTCTTTTTATCTTCGTTAGGTTGGTACCTCCCATACAAAACGCATATTGGACCCATGTGTCTCTCCTTCTATTGGAAATACGATAGCGTCCAAAGGAAACAACCTAGGCGAATGAAGTTTGGCGAAAAGACTTCTTTTTATTTTCGTTAGGTTGGTACCTCCCATACAAAACCCATATTGGACCCATGTGTCTCTCCTTCTATTGAAAATACGATAGCGTCCAAAGGAAACAACCTAGGCGAATGAAGTTTGGTGAAAAGACTTCTTTTTATCTTCGTTAGGTTGGTACCTCCAATACAAAACCCATATTGGACCCATGTGTCTCTCCTTCTATTGAAAATACGATATCGTCCAAAGGAAACAACCTAGGCGAATGAAGTTCAGTGAAATGACAACTTTTTATCTTCGTTAGGTTGGTATTAAAAAAGAGCTGTGTATATTAAGTAGTTCTGGTACCTCCCATACAAAACCCATATTGGACCCATGTGTCTCTCCTTCTATTGAAAATACGATAGCGTCCAAAGGAAACAACCTAGGCGAATGAAGTTTAGTGAAAAGACTTCTTTTTATCTTCGTTAGGTTGGAATTAAAAAAACTGTGTATATTAAGTAGTTCTGGTACCTCCCATACAAAACGCATATTGGATGTGTGTCCCTCCTTCTATTGAAAATACGATAGCGTCCAAAGGAAACAACCTAGGCTAATGAAGTTTGGTGAAAAGACTTCTTTTTATCTTCGTTAGGTTGGAATTAAAAAAAACTGTGTATATTAAGTAGTTCTGGTACCTCCCATACAAAACGCATATTGGACCCATGTGTCTCTCCTTCTATTGAAAATACGATAGCGTCCAAAGGAAACAACCTAGGCGAATGAAGTTTAGTCAAATGACTTCTTTTTATCTTCGTTAGGTTGGTACCTCCCATACAAAACGCATATTGGACCCATGTGTCTCTCCTTCTATTGAAAATACGATAGCGTCCAAAGGAAACAATCTAGGCTAATGAAGTTTGGTGAAAAGACTTCTTTTTATCTTCGTTAGGTTGGAATTAAAAAAAACTGTGTATATTAAGTAGTTCTGGTACCTCCCATACAAAACGCATATTGGACCCATGTGTCTCTCCTTCTATTGAAAATACGATAGCGTCCAAAGGAAACAACCTAGGCTAATGAAGTTTGGTGAAAAGACTTCTTTTTATATTCGTTAGGTTGGTACCTCCCATACAAAACCCATATTGGACGCATGTGTCTCTCCTTCTATTGATAATACGATAGCGTCCAAAGGAAACAACCTAGGCGAATGAAGTTTGGTGAAAAGAATTCTTTTTATCTTCTTTAGGTTGGTACCTCCCATACAAAACCCATATTGGACGCATGTGTCTCTCTTTCTATTGATAATACGATAGCGTCCAAAGGAAACAACCTAGGCGAATGAAGTTTGGTGAAAAGACTTCTTTTTATCTTCGTTAGGTTGGTACCTCCCATACAAAACCCATATTGGACCCACGTGTCTCTCCTTCTATTGAAAATACGATATCGTCCAAAGGGAACAACCTAGGCGAATGAAGTTCAGTGAAATGACTTCTTTTTATCTTCGTTAGGTTGGTATTAAAAAAGAGCTGTGTATATTAAGTAGTTCTGGTACCTCCCATACAAAACCCATATTGGACCCATGTGTCTCTCCTTCTATTGAAAATACGATAGCGTCCAAAGGAAACAACCTAGGCGAATGAAGTTTAGTGAAAAGACTTCTTTTTATCTTCGTTAGGTTGGAATTAAAAAAACTGTGTATATTAAGTATTTCTGGTACCTCCCATACAAAACGCATATTGGACCCATGTGTCTCTCCTTCTATTGAAAATACGATAGCGTCCAAAGGAAACAACCTAGGCGAATGAAGTTTAGTCAAATGACTTCTTTTTATCTTCGTTAGGTTGGTACCTCCCATACAAAACGCATATTGGACCCATGTGTCTCTCCTTCTATTGAAAATACGATAGCGTCCAAAGGAAACAACTTAGGCGAATGAAGTTTAGTCAAATGACTTCTTTTTATCTTCGTTAGGTTGGTACCTCCCATACAAAACGCATATTGGACCCATGTGTCTCTCCTTCTATTGAAAATACGATAGCGTCCAAAGGAAACAACCTAGGCGAATGAAGTTTGGTGAAAAGAATTCTTTTTATCTTCGTTAGGTTGGTACCTCCCATACAAAACCCGTATTGGACCCATGTGTCTCTCCTTCTATTGAAAATACAATAGTGTCCAAAGGAAACAACCTAGGCGAATAAAGTTTGGTGAAAAGACTTCTTTTTATCTTCTTTAGGTTGGTACCTCCCATACAAAACCCATATTGGACGCATGTGTCTCTCCTTCTATTGATAATACGATAGCGTCCAAAGGAAACAACCTAGGCGAATGAAGTTTGGTGAAAAGAATTCTTTTTATCTTCGTTAGGTTGGTACCTCCCATACAAAACCCATATTGGACCCATGTGTCTCTCCTTCTATTGAAAATACAATAGTGTCCAAAGGAAACAACCTAGGCGAATGAAGTTTAGTGAAATGACTTCTTTTTATCTTCGTTAGGTTGGTATAAGAAATGGGCTATGTCGGTTAAGTAGCTTTGGTACAAAACCCATATTGGACCCATGTGTCTCTCCTTCTATTGAAAATACAATAGTGTCCAAAGGAAACAACCTAGGCGAATGAAGTTTAGTGAAATGACTTCTTTTTATCTTCGTTAGGTTGGTACCTCCCATACAAAACGCATATTGGACCCATGAGTCTCTCCTTCTATTGAAAATACGATAGCGTCCAAAGGAAACAACCTAGGCGAATGAAGTTTGGCGAAAAGACTTCTTTTTATCTTCGTTAGGTTGGTACCTCATATACAAAACCCATATTGGACCCATGTGTCTCTCCTTCTATTGAAAATACGATAGCGTCCAAAGGAAACAACCTAGGCGAATGAAGTTTTTTGAAAAGACTTCTTTTTATCTTCGTTAGGTTGGTACCTCCCATACAAAACCCATATTGGACCCATGTGTCTCTCCTTCTATTGAAAATACGATATCGTCCAAAGGAAACAACCTAGGCGAATGAAGTTTAGTGAAAAGACTTCTTTTTATCTTCGTTAGGTTGGAATTAAAAAAACTGTGTATATTAAGTAGTTCTGGTACCTCCCATACAAAACGCATATTGGACCCATGTGTCTCTCCTTCGATTGAAAATACGATAGCGTCCAAAGGAAACAACCTAGGCGAATGAAGTTCAGTGAAATGACTTCTTTTTATCTTCGTTAGGTTGGTATTAAAAAAGAGCTGTGTATATTAAGTAGTTCTGGTACCTCCCATACAAAACCCATATTGGCCCCATGTGTCTCCCATTCTATTGAAAATACGATAGCTTCCAAAGGAAACAACCTAGGCTAATGAAGTTTGGTGAAAAGACTTCTTTTTATCTTCGTTAGGTTGGAATTAAAAAAGACTGTGTATATTAAGTAGTTCTGGTACCTCCCATACAAAACGCATATTGGACCTATGTGTCTCTCCTTCTATTGAAAATACGATAGCGTCCAAAGGAAACAACCTAGGCGAATGAAGTTTAGTCAAATGACTTCTTTTTATCTTCGTTAGGTTGGTACCTCCTATACAAAACGCATATTGGACCCATGTGTCTCTCCTTCTATTGAAAATACGATAGCGTCCAAAGGAAACAACCTAGGCTAATGAAGTTTGGTGAAATGACTTCTTTTTATCTTCGTTAGGTTGGTATAAGAAATGGGCTATGTCGGTTAAGTAGCTCTGGTACAAAACCCATATTGGACCCATGTGTCTCTCCTTCTATTGAAAATACGATAGCGTCCAAAGGAAACAACCTAGTCTAATGAAGTTTGGTGAAAATACTTCTTTTTATCTTCGTTAGGTTGGTATTAAAAAAGAGCTGTGTATATTAAGTAGTTCTGGTACCTCCCATACAAAACCCATATTGGACATATGTGTCTCTCCTTCTATTGAAAATACGATAGCGTGCAAAGGAAACAACCAAGGCGAATGAAGTTTAGTGAAATGACTTTCTTTTATCTTCGTTAGGTTGGTACCTCCCATACAAAACGCATATTGGACCCATGTGTCTCTCATCAGGAGAGCAGGGAGATGGGTAGTCTAAGCTTCCACGAGATCGCGCCTATACCCATCATAACACGCGAAGAAGTATTCGAAGCCTGTAAGAAGTTACACGATAGAAAGGCTCCTGGGCTGGATGGTATTCCAAATAGAGCCCTTAAAATCGCAATTTATACGCGACCGGATTTATTTGCCGAGATGTTTAATGCGTGTGTTCAGGAGGGCGTTTTTCCTCAATCTTGGAAGCGCCAAAGACTGGTCCTACTGCCGAAGGGAAAGGGAAATCCAAATGAACCATCATCTTATCGTCCTATTTGTCTATTAGACACGGTTGGTAAAATCCTCGAGCGTATAATTTACAACAGGCTACAGCCTTCAATTGAAATATCAGGAGGCCTATCGGAACACCAGTACGGATTTCGTAAGTCAAAATCTACCGTAGACGCAATCAGCGCGGTAATAACGAGAGCCCAAGCCGCTATAGAGGGCAAACGTTGGAAAGGAGGCACCAAAAAATACTGCGCCGTTATAACCTTGGACGTAAAAAACGCGTTTAATTCGGCGAATTGGGAACGCATCATGAGCTGTCTTTACCGGATTGAAATACCAGAATATCTGCGTAAAATTATATCGAGCTACCTTACAAATAGAGTCCTTCTCTATGATTCTGATGAGGGAATAAAAGAATACGAAGTAACTGGCGGCGTGCCTCAAGGCTCAGTCCTAGGACCGCTGTTATGGAATGTTATGTATGACGAAATTCTGCGTCTACCGATTCCACGAGAAGCTTCAATTATCGGCTTTGCAGACGATATCGCTGTGGTGGTTGTGGCAAAAACGATAGAAGATATCGAACTGCACTGTAACGAGACAGTTGCAACTGTACGTAGTTGGTTAGCTATAGCCGGTTTGCAACTTGCAGATCATAAGACGGAAGCAGTGCTTATTACGAGTAGGAAAGTACGAGAAACGATATCGTTCAGAGTGGGAGGGCATGTAGTGGTCTCTCAACCATGTATTAAGTACCTTGGAGTGATTATTGACTCACGTCTAACCTTCAAATACCACCTAGAGCATATATGCAAAAGGTCGTCGAAAACTGTTAGTGCACTTTCAAGGCTGATGAGTAATATCGGAGGTCCGAGACAGAGTAAGAGACTACTCCTTGCAAAAACTGCGAGTTCGATACTTATGTACGCAGTGGAAATATGGTCCTGCGCAGCGAAAGTTAAGTCTTATGTGAGGGGAATTAAATCTGTCCACCGCCTAAGCGCATTAAGAGTCGCTTGTGCATTTCGAACAGTTTCCAACGATGCTATACTCGTAGTTTCTTCAATGCTACCTATCGATTTGCTCGCTGAAGAAATGATAGCTCTAAGAACCGAGCGAGTCCGAAATGGCCGAGTAGGCGACGAAAAGAGAAAATCCGAAAGAAATCGTAGCATCGCTGTTTGGCAACAGCAGTGGAACGAATCGTTAAAGGGAAGATGGACACATCGTCTCATACCAGTCATCGATGCATGGATTAACCGTGCTCACGGCGAAACAAACTTCTATCCGACTCAGTTCTTGACGGGTCATGGATGTTACAGAAAATATCTCTTTAAACGAGGACATGAAACCATCCCAAACTGTCCACATTGCGAAACCGTTTCCGAAAATGCGGAACATGTATTTTTTCATTGCCCACGATACGTAACCGAGAGAATTACGTTACGGGACAAATTTGGGGAGTGGCCAACTCCCGATAATATCGTACACCACATGCTTCAGAATAAGGAAAACTGGATCATTGTAAGTGACATAGCGGTTCGAATACTCTGCGACCTTAGGCGTTTAGAGCGTGAACGCAGAGCGAATGACAGAGAAAGCCAAGTCTTTATTCCGATCCCCGCGAAGTAATGCCTTACGGTGGTTCCGCGGGGGACCTAAATCGGCCGGTTCGGGAAGGGAGGTGGTTTTAGCCGGTAGGAATCCGGCACTACCAATGGACGTCGGACCATTGGTGCCTCATGCAAGGTTTCCACCTTCAATCGCAAAAAAAAAAAAAAAAAAAAAAAAAAAAAAACCCATGTGTCTCTCCTTCTATTGAAAATACGATAGCGTCCAAAGGAAACAATCTGGTCTAATGAAGTTGGGTGAAATGACTTCTTTTTATCTTCGTTAGGTTTTTGTTAAAAAAGAGCTGTGTGTGTTAAGTAGTTCTAGTACCTCCCATACAAAACCCATATTGGACCCATGTGTCTCTCCTTCTATTGAAAATACGATAGCGTCCAAAGGAAACAATCTGGTCTAATGAAGTTTGGTGAAATGACTTCTTTTTATCTTCGTTAGGTTTTTGTTAAAAAAGAGCTGTGTATATTAAGTAGTTCTGGTACCTCCCATACAAAACCCATATTGGACCCATGTGTCTCTCCTTCTATTGAAAATACGATAGCGTCCAAAGGAAACAACCTAGGCTAATGAAGTTTGGTGAAAAGACTTCTTTTTATCTTCGTTAGGTTGGAATTAAAAAAAACTGTGTATATTAAGTAGTTCTGGTACCTCCCATACAAAACGCATATTGGACCCATGTGTCTCTCCTTCTATTGAAAATACGATAGCGTCCAAAGGAAACAACCTAGGCGAATGAAGTTTAGTCAAATGACTTCTTTTTATCTTCGTTAGGTTGGAATTAAAAAAAACTGTGTATATTAAGTAGTTCTGGTACCTCCCATACAAAACGCATATTGGACCCATGTGTCTCTCCTTCTATTGAAAATACGATAGCGTCCAAAGGAAACAACCTAGGCTAATGAAGTTTGGTGAAATGACTTCTTTTTATCTTCGTTAGGTTGGTATTAAAAAAGAGCTGTGTATATTAAGTAGTTCTGGTACCTCCCATACAAAACCCATATTGGACCCATGTGTCTCTCCTTCTATTGAAAATACGATAGCGTCCAAAGGAAACAACCTAGGCTAATGAAGTTTGGTGAAAAGACTTCTTTTTATCTTCGTTAGGTTTTTGTTAAAAAAGAGCTGTGTATGTTAAGTAGTTCTAGTACCTCCCATACAAAACCCATATTGGACCCATGTGTCTCTCCTTCTATTGAAAATAAGATAGCGTCCAAACAACCTAGGCGAATGAAGTTTAGTGAAATGACTTCTTTTTATCTTCGTTAGGTTGGTATTAAAAAAGAGCTGTGTATATTAAGTAGTTCTGGTACCTCCCATACAAAAAACATATTGGACCCATGTGTCTCTCCTTCTATTGAAAATAAGATAGCGTCCAAACAACCTAGGCGAATGAAGTTTAGTGAAATGACTTCTTTTTATCTTCGTTAGGTTGGTATTAAAAAAGAGCTGTGTATATTAAGTAGTTCTGGTACCTCCCATACAAAACCCATATTGGACCCATGTGTCTCTCCTTCTATTGAAAATACGATAGCGTCCAAAGGAAACAACCTAGGCTAATGAAGTTTGGTGAAATGACTTCTTTTTATCTTCGTTAGGTTGGTATTAAAAAAGAGCTGTGTATATTAAGTAGTTCTGGTACCTCCCATACAAAACCCATATTGGACCCATGTGTCTCTCCTTCTATTGAAAATACGATAGCGTCCAAAGGAAACAACCTAGGCTAATGAAGTTTGGTGAAAAGACTTCTTTTTATCTTCGTTAGGTTGGAATTAAAAAAAACTGTGTATATTAAGTAGTTCTGGTACCTCCCATACAAAACGCATATTGGACCCATGTGTCTCTCCTTCTATTGAAAATACGATAGCGTCCAAAGGAAACAACCTAGGCGAATGAAGTTTAGTCAAATGACTTCTTTTTATCTTCGTTAGGTTGGAATTAAAAAAAACTGTGTATATTAAGTAGTTCTGGTACCTCCCATACAAAACGCATATTGGACCCATGTGTCTCTCCTTCTATTGAAAATACGATAGCGTCCAAAGGAAACAACCTAGGCTAATGAAGTTTGGTGAAATGACTTCTTTTTATCTTCGTTAGGTTGGTATTAAAAAAGAGCTGTGTATATTAAGTAGTTCTGGTACCTCCCATACAAAACCCATATTGGACCCATGTGTCTCTCCTTCTATTGAAAATACGATAGCGTCCAAAGGAAACAACCTAGGCTAATGAAGTTTGGTGAAAAGACTTCTTTTTATATTCGTTAGGTTGGTACCTCCCATACAAAAGCCATATTGGACGCATGTGTCTCTCCTTCTATTGATAATACGATAGCGTCCAAAGGAAACAACCTAGGCGAATGAAGTTTGGTGAAAAGAATTCTTTTTATCTTCTTTAGGTTGGTACCTCCCATACAAAACCCATATTGGACGCATGTGTCTCTCTTTCTATTGATAATACGATAGCGTCCAAAGGAAACAACCTATTCGAATGAAGTTTGGTGAAAAGACTTCTTTTTATCTTCGTTAGGTTGGTACCTCCCATACAAAACTAATATTGGACCCACGTGTCTCTCCTTCTATTGAAAATACGATATCGTCCAAAGGAAACAACCTAGGCTTATGAAGTTTGGTGAAATGACTTCTTTTTATCTTCGTTAGGTTGGTATTAAAAAAGAGCTGTGTATATTAAGTAGTTCTGGTACCTCCCATACAAAACCCATATTGGACCCATGTGTCTCTCCTTCTATTGAAAATACGATAGCGTCCAAAGGAAACAACCTAGGCGAATGAAGTTTAGTGAAAAGACTTCTTTTTATCTTCGTTAGGTTGGTACCTCCCATACAAAACGCATATTGGACCCATGTGTCTCTCCTTCTATTGAAAATACGATAGCGTCCAAAGGAAACAACTTAGGCGAATGAAGTTTAGTCAAATGACTTCTTTTTATCTTCGTTAGGTTGGTATTAAAAAAGAGCTGTGTATATTAAGTAGTTCTGGTACCTCCCATACAAAACCCATATTGGACCCATGTGTCTCCCATTCTATTGAAAATACGATAGCGTCCAAAGGAAACAACCTAGGCTAATGAAGTTTGGTGAAAAGACTTCTTTTTATCTTCGTTAGGTTGGTGCCTCCCATACAAAACGTATATTGGACCCATGTGTCTCTTCTTCTATTGAAAATACGATAGCGTCCAAAGGAAACAACCTAGGCGAATGAAGTTTAGTGAAATGACTTCTTTTCATCTTCGTTAGGTTGGTATTAAAAAAGAGCTGTGTATATTAAGTAGTTCTGGTACCTCCCATACAAAACCGATATTGGACCCATGTGTCTCTCCTTCTATTAAAAATACGATAGCTTCCAAAGGAAACAACCTAGGCGAATGAAGTTTGGTGAAAAGACTTCTTTTTATCTTCTTTAGGTTGGTACCTCCCATACAAAACCCATATTGGACGCATGTGTCTCTCCTTCTATTGATAATACGATAGCGTCCAAAGGAAACAACCTAGGCGAATGAAGTTTGGTGAAAAGAATTCTTTTTATCTTCGTTAGGTTGGTACCTCCCATACAAAACCCATATTGGACCCATGTGTCTCTCCTTCTATTGAAAATACAATAGTGTCCAAAGGAAACAACCTAGGCGAATAAAGTTTGGTGAAAAGACTTCTTTTTATCTTCGTTAGGTTGGTACCTCCCATACAAAACCCATATTGGACGCATGTGTCTCTCCTTCTATTGATAATACAATAGCGTCCAAAGGAAACAACCTAGGCGAATGAAGTTTAGTGAAATGACTTCTTTTTATCTTCGTTAGGTTGGTACCTCCCATAAAAAACCCATATTGGACCCATGTGTCTCTCCTTCTATTGAAAATACAATAGTGTCCAAAGGAAACAACCTAGGCGAATGAAGTTTAGTGAAATGACTTCTTTTTATCTTCGTTAGGTTGGTATAAGAAATGGGCTATGTCGGTTAAGTAGCTTTGGTACAAAACCCATATTGGACCCATGTGTCTCTCCTTCTATTGAAAATACAATAGTGTCCAAAGGAAACAACCTAGGCGAATGAAGTTTAGTGAAATGACTTCTTTTTATCTTCGTTAGGTTGGTACCTCTCATACAAAACGCATATTGGACCCATGAGTCTCTCCTTCTATTGAAAATACGATAGCGTCCAAAGCAAACAACCTAGGCGAATGAAGTTTGGCGAAAAGACTTCTTTTTATCTTCGTTAGGTTGGTACCTCATATACAAAACCCATATTGGACCCATGTGTCTCTCCTTCTATTGAAAATACGATAGCGTCCAAAGGAAGCAACCTAGGCGAATGAAGTTTTTTGAAAAGACTTCTTTTTATCTTCGTTAGGTTGGTACCTCCCATACAAAACCCATATTGGACCCATGTGTCTCTCCTTCTATTGAAAATACGATATCGTCCAAAGGAAACAACCTAGGCGAATGAAGTTTAGTGAAAAGACTTCTTTTTATCTTCGTTAGGTTGGAATTAAAAAAACTGTGTATATTAAGTAGTTCTGGTACCTCCCATACAAAACGCATATTGGACCCATGTGTCTCTCCATCGATTGAAAATACGATAGCGTCCAAAGGAAACAACCTAATCGAATGAAGTTCAGTGAAATGACTTCTTTTTATCTTCGTTAGGTTGGTATTAAAAAAGAGCTGTGTATATTAAGTAGTTCTGGTACCTCCCATACAAAACCCATATTGGCCCCATGTGTCTCCCATTCTATTGAAAATACGATAGCGTCCAAAGGAAACAACCTAGGCTAATGAAGTTTGGTGAAAAGACTTCTTTTTATCTTCGTTAGGTTGGAATTAAAAAAAACTGTGTATATTAAGTAGTTCTGGTACCTCCCATACAAAACGCATATTGGACCCATGTGTCTCTCCTTCTATTGAAAATACGATAGCGTCCAAAGGAAACAACCTAGGCGAATGAAGTTTAGTCAAATGACTTCTTTTTATCTTCGTTAGGTTGGTACCTCCCATACAAAACGCATATTGGACCCATGTGTCTCTCCTTCTATTGAAAATACGATAGCGTCCAAAGGAAACAACCTAGGCTAATGAAGTTTGGTGAAAAGACTTCTTTTTATCTTCGTTAGGTTGGAATTAAAAAAAACTGTGTATATTAAGTAGTTCTGGTACCTCCCATACAAAACCCATATTGGACCCATGTATCTCTCCTTCTATTGAAAATACGATAGCGTCCAAAGGAAACAACCTAGGCGAATGAAGTTTAGTCAAATGACTTCTTTTTATCTTCGTTAGGTTGGTACCTCCCATACAAAACGCATATTGGACCCATGTGTCTCTCCTTCTATTGAAAATACGATAGCGTCCAAAGGAAACAACCTAGGCTAATGAAGTTTGGTGAAATGACTTCTTTTTATCTTCGTTAGGTTGGTATTAAAAAAGAGCTGTGTATATTAAGTAGTTCTGGTACCTCCCATACAAAACCCATATTGGACCCATGTGTCTCTCCTTCTATTGAAAATACGATAGCGTCCAAAGGAAACAACCTAGGCGAATGAAGTTTGGTGAAAAGAATTCTTTTTATCTTCGTTAGGTTGGTACCTCCCATACAAAACCCATATTGGACCCATGTGTCTCTCCTTCTATTGAAAATACAATAGCGTCCAAAGGAAACAACCTAGGCGAATGAAGTTTAGTGAAATGACTTCTTTTTATCTTCGTTAGGTTGGTATAAGAAATGGGCTATGTCGGTTAAGTAGCTCTGGTACAAAACCCATATTGGACCCATGTGTCTCTCCTTCTATTGAAAATACGATAGCGTCCAAAGGAAACAACCTAGTCTAATGAAGTTTGGTGAAAATACTTCTTTTTATCTTCGTTAGGTTGGTATTAAAAAAGAGCTGTGTATATTAAGTAGTTCTGGTACCTCCCATACAAATCCCATATTGGACATATGTGTCTCTCCTTCTATTGAAAATACGATAGCGTGCAAAGGAAACAACCAAGGCGAATGAAGTTTAGTGAAATGACTTCATTTTATCTTCGTTAGGTTGGTACCTCCCATACAAAACGCATATTGGACCCATGTGTCTCTCCTTCTATTGAAAATACGATAGCGTCCAAAGGAAACAATCTGGTCTAATGAAGTTTGGTGAAATGACTTCTTTTTATCTTCGTTAGGTTTTTGTTAAAAAAGAGCTGTGTATGTTAAGTAGTTCTAGTACCTCCCATACAAAACCCATATTGGACCCATGTGTCTCTCCTTCTATTGAAAATACGATAGCGTCCAAAGGAAACAACCTAGTCTAATGAAGTTTGGTGAAAAGACTTCTTTTTATCTTCGTTAGTTTGGTATTAAACAAGAGCTGTGTATATTAAGTAGTTCTGGTACCTCCCATACAAAACCCATATTGGACCCATGTGTCTCTCCTTCTATTGAAAATACGATAGCGTCCAAAGGAAACAATCTGGTCTAATGAAGTTTGGTGAAATGACTTCTTTTTATCTTCGTTAGGTTTTTGTTAAAAAAGAGCTGTGTATGTTAAGTAGTTCTAGTACCTCCCATACAAAACCCATATTGGACCCATGTGTCTCTCCTTCTATTGAAAATAAGATAGCGTCCAAACAACCTAGGCGAATGAAGTTTAGTGAAATGACTTCTTTTCATCTTCGTTAGGTTGGTATTAAAAAAGAGCTGTGTATATTAAGTAGTTCTGGTACCTCCCATACAAAAAACATATTGGACCCATGTGTCTCTCCTTCTATTGAAAATAAGATAGCGTCCAAACAACCTAGGCGAATGAAGTTTAGTGAAATGACTTCTTTTTATCTTCGTTAGGTTGGTATTAAAAAAGAGCTGTGTATATTAAGTAGTTCTGGTACCTCCCATACAAAACCCATATTGGACCCATGTGTCTCTCCTTCTATTGAAAATACGATAGCGTCCAAAGGAAACAGCCTAGGCGAATGAAGTTTGGTGAAAAGACTTCTTTTTATCTTCGTTAGGTTGGTACCTCCCATACAAAACCCTTATTGGACCCATGTGTCTCTCCTTCTATTGAAAATACGATATCGTCCAAAGGAAATAACCTAGGCGAATGAAGTTCAGTGAAATGACTTCTTTTTATCTTCGTTAGGTTGGTATTAAAAAAGAGCTGTGTATATTAAGTAGTTCTGGTACCTCCCATACAAAACCCATATTGGACCCATGTGTCTCTCCTTCTATTGAAAATACGATAGCGTCCAAAGGAAACAACCTAGGCGAATGAAGTTTGGTGAAAAGACTTCTTTTTATCTTCGTTAGGTTGGTACCTCCCATACAAAACCCATATTGGACCCATGTGTCTCTCCTTCTATTGAAAATACGATATCGTCCAAAGGAAACAACCTAGGCGAATGAACTTCAGTGAAATGACTTCTTTTTATCTTCGTTAGGTTGGTATTAAAAAAGAGCTGTGTATATTAAGTAGTTCTGGTACCTCCCATACAAAAGCCATATTGGACCCATGTGTCTCTCCTTCTATTGAAAATACGATAGCGTCCAAAGGAAACAACCTAGGCGAATGAAGTTTAGTCAAACGACTTCTTTTTATCTTCGTTAGGTTGGTATTAAAAAAGAGCTGTGTATATTAAGTAGTTCTGGTACCTCCCATACAAAACCCATATTGGCCCCATGTGTCTCCCATTCTATTGAAAATACGATAGCGTCCAAAGGAAACAACCTAGGCTAATGAAGTTTGGTGAAAAGACTTCTTTTTATCTTCGTTAGGTTGGAATTAAAAAAAACTGTGTATATTAAGTAGTTCTGGTACCTCCCATACAAAACGCATATTGGACCCATGTGTCTCTCCTTCTATTGAAAATACGATAGCGTCCAAAGGAAACAACCTAGTCGAATGAAGTTTAGTCAAATGACTTCTTTTTATCTTCGTTAGGTTGGTACCTCCCATACAAAACGCATATTGGACCCATGTGTCTCTCCTTCTATTGAAAATACGATAGCGTCCAAAGGAAACAACCTAGGCTAATGAAGTTTGGTGAAAAGACTTCTTTTTATCTTCGTTAGGTTGGAATTAAAAAAAACTGTGTATATTAAGTAGTTCTGGTACCTCCCATACAAAACGCATATTGGACCCATGTGTCTCTCCTTCTATTGAAAATACGATAGCGTCCAAAGGAAACAACCTAGGCGAATGAAGTTTAGTCAAATGACTTCTTTTTATCTTCGTTAGGTTGGTACCTCCCATACAAAACGCATATTGGACCCATGTGTCTCTCCTTCTATTGAAAATACGATAGCGTCCAAAGGAAACAACCTAGGCGAATGAAGTTTGGTGAAAAGACTTCTTTTTATCTTCGTTAGGTTGGTACCTCCCATACAAAACCCATATTGGACCCATGTGTCTCTCCTTCTATTGAAAATACGATAGCGCCCAAAGGAAACAACCTAGGCGAATGAAGTTTAGTGAAATGACTTCTTTTCATCTTCGTTAGGTTGGTATTAAAAAAGAGCTGTGTATATTAAGTAGTTCTGGTACCTCCCATACAAAACCGATATTGGACCCATGTGTCTCTCCTTCTATTGAAAATACGATAGCTTCCAAAGGAAACAACCTAGTCGAATGAAGTTTAGTCAAATGACTTCTTTTTATCTTCGTTAGGTTGGTACCTCCCATACAAAACCCATATTGGACCCATGTGTCTCTCCTTCTATTGAAAATACGATAGCGCCCAAAGGAAACAACCTAGGCGAATGAAGTTTAGTGAAATGACTTCTTTTCATCTTCGTTAGGTTGGTATTAAAAAAGAGCTGTGTATATTAAGTAGTTCTGGTACCTCCCATACAAAACCCATATTGGACCCATGTGTCTCTCCTTGTATTGAAAATACGATAGCGTCCAAAGGAAACAACCTAGGCGAATGAAGTTTGGTGAAAAGACTTCTTTTTATCTTCGTTAGGTTGGTACCTCCCATACAAAACCCATATTGGACCCATGTGTCTCTCCTTCTATTGAAAATACGATAGCGTCCAAAGGAAACAACCTAGGCGAATGAAGTTTGGTGAAAAGACTTCTTTTTATCTTCGTTAGGTTGGTACCTCCCATACAAAACCCATATTGGACCCATGTGTCTCTCCTTCTATTGAAAATACGATATCGTCCAAAGGAAACAACCTAGGCGAATGAAGTTCAGTGAAATGACTTCTTTTTATCTTCGTTAGGTTGGTATTAAAAAAGAGCTGTGTATATTAAGTAGTTCTGGTACCTCGAATACAAAACCCATATTGGACCCATGTGTCTCTCCTTCTATTGAAAATACGATAGCGTCCAAAGGAAACAACCTAGGCGAATGAAGTTTGGCGAAAAGACTTCTTTTTATCTTCGTTAGGTTGGTACCTCCCATACAAAACCCATATTGGACCCATGTGTCTCTCCTTCTATTGAAAATACGATAGCGTCCAAAGGAAACAACCTAGGCGAATGAAGTTTGGTGAAAAGACTTCTTTTTATCTTCGTTAGGTTGGTACCTCCGATACAAAACCCATATTGGACCCATGTGTCTCTCCTTCTATTGAAAATACAATATCGTCCAAAGGAAACAACCTCGGCGAATGAAGTTCAGTGAAATGTATTCTTTTTATCTTCGTTAGGTTGGTATTAAAAAAGAGCTGTGTATATTAAGTAGTTCTGGTACCACCCATACAAAACCCATATTGGACCCATGTGTCTCTCCTTCTATTGAAAATACGATAGCGTCCAAAGGAAACAACCTAGGCTAATGAAGTTTGGTGAAAAGACTTCTTTTTATCTTCGTTAGGTTGGAATTAAAAAAAACTGTGTATATTAAGTAGTTCTGGTACCTCCCATACAAAACGCATATTGGACCCATGTGTCTCTCCTTCTATTGAAAATACGATAGCGTCCAAAGGAAACAACCTAGGCTAATGAAGTTTGGTGAAAAGACTTCTTTTTATCTTCGTTAGGTTGGAATTAAAAAAAACTGTGTATATTAAGTAGTTCTGGTACCTCCCATACAAAACGCATATTGGACCCATGTGTCTCTCCTTCTATTGAAAATACAATATCGTCCAAAGGAAACAACCTAGGCGAATGAAGTTTGGTGAAATGTATTCTTTTTATCTTCGTTAGGTTGGTATTAAAAAAGAGCTGTGTATATTAAGTAGTTCTGGTACCACCCATACAAAACCCATATTGGACCCATGTGTCTCTCCTTCTATTGAAAATACGATAGTGTCCAAAGGAAACAACCTAGGCGAATGAAGTTTAGTCAAATGACTTCTTTTTATCTTCGTTAGGTTGGAATTAAAAAAAACTGTGTATATTAAGTAGTTCTGGTACCTCCCATACAAAACGCATATTGGACCCATGTGTCTCTCCTTCTATTGAAAATACGATAGCGTCCAAAGGAAACAACCTAGGCGAATGAAGTTTAGTCAAATGACTTCTTTTTATCTTCGTTAGGTTGGAATTAAAAAAAACTGTGTATATTAAGTAGTTCTGGTACCTCCCATACAAAACGCATATTGGACCCATGTGTCTCTCCTTCTATTGAAAATACGATAGCGTCCAAAGGAAACAACCTAGGCGAATGAAGTTTAGTCAAATGACTTCTTTTTATCTTCGTTAGGTTGGTACCTCCCATACAAAACGCATATTGGACCCATGTGTCTCTCCTTCTATTGAAAATACGATAGCGTCCAAAGGAAACAACCTAGGCTAATGAAGTTTGGTGAAATGACTTCTTTTTATCTTCGTTAGGTTGGTATTAAAAAAGAGCTGTGTATATTAAGTAGTTTTGGTACCTCCCATACAAAACCCATATTGGACCCATGTGTCTCTCCTTCTATTGAAAATACGATAGCGTCCAAAGGAAACAACCTAGGCTAATGAAGTTTGGTGAAAAGACTTCTTTTTATCTTCGTTAGGTTGGAATTAAAAAAAACTGTGTATATTAAGTAGTTCTGGTACCTCCCATACAAAACGAATATTGGACCCATGTGTCTCTCCTTCTATTAAAAATACGATAGCGTCCAAAGGAAACAACCTAGGCGAATGAAGTTTAGTCAAATGACTTCTTTTTATCTTCGTTAGGTTGGTATTAAAAAAGAGCTGTGTATATTAAGTAGTTCTGGTACCTCCCATACAAAACCCATATTGGACCCATGTGTCTCCCATTCTATTGAAAATACGATAGCGTCCAAAGGAAACAACCTAGGCTAATGAAGTTTGGTGAAATGACTTCTTTTTATCTTCGTTAGGTTGGTATTAAAAAAGAGCTGTGTATATTAAGTAGTTCTGGTACCTCCCATACAAAACGCATATTGGACCCATGTGTCTCTCCTTCTATTGAAAATACGATAGCGTCCAAAGGAAACAACCTAGGCGAATGAAGTTTAGTGAAATGACTTCTTTTCATCTTCGTTAGGTTGGTATTAAAAAAGAGCTGTGTATATTAAATAGTTCTGGTACCTCCCCTACAAAACCCATATTGGACCCATGTGTCTCTCCTTCTATTGAAAATACGATAGCGTCCAAAGGAAACAACATAGGCGAATGAAGTTTAGTCAAATGACTTCTTTTTATCTTCGTTAGGTTGGTACCTCCCATACAAAACGCATATTGGACCCATGTGTCTCTCCTTCTATTGAAAATACGATAGCGTCCAAAGGAAAGAACCTAGGCTAATGAAGTTTGGTGAAATGACTTCTTTTTATCTTCGTTAGGTTGGTATTAAAAAAGAGCTGTGTATATTAAGTAGTTCTGGTACCTCCCATACAAAACCCATATTGGACCCATGTGTCTCTCCTTCTATTGAAAATACGATAGCGTCCAAAGGAAACAACCTAGGCGAATGAAGTTTGGTGAAAAGAATTCTTTTTATCTTCGTTAGGTTGGTACCTCCCATACAAAACCCATATTGGACCCATGTGTCTCTCCTTCTATTGAAAATACAATAGCGTCCAAAGGAAACAACCTAGGCGAATGAAGTTTAGTGAAATGACTTCTTTTTATCTTCGTTAGGTTGGTATAAGAAATGGGCTATGTCGGTTAAGTAGCTCTGGTACAAAACCCATATTGGACCCATGTGTCTCTCCTTCTATTGAAAATACGATAGCGTCCAAAGGAAACAACCTAGTCTAATGAAGTTTGGTGAAAATACTTCTTTTTATCTTCGTTAGGTTGGAATTAAAAAAAACTGTGTATATTAAGTAGTTCTGGTACCTCCCATACAAAACGCATATTGGACCCATGTGTCTCTCCTTCTATTGAAAATACGATAGCGTCCAAAGGAAACAACCTAGGCGAATGAAGTTTAGTCAAATGACTTCTTTTTATCTTCGTTAGGTTGGTACCTCCCATACAAAACGCATATTGGACCCATGTGTCTCTCCTTCTATTGAAAATACGATAGCGTCCAAAGGAAACAACCTAGGCTAATGAAGTTTGGTGAAATGACTTCTTTTTATCTTCGTTAGGTTGGTATTAAAAAAGAGCTGTGTATATTAAGTAGTTCTGGTACCTCCCATACAAAACGCATATTGGACCCATGTGTCTCTCCTTCTATTGAAAATACGATAGCGTCCAAAGGAAACAACCTAGGCGAATGAAGTTTAGTGAAATGACTTCTTTTCATCTTCGTTAGGTTGGTATTAAAAAAGAGCTGTGTATATTAAGTAGTTCTGGTACCTCCCATACAAAACGCATATTGGACCCATGTGTCTCTCCTTCTATTGAAAATACGATAGCGTCCAAAGGAAACAACCTAGTCGAATGAAGTTTAGTCAAATGACTTCTTTTTATCTTCGTTAGGTTGGTACCTCCCATACAAAACGCATATTGGACCCATGTGTCTCTCCTTCTATTGAAAATACGATAGCGTCCAAAGGAAACAACCTAGGCTAATGAAGTTTGGTGAAAAGACTTCTTTTTATCTTCGTTAGGTTGGAATTAAAAAAAACTGTGTATATTAAGTAGTTCTGGTACCTCCCATACAAAACCCATATTGGACCCATGTGTCTCTCCTTCTATTGAAAATACGATAGCGTCCAAAGGAAACAACCTAGGCGAATGAAGTTTAGTCAAATGACTTCTTTTTATCTTCGTTAGGTTGGTACCTCCCATACAAAACGCATATTGGACCCATGTGTCTCTCCTTCTATTGAAAATACGATAGCGTCCAAAGGAAACAACCTAGGCTAATGAAGTTTGGTGAAATGACTTCTTTTTATCTTCGTTAGGTTGGTATTAAAAAAGAGCTGTGTATATTAAGTAGTTCTGGTACCTCCCATACAAAACCCATATTGGACCCATGTGTCTCTCCTTCTATTGAAAATACGATAGCGTCCAAAGGAAACAACCTAGGCGAATGAAGTTTGGTGAAAAGAATTCTTTTTATCTTCGTTAGGTTGGTATTAAACAAGAGCTGTGTATGTTAAGTAGTTCTAGTACCTCCCATACAAAACCCATATTGGACCCATGTGTCTCTCCTTCTATTGAAAATACGATAGCGTCCAAAGGAAACAATCTGGTCTAATGAAGTTTGGTGAAATGACTTCTTTTTATCTTCGTTAGGTTTTTGTTAAAAAAGAGCTGTGTATGTTAAGTAGTTCTAGTACCTCCCATACAAAACCCATATTGGACCCATGTGTCTCTCCTTCTATTGAAAATAAGATAGCGTCCAAACAACCTAGGCGAATGAAGTTTAGTGAAATGACTTCTTTTCATCTTCGTTAGGTTGGTATTAAAAAAGAGCTGTGTATATTAAGTAGTTCTGGTACCTCCCATACAAAAAACATATTGGACCCATGTGTCTCTCCTTCTATTGAAAATAAGATAGCGTCCAAACAACCTAGGCGAATGAAGTTTAGTGAAATGACTTCTTTTTATCTTCGTTAGGTTGGTATTAAAAAAGAGCTGTGTATATTAAGTAGTTCTGGTACCTCCCATACAAAACCCATATTGGACCCATGTGTCTCTCCTTCTATTGAAAATACGATAGCGTCCAAAGGAAACAGCCTAGGCGAATGAAGTTTGGTGAAAAGACTTCTTTTTATCTTCGTTAGGTTGGTACCTCCCATACAAAACCCTTATTGGACCCATGTGTCTCTCCTTCTATTGAAAATACGATATCGTCCAAAGGAAATAACCTAGGCGAATGAAGTTCAGTGAAATGACTTCTTTTTATCTTCGTTAGGTTGGTATTAAAAAAGAGCTGTGTATATTAAGTAGTTCTGGTACCTCCCATACAAAACCCATATTGGACCCATGTGTCTCTCCTTCTATTGAAAATACGATAGCGTCCAAAGGAAACAACCTAGGCGAATGAAGTTTGGTGAAAAGACTTCTTTTTATCTTCGTTAGGTTGGTACCTCCCATACAAAACCCATATTGGACCCATGTGTCTCTCCTTCTATTGAAAATACGATATCGTCCAAAGGAAACAACCTAGGCGAATGAACTTCAGTGAAATGACTTCTTTTTATCTTCGTTAGGTTGGTATTAAAAAAGAGCTGTGTATATTAAGTAGTTCTGGTACCTCCCATACAAAAGCCATATTGGACCCATGTGTCTCTCCTTCTATTGAAAATACGATAGCGTCCAAAGGAAACAACCTAGGCGAATGAAGTTTAGTCAAACGACTTCTTTTTATCTTCGTTAGGTTGGTATTAAAAAAGAGCTGTGTATATTAAGTAGTTCTGGTACCTCCCATACAAAACCCATATTGGCCCCATGTGTCTCCCATTCTATTGAAAATACGATAGCGTCCAAAGGAAACAACCTAGGCTAATGAAGTTTGGTGAAAAGACTTCTTTTTATCTTCGTTAGGTTGGAATTAAAAAAAACTGTGTATATTAAGTAGTTCTGGTACCTCCCATACAAAACGCATATTGGACCCATGTGTCTCTCCTTCTATTGAAAATACGATAGCGTCCAAAGGAAACAACCTAGTCGAATGAAGTTTAGTCAAATGACTTCTTTTTATCTTCGTTAGGTTGGTACCTCCCATACAAAACGCATATTGGACCCATGTGTCTCTCCTTCTATTGAAAATACGATAGCGTCCAAAGGAAACAACCTAGGCTAATGAAGTTTGGTGAAAAGACTTCTTTTTATCTTCGTTAGGTTGGAATTAAAAAAAACTGTGTATATTAAGTAGTTCTGGTACCTCCCATACAAAACGCATATTGGACCCATGTGTCTCTCCTTCTATTGAAAATACGATAGCGTCCAAAGGAAACAACCTAGGCGAATGAAGTTTAGTCAAATGACTTCTTTTTATCTTCGTTAGGTTGGTACCTCCCATACAAAACGCATATTGGACCCATGTGTCTCTCCTTCTATTGAAAATACGATAGCGTCCAAAGGAAACAACCTAGGCGAATGAAGTTTGGTGAAAAGACTTCTTTTTATCTTCGTTAGGTTGGTACCTCCCATACAAAACCCATATTGGACCCATGTGTCTCTCCTTCTATTGAAAATACGATAGCGCCCAAAGGAAACAACCTAGGCGAATGAAGTTTAGTGAAATGACTTCTTTTCATCTTCGTTAGGTTGGTATTAAAAAAGAGCTGTGTATATTAAGTAGTTCTGGTACCTCCCATACAAAACCGATATTGGACCCATGTGTCTCTCCTTCTATTGAAAATACGATAGCTTCCAAAGGAAACAACCTAGGCGAATGAAGTTTGGTGAAAAGACTTCTTTTTGTCTTCGTTAGGTTGGTACCTCCCATACAAAACGCATATTGGACCCATGTGTCTCTCCTTCTATTGAAAATACGATAGCGTCCAAAGGAAACAACCTAGGCGAATGAAGTTTAGTGAAATGACTTCTTTTTATCTTCGTTAGGTTGGTATTAAAAAAGAGCTGTGTATATTAAGTAGTTCTGGTACCTCCCATACAAAACCCATATTGGACCCATGTGTCTCTCCTTGTATTGAAAATACGATAGCGTCCAAAGGAAACAACCTAGGCGAATGAAGTTTGGTGAAAAGACTTCTTTTTATCTTCGTTAGGTTGGTACCTCCCATACAAAACCCATATTGGACCCATGTGTCTCTCCTTCTATTGAAAATACGATAGCGTCCAAAGGAAACAACCTAGGCGAATGAAGTTTGGTGAAAAGACTTCTTTTTATCTTCGTTAGGTTGGTACCTCCCATACAAAACCCATATTGGACCCATGTGTCTCTCCTTCTATTGAAAATACGATATCGTCCAAAGGAAACAACCTAGGCGAATGAAGTTCAGTGAAATGACTTCTTTTTATCTTCGTTAGGTTGGTATTAAAAAAGAGCTGTGTATATTAAGTAGTTCTGGTACCACCCATACAAAACCCATATTGGACCCATGTGTCTCTCCTTCTATTGAAAATACGATAGCGTCCAAAGGAAACAACCTAGGCTAATGAAGTTTGGTGAAAAGACTTCTTTTTATCTTCGTTAGGTTGGAATTAAAAAAAACTGTGTATATTAAGTAGTTCTGGTACCTCCCATACAAAACGCATATTGGACCCATGTGTCTCTCCTTCTATTGAAAATACGATAGCGTCCAAAGGAAACAACCTAGGCTAATGAAGTTTGGTGAAAAGACTTCTTTTTATCTTCGTTAGGTTGGAATTAAAAAAAACTGTGTATATTAAGTAGTTCTGGTACCTCCCATACAAAACGCATATTGGACCCATGTGTCTCTCCTTCTATTGAAAATACAATATCGTCCAAAGGAAACAACCTAGGCGAATGAAGTTTGGTGAAATGTATTCTTTTTATCTTCGTTAGGTTGGTATTAAAAAAGAGCTGTGTATATTAAGTAGTTCTGGTACCACCCATACAAAACCCATATTGGACCCATGTGTCTCTCCTTCTATTGAAAATACGATAGTGTCCAAAGGAAACAACCTAGGCGAATGAAGTTTAGTCAAATGACTTCTTTTTATCTTCGTTAGGTTGGAATTAAAAAAAACTGTGTATATTAAGTAGTTCTGGTACCTCCCATACAAAACGCATATTGGACCCATGTGTCTCTCCTTCTATTGAAAATACGATAGCGTCCAAAGGAAACAACCTAGGCGAATGAAGTTTAGTCAAATGA
This sequence comes from Cheilosia impressa, assembly GCA_948293265.1. NCBI lineage: Eukaryota > Metazoa > Arthropoda > Insecta > Diptera > Syrphidae > Cheilosia > Cheilosia impressa. Next base: position 62,381,596 of record OX411880.1, on the reverse strand, counting down.
CTTCTTTTTATCTTCGTTAGGTTGGAATTAAAAAAAACTGTGTATATTAAGTAGTTCTGGTACCTCCCATACAAAACGCATATTGGACCCATGTGTCTCTCCTTCTATTGAAAATACGATAGCGTCCAAAGGAAACAACCTAGGCGAATGAAGTTTAGTCAAATGACTTCTTTTTATCTTCGTTAGGTTGGTACCTCCCATACAAAACGCATATTGGACCCATGTGTCTCTCCTTCTATTGAAAATACGATAGCGTCCAAAGGAAACAACCTAGGCTAATGAAGTTTGGTGAAAAGACTTCTTTTTATCTTCGTTAGGTTGGAATTAAAAAAAACTGTGTATATTAAGTAGTTCTGGTACCTCCCATACAAAACCCATATTGGACCCATGTGTCTCTCCTTCTATTGAAAATACAATATCGTCCAAAGGAAACAACCTAGGCGAATGAAGTTTGGTGAAATGTATTCTTTTTATCTTCGTTAGGTTGGTATTAAAAAAGAGCTGTGTATATTAAGTAGTTCTGGTACCACCCATACAAAACCCATATTGGACCCATGTGTCTCTCCTTCTATTGAAAATACGATAGTGTCCAAAGGAAACAACCTAGGCGAATGAAGTTTAGTCAAATGACTTCTTTTTATCTTCGTTAGGTTGGAATTAAAAAAAACTGTGTATATTAAGTAGTTCTGGTACCTCCCATACAAAACGCATATTGGACCCATGTGTCTCTCCTTCTATTGAAAATACGATAGCGTCCAAAGGAAACAACCTAGGCGAATGAAGTTTAGTCAAATGACTTCTTTTTATCTTCGTTAGGTTGGAATTAAAAAAAACTGTGTATATTAAGTAGTTCTGGTACCTCCCATACAAAACGCATATTGGACCCATGTGTCTCTCCTTCTATTGAAAATACGATAGCGTCCAAAGGAAACAACCTAGGCGAATGAAGTTTAGTCAAATGACTTCTTTTTATCTTCGTTAGGTTGGAATTAAAAAAAACTGTGTATATTAAGTAGTTCTGGTACCTCCCATACAAAACGCATATTGGACCCATGTGTCTCTCCTTCTATTGAAAATACGATAGCGTCCAAAGGAAACAACCTAGGCGAATGAAGTTTAGTCAAATGACTTCTTTTTATCTTCGTTAGGTTGGTACCTCCCATACAAAACGCATATTGGACCCATGTGTCTCTCCTTCTATTGAAAATACGATAGCGTCCAAAGGAAACAACCTAGGCTAATGAAGTTTGGTGAAAAGACTTCTTTTTATCTTCGTTAGGTTGGAATTAAAAAAAACTGTGTATATTAAGTAGTTCTGGTACCTCCCATACAAAACCCATATTGGACCCATGTGTCTCCCATTCTATTGAAAATACGATAGCGTCCAAAGGAAACAACCTATTCTAATGAAGTTTGGTGAAATGACTTCTTTTTATCTTCGTTAGGTTGGTATTAAAAAAGAGCTGTGTATATTAAGTAGTTCTGGTACCTCCCATACAAAACGCATATTGGACCCATGTGTCTCTCCTTCTATTGAAAATACGATAGCGTCCAAAGGAAACAACCTAGGCGAATGAAGTTTAGTGAAATGACTTCTTTTCATCTTCGTTAGGTTGGTATTAAAAAAGAGCTGTGTATATTAAATAGTTCTGGTACCTTCCCTACAAAACCGATATTGGACCCATGTGTCTCTCCTTCTATTGAAAATACGATAGCTTCCAAAGGAAACAACCTAGGCGAATGAAGTTTGGTGAAAAGACTTCTTTTTATCTTCGTTAGGTTGGTACCTCCCATAAAAAACGCATATTGGAACCATGTGTCTCTCCTTCTATTGAAAATACGATAGCGTCCAAAGGAAACAACCTAGGCGAATGAAGTTTAGTGAAAAGACTTCTTTTTATCTTCGTTAGGTTGGAATTAAAAAAAACTGTGTATATTAAGTAGTTCTGGTACCACCCATACAAAACCCATATTGGACCCATGTGTCTCCCATTCTATTGAAAATACGATAGCGTCCAAAGGAAACAACCTAGGCTAATGAAGTTTGGTGAAATGACTTCTTTTTATCTTCGTTAGGTTGGTATTAAAAAAGAGCTGTGTATATTAAGTAGTTTTGGTACCTCCCATACAAAACCCATATTGGACCCATGTGTCTCTCCTTCTATTGAAAATACGATAGCGTCCAAAGGAAACAACCTAGGCTAATGAAGTTTGGTGAAAAGACTTCTTTTTATCTTCGTTAGGTTGGAATTAAAAAAAAACTGTGTATATTAAGTAGTTCTGGTACCTCCCATACAAAACGAATATTGGACCCATGTGTCTCTCCTTCTATTAAAAATACGATAGCGTCCAAAGGAAACAACCTAGGCGAATGAAGTTTAGTCAAATGACTTCTTTTTATCTTCGTTAGGTTGGTATTAAAAAAGAGCTGTGTATATTAAGTAGTTCTGGTACCTCCCATACAAAACCCATATTGGACCCATGTGTCTCCCATTCTATTGAAAATACGATAGCGTCCAAAGGAAACAACCTAGGCTAATGAAGTTTGGTGAAAAGACTTCTTTTTATCTTCGTTAGGTTGGAATTAAAAAAAACTGTGTATATTAAGTAGTTCTGGTACCTCCCATACAAAACGCATATTGGACCCATGTGTCTCTCCTTCTATTGAAAATACAATATCGTCCAAAGGAAACAACCTAGGCGAATGAAGTTTGGTGAAATGTATTCTTTTTATCTTCGTTAGGTTGGTATTAAAAAAGAGCTGTGTATATTAAGTAGTTCTGGTACCACCCATACAAAACCCATATTGGACCCATGTGTCTCTCCTTCTATTGAAAATACGATAGTGTCCAAAGGAAACAACCTAGGCGAATGAAGTTTAGTCAAATGACTTCTTTTTATCTTCGTTAGGTTGGAATTAAAAAAAACTGTGTATATTAAGTAGTTCTGGTACCTCCCATACAAAACGCATATTGGACCCATGTGTCTCTCCTTCTATTGAAAATACGATAGCGTCCAAAGGAAACAACCTAGGCGAATGAAGTTTAGTCAAATGACTTCTTTTTATCTTCGTTAGGTTGGAATTAAAAAAAACTGTGTATATTAAGTAGTTCTGGTACCTCCCATACAAAACGCATATTGGACCCATGTATCTCTCCTTCTATTGAAAATACGATAGCGTCCAAAGGAAACAACCTAGGCGAATGAAGTTTAGTCAAATGACTTCTTTTTATCTTCGTTAGGTTGGAATTAAAAAAAACTGTGTATATTAAGTAGTTCTGGTACCTCCCATACAAAACGCATATTGGACCCATGTGTCTCTCCTTCTATTGAAAATACGATAGCGTCCAAAGGAAACAACCTAGGCGAATGAAGTTTAGTCAAATGACTTCTTTTTATCTTCGTTAGGTTGGTACCTCCCATACAAAACGCATATTGGACCCATGTGTCTCTCCTTCTATTGAAAATACGATAGCGTCCAAAGGAAACAACCTAGGCTAATGAAGTTTGGTGAAAAGACTTCTTTTTATCTTCGTTAGGTTGGAATTAAAAAAAACTGTGTATATTAAGTAGTTCTGGTACCTCCCATACAAAACCCATATTGGACCCATGTGTCTCCCATTCTATTGAAAATACGATAGCGTCCAAAGGAAACAACCTATTCTAATGAAGTTTGGTGAAATGACTTCTTTTTATCTTCGTTAGGTTGGTATTAAAAAAGAGCTGTGTATATTAAGTAGTTCTGGTACCTCCCATACAAAACGCATATTGGACCCATGTGTCTCTCCTTCTATTGAAAATACGATAGCGTCCAAAGGAAACAACCTAGGCGAATGAAGTTTAGTGAAATGACTTCTTTTCATCTTCGTTAGGTTGGTATTAAAAAAGAGCTGTGTATATTAAATAGTTCTGGTACCTTCCCTACAAAACCGATATTGGACCCATGTGTCTCTCCTTCTATTGAAAATACGATAGCTTCCAAAGGAAACAACCTAGGCGAATGAAGTTTGGTGAAAAGACTTCTTTTTATCTTCGTTAGGTTGGTACCTCCCATAAAAAACGCATATTGGAACCATGTGTCTCTCCTTCTATTGAAAATACGATAGCGTCCAAAGGAAACAACCTAGGCGAATGAAGTTTAGTGAAAAGACTTCTTTTTATCTTCGTTAGGTTGGAATTAAAAAAAACTGTGTATATTAAGTAGTTCTGGTACCACCCATACAAAACCCATATTGGACCCATGTGTCTCCCATTCTATTGAAAATACGATAGCGTCCATGGGAAACAACCTAGGCTAATGAAGTTTGGTGAAATGACTTCTTTTTATCTTCGTTAGGTTGGTATTAAAAAAGAGCTGTGTATATTAAGTAGTTTTGGTACCTCCCATACAAAACCCATATTGGACCCATGTGTCTCTCCTTCTATTGAAAATACGATAGCGTCCAAAGGAAACAACCTAGGCTAATGAAGTTTGGTGAAAAGACTTCTTTTTATCTTCGTTAGGTTGGAATTAAAAAAAACTGTGTATATTAAGTAGTTCTGGTACCTCCCATACAAAACGAATATTGGACCCATGTGTCTCTCCTTCTATTAAAAATACGATAGCGTCCAAAGGAAACAACCTAGGCGAATGAAGTTTAGTCAAATGACTTCTTTTTATCTTCGTTAGGTTGGTATTAAAAAAGAGCTGTGTATATTAAGTAGTTCTGGTACCTCCCATACAAAACCCATATTGGACCCATGTGTCTCCCATTCTATTGAAAATACGATAGCGTCCAAAGGAAACAACCTAGGCTAATGAAGTTTGGTGAAATGACTTCTTTTTATCTTCGTTAGGTTGGTATTAAAAAAGAGCTGTGTATATTAAGTAGTTCTGGTACCTCCCATACAAAACGCATATTGGACCCATGTGTCTCTCCTTCTATTGAAAATACGATAGCGTCCAAAGGAAACAACCTAGGCGAATGAAGTTTAGTGAAATGACTTCTTTTCATCTTCGTTAGGTTGGTATTAAAAAAGAGCTGTGTATATTAAATAGTTCTGGTACCTCCCCTACAAAACCGATATTGGACCCATGTGTCTCTCCTTCTATTGAAAATACGATAGCTTCCAAAGGAAACAACCTAGGCGAATGAAGTTTGGTGAAAAGACTTCTTTTTATCTTCGTTAGGTTGGTACCTCCCATAAAAAACGCATATTGGACCCATGTGTCTCTCCTTCTATTGAAAATACGATAGCGTCCAAAGGAAACAACCTAGGCGAATGAAGTTTAGTGAAATGACTTCTTTTTATCTTCGTTAGGTTGGTATTAAAAAAGAGCTGTGTATATTAAGTAGTTCTGGTACCTCCCATACAAAACCCATATTGGACCCATGTGTCTCTCCTTCTATTGAAAATACGATAGCGTCCAAAGGAAACAACATAGGCGAATAAAGTTTGGTGAAAAGACTTCTTTTTATCTTCGTTAGGTTGGTACCTCCCATACAAAACCCATATTGGACCCATGTGTCTCTCCTTCTATTGTAAATACAATAGCGTCCAAAGAAAACAACCTAGGCGAATGAAGTTTAGTGAAATGACTTCTTTTTATCTTCGTTAGGTTGGTATAACAAATGGCTATGTCGGTTACGTAGCTCTGGTACAAAACCCATATTGGACCCATGTGTCTCTCCTTCTATTGAAAATAAGATAGCGTCCAAAGGAAACAACCTAGTCTAATGAAGTTTGGTGAAAATACTTCTTTTTATCTTCGTTAGGTTGGTATTAAAAAAGAGCTGTGTATATTAAGTAGTTCTGGTACCTCCCATACAAAACCCATATTGGACCCATGTGTCTCTCCTTCTATTGAAAATACGATAGCGTCCAAAGGAAACAACCTAGTCTAATGAAGTTTGGTGAAATGACTTTGTATGTGTACGTCTCCAACTTTCCCTCGTTCTAATTACCGAACGTAAGTTATTAGCCTTCGCTTGTGCTGCGCTGGGTTTTCCGAATCTATGGGTGGGAAACAGAAAGAAAAGGGGGTTTGCAGTACCGAAGAGTACGTATAGAATATTCCAAAGAAATATCACCTTGTTGTAAAAAATGTCAGTTTATTTCGACTGTCTCGTAAAGACTAAAAACTCATTTCACAAAATACATGACAATAACCACTTGTGTGGGAAAGCTATTGAGCTTTTACTGAAAAATTATATAAAGTTGAAAAATGCTCATTACATAATGATTGAGTTTATCTACACTTCTTTTTACCCCTTTTTTTGAGATTTTACGTATTCAAAAGTATGCAACGACAAGATTTCATTTAAATAAGTTTAAATAAGATAATGTAAGATTATTATTGCATATCTTCGGGCGGCTTATCTAATACTAAAGTGAACATTCCGGCCCCCTTTGCAGAACTGCAATAACAATGAAATTCACATTTTTGCATAAAAAAAAAATCCATCGGTGGAGGTGATTTTTAAAGAAGCGCCTCGCCTCGCTTCTCCTAAAGGTTAGTTAATCCATCGGTGGGGGTTATTTTTATGAGCGCCCCGACTCACTCATACATGTTAGTAGGTAATAGAATTTATAATATATAACTAAATTTTGTCATATTCAAAATTTGTAGGTGCTGTGCAATGCAAAATTGTTTTTTTTTTTTTTTTTTTATAGAAGTATGTTTTAGTTGTAATTGTAGCTATTGGGATATTGACTGACTTTGCGGCAAATCTTCGTCGACGGGCAAAAGGCATAGTTTGGCTATTGACCGAACAATTTCCGCATGTTTTGTATTTAAAGTGACAACCCTAACGCGTCCATCCTTTCCGGAGTGAACAGCAACAACCCTTCCCAAGCGTAACATTGTAGGCGGTAAATTTTCATTTCGAATAACCGCCATATCCCCAATATCGATGTTCCGTTGTGGATACTTCCACCTGTTTCTCCTTTGGAGCTCAGTCAAGTATTCTTCTTTCCATCTCTTTGAGAACGAGTGTAAAAGTTGTTGGATTTTTTGCCAATTCTTGGCAGGCCCGATCTCACTGACTTGACCTTCAGGTAACGAGAGGAAAGGTGAACCTTTAAAAAAATGACCCGGAGTCATAGGGAGAGGATCTGACGGATCCTCGCTTAATGGAGAGATTGGACGAGAATTCATACATGACTCAATTTTTACAAGTAATGTTGTAAATTCCTCAAAGCTAAGCTTCGAGCTACCTACCACCCTTTTGAAATGGGATTTGAAAGACTTGATACCGGCTTCCCACAAACCTCCCATATGCGGGGAACCTGGTGGAATAAAATTCCATTTCAGGTCCTTGGCGAGGTACGCCTTTTCGGTTTCAGAAGTCGCATCTGCAATTGCCTTACGAAGTTCAGCTGTAATAACCCGATTAGCACCGACAAAATTTGTTTCATTGTCAGAAAAAAAAAAACTGTGGAACACCTCTTCTTCCAACAAACCTATCGAATGCCGCTAAGAATGAGTCTGTAGAAAGACTGCCTACGGCTTCTAAATGCACAGCTTTGGTACAAAAGCATACAAAAAGACAAGCATATGCCTTGACCGATTGATAAAATCGACCCTTTTGGGTTTTAATGTCAAAGGGTCCTGCAAAATCCAATCCAACATTAGTAAACGGGAATGAAAAATTAACTCTTTCAAATGGAAGAGGACCCATTAATTGAGTTTGGAGCTGCTTTTTCTGTAAAAAGCAAACCTTGCATTTGCGAAGATATGATTTTATTAGATTTTTCAGTTTCAAAATCCAATAATTTTTTCGAATAATATAAAGCATTAATTGATTTCCACCGTGCAGAGACATTTTGTGAACAAAATCAATTAAAAGTCGTGCCATTGGTCTTGCATATGGCAAGATTATGGGAAACTTCTCATGGAATCCTAGGTTCGCATTTGTCAGACGACCGTTCGCTCTAATAATTCCCTGAGAATCTACCATAGGATTGAGGGATAAAATGTTGCTCGATTTATTTAGCTGTTTTGAATTAGCTAAGGACTCATATTCCTCACCAAAGTAACGCCTTTGGGTTAATAGGGTTACTCGCTCCTTTACGAAGGCAATCTCATCGTGGGTAAGAGTAGTCGAAACACATCGGTAGTTTTCTTTATGCTTAGGGTGAGTACTATTGAAGAAACGAAACATATACGCTACCACTTTTAATGCTCTAGAAAATGAAGAAAATCGATCTAAAATGTCGAAATCGTCACCTTTACTGACAACAAAACTCTTTAGGTTTCGTTCTTCTAAATTCCAGTTGGGATCCCTGGTGATTTTTACTTTCGGCCAGTGCTCTTCTGACCGTTTTAGCCAGGTAGGACCCTGCCACCACAGACTGTTATTTATAAGATTTTGAGGCATTATTCCTCTTGAACTCAAATCTGCTGGATTATGCTCCGAAGGAATATGGTTCCAGACAGTACCTTGGGGACACTCAGTTTGAATTTTGGACACTCTATTTCTGACGAAAGTTTCCAAACGAGATGGACAACTATGAATCCAATACAGTGCAATCATAGAGTCGGTCCATACATGTATGCTACACTGTTCCAACTGCATGCTTGTTACTACATTATTTATTAGTTTTGTCAGGAGGAGCGCACCACAGAGTTCTAGACGTGGTACCGATATTGCTTTTAGTGGTGCAACCTTTGTCTTTGAGCATAGGAGTTGGCTGGATACACCGTTGGATGGAGAAGTAACTCTGCAGTACACCGACGCTGCATATGCATTAAGAGATGCGTCGCAAAATCCATGCAATTGGATAGAAACCTCTGGAGAATAATTAATCCATCTTTGGATTCTGATCTCTTTGACGATTGGAAATGAATCCACGAATTGAGTCCAAATATCCAAACGATTAGGATTAACCGGACAATCCCAATCCGTTTTGTCTTTCCAGACATCTTGCATGAGAATTTTGAGCATAATCGTTGTTGGTGCTAGCCATCCTATTGGGTCGTAGATTTTAGCTATATTAGAAAATAGTTCACGCTTTGTTAAGGGTTTGTTTTCATTTTTAAATGCTGCACACCGAATGTAAAAAAAGTCCTCCTTGGCATTCCAACCTACTCCTAAGACCTTAGAGGTAGAGCATTCATCTAACAAGAGAAGATTTTGATTGAGTAAGTCACATTTAGGAATATGCTCCAACAATCGCGATTCATTGGCTGTCCACTTTTTTAGGACGAATCCACCAGACGAGAGAATCGCTTTAAGTTCCTCTTGCAACGCAATTACGGATTCTATCTGAAATCCGCCCGAGAACACATCGTCGACATAGAAATCGGATTGGATGACTTCCTTAGCTCGAGGATACTCATTGCCCTTGTCTAATGCAAGTTGTTGTAATGTGCGAATTGCAAGATATGGAGCGCAATTGACTCCAAAAGTGACTCTATTCAATTCAAAATGTTCTATCTCAGAATTAGCGGAGGGACGAAATAGAATTCGTTGAAAACGACAGTGATCTTTGTCGATGAGTATCTGTCTATACATCTTTTCAATATCACTATTAAAAACAAAGCGATATTTACTCAATACAAAGCGTCGTTAAGACTTCTTCCTTTATCGGTGAGAGCGCTTGCATTGAAGACTACTCTAACTTTGGTCGAAGCACTATCTGGCTTCAACACTGCATGGTGCGGCAAATAAAAGTGTTCCGTTTCAGCAAACGGAGGGGAAATCCGCACCATATGGTCAAGAGCAATGTATTCTTGCAATACATTTCGATACTCTTCCTTGAGTGTTAAATTATTTAGAAGACGCTTTTCTTGTCGGAGATATTGTGAAAGCGCATTGTTTTTGGAATTACCCAACTTGCTGAAGTCAAAATTTGGCTTAAATGGCAATTTAACCACATAACGCCCTTCTGGGGTTCGAGTTGTAGTATTCAAAAATAGGTTTTCGCAATATTTGTCTTCCTCGGTCATTGGTTCTACATCTGAGATCTGTTCAATCTCCCAAAATTGTTTGATTTGTTTTTCTAACGTTAGTTCACTGAAAAACGACTGAAAAGTGGAGTTTTTGGGGGTATCCTCACATGGTCCGGACAGGATCCATCCAAAGACTGTGTTTTGCGCAATCGGAGAGCTCCCATGGTCCCTCCTTATACCATTGCGTTACAAAAGGGGGTAAATATCTGCTCCGATCAAGATATCCACATTGGAAGATTTTTCAAAATTGGGATCGGCTAATTGTAAGTTTTTGATATCAACCAAGCACGATGTATCAATAGCTTGCGAAGGGAGGGGTCCAGTCAACCGTTTAAGGACGATTGCAGTTACTGGAATATGCACAGTGGGATCGGTGCGTGATTCAAGAGTAAGAGAGCACTTACTCGTTGCCAGTTCGCTTTTGCACTTTTCCGATTCCGCAAACCGCATTTGTACAAAAAGTATTTAGTTTTAATCGATTCACTACCGATTGTAAGATAAACGTGGCTTCGGAGCCAGGGTCAATCAAAGCTCTAAGCAAAAATGTCTGATTATGTGCGCTAATCTTGACAAGCGCTGTAGCCAACAGAATCTTTTTATGTTGGGTTATAAAATGGCTTTGGTAAGAACTTGTAGATGGTTGCGGGTGATCTAGGGTACTATTTTGATCGAGCTTATTTTCTGAATAGGGTTGACGAATGGACGAAACTAAATTGTTTGAAGTGGACTGTATTCGTGGAGGGTTGAAGGGAATTTCTTCTTCGGGAGAAGCAACACTGTTTTTATTTGCTGATGTAGAATGTAAGTCGGCATCTGAACCGTGAAGAAGGGAGTGATGCCTTTTACCACACTGACTGCAAGAGTGTTTACTTTTACACTCATAAACCGAATGGGAAAGCGAAAGACAATTGTAGCAGTACTTGTGGGTTCGTACTAAGTTTCTTCGAGACAAAGGATCCATTTCCAAGAAAGATTTGCAAGACCGCAACGCGTGATTACTTTTGCAAAGCTTACATGAAGAATAATTCTGCTTAACATGAAAGTTATTTAATTGTTTTGTATTTTTATTAGAAGTATTACTCTTTCGAAAACTGTATTTAACTTCTTCGACAGATTCAAGAACTTTGTACCTTGATTCAAGAAAGACAGCCATCTCTTTCCAAGATGGAATGTCTTTGTTGTTAGCAATACTCGTTTCCCATAAAAATAAAGTATTTTCAGGGAGTTTCTGAGCAACCGTGAAAGTTAAAATTGGATCCCAATTCGGGATATTAATTTTATAATTTGAAAGAATTGAGAGGCAATCCGTCACCGTTCTGTGAAGTTTTCGGAGAGCAGAACCGTTTTCATTTGGAATCGATTAAAGCGAAAATAACGACTTTAATTGAGTATTAATAAGAAGTCGCTTATTTTCGTATTGGTTTTGTAAAGCAGCCCAAGCTAGCTCTAAATTGTCACTCGTTAAAGGGAATTTAACGACTATTGCATTAGCTTCGTTTTTGGTTTTTAGTCGAAGGTGATACAACTTTTCGACCTCGCTGAGTTTGGGATGTTCGAGGTATACGGATGTGAACATGTCACGAAAGGATGGCCAAGATTGATAATCGCCCTGAAAACATTCTGCGTCACATGGTGGTACCCTGACACACCACTCAGGCTCACTTTTACTGGACTGTGGAACACTTGTAATAGACTGTGGAACAACATTTTTAGTATCTTTGGCTAAACTTTTGTTAACCAAATCAATCATTGATCCAACAGTAGAAAAATAACTTTCCGAAACACTCACATATTTTTTTTGGACGATAAGTAGCTTAGCTTCGTCTAAAACGTTACCAGAATTTCGTAGGCATTTGATATACATCGATTTAAAATCCTTCCATAAATCCTCGATTTCATTTTTCCGAACTTCTAGAGAACCGAGAGTAAGTGTTTCTATTTTCGTTTCGCGAAAAACTCTAATGAACTCATTAAGTGTCCTTACGCTTCAAACATATTCGTCATACAAAGACAAATTCTCAAAAGGAATGAAACTAATTCTAATCTCCAAAAAGGAAACAAACGCGATAAATTTTTAAGTTTAAGAAATCAGCAGAGAAACAAGGTCACAAAAATGACTTTAGAAGAAAAGAAGTGTGAAATTTACTTCTATGTAACTGCTCACAAAAAGGATGAACCGTTTTTCGTCAAATGACGTGATACTAAAAAACGGGTTAACTTTACTATGCCTATTACCTAGCGAACAAGAAATACTTATATGTACATGTATCCCGCTACACTCTATGCGCACAATATATGAATGTGTGGAATAATTTGCCGAATATCTTTGCCACAAATTTATTATAGTACGAGGTATTTCGTATAATAAAAAAAACACTATATGCACAGCACCTACCTTGGGATATTGGATTGTGGATTTCGCATGGGATTCACGATTCGCCGTTTTTATCTGGCTCGATTGGACCAAAAATTAATGTATGTGTACGTCTCCAACTTTCCCTCGTTCTAATCACCGAACGTAAGTTATTAGCCTTCGCTTGTGCTGCGCTGGGTTTTCCGAATCTATGGGTGGGAAACAGAAAGAAAAGGGGGTTTGCAGTACCGAAGAGTACGTATAGAATATTCCAAAGAAATATCACCTTGTTGTAAAAAATGTCAGTTTATTTCGACTGTCTCGTAAAGACTAAAAACTCATTTCGCAAAATACATGACAATAACCACTTGTGTGGGAAAGCTATTGAGCTTTTACTGAAAAATTAAAAGTTGAAAAATGCTCATTACATAATGATTGAGTGTATCTACACTTCTTCTTACCCCTTTTTTTGAGATTTTACGTATTCAAAAGTATGCAACGACAAGATTTAATTTAAATAAGTTTAAATAAGATAATGTAAGATTATTATTGCATATCTTCGGGCGGCTTATCTAATACTAAAGTGAACAGACTTCTTTTTATCTTCGTTAGGTTTTTGTTAAAAAAAAGCTGTGTATGTTAAGTAGTTCTAGTACCTCCCACACAAAACCCATATTGGACCCATGTGTCTCTCCTGCTATGGAAAATAAGATAGCGTCAAAAGGAAACAACCTAGGCGAATGAAGTTTAGTGAAATGACTTCTTTTTATCTTCGTTAGGTTGGTACCTCCCATACAAAACGGATATTGGACCCATGTGTCTCTCCTTCTATGTAAAATACGATAGCGTCCAAAGGAAACAACCTAGGCGAATGAAGTCTGGTGAAAAGACTTCTTTTTATCTTCGTTAGGTTGGTACCTTCCATACAAAACCCATATTGGACCCATGTGTCTCTCCTTCTATTGAAAATACGATATCGTCCAAAGGAAACAACCTAGGCGAATGAAGTTCAGTGAAATGACTTCTTTTTATCTTCGTTAGGTTGGTATTAAAAAAGAGCTATGTATATTAAGTAGTTCTGGTACCTCCCATACAAAACCCATATTGGACGCATGTGTCTCTCCTTCTATTGAAAATACGATAGCGTCCAAAGAAAACAACCTAGGCGAATGAAGTCTGGTGAAAAGACTTCTTTTTATCTTCGTTAGGTTGGTACCTCCCATACAAAACGCATATTGGACCCATGTGTCTCTCCTTCTATTGAAAATACGATATCGTCCAAAGGAAACAACCTAGGCTAATGAAGTTTAGTGAAATGACTTCTATTTATCTTCGTTAGGTTGGTATTAAAAAAGAGCTGTGTATATTAAGTAGTTCTGGTACCTCCCATACAAAACCCATATTGGACCCATGTGTCTCTCCTTCTATTGAAAATACGATAGCGTCCAAAGAAAACAACCTAGGCGAATGAAGTCTGGTGAAAAGACTTCTTTTTATCTTCGTTAGGTTGGTACCTCCCATACAAAACGCATATTGGACCCATGTGTCTCTCCTTCTATTGAAAATACGATAGCGTCCAAAGAAAACAACCTAGGCGAATGAAGTCTGGTGAAAAGACTTCTTTTTATCTTCGTTAGGTTGGTACCTTCCATACAAAACCCATATTGGACCCATGTGTCTCTCCTTCTATTGAAAATACGATATCGTCCAAAGGAAACAACCTAGGCGAATGAAGTTCAGTGAAATGACTTCTTTTTATCTTCGTTAGGTTGGTATTAAAAAAGAGCTATGTATATTAAGTAGTTCTGGTACCTCCCATACAAAACCCATATTGGACGCATGTGTCTCTCCTTCTATTGAAAATACGATAGCGTCCAAAGAAAACAACCTAGGCGAATGAAGTCTGGTGAAAAGACTTCTTTTTATCTTCGTTAGGTTGGTACCTTCCATACAAAACCCATATTGGACCCATGTGTCTCTCCTTCTATTGAAAATACGATATCGTCCAAAGGAAACAACCTAGGCTAATGAAGTTTAGTGAAATGACTTCTATTTATCTTCGTTAGGTTGGTATTAAAAAAGAGCTGTGTATATTAAGTAGTTCTGGTACCTCCCATACAAAACCCATATTGGACCCATGTGTCTCTCCTTCTATTGAAAATACGATAGCGTCCAAAGAAAACAACCTAGGCGAATGAAGTCTGGTGAAAAGACTTCTTTTTATCTTCGTTAGGTTGGTACCTCCCATACAAAACGCATATTGGACCCATGTGTCTCTCCTTCTATTGAAAATACGATAGCGTCCAAAGGAAACAACCTAGGCGAATGAAGTTTAGTGAAATGACTTCTTTTTATCTTCGTTAGGTTGGTATTAAAAAAGAGCTGTGTATATTAAGTAGTTCTGGTACCTCCCATACAAAACCCATATTGGACCCATGTGTCTCTCCTTCTATTGAAAATACGATAGCGTCCAAAGGAAACAACCTAGGCTAATGAAGTTTGGTGAAAAGACTTCTTTCTATCTTCGTTAGGTTGGTATTAAGAAAGAGCTGTGTATATTAAGTAGTTCTGGTACCTCCCATACAAAACCCATATTGGACCCATGTGTCTCTCCTTCTATTGAAAATACGATAGCGTCCAAAGGAAACAACCTAGGCGAATGAAGTTTGGTGAAAAGACTTCTTTTTATCTTCGTTAGGTTGGTACCTTCCATACAAAACCCATATTGGACCCATGTGTCTCTCCTTCTATTGAAAATACGATATCGTCCAAAGGAAACAACCTAGGCGAATGAAGTTCAGTGAAATGACTTCTTTTTATCTTCGTTAGGTTGGTATTAAAAAAGAGCTATGTATATTAAGTAGTTCTGGTACCTCCCATACAAAACCCATATTGGACGCATGTGTCTCTTCTTCTATTGATAATACGATAGCGTCCAAAGGAAACAACCTAGGCTAATGAAGTTTGGTGAAAAGACTTCTTTTTATCTTCGTTAGGTTGGTATTAAACAAGATCTGTGTATATTAAGTAGTTCTGGTACCTTCCATACAAAACCCATATTGGACCCATGTGTCTCTCCTTCTATTGAAAATACGATAGCGTCCAAAGGAAACAACCTAGGCGAATGAAGTTTGGTGAAAAGACTTCTTTTTATCTTCGTTAGGTTGGTACCTTCCATACAAAAGCCATGTTGGACCCATGTGTCTCTCCTTCTATTGAAAATACGATATCGTCCAAAGGAAACAACCTAGGCGAATGAAGTTCAGTGAAATGACTTCTTTTTATCTTCGTTAGGTTGGTATTAAAAAAGAGCTGTGTATTTTAAGTAGTTCTGGTACCTCCCATACAAAACCCATATTGGACGCATGTGTCTCTCCTTCTATTGATAATACGATAGCGTCCAAAGGAAACAAGCTAGGCTAATGAAGTTTGGTGAAAAGACTTCTTTTTATCTTCGTTAGGTTGGTATTAAAAAAGAGCTGTGTATATTAAGTAGTTCTGGTACCTCCCATACAAAACCCATATTGGACCCATGTGTCTCTCCTTCTATTGAAAATACGATAGCGTCCAAAGGAAACAACCTAGGCTAATGAAGTTTGGTGAAAAGACTTCTTTTTATCTTCGTTAGGTTGGAATTAAAAAAAAACTGTGTATATTAAGTAGTTCTGGTACCTCCCATACAAAACGCATATTGGACCCATGTGTCTCTCCTTCTATTGAAAATACGATAGCGTCCAAAGGAAACATCCTAGGCGAATGAAGTTTGGTGAAAAGACTTCTTTTTATCTTCGTTAGGTTGGTACATCCCATACAAAACCCATATTGGACCCATGTGTCTCTCCTTCTATTGAAAATACGATAGCGTCCAAAGGAAACAACCTAGGCGAATGAAGTTTGGTGAAAAGACTTCTTTTTATCTTCGTTAGGTTGGTACCTCCCATACAAAACGCATATTGGACCCATGTGTCTCTCCTTCTATTGAAAATACGATAGCGTCCAAAGGAAACAACCTAGGCGAATGAAGTTTAGTGAAATGACTTCTTTTTATCTTCGTTAGGTTGGTATTAAAAAAGAGCAGTGTATATTAAGTAGTTCTGGTACCTCCCATACAAAACCGATATTGGACCCATGTGTCTCTCCTTCTATTGAAAATACGATAGCTTCCAAAGGAAACAACCTAGGCGAATGAAGTCTGGTGAAAAGACTTCTTTTTATCTTCGTTAGGTTGGTACCTCCCATACAAAACGCATATTGGACCCATTGTTGCAAAATTTTCCCTTAGAAAGAAAAAAAGACGCGATTGCAGACTCGGCTGCGTACCCGGCGGTCAAAAGTCGAGAATGACAGATGGGCGAAAACCAGATGACGAAGGGCGAACAAAAGGGAAATCGTGTGCAACAAGCAGCGCGTTGGTCGCTGCCACTCTCGGCCACTCAGCTGGGGTGGGTCCAAAAATAAAATGCAGAAAAGCTGCGATAGGGTGGGCGCCAAACAATCTTTGAAAGGAATTGCTAAACCTTTTGTAGAAAGTGCCGACGATGATTGCTGTGGGGTAAAGATAAAACAAAGACAAGATATTTTGCGTTATAAAAGCTCGGTGTGAGCACGGCTATTTATTGATGGTAACAAAAAGAATTAAGTTTTGTATGCGATGCGACCAGACGGTCGTAGAAAAAAAAAATAGAAAAGCTGCCGGATGCGACAAACGGAATTTTGGGTTACGATTACGGTTTCCTTTTTTCTTTAGCCGTTTGAATTGGCTCGTTATCGCGTTGTCTGAACGGTTAAAGATAACAACGGAAATTGTCGCGCGTCCCGTTTTTTTTTTTTCGGGAACTTTACGAAACGGAAGCCAACGGAATTATTTCAACTTTTCAGAAATACCTAACTGACGATCACTTTCCTTTTACTCTACTTATCTTTCTTTTCTGGATCCCTCCTGTTCCTTCTCCTCTCCTCTGCCGTCCTAGCGTTTTATATTTTCGTCGCCAAGTCCTGCCACTACTCCTCCTTTCTCCTGACCTCCTCCTTTTCTTTATATTTTAGTTCACCACACTATTTGTGCCCGTTTCTTTCGGACTTTTCTAAACCTTTTCTCTTTTTTTTAATTTCTCAAATTTTCAAAAAAACTTCTCGATTTTAACAACTTTCAACTGGTAACTCGGTCACTACCTCCTTTCTAATCACTGGCCAACCAAGAAGTGATTATCTTCCCAAAAATTCCCTTTGTTCTTACTCGAACCTCACACACTCCTGCATTCGACCATTCAGCCGCAACGGGGATCATTGACGGTATTTTTGAGCGTTTCTCACAGCTTTTTCGCCATGGAACACGACCGTTAATGATCACCAATGCATACACATTCACTCCACATATATCCGAATCCGCCAGGTCGCCGGGAAATTTCCAGTGCCTGACGTTTCGATGGACGAGTACAGAACAATTTCTTATTGATTCGGCAGTGGTGCCAAGTCACCTTAAAGTCCCTAAAACCGAGAATTTTATAAATATTGTTAAATTGGTTTCTAATTTCATATTTCCCCCAAGATACTAAAATTGAAAAGGGTAGGAGAGGTTCATAGAGGCGATAGCTTGGGGACGGCGGACATTAATGTTCGCCCTATTGCAGTGCCGCTGGAGAAGAACGAAGAGTGACCTTTGCTAACTATTTCGCGTACCCTACTCTGTTCCGTGGACCTCCGCGCAGATTTTGGGTGCATAGACTTACACATAACGTGCCAATTCCTTACAACATTATCTGTGGATATGGTGGGCTTTCGGCCTTTCGAGTTTATGTTGTGTTTGTGTTCGTATTTTTGTCCTCAATCAAGGTCGCATTCTTGGCGAGCGAACCAATGGGTTTATGTATGCTCTCGGAGATTTTTATTTTCCTTGTTGGGGTGTCTTCCTGATGGATCGTTCTTCCCTCACAGTTAATAAATGTTGGAGTGTTGGTTCTCGGGAACGTCCTCCCCCACTCATCGTTGCGAGTTTCCCGACCGTCCGCCTGGGCTCGACCTGTTTTTGCCACTTTCTCTGGACGCATGACCAGCGAGAGCGCTGAATTGAGACCAATTCAGAAACGCCCCCCCCCCCTTGGCCCCTTGCCCCTCGAAAGTGACGGGAATGACCGAATGGGTAAAAAAAATGATGTGGATTGGAGAGGAAGGTTGGAAGTGGGATTGGGTTTTTGTGGCGTTTTGTAACGCAACAACTCCACCTTTACCTCCCAGAAGAGGCGAAATTGGCTTTTCGAAAGAAAAGTCGAAGTAATCGTAAAGAACGAAACAAAACATACACAATCTCTAAGACATAACAAACATCTAGGGACCCCCGCTCAGGGCGAGAGGTAGTGAACATCACAGATGCTCTCAGTTCCTCTTAACGCAACCATCCTGGCTCGTTGCGCGACTAAGTTAATCTAGTGCTTCAGGGTCCTCGTTATATGGCTTTAGATCTTTCACGTTCCACGTCCCGCGTTCTTTGCCATCGCTGTCTAAAAGCGTATATGTATAAGGGGAAACTCGTTTCCCTATTCGGAATGGGCCAACATATTTTGGAGCCAGTTTAGCGGTGTAATAGTTTGCCGCATCGGAGAGAATGAAGTTTCTCCGCCACACGAGCTCGTTAGCGAAGTATTGTACATCCCGCCTTCGGAGATTATAGGATTGCGAAGCCTTCTTGGTTGCCATGGCTAGTTTCTTCCCTATCTCATCCCTAAGCTTCCTAAACTGTTCCCTGGTATCACCTTTATTAGCACTCCTATCACACGAGATGGTGGTTAAGGACGTATTGCCGAAAGTCACCATCTCCCGACCAAAATTGGCATAATAGGGTGATACACCCAAAACCTCATGTTCGGCTGTCCGAATACTGCACGCGACCTTCGGCAATTGCGAATCCCAGTTCCGATGATTGTCGGACACATACGCTCTAAGTGTCGTCTTCAAGATCTGGTTTATCCGTTCAGCCGGATTTGCTTGCGGATGATAATGCGCGGTATATTTTATCGTCGACCCATACCCTTCACACAAGGACTTCAGTTCCTTACTCCTGAATTGTGGACCATTGTCACACACCAGAATCTTCGGTACCCCAAATAGCAAAAAGACATTATCTTCCAGTTCCTTACAGACAGATTTGTCTGTCGCTGATCTTAAGGGAAATAAAAGTGGAAATTTCGTGAAATAGTCAACAACAGTCAGAATGTGAATATAACCCCTACTCGATTTTGGAAGTGGACCTACCAAATCTACACATACCATCTCCCACGGATTGGTTACCCCTTTCCTCTCCGTCATCAACCCAGCTGGCCTTTCGTTCACCGGCTTCACGCTTTGACACACTTTGCAATTCCTAACATACTTTGTAATATCTGACCTCATCTTTGGCCAGTAATATCTAGTCCCTACTCTTGAAAAGGTTTTCCTAACACCCATGTGCCCTGCTAATGGGTTATCATGACATTCCCTCAAAACCCTAATCCTATCTGTTTTAGCGACTACCTCCTTCCATTCTAAATTTCTATCGTGTACTACTACATGTTTTGCCCTAACGTATTTAAATAAAACTCCATTTTCTACCCTCCAAGATGGGTAGGCTAAGGGGTCTGACTCTACTTTCGCGATCATCTTTTGTATCCAAGGATCCGAGCTCTGCTCTACTAGTCCTGCTACACCTACAACATTCCTAGAGAGCATGTCCGGAACAACGTGGTCTTTTCCCTTCCGGTGTACAATTTCGAAGTCAAACTGCTGTAGCCTAACCGCCCAACGCGCTAACCTTCCACACGGATCTTTGAGATTGCTTAGCCATACCAGAGAATAGTGATCCGTTACGACCGTAAATCGAACACCTTCAATATATGGTCGCAACTTCTCCACCGCCCACAGCACAGCCAAGCACTCCTTCTCCGTGGTTGAATAGTTACGCTCGTTCCTATTCAACGCCCTACTAAGGTAACAAATCACCTTTTCTCCCTCCTCGAATGTCTGTGTGAGCACTGATCCGACTCCATAATCTGATGCGTCTGTTTGCACCACAAACGGACGCTCAAAATCCGGACAAGTCAATATCGGGGCAGTTACCAAGCACTCTTTTGCTTTCCTGAAACTCCCCTCGCACTCGTCTGACCAGACAAACCTATTACTCTTCTTCAGTAAATCTGTCAACGGTTTTACCAAACTAGCGAAATTTGGTACAAATCTTCTGTACCAGGAAACCGTTCCTACAAAGCTCCTAACCTCTTTGACGTTTCTGGGTGCCGGAATTTGCATCATGCTATCAACCTTTTCTGGATCTACGTGCAACCCATTCCTATCCACTACGTAACCTAAAAATTTCAAAGACGATCTACAAAAATTACATTTCTCGTTACTAACCCTCAGCCCCGCTGTACTTAATCGTGAAAATACTTCTTCCAAAATCTGAAGATGTTGTTCGAATGTGTTGGTTACAATGATTATGTCATCCAGGTACACGAACACGTGCGGTTCCAAGTCGGCTCCCAGCACGGTATCGATGAATCTTTGCCAGGTGGCAGGGGCGTTGTGTAACCCGAATGGCATCCGTTTGAATTGGAATAATCCCCTATTTGGCACCGTAAAAGCGGTATATTGCCGCGACTGTTTCTCTACCGGTATTTGCCAATAGGCGGACTTAATGTCCAAGGAGGATAAATAATGGGCGTTCCTCAACTTGTCTAGCGTAGCCGATATGTAAGGGAGAGGGTAAGCATCTCGATCAGTGACTTTGTTAAGCTTCCTGTAATCTACACAAAATCTAAATGATCCATCTTTCTTTTTTATCATTACTATGGGAGAAGCCCATGGACTATTAGATTTTTCTATAATGTCTTCCCTAAGCATTTCCTCTAACTCTTTATCTATATGACGCTGAACCGCAGGTGAAACCGGATAATACCGCTGCTTGATTGGTTGAGACGTCGTCCTAATCTTGTGCTCCACTAAATGTGTGCATCCTATTCCTTCAGGCATTGAATCGAAAATTCTTTTTACAAATTGCTGAAGCTGCCTATCCTGTGTCTCATCCAACTCCGATCGCTCTTTGATCGTTGACATCGAAGCTATCGTAGCTTGATTTGAAAAACTCCACTCGCTTGATCTCAAATCCGGGACTATACCCGATTGTGCCCAAAAATCGGCACCTAATATCAAGACGTGTGGGAGAGTTGGAATAACAAGGCACTCTAGCAATATCGATTTTCTCTGCACTACTACTGGTAAAGATACTACCCCCGCTACCTCAATACCTGCTCCATCTGCTAAAGCTACTCTTCTAATTTTACCCTCACCTAACTTTAAACCTAAATCCTTCAAAATTTTCCACCCTTCCCTACAGATAATCGTGCGCGATGCCCCTGAATCTAAAAGACCTACTAATTCTATACCATAAACACTAACTCTTAAATATGGACGCACATCATCTTCCTGTGTCTCAAGCGCGAAACCTAAATGAACGACCTTCTCTCTCTGTCCGGCCAACTGGTTGCCAGCAGACAACCTATCTAAATTCAACGGCGCTCTCGCCCTGCTGTCGGCGGAGACCGTTGCCCATTTCCCGAACAGTTTCTGCAATCCCTCCTAATGACCCCCACTTGACCACAACCTATACAGCGCCTAGGAGCGGAACACGTGTTAGAGGAATGACCCTCTTGGTTGCAGTTGAAGCACTTCAACCGTCGATTAGGTCGAGAGTCCCTGCTAAGAACCGATACTAATGGTTCCTCGACAGCGACGTAAGCCAAGTCGGGTTCCAATAAACTACGCGATCGTTGAGATGGAGGTGGTGCGAAACAATCTACATTGGCTCGAACCATCTCTAATTTTCGTCCCAATGCCACTAAATCTCCAACAGATTTAGGGTCTGCCAGACCTAATTGGGTTTGGTAAAAAGGTGCCAAGTTCCGTTGAACCATCCCTAACTTCCTCTTTTCAGATAATGGCTCCGATAGCCTACCGAACATGTTAGACATGATGGCCACATAAATCCCTATTGACTCATCCTTCCCCTGTGTCCTATGCCGAATCTCTTCCAGAAGAAGGTCATCGTAGTTGGGAGGGAGAAACTCAAGTTTTAATTCCCTCACCAACTCCTGCCATGAATTAATTGTCTTCCTAACCGCCCTAAACCAGAGAAGAGCCTTCCCTATGAAAAGATCGACAGAGCATTTGAACAGTTGGGATTCGCTAATCCCCCTAGCTTCCCTAAGTTCTTCGACCCGCTCCAAGAATGAGTTGACCGAAGAACCACATCTTTCTCCTGAGAACGAGATATTCCACTTAGCCAAATTTTCATTTTTCTCCGAACCGATAAGTACGCGATCATGAGTGTTGACATTGGAACCGGACATCAATGCCACTGACGATGTTGACGGTTGACCTGCACTAATTTCAGTTCGCTGCTGCTCTATATACATTTGTCTCGGCTTTTGTTTCGGTGGCAGCATGCTGACATTCTCATCCTCGGAATCTTCATCTTCGTCCCCTTCTAAATCTCCTAAAAGATTCATGATCACTGTCCTAATCTTAATCTTTTCTTTCTCCTCTTCATCCGTTGTTGGACGAGATCTACCTATCCTTGATAGTGACCACTCTATCTTAACAACAGCTTTTTTAAACTCAGCGGAATCGGGTTCTGGTGACGAATCGATTATTGATTTTATTTCCCCAATTTTTCTCTCCACTTCTTCTTTATCTTCCTTAAATTCGAAGGGATAATCAGTGTTCAATGATGTGACTGAACCCCGACGTTCTAGTTTCGAGGCTGCTCGGAATGACTTCCGCATCTCCGCCACCGTCCCAACATCTAAACCCCTACTCTGCATTTCATATGCCAGCTCATCTGCTGAAAGCCTATTTACCTCCATTATAAAAAACTCACAAAATGCCTAATTAATTAATTACTCTACCACAAGAAAAAAAAATATTATCGACTCAAAACCCAAAACTAATCACAAAAAAAGTCAATGTAACTTTATTGTAACAAAAGCGAATTCACAACCACCGGTTCCAAGAAAAACATAAGAGACCCAAAACAAATTATCACTTTAGTTTACTACACTCGAAAAAAGAGAAATACGAAAAGGTAACGTGGCAACCCTACGCAACTTGTATGAAACCAAAAATTACCCGCTAATCAAACTCGAAGACAAAAAAAATATGTAAAAGCGAAACCACAACAACACCGTAATAGCCGATTTAACCAAACCGTAAACGAAATCGCACTTAGTATATGTATATGTATAATGTATGGCAGAAGAATATAAAATGCAAGTAGGTATGTATATAGGTAAATGTAAATAAACTTTTTAAAGAACTAACATCCGTCAAATGTGGGCCGTTGTTCAATAAACAAGAATAATAACATATATATATAGGAAATTACCCTATTTGAAACAATATGTATATAAATACAATGTACTTGCCGTACTCTTCCCCGTATGCACTCTCCTGTCTTGCGATTGTAGACACAGCTCCTTCCCAATGTTCCAATTATAAAGGTACTCCACGATGCTATCTCAAAGAGAAATAATTGTAGGCGAAGGATATTACCTGGGAAAAACACACCAAAAGTAAAAAGAACAATAAAAATAACACAAACTTCCCTGACGCTTCCGCACAATCGAAATGAAAACCAAAACAAAATTCAATTTGATTGAGAAGCAACAACAACACCAGCAACACACCGTCGGCCTTTTCGATTTTAAATTTTTTGTTGATCGTTTTGATCAATAACACTTTTAATTTATATTTACTTTTATTTTATTTAATTATTAAACTTTGGCCCCACGTTGGGCGCCAATTTGTTGCAAAATTTTCCCTTAGAAAGAAAAAAAGACGCGATTGCAGACTCGGCTGCGTACCCGGCGGTCGAAAGGCGAGAATGACAGATGGGCGAAAACCAGATGACGAAGGGCGAACAAAAGGGAAATCGTGTGCAACAAGCAGCGCGTTGGTCGCTGCCACTCTCGGCCACTCAGCTGGGGTGGGTCCAAAAATAAAATGCAGAAAAGCTGCGATAGGGTGGGCGCCAAACAATCTTTGAAAGGAATTGCTAAACCTTTTGTAGAAAGTGCCGACGATGATTGCTGTGGGGTAAAGATAAAACAAAGACAAGATATTTTGCGTTATAAAAGCTCGGTGTGAGCACGGCTATTTATTGATGGTAACAAAAAGAATTAAGTTTTGTATGCGATGCGACCAGACGGTCGTAGAAAAAAAAAATAGAAAAGCTGCCGGATGCGACAAACGGAATTTTGGGTTACGATTACGGTTTCCTTTTTTCTTTAGCCGTTTGAATTGGCTCGTTATCGCGTTGTCTGAACGGTTAAAGATAACAACGGAAATTGTCGCGCGTCCCGTTTTTTTTTTTTCGGGAACTTTACGAAACGGAAGCCAACGGAATTATTTCAACTTTTCAGAAATACCTAACTGACGATCACTTTCCTTTTACTCTACTTATCTTTCTTTTCTGGATCCCTCCTGTTCCTTCTTCTCTCCTCTGCCGTCCTAGCGTTTTATATTTTCGTCGCCAAGTCCTGCCACTACTCCTCCTTTCTCCTGACCTCCTCCTTTTCTTTATATTTTAGTTCACCACACTATTTGTGCCCGTTTCTTTTGGACTTTTCTAAACCTTTTCTCTTTTTTTTAATTTCTCAAATTTTCAAAAAAACTTCTCGATTTTAACAACTTTCAACTGGTAACTCGGTCACTACCTCCTTTCTAATCACTGGCCAACCAAGAAGTGATTATCTTCCCAAAAATTCCCTTTGTTCTTACTCGAACCTCACACACTCCTGCATTCGACCATTCAGCCGCAACGGGGATTATTGACGGTATTTTTGAGCGTTTCTCGCAGCTTTTTCGCCATGGAACACGACCGTTAATGATCACCAATGCATACACATTCACTCCACATATATCCGAATCCGCCAGGTCGCCGGGAAATTTCCAGTGCCTGACGTTTCGATGGACGAGTACAGAACAATTTCTTATTGATTCGGCAGTGGTGCCAAGTCACCTTAAAGTCCCTAAAACCGAGAATTTTATAAATATTGTTAAATTGGTTTCTAATTTTATATTTTTATATTTTTATATTATATTTTGGCGAGCGAACCAATGGGTTTATGTATGCTCTCGGAGATTTTTATTTTCCTTGTTGGGGTGTCTTCCTGATGGATCGTTCTTCCCTCACAGTTAATAAATGTTGGAGTGTTGGTTCTCGGGAACGTCCTCCCCCACTCATCGTTGCGAGTTTCCCGACCGTCCGCCTGGGCTCGACCTGTTTTTGCCACTTTCTCTGGACGCATGACCAGCGAGAGCGCTGAATTGAGACCAATTCAGAAACGCCCCCCCCCCTTGGCCCCTTGCCCCTCGAAAGTGACGGGAATGACCGAATGGGTAAAAAAAATGATGTGGATTGGAGAGGAAGGTTGGAAGTGTGATTGGGTTTTTGTGGCGTTTTATAACGCAACACCATGTGTATCTCCTTCTATTGAAAATACGATAGCGTTCAAAGGAAACAACCTAGGCGAATGAAGTTTAGTGAAATGACTTCTTTTTATCTTCGTTAGGTTGGCATTAAAAAAGAGCTGTGTATATTAAGTAGTTCTGGTACCTCCCATACAAAACCGATATTGGACCCATGTGTCTCTCCTTCTATTGAAAATACGATAGCTTCCAAAGGAAACAACCTAGGCGAATGAAGTTTGGTGAAATGACTTCTTTTTATCTTCGTTAGGTTGGTATTAAAAAAGAACTGTGTATATTAAGTAGTTCTGGTACCTCCCATACAAAACCCATATTGGACCCATGTGTCTCTATTTCTATTGAAAATACGATAGCGTCCAAAGGAAACAACCTAGGCTAATGAAGTTTAGTGAAATGACTTCTATTTATCTTCGTTAGGTTGGTATTAAAAAAGAGCTGTGTATATTAAGTAGTTCTGGTACCTCCCATACAAAACCCATATTGGACCCATGTGTCTCTCCTTCTATTGAAAATACGATAGCGTCCAAAGGAAACAACCTAGTCTAATGAAGTTTGGTGAAATGACTTCTTTTTATCTTCGTTAGGTTTTTGTTAAAAAAGAGCTGTGTATGTTAAGTAGTTCTAGTACCTCCCATACAAAACCCATATTGGACCCATGTGTCTCTCCTGCTATGGAAAATAAGATAGCGTCCAAAGGAAACAACCTAGGCGAATGAAGTTTAGTGAAATGACTTATTTTTATCTTCGTTAGGTTGGTATTAAAAAAGAACTGTGTATATTAAGTAGTTCTGGTACCTCCCATACAAAACCCATATTGGACCCATGTGTCTCTCCTTCTATTGAAAATACGATAGCGTCCAAAGGAAACAACCTAGTCTAATGAAGTTTGGTGAAAAGACTTCTTTTTATCTTCGTTAGGTTGGTACCTCCCATACAAAACTCATATTGGACCCATGTGCCTCTCCTTCTATTGAAAATACGATAGCGTCCAAAGGAAACAACCTAGGCGAATGAAGTTTGGTGAAATGACTTCTTTTTATCTTCGTTAGGTTGGTATTAAAAAAGAACTGTGTATATTAAGTAGTTCTGGTACCTCCCATACAAAACCCATATTGGACCCATGTGTCTCTCCTTCTATTGAAAATACGATAGCGTCCAAAGGAAACAACCTAGTTAAATGAAGTTTGGTGAAAAGACTTCTTTTTATCTTCGTTAGGTTGGTACCTCCCATACAAAACCCATATTGGACCCATGTGTCTCTCCTTCTATTGAAAATACGATAGCGTCCAAAGGAAACAACCTAGGCGAATGAAGTTTAGTCAAATGACTTCTTTTTATCTTCGTTAGGTTGGTATTAAAAAAGAGCTAGGTATATTAAGTAGTTCTGGTACCTCCCATACAAAACCCATATTGGACCCATGTGTCTCTCCTTCTATTGAAAATACGATAGCGTCCAAAGGAAACAACCTAGTTAAATGAAGTTTGGTGAAAAGACTTCTTTTTATCTTCGTTAGGTTGGTACCTCCCATACAAAACCCATATTGGACCCATGTGTCTCTCCTTCTATTGAAAATACGATAGCGTCCAAAGAAAACAACCTAGGCGAATGAAGTCTGGTGAAAAGACTTCTTTTTATCTTCGTTAGGTTGGTACCACCCATACAAAACGCATATTGGACCCATGTGTCTCTCCTTCTATTGAAAATACGATAGCGTCTAAAGGAAACAACCTAGGCGAATGAAGTTTAGTGAAATGACTTCTTTTTATCTTCGTTAGGTTGGTACCTCCCATACAAAACGCATATTGGACCCATGTGTCTCTCCTTCTATTGAAAATACGATAGCGTCCAAAGGAAACAACCTAGGCGAATGAAGTTTGGTGAAATGACTTCTTTTTATCTTCGTTAGGTTGGTATTAAAAAAGAACTGTGTATATTAAGTAGTTCTGGTACCTCCCATACAAAACCCATATTGGACCCATGTGTCTCTCCTTCGATTGAAAATACGATAGCGTCCAAAGGAAACAACCTAGTCTAATGAAGTTTGGTGAAATGACTTCTTTTTATCTTCGTTAGGTTTTTGTTAAAAAAAGAGCTGTGTATGTTAAGTAGTTCTAGTATATCCCATACAAAACCCATATTGGACCCATGTGTCTCTCCTTCTATTGAAAATACGATAGCGTCCAAAGGAAACAACCTAGTCTAATGAAGTTTGGTGAAATGACTTCTTTTTATCTTCGTTAGGTTTTTGTTAAAAAAGAGCTGTGTATGTTAAGTAGTTCTAGTACCTCCCATACAAAACCCATATTGGACCCATGTGTCTCTCCTGCTATGGAAAATAAGATAGCGTCCAAAGGAAACAACCTAGGCGAATGAAGTTTAGTGAAATGACTTCTTTTTATCTTCGTTAGGTTGGTATTAAAAAAGAACTGTGTATATTAAGTAGTTCTGGTACCTCCCATACAAAACCCATATTGGACCCATGTGTCTCTCCTTCTATTGAAAATACGATAGCGTCCAAAGGAAACAACCTAGTCTAATGAAGTTTGGTGAAAAGACATCTTTTTATCTTCGTTAAGTTGGTACCTCCCATACAAAACCCATATTGGACCCATGTGCCTCTCCTTCTATTGAAAATACGATAGCGTCCAAAGGAAACAACCTAATCGAATGAAGTTTGGTGAAATGACTTCTTTTTATCTTCGTTAGGTTGGTATTAAAAAAGAACTGTGTATATTAAGTAGTTCTGGTACCTCCCATACAAAACCCATATTGGACCCATGTGTCTCTCCTTCTATTGAAAATACGATAGCGTCCAAAGGAAACAACCTAGTTAAATGAAGTTTGGTGAAAAGACTTCTTTTTATCTTCGTTAGGTTGGTACCTCCCATACAAAACCCATATTGGACCCATGTGTCTCTCCTTCTATTGAAAATACGATAGCGTCCAAAGGCAACAACCTAGGCGAATGAAGTTTAGTGAAATGACTTCTTTTTATCTTCGTTAGGTTGGTATTAAAAAAGAGCTAGGTATATTAAGTAGTTCTGGTACCTCCCATACAAAACCCATCTTGGACCCATGTGTCTCTCCTTCTATTGAAAACACGATAGCGTCCAAAGGAAACATCCTAGGCGAATGAAGTTTGGTGAAAAGACTTCTTTTTATCTTCGTTAGGTTGGTACCTCCCAATCAAAACCCATATTGGACCCATGTGTCTCTCCTTCTATTGAAAATACGATAGCGTCCAAAGGAAACAACCTAGGCGAATGAAGTTTGGTGAAAAGACTTCTTTTTATCTTCGTTAGGTTGGCATTAAAAAAGAGCTGTGTATATTAAGTAGTTCTGGTACCTCCCATACAAAACCGATATTGGACCCATGTGTCTCTCCTTCTATTGAAAATACGATAGCTTCCAAAGGAAACAACCTAGGCGAATGAAGTTTGGTGAAAAGACTTCTTTTTATCTTCGTTAGGTTGGTACCTCCCATACAAAACGCATATTGGACCCATGTGTATCTCCTTCTATTGAAAATACGATAGCGTCCAAAGGAAACAACCTAGGCGAATGAAGTTTAGTGAAATGACTTCTTTTTATCTTCGTTAGGTTGGTATAAGAAATGGGCTATGTCGGTTAACTAGCTCTGGTACAAAACCCATATTGGACCCATGTGTCTCTCCTTCGATTGAAAATACGATAGCGTCCAAAGGAAACAACCTAGTCTAATGAAGTTTGGTGAAAATACTTCTTTTTATCTTCGTTAGGTTGGTATTAAAAAAGAGCTGTGTATATTAAGTAGTTCTGGTACCTCCCATACAAAACCCATATTGGACCCATGTGTCTCTCCTTCGATTGAAAATACGATAGCGTCCAAAGGAAACAACCGAGTCTAATGAAGTTTGGTGAAAATACTTCTTTTTATCTTCGTTAGGTTGGTATTAAAAAAGAGCTGTGTATATTAAGTAGTTCTGGTACCTCCCATACAAAACCCATATTGGACCCATGTGTCTCTCCTTCGATTGAAAATACGATAGCGTCCAAAGGAAACAACCGAGTCTAATGAAGTTTGGTGAAAATACTTCTTTTTATCTTCGTTAGGTTGGTATTAAAAAAGAGCTGTGTATATTAAGTAGTTCTGGTACCTCCCATACAAAGCCCATATTGGACCCATGTGTCTCTCCTTCTATTGAAAATACGATAGCGTCCAAAGGAAACAACCTAGGCTAATGAAGTTTAGTGAAATGACTTCTATTTATCTTCGTTAGGTTGGTATTAAAAAAGAGCTGTGTATATTAAGTAGTTCTGGTACCTCCCATACAAAACCCATATTGGACCCATGTGTCTCTCCTTCTATTGAAAATACGATAGAGTCCAAAGAAAACAACCTAGGCGAATGAAGTCTGGTGAAAAGACTTCTTTTTATCTTCGTTAGGTTGGTATAAAAATTGGGCTATGTCGGTTAAGTAGCTTTGGTACCTCTCATACAAAACCCTAATTGGACCCATGTGTCTCTCCTTCTATTGAAAATACGATAGCGTCCAAAGGAAACAACCTAGGCGAATGAAGTTTAGTGAAAAAACTTCTTTTTATCTTCGTTAGGTTGGTACCTCCCATACAAAACCCATATTTTACCCATGTGTCTCTCCTTCTATTGAAAATACGATAGCGTCCAAAGGAAACAACCTAGGCTAATGAAGTTTAGTGAAATGACTTCTATTTATCTTCGTTAGGTTGGCATTAAAAAAGAGCTGTGTATATTAAGTAGTTATGGTACCTCCCATACAAAACCGATATTGGACCCATGTGTCTCTCCTTCTATTGAAAATACGATAGCTTCCAAAGGAAACAACCTAGGCGAATGAAGTTTGGTGAAAAGACTTCTTTTTATCTTCGTTAGGTTGGTACCTCCCATACAAAACGCATATTGGACCCATGTGTATCTCCTTCGATTGAAAATACGATAGCGTCCAAAGGAAACAACCTAGTCTAATGAAGTTTGGTGAAAATACTTCTTTTTATCTTCGTTAGGTTGGTATTAAAAAAGAGCTGTGTATATTAAGTAGTTCTGGTACCTCCCATACAAAACCCATATTGGACCCATGTGTATCTCCTTCTATTGAAAATACGATAGCGTCCAAAGGAAACAACCTAGGCGAATGAAGTTTAGTGAAATGACTTCTTTTTATCTTCGTTAGGTTGTTATAAAAATTGGGCTATGTCGGTTAAGTAGCTTTGGTACCTCTCATACAAAACCCTAATTGGACCCATGTGTCTCTCCTTCTATTGAAAATACGATAGCGTCCAAAGGAAACAACCTAGGCGAATGAAGTTTAGTGAAAAAACTTCTTTTTATCTTCGTTAGGTTGGTACCTCCCATACAAAACCCATATTGGACCCATGTGTCTCTCCTTCTATTGAAAATACGATAGCGTCCAAAGGAAACAACCTAGGCTAATGAAGTTTAGTGAAATGACTTCTATTTATCTTCGTTAGGTTGGTATTAAAAAAGAGCTGTGTATATTAAGTAGTTCTGGTACCTCCCATACAAAACGCATATTGGACCCATGTGTCTCTCCTTCTATTGAAAATACGATAGCGTCTAAAGGAAACAACCTAGGCGAATGAAGTTTAGTGAAATGACTTCTTTTTATCTTCGTTAGGTTGGTACCTCCCATACAAAACGCATATTGGACCCATGTGTCTCTCCTTCTATTGAAAATACGATAGCGTCCAAAGGAAACAACCTAGGCGAATGAAGTTTGGTGAAATGACTTCTTTTTATCTTCGTTAGGTTGGTATTAAAAAAGAACTGTGTATATTAAGTAGTTCTGGTACCTCCCATACAAAACCCATATTGGACCCATGTGTCTCTCCTTCTATTGAAAATACGATAGCGTCCAAAGGAAACAACCTAGTCTAATGAAGTTTGGTGAAATGACTTCTTTTTATCTTCGTTAGGTTTTTGTTAAAAAAAGAGCTGTGTATGTTAAGTAGTTCTAGTATATCCCATACAAAACCCATATTGGACCCATGTGTCTCTCCTTCTATTGAAAATACGATAGCGTCCAAAGGAAACAACCTAGTCTAATGAAGTTTGGTGAAATGACTTCTTTTTATCTTCGTTAGGTTTTTGTTAAAAAAGAGCTGTGTATGTTAAGTAGTTCTAGTACCTCCCATACAAAACCCATATTGGACCCATGTGTCTCTCCTGCTATGGAAAATAAGATAGCGTCCAAAGGAAACAACCTAGGCGAATGAAGTTTAGTGAAATGACTTCTTTTTATCTTCGTTAGGTTGGTATTAAAAAAGAACTGTGTATATTAAGTAGTTCTGGTACCTCCCATACAAAACCCATATTGGACCCATGTGTCTCTCCTTCTATTGAAAATACGATAGCGTCCAAAGGAAACAACCTAGTCTAATGAAGTTTGGTGAAAAGACTTCTTTTTATCTTCGTTAGGTTGGTACCTCCCATACAAAACCCATATTGGACCCATGTGCCTCTCCTTCTATTGAAAATACGATAGCGTCCAAAGGAAACAACCTAGGCGAATGAAGTTTGGTGAAATGACTTCTTTTTATCTTCGTTAGGTTGGTATTAAAAAAGAACTGTGTATATTAAGTAGTTCTGGTACCTCCCATACAAAACCCATATTGGACCCATGTGTCTCTCCTTCTATTGAAAATACGATAGCGTCCAAAGGAAACAACCTAGTTAAATGAAGTTTGGTGAAAAGACTTCTTTTTATCTTCGTTAGGTTGGTACCTCCCATACAAAACCCATATTGGACCCATGTGTCTCTCCTTCTATTGAAAATACGATAGCGTCCAAAGGAAACATCCTAGGCGAATGAAGTTTGGTGAAAAGACTTCTTTTTATCTTCGTTAGGTTGGTATTAAAAAAGAGCTAGGTATATTAAGTAGTTCTGGTACCTCACATACAAAACCCATCTTGGACCCATGTGTCTCTCCTTCTATTGAAAATACGATAGCGTCCAAAGGAAACATCCTAGGCGAATGAAGTTTGGTGAAAAGACTTCTTTTTATCTTCGTTAGGTTGGTACCTCCCATACAAAACCCATATTGGACCCATGTGTCTCTCCTTCTATTGAAAATACGATAGCGTCCAAAGGAAACAACCTAGGCGAATGAAGTTTGGTGAAAAGACTTCTTTTTATCTTCGTTAGGTTGGTACCTCCCATACAAAACGCATATTGGACCCATGTGTCTCTCCTTCTATTGAAAATACGATAGCGCCCAAAGGAAACAACCTAGTTAAATGAAGTTTGGTGAAAAGACTTCTTTTTATCTTCGTTAGGTTGGTACCTCCCATACAAAACCCATATTGGACCCATGTGTCTCTCCTTCTATTGAAAATACGATAGCGTCCAAAGGAAACAACCTAGGCGAATGAAGTTTAGTGAAATGACTTCTTTTTATCTTCGTTAGGTTGGCATTAAAAAAGAGCTGTGTATATTAAGTAGTTCTGGTACCTCCCATACAAAACCGATATTGGACCCATGTGTCTCTCCTTCTATTGAAAATACGATAGCTTCCAAAGGAAACAACCTAGGCGAATGAAGTTTGGTGAAAAGACTTCTTTTTATCTTCGTTAGGTTGGTACCTCCCATACAAAACGCATATTGGACCCATGTGTATCTCCTTCTATTGAAAATACGATAGCGTCCAAAGGAAACAACCTAGGCGAATGAAGTTTAGTGAAATGACTTCTTTTTATCTTCGTTAGGTTGGTATTAAAAAAGAGCTGTGTATATTAAGTAGTTCTGGTACCTCCCATACAAAACCCATATTGGACCCATGTGTCTCTCCTTCGATTGAAAATACGATAGCGTCCAAAGGAAACAACCTAGTCTAATGAAGTTTGGTGAAAATACTTCTTTTTATCTTCGTTAGGTTGGTATTAAAAAAGAGCTGTGTATATTAAGTAGTTCTGGTACCTCCCATACAAAACCCATATTGGACCCATGTGTCTCTCCTTCGATTGAAAATACGATAGCGTCCAAAGGAAACAACCTAGTCTAATGAAGTTTGGTGAAAATACTTCTTTTTATCTTCGTTAGGTTGGTATTAAAAAAGAGCTGTGTATATTAAGTAGTTCTGGTACCTCCCATACAAAACCCATATTGGACCCATGTGTATCTCCTTCTATTGAAAATACGATAGCGTCCAAAGGAAACAACCTAGGCGAATGAAGTTTAGTGAAATGACTTCTTTTTATCTTCGTTAGGTTGGTATAAAAATTGGGCTATGTCGGTTAAGTAGCTTTGGTACCTCTCATACAAAACCCTAATTGGACCCATGTGTCTCTCCTTCTATTGAAAATACGATAGCGTCCAAAGGAAACAACCTAGGCGAATGAAGTTTAGTGAAAAGACTTCTTTTTATCTTCGTTAGGTTGGTACCTCCCATACAAAACCCATATTGGACCCATGTGTCTCTCCTTCTATTGAAAATACGATAGCGTCCAAAGGAAACAACCTAGTCTAATGAAGTTTGGTGAAAAGACTTCTTTTTATCTTCGTTAGGTTGGTATTAAAAAAGAGCTGTGTATATTAAGTAGTTCTGGTACCTCCCATACAAAACCCATATTGGAGCCATGTGTCTCTCCTTCTATTGAAAATACGATAGCGTCCAAAGGAAACAACCTAGTCTAATGAAGTTTGGTGAAATGACTTCTTTTTATCTTCGTTAGGTTTTTGTTAAAAAAAGAGCTGTGTATGTTAAGTAGTTCTAGTACCTCCCATACAAAACCCATATTGGACCTATGTGTCTCTCCTTCTATTGAAAATACGATAGCGTCCAAAGGAAACAACCTAGGCGAATGAAGTTTAGTGAAATGACTTCTTTTTATCTTCGTTAGGTTGGTATTAAAAAAGAACTGTGTATATTAAGTAGTTCTGGTACCTCCCATACAAAACACATATTGGACCCATGTGTCTCTCCTTCTATTGAAAATACGATAGCGTCCAAAGGAAATAACCTAGTCTAATGAAGTTTGGTGAAAAGACTTCTTTTTATCTTCGTTATGTTGGTACCTCCCATACAAAACCCATATTGGACCCATGTGTCTCTCCTTCTATTGAAAATACGATAGCGTCCAAAGGAAACAACCTAGGCGAATGAAGTTTAGTGAAATGACTTCTTTTTATCTTCGTTAGGTTGGTATTAAAAAAGAGCTGTGTATATTAAGTAGTTATGGTACCTCCCATACAAAACCCATATTGGACCCATGTGTCTCTCCTTCTATTGAAAATACGATAGCGTCCAAAGGAAACAACCTAGTCGAATGAAGTTTGGTGAAAAGACTTCTTTTTATCTTCGTTAGGTTGGTACCTCCCATACAAAACCCATATTGGACCCATGTGTCTCTCCTTCTATTGAAAATACGATAGCGTCCAAAGGAAACAACCTAGGCGAATGAAGTTTAGTGAAATGACTTCTTTTTATCTTCGTTAGGTTGGTATAAAAAATGGGCTACGTCGGTTAAGTAGCTTTGGTACCTCTCATACAAAACCCATATTGGACCCATGTGTCTCCCCTTCTATTGAAATTACGATAGCGTCCAAAG
This sequence comes from Cheilosia impressa, assembly GCA_948293265.1. Lineage (NCBI taxonomy): Eukaryota > Metazoa > Arthropoda > Insecta > Diptera > Syrphidae > Cheilosia > Cheilosia impressa. Next base: position 62,346,213 of record OX411880.1, on the reverse strand, counting down.
GAAACAACCTAGGCTAATGAAGTTTGGTGAAAAGACTTATTTTTACCTTCGTTAGGTTGGTGTTAAAAAAGAGCTGTGTATATTAAGTAGTTCTGGTACCACCCATACAAAACCCATATTGGACCCATGTGTCTCTCCTTCTATTGAAAATACGATAGCGTCCAAAGGAAACAACCTAGGCTAATGAAGTTTAGTGAAATGACTTCTTTTTATCTTCGTTAGGTTGGTATTAAAAAAGAGCTGTGTATATTAAGTAGTTCTGGTACCTCCCATACAAAACCCATATTGGACCCATGTGTCTCTCCTTCTATTGAAAATATGATAGCGTCCAAAGGAAACAACCTAGGCGAATGAAGTCTGGTGAAAAGACTTCTTTTTATCTTCGTTAGGTTGGTACCTACAATACAAAACCCATATTGGACCCATGTGTCTCTCCTTCTATTGAAAATACGATAGCGTCCAAAGGAAACAACCTAGGCGAATGAAGTTTAGTGAAATGACTTCTTTTTATCTTCGTTAGGTTGGTATTAAAAAAGAGCTGTGTATATTAAGTAGTTCTGGTACCTCCCATACAAAACCCATATTGGACCCATGTGTCTCTCCTTCTCTTGAAAATACGATAGCGTCCAAAGGAAACAACCTAGTCGAATGAAGTTTGGTGAAAAGACTTCTTTTTATCTTCGTTAGGTTGGTACCTCCCAAACAAAACCCATATTGGACCCATGTGTCCCTCCTTCTATTGAAAATACGATAGCGTCCAAAGGAAACAACCTAGGCGAATGAAGTTTAGTGAAATGACTTCTTTTTATCTTCGTTAGGTTGGTATAAAAAATGGGCTATGTCGGTTAAGTAGCTTTGGTACCTCTCATACAAAACCCATATTGGACCCATGTGTCTCCCCTTCTATTGAAAATACGATAGCGTTAAAAGGAAAAAACCTAAGCTAATGAAGTTTGGTGAAAAGACTTATTTTTATCTTCGTTAGGTTGGTATTAAAAAAGAGCTGTGTATATTAAGTAGTTCTGGTACCTCCCATACAAAACCCATATTGGACCCATGTGTCTCTCCTTCTATTGAAAATACGATAGCTTCCAAAGGAAACAACCTAGGCGAATGAAGTTTAGTGAAATGACTTCTTTTTATCTTCTTTACGTTGTTATAAAAAATGGGCTATGTCGGTTAAGGAGCTTTGGTACCTCTCATACAAAACCCATATTGGACCCATGTGTCTCCCCTTCTATTGAAAATACGATAGCGTCCAAAGGAAACAACCTAGGCGAATGAAGTTTAGTGAAATGACTTCTTTTTATCTTCGTTAGGTTTTTATAAAAAATGGGCTATGTCGGTTAAGTAGCTAGGTACAAAACCCATATTGGACCCATGTGTCTCTCCTTCTATTGAAAATACGATAGCGTCCAAAGGAAACAACCTAGGCGAATGAAGTTTAGTGAAATGACTTCTTTTTATCTTCTTTACGTTGTTATAAAAAATGGGCTATGTCGGTTAAGGAGCTTTGGTACCTCTCATACAAAACCCATATTGGACCCATTTGTCTCCCCTTATATTGAAAATACGATAGCGTCCAAAGGAAACAACCTAGGCTAATGAAGTTTGGTGAAAAAACTTCTTTTTATCTTCGTTAGGTTGGTATTAAAAAAGAGCTGTGTATATTAAGTAGTTCTGGTACCTCCCATACAAAACCCATATTGCATCCATGTGTCTCTCCTTATATTGAAAATACGATAGCGTCCAAAGGAAACAACCTAGGCGAATGAAGTTTAGTGAAATCACTTCTTTTTATCTTCGTTAGGTTGGTATAAAAAATGAGCTATGTCGGTTAAGTAGCTTTGGTACCTCTCATACAAAACCCATATTGGACCCATGTGTCTCCCCTTCTATTGAAAATACGATAGCGTCCAAAGCAAACAACCTAGGCTAATGAAGTTTGGTGAAAAGACTTATTTTTATCTTCGTTAGGTTGGTATTAAAAAAGAGCTGTGTATATTAAGTAGTTCTGGTACCTCCCATACAAAACCCATATTGGACCCTTGTGTCTGTCCTTCTATTTAAAATACGAAAGCGTCCAAAGGAAACAACCTACGCTAATGAAGTTTAGTGAAAAGACTTCTTTTTATCTTCGTTAGGTTGGTATTAAAAAAGAGCTGTGTACATTAAGTAGTTCTGGTACCTCCCATACAAAACCCATATTGGACCTAAGTGTCTCCCCTTCTATTGAAAATACGATAGCGTCCAAAGGAAACAACCTAGGCGAATGAAGTTTAGTGAAATGACTTCTTTTTATCTTCGTTAGGTTGGTATAAAAAATAGGCTATATCGGTTAAGTAGCTCTGGTACAAAACCCATATTGGACCCATGTGTCTCTCCTTCTATTGATAGTACGATAGCGTCCAAAGGAAACAACCTAGGCTAATGTACATTAAGTAGTTCTGGTACCTCCCATACAAAACCCATATTGGACCCATATGTCTCTCCTTCTATTGAAAATACGATAGCGTCCAAAGGAAACAACCTAGGCGAATGAAGTTTAGTGAAATGGCTTCATTTTATCTTCGTTAGGTTGGTATAAAAAATGGGCTATGTCGGTTAAGTAGCTCTGGTACAAAACCCATATTGGACCCATGTGTCTCTAATTCTATTGATAGTACGATAGCGTCCAAAGGAAACAACCTAGGCTAATGAAGTTTGGTGAAAAGACTTATTTTTATCTTCGTTAGGTTGGTGTTAAAAAAGAGCTGTGTATATTAAGTAGTTCTGGTACCACCCATACAAAACCCATAGTGGACCCATGTGTCTCCCCTTCTATTGATAATACGATAGCGTCCAAAGGAAACAACCTAGGCTAATGAAGTTTGGTGAAAAGACTTATTTTTATCTTCGTTAGGTTGGTATTAAAAAAGAGCTGTGTATATTAAGTAGTTCTGGTACCTCCCATACAAAACCCATATTGGACCCATGTGTCTCTCCTTCTATTGAAAATACGATAGCGTCCAAAGGAAACAACCAAGGCGAATGAAGTTTAGTGAAATGACTTCTTTTTATCTTCGTTAGGTTGGTATTAAAAAAGAGCTGTGTATAGTAGTTCTGGTACCTCCCATACAAAAACCCATATTGGACCCTTGTGTCTCTCCTTCTATTGAAAATACGATAGCGTCCAAAGGAAACAACCTACGCTAATGACGTTTGGTGAAAAGACTTCTTTTTGTCTTCGTTAGGTTTTTGTTAAAAAAGAGCTGTGTATGTTAAGTAGTTCTAGTACCTCCCATACAAAACCCATATTGGACCCATGTGTCTCTCCTTCTATTGAAAATACGATAACGTCCAAAGGAAACAACCTAGGCGAATGAAGTTTAGTGAAATGACTTCTTTTTATCTTCGTTACGTTGGTATAAAAAATGGGCTATGTCGGTTAAATAGCTTTGGTACCTCTCATACAAAACCCATATTGGAACCATGTGTCTCCCCTTCTATTTTAAATACGATAGCGTCCAAAGGAAACAACCTAGGCTAATGAAGTTTGGTGAAAATACTTCTTTTTATCTTCGTTAGGTTGGTATTAAAAAAGAGCTGTGTATATTAAGTAGTTCTGGTACCTCCCATACAAAACCCATATTGGACCCATGTGTCTCTCCTTCTATTGAAAATACGATAGCGTCCAAAGGAAACAACCTAGGCGAATGAAGTTTAGTGAAATGACTTCTTTTTATCTTCGTTAGGTTGGTATAAAAAATGGGCTATGTCGGTTAAATAGCTTTGGTACCTCTCATACAAAACCCATATTGAACCCATGTGTCTCCCCCTTCTATTGAAAATACGATAGCGTCCAAAGGAAACAACCTAGGCTAATGAAGTTTGGTGAAAAGACTTATTTTTATCTTCGTTAGGTTGGTATTAAAAAAGAGCTGTGTATATTAAGTAGTTCTGGTACCTCCCATACAAAACCCATATTGGACCCATGTGTCTCCCCTTCTATTGAAAATACGATAGCGTCCAAAGGAAACAGCCTAGGCTAATGAAGTTTGGTGAAAAGACTTCTTTTTATCTTCGTTAGGTTGGAAATAAAAAAGAGCTGTGTATATTCAGTAGTTCTGGTACCTCCCATACAAAACCCATATTGGACCCATGTGTCTCTCCTTCTATTGAAAATAAGATAGCGTCCAAAGGAAACAACCTACTCGAATGAAGTTTAGTGAAATGACTTCTTTTTATCTTCGTTAGGTTGGTATTAAAAAAGAGCTGTGTATATTAAGTAGTTCTGGTACCTCCCATACAAAACCGATATTGGCCATGTGTCTCTCCTTCTATTGAAAATACGATAGCGTCCAAAGGAAACAACCTAGGCGAATGAAGTTTGGTCAAAAGACTTCTTTTTATCTTCGTTAGGTTGGTACCTCCCATACAAAACGCATATTGGACCCATGTGTCTCTCCTTCTATTGAAAATACGATAGCGTCCAAAGGAAACAACCTAGGCGAATGAAGTTTAGTGAAATGACTTCTTTTTATCTTCGTTAGTTTAGTATTTAAAGTATTAAAAATGGAATATGTCGGTCAAGTAGTTCTGGTACCTCTCATACAAAACCAATTTTAAATGACTTGTGTGCAGTGGGTATCAAAGCATCGGCCAGGCCGATGATAACACTTTTACTTGTTTTATATACCAAATGCCCGTGAAAAACAACCTGCACTTATTTTTGGTTGTTGGTGATAAACCTGCAACTCAATATCTCTCTGGTAAATGCTTGGCGATACCATGATGCGACCGGGGGTCCATCATACGACAGGGCACGGGATGCCAGCAGGCCAATGCTAATTTCTTTTTTTGTGAGAGAGATCCGCTAACCCAATAGGTAGTATATGCATATGCACCGCAGTCAGGTCATGTACAGAACTAGCTACGAAAAGGGCTCATCATGCGAAGGGGTTAGATGCGCGGAAATGATTGCGGGAACAGAACTCAAGGCAGCAGAGGCAAGCGTCGTGGGTCAGTTGATTTTTGGTAGCGAGAGTGTTTGGACAGCCACTGGGAAAATCGACACGTTCTCTGTTATCCCGGCGCGGGTTTATTATTAGACGGTATTATAACGAACGATAGAGAAAAATTAACTAAAGTTTGGTACTTTCCGTAAATTAAGTGAAGTGCTTCAGTAAAAACTGGTGGTTTCAAGCCCCAACTGACTAAATTGTCACCCTATAAGTGCGTGCGGAAAAAAAAAAACAAAAAAAAATAACCCCCCTTCCTCTCTCGCGCCATAAAAACGAGCTAATATCTCATCCATATACGCGGGGAAAACTTGATAGCCCGCTCCCACCGCTAACGACTACCACGATCACAACTAGTTTTCGATAGCAGAAGTTGATCCCTTAACCTCCGCCGTATTCCGCCAACCCCACCGAAAAGAAGCCCGTGAAGTTACAAGGTCACCCAAAACTGCCAGAAAAGCCTCGGCGTTGGAGTCACTACGCAGAGGAAGTACCCCGAGTAGTCGCAGTCAACGTCAACTTGATGCGGTTTTGTGTTTTATGTGTGCGTTCCATCTGTCTGTCCCAAGTTAATTTTCATGAAGCAGTTTCTTTTATATAAGAAAAACTAAAAAATTGTGAAGAATACCTAATTAAAATAAAAGAAAATAAGCTAAATCCTAAAAGTAATCCCACCCTCCTAAATAAAATCATAATTTTATCCATTATTGTAAAACAAAAAAAAAGTAAGAGAAAGTACCTCGTTTGGTCAAGTTAATAAAAGGGAAATAGCGATTCTTTCGTTCACAAATAGTAACTGTGTTTGTGTACGTACGCGTTGGTAAGCGGATCCATGGGGTGTATGACCCCTACCACCCCCCCCCTCGTTTGTTTTTCCGAAGTAATTTACCGCAGGTATCACCCATTGGACTCCACATCGACAGGCCTGACGACGCGGAATCACCGGGTAAGTTTTTGTGAAATAATTTTTTTTTTTAAATTTCCTCATCGCATACACATGCAGTTTCACCCGTACATATCTTAACTAAGACCCGAAATTTTGAGGTTTAATCTGAAAACTCGACCAGACCGCGTACTTACCCTTTGTATAACTTATAGTTTTTTTGATATCGATGTTCAAATACCCAAATAATTTGAATTGTACGAATTAAGAACATAATTTTTGTTCCTTCTAATTTTTTCTAAACTTGAATTATCACAGCGGAGGGGATGCATCTAAAGTTTGTAAATTTTTCCTTCCTTCCCGCTTTGGGATGTACCTACATGCATTCAATATATTATTATTAGGAGGATTGGTTTCGTGGTCCAAGCAATGAAAGCGTAGGGCTTTCCTTAGGGCGCCGATATAAATTTCAACGGTATTTGGCGCAAGGCAGGGTGGGTATAGACCCGCTAAGAGGACAATTAGCAGTTCCTCACGTGGTAATGTTAGACCCCCTTACGATATCTCCACTGGATGATGTCTCACCTTATCTGCTTTTCCCGGTTTTCTCGTCAATCAAGTTCTTTACCGACCCATTTACTTTTCTATTTTGATATCTAATGCATGCAATTTTTTTTTTGGTGTAGAGGAGATTTTATTTGGTTCTCGGGTGCAAGAATCCACCCTCCGACGAGCTACAGCTGAGATCAGCAAGGCATGCGCCCGCACCAGAGCTTCCAAGTATTCCTTTCATCCCTTCCCTTCCACCACCTCCAATCCTTTCCCTTCCCACTCAACATTTTATCCCAACAAACCCTATTCACCTACTCTATGAAACTACCACCACTACATAAATGGCGCCCAACGTGGGGCACGCAAGTTTTGCGGGTCAACCTCATAAAACATAAACTTTTACTTTCGATTACTCAATAACTTTTGCTCATACAACAATCTGTATAACGATAATTGAACCAAAACTCCAAGGAACCGCGTTAATTGGACCAAAATTGTGGTTTAAAACGACCAGAGTCATCGGTTCGATTCTTCGGTACACATTTCACTTAGAGTCAATAGTTTTCATTAGCCAGTTATCGTGGAAGTGCGTTGCATTGAGAACTTTTTGCTCGGTGTATCGACTGCGATAACCCAATGATACAACCTATTTACTAATTTTACTTGTCCTTATTAATTATTAATTTTTTTTGTTAACTCCTTCTAACATTACCACTGATTTGTATGGACCACACTTTAGCCATCCGTCGAAATGAGACCATTATTCATGAAAACAGAACATCAACGTCGTACCTCGATTTAAAGACTTTATAATTATAACCGAATATATAACCAAAGATAAAACCTACACAAGCCGCATCTATTTTGCGTTAATACAATATATATTATAAACCTACATATTTCTCAATCATTGTGCACATGGCAGTTATACACAGCCCGGAGCATTTAGCTCCGCTTTCTGAAAAGCATCCGCCGACCACATGTTCCATATGCCAAGACCTATTGTCCTTACAGTCTGAAAAGTCGAGAACCTCATGCGGGCACATATTTCACCAAAATTGCCTAAGAAGCTGGCTCAAGGATTCAGAATCCTGTCCGATTTGTCGGCAAAATATCCTAGCCGTAGAAGAGACCAGTCTCGATCCACTACCGCGAACCGGTGAACGAAGCAAAGGTGCTGTCCCAAAAGGTCATCGCCCCAACACCCGTTCGATGGCCTCACAGCAGAATGCAGGTGATTGGAGCCTGCGAGATTCAAGCATAATAGGCAGTAGGGTCTCCTCCGCTCAGAAAGGCGATTCAAATCGTTCAGATGTGGGTATACCTGCGGGAGTCAGTAATCTGATGCCACCAAAGTCACGGGCGAATTTATCTGTTCAGTTGAACAATGCTTCTCAACCATCCGACAATAGCATTCGCCAGGTTGTCCGCGAAGAAATGGAGGAAGACCGACGTAAGAGCGTGACCGATATCAGTCGAACTATCGAAACTATGTTTCAACAATTTTTCAACCTTCATTCCCAACCGGTGAATACGGCCCCTCCAAATAGCCCCATGACTGATCATTCGAACTGGACCCATGGGAACTTAGGACCTGCAGTTCATGTTACCCAACAGAATCCGAGTAGGCCTGTCAATAATACAGTACCCCAAAGTTTAGCTATAAATCCCGTTAAATTTCCAGCATCATATCCAACTGGAATGTACGCTTTGATGGTACTAGTGGTGGAATAAGAGTGGAAGAATTTATCTATAGGGTACAGGATCTGACCCATCATACCTTAAATGGAGACTTTTCGTCGCTTTGCAGGAATTTGCATAATATCTTCACGGGCAAGGCGAAGGAATGATACTGGCGATACCACCGACGAGAACAGTCCATTGAGTGGGTTGCTCTACGCGAAGCATTGCGTTTCCAGTACTCTGACCCTCGAACCGATTTTGATGTCATTGAAATGATCAGGAGTCGGAAGCAGCGTGGAGGAGAGTCGTATGACGATTACCTTGACGCAGTTACTTCCATATCTGATAGGTTGGCGGAACCCTTAACTGATAGACAATTCTTGGAAATTGTTATGCGTAACTTGAAACCGGATCTTAGACATGAACTCCTTCACTTAAGTATCTCTTCCATCTCCGAGTTACGTCGAGCATGTCATCGTCATGAAAATTTTATACACGAGATGAATAGAGGATCCTTCAATCGTAACACTAACCCACGCAAAATTCGTATCCGAAGTGGCCTCAGCCCCTCCATTCGAAGAAGACATATCGGCTATAAACGTAACAAAGAAGATTCTCGTTTATTGGAACTGTGAGGCAGTAGGCCACTCTTATATCGATTGCCTCGAACACAAAAGAGTATTCTGTTATGGGTGTGGGGCCCCAAACACATACAAGCCTCAATGTCCCAAGTGCTCCACATAGGGAAACTCCAAAGTGGATGCGGCCACCAACACCCGGTCACATCCTCAACCCCGAAACTAATTGACAAAAAAATACAAACCGAAAACCAGCCTGGTCAATCACCCACTAATAACTACCAAATGAAAAAACCTGTAGGTATCGACCCTTCAAAACCATTTCATCAAAGGCTGTGGGAATATAATAAAATAAAATCAAGAATATTTTCAGTTGGTAGTATCTTATCAGGTTCTGATTCTCGCAGTCGTAAACCAAAAAGATCGACAATTCGTCTGCGGAATTATTGGAAAAATGTTCGGAAGTCGAGAAAATTTTTGCTCAACGCTGCCTTAGTGGAAACACTACAGATATTCGACCTTACGCCGACGTGCAGGTATTAGGGTGAACAGTAAGTGGTCTGCTCGATTCCGGAGCGTCCATGTTTTGGTTCCAAGGCTGCCGAAGAAATTCTAATGTCAGGAGTAAAGCTGCAGAAGTATTACGCGTACGTAAAAACGGCCGAGGGTAGGCTACAAACGGTGCGAGGTAGCATTAGGGTGGATGTAACCTTTCGAAACGTAACCAAACCTTAAGATATTTATGTCATTCCTTCACTTAACCAGAACTTATACCTCGGTGTCGATTTCTGGAAAAGTTTCAATCTCGCACCGGGGATTATTGGTGAGCTTGACATCCCAATTCCCGATGGACCCGCGCATGAACTGACGCCGTACCAGCAAGAGCAGCTGAGTGGTCTCATCGCCCTGCTACCGTCTTTCGAGAAAGTGGGTCTTGGGAGGACCAATTTGCTCGAGCACAACATTGATGTTGGAACTGCAAGACCAATTATACAGCGACACTACCCCGTGTCACCTGCAGTTGAGTCGCTAATGTTCGCTGAGATAGATAGAATGCTCGCTTTAGGTGTTATTGAAGAGTCTAATAGTTCCTGGAGCTCTCCGGTGGTCCTCATCCGAAAGCCGGGAAAGGTTAGATTCTGTATTGACTTCCGCAGAGTTAACGAATTGACCGTAAAAGATGCTTATCCACTTCCGCACATCGACGGCATTTTAAGTCGGTTGCTACGCGCAGAGTTTATTTCGAGCATAGATTTAAAGGATGGGTTTTGGCAAATCCCGCTCGAAATAAATTCTCGCGATAAGACTGCGTTCACAGTTCCGAACTGTCCACTGTATCAGTATACAGTGATGCCGTTCGGACTGTGCAATGCTCCGCAGACGATGTTCAGGTTGATGGATAAGGTCATCCCATGCCATCTACGCACCATGGTTTTCGTTTATCTCGACGACTTATTGGTGATCTCGAAAGACTTCGCGTCTCACATGAGTGCGTTGCAGGATGTGGCGTTGAACATTAAAAGGGCAGGCCTGATTATCAACATACAGAAGAGCAAATTTTGTCTCAAAGCTGTAAAGTATCTGGGTTACATTGTTGGATACGGCTCCGTGCAAACGGCAGGCTGGTACCGCAAGTTCATTGGAAATTTCGATTCGCTTACAACCCCACTAACTAACTTACTTAAAAAGAGCAAGACCTTCGACTGGACCCCAGAAGCACAAACAGCGTTCGACGACCTAAAAGCTAAGCTTACCTCTGCTCCGGTGCTTACAACTCCCGATTTTGATCGCCCCTTCATTATCCAATGTGACGCGAGGCAATACGGTGTCGGAAGCGTCTTAGCACAGCTGGATAAAGAGGGTGTCGAGCAACCCATCGCCTACAAGAGTCAGAAACTCAAGAAGGCACAAAGAAATTATTCTGTTACCGAGCAGGAGTGTTTGGCAGCTGTTTTATCAATAAAGAGGTTTCGTGCTATGTCGAAGGTCATGCGTTTACCGTTATCACAGACCACGCCAGCCTTCAGTGGCTGATGCGGCAAAAAGATTTATCTGGTAGGTTAGCTAGGTGGGCGTTAAAGCTTCAGGGATTTGATTTCACAATCCAACATCGTAGAGGCCTAAACAATGTGGTACCAGATTGCCTATCTAGAAGAGAGGCTGCGTATTCGAGCGCTCTCGAAGAGGTTGCTCCTCTGATTGACCTCAATTCTCCGCATTTTTCATCTGATGCCTATAACTCTCTCAAGAACCATGTCAGTGTTAATCAAGATCGGCTGCCGGACTTGAAGTGTGTGGACAATTTCGTGTACAAACGTACGGCTCACTCAATCGGATCTCCAGAACAAGACTCCGAAACATGGAAACTATGGGTACCTTCTGACTTAGTTCCGGACATCCTGTACCAATCCCATAACCCACCAACATCGTCCCACTGCGGAATAGGCAAGACCTTGGAGAAGCTTCGTCGCTATCTCTTTTGGCCAACTTTAGTAAAGGATGTGAGAAGCTATGTGTTGTCGTGTGAGACGTCTAAGGAAACCAAAAGTCCCAATGTCGTTTTAAGGCCCCCTATGGGTCAGCCAGTCAGAACATCACGGCCCTTTCAAAAGCTCTTTATAGATTTGCTGGGACCCTATCCGCGATCAAAGTCGGGAAATGTGGGGATATTCATCGTCTTAGATCACCTGTCTAAATATATCTTCGTCAAAGCATTAAAAAAATTTACCACAAAGCCTATAATCGACTTTCTAGAGAGGGACATTTTTCACGCGTTTGGTGTTCCGGAGACCATTATAAGTGACAATGGGTCCCAGTTTCAGTCAGGAGAGTTTGAAAGTTTTCTGACTAAATATGGTGTTGGGCATATGTGCACGGCTATTCATTCCCCAGAGTCGAACTCCTCTGAACGAGTCAATCGCTCCATCATTGCTGCTATTCGCGCCTTCATTAAAAAGGAACAAAATGAATGGGACGCTCACCTAAGCAGTATAGCCAGTTCGCTTAGAGCCACGCTTCATACATCCATAGGGTGCAGCCCCTATTTTGTTCTTTTCGGGCAAAACATGATACAGCATGGATCAGACTATAGTCTGCTAAAGCAGCTCGATATGCTAAATGGTGAGGATGTTCCGTTAAATAGAAGCGATCTACTGGCGGGAGTGCGTGATGTATTTAGTTCAGCGTAACATTCAAACAACTTTCCTTAAAAATGCCACAGCATACAACACAAGGTCAAGGCCAGTGGAGTTTAAAGTGGGAGACGAGATTTATAGGCGAAATTTTGCTTAAAGTAGCTTTCAAAAAACGTTCAACGCTAAGCTGGCACCGGCATTCCTCAAAGCTCGAATCAAAGAGAAGCAAGGATCGGCTTATTATGTCTTAGAAGACCTATCAGGAAAAGTTTTGGGGACATACCATGCAAAAGGTATTCGCCGTTGATTGTTTCCTTTTTTTCAGCTCAAGGAGTCCACTTTTCCTCTGGAGAATAGCTTCTCCTTAATCTGTGTTGTAGCGGTCAGTTCTAGGCGAACATCTTTTATCAATTAATTTTGTAAGTACAGCTGACAAGTGCCATACGTGTTCGTCATCATGGTTAACCTAATGCACTCATATCATATGCTACCCGTAGTTTAGAATCCGCATTCCCCTTTTCTCCTTTTTTTATGTACCAAATGCCCGTGAAAAACAACCTGCACTTATTTTTGGTTGTTGGTGATAAACCTGCAACTCAATATCTCTCTGGTAAATGCTTGGCGATACCATGATGCGACCGGGGGTCTGTAATAACCGAAATTTACCGTGCTTTCCCTTTCAAGCAGGGAGAAGAGTAAAATCGGGAGAACCGTTTAATAAAAAAAGTATCTTCAGTTTTTAGTTTGATATTTATTTATTCTAGGGCCCGCTGTCTTATGCGTGGCTGCGACCTTTCGAGTGTTAAACAATTCTGACTCTTCCTACCAATCCTTCCCTATTTATATGTAATTTTTAAAGAAGAAAATCCCCTTTCCACCATACATATGCCTTGCGCAATTCCTATAGTCCCAAACGCATTATCATTTATCAGCTACTTTGCTAATTGAGTCCAACATATTGGGCAATCATATGGATATATGCATAAGTGCGTTATCAGCATAGTACCCATTTCCATGCACCCAGTGTGTTGGTCTCTTCATCAAAATGCATCATCAGCATAGTTCCCATACAATTGACTCAGTGTTGTTTATGTTTTGGTTCGCCGCTTGTGTTTACGTTTGGTTTCCCTTAAGCGCATACGAGTGTGTCACTGCTATGCAATGAGCGTCGAACTCTTAGATGCATACCGAAAAAGAGACATTTATGAGGTCATCACTTTGGTATTTTATGGGTGGGACCAAACGAATGCAAACATATAGATTATTTAGTTACATTATTGCATTCTTATATTTATATGGTTTTATATTGTATATAGGCATGTATAACTTAGGTATATCATTTTTGCTTAGTGTACAATAATTACATTAATATTCAAAACCTTTATTTTTACTTAGCGGATAAGGGTACATGTTGATTGTAAATAAGTATATATATTTTTTTGTTTTTTTTTTTTTATAAGGTCTTTGCAAAATTTTAATAAAATAATAAATTTTCTACACTCCTAACCGTCTGTTGAAATATTTAGTCTAATTTCGGGGGTTTCAGTCTGTTTGGTTTTTGTCATACTTATGTGGTCTTTGTTGTTGTCAAGGGGTTTGCTTTTATTGATTATATAGATTTGATAGCGCTTGTAAAAAAATAGAACCAACAATAATGCTACTATTGCATATATCAGTGTGTAATGGTGCAGATTATGATTATCTAGTGTCAGCACAGGTTCTGATTCTTCGTTTTTCAAAGTACTTATGCTTTGTGAGATTAGTTTTAAGTCGTTTTGGCTTGAGAATTTTATGACCGTTATGTTGGATGTATAGTTGACCAAGTTATTAGAAATGATATGTGAGATATTTAAAGGGGGGACGTAAGAATTGGTGAGAGTTGAGGAAATTTCGCTAATTGCCTGTATTGTGAGCTCTTTTGATTTAAGATAGCAATTTTTCGGTATTTCAATTGTCAGGGTGTTCATCAAGGTGTGTGTGGTTGAGTTTTCTCCACATATTATGTCGACTGTGCATTTGTCAAGAGACGAAAATAACCATTTGTTGGGTTGGGAGAGTTGGATCCATATTGTCGTGGGTTTTGAATGTCTTACCTCGCATGTGTTTGGGAGGACAGTATTTTCTTTCAGTAACTGGACCTCGCACTGTAGGTTATTAGTATCAGTGTTGAATAAGGGGTGTGTTAGAGGACAAAGAAATTTTCCGTTCCAAGATTTGCAGTTTGCCAAGTCATCCTTGTTCAAATTTGAAAAAAGATCTTTTCTATAGTTGATAATCAAGTATTGGGTTGAAGGTTGTATGAATAAAAATTGACTAACATATCGGGTTGGAAGAGGTATAACTTTGTAAATGCGGAAGTTATCTATTAATGGGAGAGGTATCTTGATTTCATAGATGATCTTTCCTGTCAGGATAGCTACGTTGGTAGTACAAGTATGATATAGATTAGAAAATTTTTCGTCGTTAACTACGGACGGTAGTCTCATACCGTTTGGGATTTCTTGTTTTATTTGTATGAGAGCGGACTTAATTTGATCTTGGGATATTATAGCTGGATGGGGTTTACCATTTTTGACGTCACTCACCAAGTCTAATATTTCATTAAGGGTGTTTTGATATCGTATGATGATTAGGGTGACCAGGGAGGTTAAAGATTCTATTTCGAGAAATACCTTTTGATCTTGAGTTGTATTAACCAAGTTATCTATTATTTGTTTCGTACTGTCTATTTTCGCATTGATTGCTATCATCTGGTTTTCTATAGCTTGCTCGGATTTGCTGAATACGTTTTTTGTTGTTTCGAGGAGTACTGTTTGTTTCTGTATGAGGGATAATAAGTGTTTGTCGTTAATTTGGGAAAGTTCAATTTGTTTGTCGTAAAACCTAGCGTCGCTTTCGTCTAGTGTTCCGAATAGAGATTTGCTTATTGTCCCTACAATATTGAGTAGAGCTCTTTTATTCCTGTGCTTCGGATTTAGTAATTGGTAATGGTCTGTATGTCTGTCATAAGGTGGTTCATCTCGGCAACTGCTCCGTCGCATATTATTCCAAAATCTGCGTGGCCTTTAAGTTGTTGGCATAAAGTGTTGATCTCTACTACGTACCCAGCGGCATGTCCCAAGGCTTTTGTAAGTTGTTCCAGGTCGTAGTATACTATGAGTTTCCATTCATGGTAATATATTTCGGCGAGTCCTATCTCCTCGAAATATACGCCTGGATTGGGGTTTATAGGCTCGATCTTTAGGCTACCTTGGATGGTTGACGTGAGTAGGGTAAATGTCAATATACGGAGCATCATCTGAAAAGTGGTTGTGCATGGTTGTGATTACCGGTTGACCAAAATTTTCAAGTGCGTGTGTGTTTGTGTTTGGTGTAAGTTTGAAAAGAAAATTCTCGAAGTATTATAAAAGATATATATATTTTTCATAACTAGTTGTTAAGTGGTTCCCATACAACGGTGTCGGTGGACTCGTATCCATCATTCGACTCCTCGTCGTACGTAATCTGTGGAGGCGGAGTTCGTACTGTGGGGTTCCAGCGCCGTGGTAAGGGACCCTTTAATATATAGGTGGGGCAGAAGTCTAGCTCAAAGTCTTCTTCCCGTATCCCAAAGCTTATGATATCTCCGAAACGGAGTTCCTTGATGGTATCAGGGACCAGCCGTTTCCCGTTGATGTAGGTTCTGCGGGAGTAGTTGTACTCCCCGATGTATATTCTGCTGTCATCGCGGTGTACAAATATTGCACATTGCCCGGTTGAAACAAGTGGGGTGTCCAGATCTATATCGTTCGGGTAGCCGTTGCCTATTCGAGTGGTGCCGTGGCGCAAGCTGATCTCTGATCGTGTTACTGTGTTTACCATTTTCCATTTTGAATCGGGCGTGTAATAAATTGTCGCCATCCTGTAAACGTTTTTATTTTTATGAGTGATTTGTTAAGTTTGCAGATGTTGTATGTTGTTATTGTGTAATAGTTTAGCTTTTCTTCCGATCTGTACTACTGTGTTTTCGTCAGAGAGGATTTTTGTTACTTCGTATGGTCCTTCCCATATGCTCGAGAGTTTGTTCTGTCTCGTTTGGTTCCTTATGAGGACTTTGTCACCCACGTTAAATCTCTTGATTTTGCTGTTCCTGTCGTATTGTAGCTTCGTTTTTTGTTTTTTGTCGTACAGTCGTTCTCTGGCAATTTTGTAGCCATGCTGTAATCGAGCTCGGAGTTCGTTAGCGTAGTTGTCGTAGTTATATGAAATCTGTGGGTCTTTGTTCAGCGAGCTGGGTATTTTTGGTGGATAACCGTATAATAGTTCGTGTGGACTGTAGTTCGTACTGGTGTGTGGAGTCGTGTTGTAAACAAACATCGAGTATGGAAGCCATGTGTCCCAAGTGAGAGGGTCTTGATTAACGTAATGTCTTAAGTATTCTGCTAATGTTTTGTGACTACGTTCAAGTGCACCGTTCGTCTGAGGATGATACGGGGTAGTTTGTAACTTTTTCGATTTGAGTACCTTACATATCTCCTTAAAGAGTGTGCTGAGGAAATTTGTTCCTTGGTCTGTTAATATTGAGTCGGGAATTCCGAATCGACAGACTATTCGTTCTATTAGCATTCGGGCTATTGTATTGGCTTCGGCATTGGGTATTGCGATTGCTTCGCTAAATTTCGTAAGGTCATCTTGGAAAGTCAGTATGTATTTGTTGTTTTCGTGACTAACAGGTAGGGGACCTACAATGTCCAATGCTACTCGTTCGAATGGAGTTTTGCTTGTGGTTGTTATCTTTAAGGGTATCTTCGGATTTTTGGATGATTTGTTCTTTTGGCACGTTTCACACTTGCGGATGTATTCCGTCGTGTCTTTAGTTATGGTTGGCCAGTAATAACTTCGTTTTATTCGTTTAATGGTGCGAGTTGCTCCTTGATGTCCCCCAAAAGGAGACTCGTGGTTTTCGTGCAGTACTCGTGTTATGTCTTCTGCATTGTCAAGTATTATTCGTTTGTCTATGTAAACGTAGATGGTTATGTGTTCTTTGTTGAATATTTCCCTAATCATTATTTTTATGTCTTCTTGGTTGTTATCGTAATTTGGAAGGGAAAACGCCAATGGATTCAGATTCTTTTCTTTGCTTTCTCTAAGTATGTCTAGTAAACAATTGGATATGGTTTGTCGATCAGAGGTACTTCTCAAAGGAATCGGTAAGGTAAATATACTATAACAGCAATTGGATTTTGCTTGAGAAATTGTTAAATTTTGTCCTATGTCAGGTTTTTTAAAGTGTTGAAATTGTTTTTCTAAAATTTCTTCGTCATTGGTCTTTATGAGAGGGAGAAGTATAATCTTAAATGCAACCTTGTTGTTTATAAATATTGAGTCTGTTTTTTCGAAAAGCTGCAAGCTTGAAGTAGGAGGGGGGTCTGTCGGGGTTGGCCGTATTTCGTTAGCATTGTTTTCTTCGTTAAGCGTCTGTTGTTGACGTCTCGTGGTGATTAGTATTTTATTGTTTTCTTCATTTTGTAATCGCACGCGACTGATAGCGTCTGCGACAACGTTGCTTTTGCCTGATTTGTGTACAATCTTGAATTCATATTCCTCCATGAGGATACGCCAACGTAGGAGTCTTGAGGTAGGATTCTTTTGTCCTATTAACCATAAAAGATTATTATGATCAGTACAAATCGTAAATTTTCGTCCGAAAATGTATGGTCGGAATTGTTGTAGGGCGTACGTAATGGCTAGTAACTCCTTTTCGGAAGTTGTGTACCTTGTTTCGGCGTCGTTAAGAGTTCGGCTAGAGAAAGAAATCGGCTTGTCTTCTCCTATAGAACCTTGGGAGAGTACCGCTCCTAATGCTATGTCGCTTGCGTCGGTTGTGACGATAAACTCTTTGCTGAAATCAGGATAAGCGAGAATTGGTGGTTTTATAATTTTTTCTTTTAACTTCCTGAATGACTCGTCACAAAAAGCATCCCATTTGAAATCAACGTTTTTCCTTAGTAGTTTTGTTAAGGGCTTGGCCAGATCTGCGAAATTAGGTATAAATTTCCTGTAGTATCCTACGAAACCGAGGAATGATTTAATGTCTCTTGGTTTCTTGGGTACCGGGAAAGTTTTTACTGCCTTGATTTTCTCAGGGTCTGGTCTAATGCCTTCTTCGGAAATAACGTGTCCCAGGTAAGTGAGTTCTTTTCGTATAAAATGACACTTGTCCGGCTGTAACTTTAGATGGTGTTCTCGAAGACGTTTGAGAACCTTGATAAGCCGTGTGTTGTGATCGTGTAGATCGTAGCCATAGATGACTATGTCATCTACATACACAAAACATTCGATGCCTTGTAGTCCCATTAGCACATTATTCATTAACCTTTGAAATGTTGCTGGTGCGTTCTTTAGTCCAAATGGCATGCGATTGTACTCATAATGTCCAAACGGAGTACTGAATGCCGTTTTGCCTTTGTCGTTTTCATCCATCAGAATCTGGTGGAAACCTTTTGCCAGGTCGAGTGTACTAAAGTACTTTGACTTTCCAAGCTGGTCGAGAATGTCGGTTATGTTGGGTAGTGGATAAGCGTCTCCAAGTGTTAGTTCATTCAGTTTCCTGAAATCGACTACTACCCTCCAACGTTTTGATCCATCTTTGGCTGATTTTTTGGGGACTAACAGCAGGGGTGAATTCCATGGACTATAGCTTGGCTGTACTATGCCGTCTTCCAGCATTTCGTTAATTTGTTTGTGTATTTCCTCCCTTTGGCTTTCAGGGAGTCGATAGGGTTTTGTATATAAGGGTGGCTTACCTTCTTCAGTTATCACTTTGTGTACTATAGAATTTGTATGTGTCAAGTGATCGCCTTCTACATAAAAAAGTTCATTATATTCACGACAGATTTTAAGGATAGACTCTTTTTCTTCGAGGTTGCAGTGTTCTAATTCGATTAATGCTTGTAATTTATCTAATCGTTTTCTTACGGGATTTTTAAAAGGTTCTTCTTTGGCTATATTGAAATTATTAAATTCTTCCCAGTCTAAATTTATTGAGTGTATATTAATTTTTTGATCCCTTTCTAATGTGTTCATTAGAAGTATTTTGATTTTTTCTTCGTTAGGTTTGACTAACGTTTCGCCTAGGTAAACCCCTGGAATGATTTGTTGTTTTTTTATTACTATATCTGAAGGGGTTACTTGTTTAAAAGGAATTTCGATTATCTGTTGGCTTCTTTGCTTTATTGTTATTAATTTCTCGTTCTCGGTCTTATGCTCTGCTAAGGGCTTTGTCATCTTAGTCTTTTTGTCTGCCTCAGTCTGATTTTCTGCTAAGTTCTTGTTTGACTTAGTCTTACATTTGGCTGGGCTTTCAATTTTAATTTCCTCTGACGATACCAGAATTATCTCGTCTAGATTTTCCTTCAAATGTTGAAGCTTACTGAAAGATTTACTCCTGTTTTGCTCGGGGTACCTTTGTGGAACTACTGATCCGTTTTGAGATGCGGAGTCAGATCTTGGTTCCCAGTTTGCTCGCTTTTCTACCCCAGTGTTGGTATGGCATACCTTCTTGGTAGTAGAAGAAGAGAAATCAATCTGTTTGTACCCGTTGATTGCAGGTTGGAGCTCACCGATAAATAAGTTAGTGCTAGGCTGCTTTAGGGCATACCGTTTTACACTATTACCATTTTCAGCAGTACCCGTAGGTAATACCCCGGAAGGTATAGCTTCTTGAAGTTTTTCCTTAAGGACAATTTTGTTGGTATCAGAGGTTTGTTTGATAAATTTCTTATTTATATTTTGGGGAGGTGGATATTTGTTAAATAGTTGTCCTACCCCGGATATGATAGCCGTAGAGTTTTTAGTGAAGGGATTTATTTTTATGTAGTTTTCCTGATAGTTAATTTGGCATTCGTAGAGTTTTAGGAAGTCGTTCCCAATAATGCCATCAAAATTTTGTTGGGCCTGATGGTCCAATATATGGAATGGATGTGGTATCGTGATAGAATCTCCTTCCATTTGGAAAAACAAGGTTTCGGTAGTCATTTGGGAGCTTATCATCTTTTCGCCACTCACAGTGGATATGATCATATCCTTATTTTGTAACTGTGAATTTGTGGGGCTTCGTATGATGCTTATTTTAGCTCCTGTATCTATGACTAGATCCTTGTACTTTCCATCTTTAAAAGGGACTCGTATCATTGACAAATTATTGTTGGGAACGAGGGGGGTGTTTATTGAAAATTGTATTAGTGGTGTACATCGGCTTGGATTGTTTGTCGGGAGGAGTTGCCGTCTACTTCCTCTCGACGACGATCGTTTCCCAAATGGTTATTTTGTTCATTTGGATTTTGTTGCACATGGTGCAAATTAATCTGTCGACCTCTGTTGTCGGGTCTATTATGGCTATAATCTCTGGAAGGGGGTTGGTGATTATTTTGGCATTGATAATTTTGGGGTTGGTTCAGATGAGATATCTTGAGTCGACACTCATTTTCCGTATGGTAAAGTTTGTTGCAGTAACTGCACCTGATTGTTTGCAGATTACATTGCGCTTCACGTTTTACTGGATGAGGAAAGTTGGGCAAATTCGTGTTTCGATAGCACGTTGCCGAAGTATGGCCTACTTTATTGCAGGTCCGGCATGTGGGTCGAGGTGTGTTGTGCCTCGCCGAAGATGAGGGGAGAGTGTGGTCGTGTTCAACGCGGAGTGATTGTTCTATGGCATAGGATATAGCCTTTTTGAGGTCGCCTGCATTGTGTGCCTTCACTAGCAACCTTAGGCTGGTGTTCCTAATACCATCTTCAAATGTCTGTAGCGCGAATTTGTGATTTTCTAGTATTAGAAAATCTTGAATGGTCCTCTCATTGGAGCTATCATATGTAGCCGAATCGAGAGCCAGTAGTAAATTAGAAAGCCTGTCACCATATTCTTTAATCGTTTCCCTTACATTTTGTTTAGCTTGTAGGGGAACTGTCTTCCGTTCAAATTAAAATGCTTTCTGCTCTTCTTAATACGTCTTTATTTGGTGAGATGCGAGTAAAGACTGACTTCTAGCCTAGATAACAATAGTGTATTCCTTAATACTAAAAGCAACGAGAAATAAGCAATAAGTAATGAGTGGGAGTTTAAAAGGCGGTTGAGTTAGATTAGAATGGGTAATGAGTGGTTGAAAGTAGAATGAAGGAGAATAAAATAAAGGAGAGTTAACTAAAGGAGATTGGAATAAAGGAGACTTAAATGAAGGAGAGTGAAATGAGTGAATTGGACATTCTTGAGTTTATGGCTCCACACCTCCCCTCTTAAAATGAGTGCTATTATCATAATAATTGCACTTTACAAATGCTTAGTAGTTCATGTCCATTTCACTCATTTTCCCTTTTAATTTGGCTTAATCTAATTAATTTATATTTTTGATGTGAATATTTTTTTTTTTTTTGTATACAAATAAATATAATTCATTTTGTTTGTGATATTATATATCCACTTAATTCACTTAACAAAGGTTAATTTCATTCACTTATACATTTTCTTTCTAGACGGTAATAAAATACTTTGTCAACGGTTTTTACTTTATCTTTATGAACTACAAAGTGTTTTCCTTTATCATCAACAAGTTTTACGTTTGGATTTTCAATATTTACAACAGTGTATGGACCCTTATAGATGGAATCCAATTTATGTCTGGGTTCATTAAGGAGTAACACTAGATCCCCGGGATGTATTTCTTGTGGCTTAATAGTTTGATCATATTTTTGTTTTCTGGCAATTTTATATTTTTCTTGAAATTGGTGCGCTCTTTGAGCCGCTACCTGTAAGCGATATTTTACTTCTTTTGGATATGAGTCCATATTGTAGCACGGTTCAATCCGTTTTGACCTTAAACAATCAAATTCTTCAGGTTTCTTTCCATAGATTAGTTCATAAGGACAGTAATTATCTATACTGACTGATGGTGTTGTATTAAAACAATAAGAAAAGTAAGCAAGCCATTGATCCCAATCACCTTTGTTTATATTTATGTACGAACGCAAATATTCGTTTAGAGTTCTATGTGATCTTTCGACCGTTCCTAGAGTTCTATGATGATAGCTAGTTGATGTGCTATGTTCAATTTTTAATAATTTACCTAATTCTGCAAAAGTTTGGTTTACATATTCGGTACCCCTATCAGTTATAATTTGATTCATAGGACCATAAACTAAAATAAAATTATCAAAAATTGCCCTAGCTACGGTTGTTGCCTTTTTATCTGGCATGGGAATAATAACTAGGTATTTCGTCAGATTGCAAATTATAGTGACGGCGTATTCATTATTGTTCGCTGTTTTCGGTAATGGCCCTATAGTATCAATTGAAACTATGTCAAATGCTTTTTGGGGAGTATATGTGTGTACTAATGGTTCTCTGTAGCATATGTCAGATTTATTTTTCTGACACTCGACGCATGATTTGACGTATCTTGCAATATCTCTTGACATTTTGTGCCAAATATATTTTGATTTTAATTTCAAATATAATCGCCTTTGACCGCAGTGGCCCCCTTGTAGAGGGTCCTTATGGTACTTTTCCATTAACTGTTCCTTGTCCTGTTCATCCGAAATCTTAATGAGCTTAGGGGTGAGAGCAATGGTCAAATATGTAAGGTGGCTACTTGCAATACTCTTAAATTCCTCAATAGAATATAAACTAAATATTTTATCATTTAGCGAAAGCTGTAATTCTGAAATGTTAATATTTCTGGCCTCTATATCAAGTTTTGACAATACCTGTCCTAACTTAAGCTTATCATTAGCAACGTATTCGTTTAGATCGTATTTGATGAGTGTATGCTTTCCTTTATGTACTGTTAATTTGATTGCGTAAACGCCTAAATAAAATTTTAGTATCGGATTCATTTTAGCTTCTTCAATAAGAAGGGTCTCATAAACGATTGGTTTTTTTGTTGGGTTAACTTGTTTTTCGGTATTTTTGTCGATTTCCCTACTAGCTAACCTTTTGTTCTCGGACCTTGTTATTACTCTTAGTATTCGTAAATGGTTATTCCTAATATCATCAAATTCTATTCGTGACAAGGCATCAGCGCTTACGTTACTTTTCCCTTTTATATACTCAATTGTAAAATCGTATTCCTCTAGATCTAATCGCATTCGAGTTAACTTAGAGGAAGGGTTTGTCATTGAGAAGAGATAAGTTAGGGGCCGATGATCACTTTGTACAACAAATTTTACTCCATAAATATATGGACGGAAATAATTTAAAGCCCAATGTATGGCCGTTAGTTCTTGTTCTATTACTGATTTGTTACTTTCTCCCTTTGTAAAAGTTCTAGAAGCGTAAGATATGGGATGTAACTTACCATCCCACTCTTGACTCAATACAGCACCGCACGCAACCTTGCTGGCATCTGTAGTTATGATAAAGGTCTGAGAAAAGTCCGGATATCTTAAAATCGGGGGATTTATAAGGGCGTTCTTCAAGTATTGAAATGCTTTTTCACAAGGTTCCGTCCAGGAAAATAAGGCATTTTTCTTAGTAAGTCTTGTCAAATGATATGAGTGGTAAGCAAAGTTACTTATGAAGCGTCTGTAGTAGTTGCAGAACGCAACAAACCTTTTAACAGAATCAGCGTCTACCGGCTTGGGGTAGTTTTTGATAACCTCATACTTTGTATCGTCTGGCAAGATTCCTTTGTTTGTACATTTATGACCTAGATATGTGATTTCATGCTTAAAAAATATACATTTGTCGGGATTAAGTTTTAGACTGTGGCTTCTGCATGTGTTAAAAATATTACGTAGATTGTTTAGCATTTGTTTTTCTGATGATCCTACAACGATTAAATCATCCATGTATATAAATGATTTTTCTGGGGATAGCCCAGAAAAGGCTAATGACATCATTCTTTGGAATGAGTTCGGTGAAACTTTTAATCCGAACGGTAATCTGGTAAAGCGAAACGTACCCTTATCAGTTGTGAAACTTGTGATATCTCTAGATTTCGGTTCTAACTCGATTTGATGAAATCCTGAAAACAAATCTAAACATGAGAAGTATTTCGCTCTGCCTAATTGATCTAAAATATCGTCTATTCTGGGAAGCGGATATTTGTCAGCAAGTAGTTTCTTATTAAGTTGCCGATAATCGATTACCAACCTCCAACGTTTCTCTGGATTGTTTGGCAATGACTTTTTAGGCACCAAAAGAAGCGGACTATTATACTCGGAACATGATGGCTCAACAATTCCGTCCTCAATCATTTTGTCAACCTGTCTATTTATCTCTGGTTTTTGAGAATGAGGTATTCGGTAGTTTTTAATAAAAACTGGTGTATCATCGTTCAGTCTTAGCTTTTGTTTGTAGAAATTATTTGCTGTGAGCTTATCATTCTCAAGAGCGAAAATGTCAGTGTATTCCTGACACAGAGTAGTCATATCCTGTTTTATGAATTCAGGAAAATTTTTTTCAAGCTTTTTCATTACTATGTCTCTATGCGTTGGTTCGTATTGAGATAGGGGATAAATTTTATAGTTTGAAAGGCTTTCAAAATTTAATTTTAACATTACGTAATACTTGATTTCGCAGGGTCGTGTTAAGTATTTTAACAAATGGGTTGTGTTTTGAAACAATAGATCGTGCCACGAATATACCTTCTAAAATTTCTTGATTAGGAACTAAAATTTGATTTTCCTTTGTATTAAACTTGGCTTTTCGAACAACTTCAGCCCTAGCAGGTATTGTCAAACATTGAGGTGCTAGAGTATCATTTAAAGCAATGATTAATTGTTTATTGTTATGGGGTCTTATTATGAATCTCCATATATGCCCATAGTCTAAAATACAATGGTATTTTTGAATAAAATCCAGCCCAAGTATTCCGTCTGAAGGAACTGGAAAATTTTCGTTTACTATATGGAAGTTATGTTCTAATGAAGCATTATTTATAAACAATATACCAGATGCTTGTCCCTCAGTAGTAACTAAATCGTCAGCTATTCCTGAGATATTGCATCTCCGATTGTAGTCTATAACTATATTAGGCAACAACATTGACTTTCTTAGAGTTGAAATAGTAGCGCCTGTGTCTACCAAAAAAGTATTTTTAGAACCTGTCATATTATTTTTGATTGTAACGTAACTGCTTAAATTCAAATTCATTTTAAAAATTGGTTTTAATGGTAATTGGTTAGATGCTTTTGGAAATTCGTATTTGTGAGTCATTTTTAACAGTCCCCCAGGTTGATTTCCTGGGGGGACAACTCGTTTTCCTGATTAGTATCCATGTAACGCATATGGCGGGAACTATTGTTAGTGTTATTATTATCTCTATTTTGGTTAGTGTAGTTCCTATCACTTGAATTATTATTGCTACGAGTATTGCCTCTATTAGAATTGTTGTTTCGATAACGATTATTGTAAAAACTTCGGTTGTAATCGTACCGACCACGTTGTCCGCGATAGCTGGCGTTTCTATGAAAATGGAATACTGAAGCGGACGACTGTACGTCGGTACTTGTGGAAACGAATTTAGCCACCGCTTCGTTCAAAGTACCAAATTGTCCGGCCTCCATAATTAGTTTCACTTTCTCATCAGCTGCGTTTAAGGCCATAGCTTTAACCGCTTGCTTTGTAGAGTAATCATCTGCCAATTTGGCGGGTACTCCCTCTGTTATGAATGCCCGCTTTAGTGAAGATGTTAAATCTTCTACTTCTTTAACATATTCTGTGGGTGGTTTACTATTTTGTTTTATACTTAGAAGTTTTGCTGATACAGCCTGAGACGACTCTGGCTTTATATTATTCCTCAAAGTAGAAATGATCGCACTTATGGTGGTGTCGCTATCAGTTATATAATTTCTAGCGGAGCCTAACAGTTTAGTTTTTATTACCCTAACTGCAATTGACATGTGAGATTCAACCATCAACTCCAGCAACTCAAGTGAGTCGATAAAGCGGGTGAGATTCTCGGGCTTACCATCGAACTCTGGAATCATTTTTGTGGCTAGGTTTATAAATTCTACTGCCGTGGTTGTCATTTTTTCGTCTTCGCTATCTTGATCGATTTCAGTTTTATTAATATCGATCTCTTCTGATAATTTGTGAGGTATGTGTATATTTGTTTTTAACCTGCCAAAAAGTCTAATTAATTTGTCGCGTAAATCAAAATAGAACTCTAATGCGTAATTTTGATTGTCCTTTTCTAAATTCGTATAATGGCTACTGATAATTCGTTTTATATTATTTAATTCATTTATTATATTTCCAATTGTTTTATCTTTGTTATTTGGCAATTTAGTTTTATTTAGGCATTTGTATAGTTTGAGGAATTCCACTTTACGCTCTGCTAACTTTTCTTTTATTTCCACAACTTCAGTATCATCAGTCATGCTACTGTTCAAAAAAAATATATATATATAAGCACTTGTAATACATCCCCTGGGATCATGCGATAATTGGTATAAATTGAAATTCTAACTTATAATCATGCAGAATAATCGAAAAAGTACAATTTAAAAAAAAATATTGTCTATAGTTCTAATTCTACCAAAGCAAATTGTAAAATTGATATTATGTACGTATTGTACCAAAAAAAAAAAAATTAGCGAAAATGGAAAAATTGTAATTGAATATTAAAAAGAAGTACTTATAATTAGGTACTCATTATATTTCGGGTCAGGCTCAGCAACATCCGCAGTATTCCAGTGTTGGTTTGGTGACAAGATGAAACGTGAACGTTTTTCTTTGTTTGCTATATACTCGTATACATATATGGTACAACCATGCATACGTTTATGTATAGCGGTAACAATAGTCCAACTAGGTGGTACGATGATTTTGTGATATTTTGGCAAAACAGCAACAGCAACGGTGGTAAATAAAATAACAGCGCAGGAACGTAGCAACTGAACCAATGTTAAACATAGCAGAATTTCTCTGATATTAGGTCCACTTTTATTTTATGATTTGATGTGGAAATTTTTTTTTTTTTTTTTGGCACATAAGGCTGCGTAATGTGTAATGTATTTCACTGTATGATTTTGTGTACATATATGTAGGTACACTTTGTGTATTAGAGTGTTATAACTATTAGGAGTGTATTTATGTGTATTTCAGTATATTTTTGTGTATTAACGTTCATAAAAAAATAACTGTCACGGTCGCCATGTAGGGGAACTGTCTTCCGTTCAAATTAAAATGCTTTCTGCTCTTCTTAATACGTCTTTATTTGGTGAGATGCGAGTAAAGACTGACTTCTAGCCTAGATAACAATAGTGTATTCCTTAATACTAAAAGCAACGAGAAATAAGCAATAAGTAATGAGT
This sequence comes from Cheilosia impressa, assembly GCA_948293265.1. Taxonomy (NCBI): domain Eukaryota; kingdom Metazoa; phylum Arthropoda; class Insecta; order Diptera; family Syrphidae; genus Cheilosia; species Cheilosia impressa. The sequence goes on along the minus strand of OX411880.1, from coordinate 62,319,089 downwards.
GGGAGTTTAAAAGGCGGTTGAGTTAGATTAGAATGGGTAATGAGTATTTGAAAGTAGAATGAAGGAGAATAAAATAAAGGAGAGTTAACTAAAGGAGATTGGAATAAAGGAGACTTAAATGAAGGAGAGTGAAATGAGTGAATTGGACATTCTTGAGTTTATGGCTCCACAAGCTGCCAAAAGCTGGTTCTGCGCCGAAGTACGGGACCTTTGTTCTTTGAACTGGGACTCCAGTTCTTTTACCAGGTCTGTCCAAGTGGTAAGGTCCTTGTGCTGTGTCAGCTCAAAGGCCGGACCTTGGAGTCGGGTCTTCACTATGCTGAGAACCAGTTTGTGCTGTGTGGGGTCTGTGATAAAACAGAATAGTGTGTTGCCACACGAAATGAATTTACTGAGTTCTTCGGGCTTACCGTCGAACGTGGGGACGATGCTGTAAACATCGTTAAAAGATATTTTGACATCCATAATGGATTGTTTTGGAGTTGGTCTGTCAGTTGTAGTGAAAAAGGGTAAGGCTTTAAAAAGCTTAAGCGTGTGTAAGTTTCGTCGGGTTAAAATGATGGAGGTTAGAAAACAGACGGTGTAAGTGTAAAAAGTGTGTAATGACTAGTGATATCAGAATTCTATACTATAATATTAACTTAATATTGATTTACGTTTTTCGGCTGCTGCTGCTGCTTTCGTCAGTTTTCTTTCGCTGTTTTTTCTCCAGTTAAACTTTTTCCTGCACTGCTCAAGTTTTGCCTCCGCGTCCGTATTTCAGGAGTTCGCCAGGTCTTATTTTTATTAGACTTTTATATTATTTTCTCACTTGCCTGGTGTTTAAGCCCCTAGGTACGCTTCGTTCACTACACTTTTACTGCTACTGCTGGTGTATAGCCCCAGTACGCATCGAGTACAAGGTAGACTCGTATTTGGTTTTTGGTAGTTGGGACCGTTTAACGTGGATCCCACCGCTGCCACCAATGTAATAACCGAAATTTACCGTGCTTTCCCTTTCAAGCAGGGAGAAGAGTAAAATCGGGAGAACCGTTTAATAAAAAAAGTATCTTCAGTTTTTAGTTTGATATTTATTTACTCTAGGGCCCGCTGTCTTATGCGTGGCTGCGACCTTTCGAGTGTTAAACAATTCTGACTCTTCCTACCAATCCTTCCCTATTTATATGTAATTTTTAAAGAAGAAAATCCCCTTTCCACCATACATATGCCTTGCGCAATTCCTATAGTCCCAAACGCATTATCATTTATCAGCTACTTTGCTAATTGAGTCCAACATATTGGGCAATCATATGGATATATGCATAAGTGCGTTATCAGCATAGTACCCATTTCCATGCACCCAGTGTGTTGGTCTCTTCATCAAAATGCATCATCAGCATAGTTCCCATACAATTGACTCAGTGTTGTTTATGTTTTGGTTCGCCGCTTGTGTTTACGTTTGGTTTCCCTTAAGCGCATACGAGTGTGTCACTGCTATGCAATGAGCGTCGAACTCTTAGATGCATACCGAAAAAGAGACATTTATGAGGTCATCACTTTGGTATTTTATGGGTGGGACCAAACGAATTCAAGCGGATCGTACGTAAATCATATTGGCTGGGATTGTGGGAACATAATGATATGGAACTGATCGTAATGCTGAGAGCGTAATTCGGTGGGCTATTGGCTGGTCATTATGTATGGTAGGGTAGGGTATATGTAGTGTAGTTACTACAGGTCCATCATACGACAGGGCACGGGATGCCAGCAGGCCAATGCTAATTTCTTTTTTTGTGAGAGAGATCCGCTAACCCAATAGGTAGTATATGCATATGCACCGCAGTCAGGTCATGTACAGAACTAGCTACGAAAAGGGCTCATCATGCGAAGGGGTTAGATGCGCGGAAATGATTGCGGGAACAGAACTCAAGGCAGCAGAGGCAAGCGTCGTGGGTCAGTTGATTTTTGGTAGCGAGAGTGTTTGGACAGCCACTGGGAAAATCGACACGTTCTCTGTTATCCCGGCGCGGGTTTAATATTAGACGGTATTATAACGAACGATAGAGAAAAATTAACTAAAGTTTGGTACTTTCCGTAAATTAAGTGAAGTGCTTCAGTAAAAACTGGTGGTTTCAAGCCCCAACTGACTAAATTGTCACCCTATAAGTGCGTGCGGAAAAAAAAAAAACAAAAAAAAATAACCCCCCTTCCTCTCTCGCGCCATAAAAACGAGCTAATATCTCATCCATATACGCGGGGAAAACTTGATAGCCCGCTCCCACCGCTAACGACTACCACGATCACAACTAGTTTTCGATAGCAGAAGTTGATCCCTTAACCTCCGCCGTATTCCGCCAACCCCACCGAAAAGAAGCCCGTGAAGTTACAAGGTCACCCAAAACTGCCAGAAAAGCCTCGGCGTTGGGGTCACTACGCAGAGGAAGTACCCCGAGCAGTCGCAGTCAACGTCAACTTGATGCGCTTTTGTGTTTTATGTGTGCGTTCCATCTGTCTGTCCCAAGTTAATTTTCATGAAGCAGTTTCTTTTATATAAGAAAAACTAAAAAATTGTGAAGAATACCTAATTAAAATAAAAGAAAATAAGCTAAATCCTAAAAGTAATCCCACCCTCCTAAATAAAATCATAATTTTATCCATTATTGTAAAACAAAAAAAAAGTAAGAGAAAGTACCTCGTTTGGTCAAGTTAATAAAAGGGAAATAGCGATTCTTTCGTTCACAAATAGTAACTGTGTGTGTGTACGTACGCGTTGGTAAGCGGATCCATGGGGTGTATGACCCCTACCACCCCCCCCCCTCGTTTGTTTTTCCGAAGTAATTTACCGCAGGTATCACCCATTGGACTCCACAGCGACAGGCCTGACGACGCGGAATCACCGGGTAAGTTTTTGTGAAATAATTTTTTTTTTTAAATTTCCTCATCGCATACACATGCAGTTTCACCCGTACATATCTTAACTAAGACCCGAAATTTTGAGGTTTAATCTGAAAACTCGACCAGACCGCGTACTTACCCTTTGTATAACTTATAGTTTTTTTGATATCGATGTTCAAATACCCAAATAATTTGAATTGTACGAATTAAGAACATAATTTTTGTTCCTTCTAATTTTTTCTAAACTTGAATTATCACAGCGGAGGGGATGCATCTAAAGTTTGTAAATTTTTCCTTCCTTCCCGCTTTGGGATGTACCTAAATGCATTCAATATATTATTATTAGGAGGCTAAAATAATAAATGAAATAATGTTTGCCTAAAAGTATACATCAGTGTCTCATTTCGTAGGATTGGTTTCGTGGTCCAGACAATGAAAGCGTAGGGCTTTCCTTAGGGCGCCGATATAAATTTCAACGGTATTTGGCGCAAGGCAGGGTGGGTATAGGCCCGCTAAGAGGACAACCAGCAGTGTCTCACCTTATCTACTTTTCCCGGTTTTCTCGTCAATCAAGTTCTTTACCGACCCATTTACTTTTCTATTTTGATATCTAATGCATGCAATTTTTTTTTTGTGTAGTGGAGATTTTATTTGGTTCTTGGGTGCAAGAATCCACCCTCCGACGAGCTACAGCTGAGACCAGCAAGGCATGCGCCTGCACCAGAGCTTCCAAGTATTCCTTTCATCCCTTCCCTTCCACCACCCCCAATCCTTTCCCTTCCCACTCAACATTTTATCCCAACAAACCTTATTCACCTACTCTATAAAACTACCACCACTACAAATTACAGGGATATACCTTCGAAATTGAGCACCGCAAAGGTAGCTTTAATGTCGTGCCTGATGCCTTATCGCGTGCATTTGAAGTCAAGGCGTTACAAACCGGTGTTTCAAATCCGAAGGAATTCGAAAACGGCCTATATATATCCCTAGCAGACTCCGCGTTTCAGTCAGAGCAATACAACCTGATAGTAGAAAAAGTCAAACTGAAGAAAGATCAACTTCCGGACCTGCAGGTTTCAGACGGTTTTCTCTACGAAAGGGTTAAGCATTGCTCTGGCAATCCGCTTCAAGATGACCTGACCTGGAAGTTGTGGGTTCCTACAGCGTTGACCGATAGCCTAGTCTTTATTGCTCATTGTCCACCTAGAGCTGCGCATGGTGGAATCACCAAAACTTTGTATAGACTGAGGCAGCAATTCTATTGGCCTAATATGAGTACGCAGGTAAAACAGTTTATTACTAAATGTGAGGTGTGCAAAACTGCCAAAGCACCCAATACCGTATTACGAGCTCCCATGGGTAAGGCTTTCATGGTCGATAGACCCTTCCAACACATTTACGTCGACTTTTTAGGCCCCTATCCTCGCTCTAAATCAGGAAACTGAAACATAATTGTAGTTTAGACCAGCTTACTAAATTTGTATTTATAAAGCCCCTGCGGAGAGCCACAGCCGACCGATAATGGCAAGCAATTTCTCGGTAAAGAGTTCCACAATCTCATGAAGTCGTTTGGGATACATCATGTAAGGACGGCTCCATATTCGCCGCAAGCTAACGCGAGTGAGCGCGTAAACCGCTCAATATGGGTAGCGATTCGTTCTTACATCGATGCCGATCAAACCAATTGGGACTCAAAACTACCACAAATAGGCTGTGCACTCAGGACGGCAGTTCATTCGGCAACTGGTATGTCTCCGTACGAGGCCGTTTTTGGACAACAAATGATCGAACATGCCAGCGCTTACAAGCTGTTGAGGGACCTATGAGGCTTAAACAACTCCGAACTGGACCTGTTGCCAAAAGCATCGAAAATTAATATTCTTCACGCCTACATCAAGAGTTCCCTTGAGAGAGCCCAGAAGGTATATGAAAGAGTATATAATACTCGTAGGGCCGACGTAAAATATAAAGTAGGAGACGAAGTGTACAGACGCAATTTTGTTTTGAGTGATGCCTCAAAGTCCAGAAATTCGAAACTGTGTCCAAAATTTAATAAAGCTAGGTCAGCAAAGTTATAGGGATCAACCTTTATGAGTTAGTAGATAGATCTGGGAATAGCCTAGGCGTCACCCATACAAAAGATATTCGGCGATAAGGTAGTGTATCTATAGAGTTACGGATTTAATAATACGAAACGCCCTAGGGAATCGCGGTTACGATTGTTATTGTATTCGCCCGGCTAGCTCAGTCGGTAGAGCATGAGACACTTTTCTCAGGGTTGGGTCGAGCGGATCACGGTGAATACAACCGTTTCTGTCCATTTTCGTTTTAAGCGGTAATACTTCAAAACGAAAAAGTTTTGTAGGAAACGACTACAAAGTATTTTCAAAATATATTTGTTTATTTATAGTTGAAGAGTCTATGGTATTAAGTGGTTTCATCTGGTTTCTGCATTAGACAGAGCTGTTACTATGTGACGGCGAAATAAATTGTGGATGATGGTTCACGATGAGATCTGGTCGCAAATGGTTGGTGTACTTACTCGGGTGCGGATATTGAATGCGTTGTGGTGAGTTATTTCATAACGAAGCCATTGGCCGAATTTCAGTTTCGGACTTGTAAGGGTGAGGGAACACGGGAAAAATAAATGTAATAAATGAAACGACTTGGTCCAGTTTCAAGCCCACACATTCGGGATCGAATAAAAAAAAAAAAAGGAAAAGATCCCTGCTTTTGAGCACTACGCCGAATCTTCTTATGTTGGTCGTCTGTCCAAAGCGATATATATGGGACGGATAATTATTCAGCTATGGAAAAAAAAACATTTGTAAACAAGCCTGCAGTTTATTACACACATACAATTACGACTATCGATGGCGAACAAGCATGGACGATTTCCTTCTGCTTATATTTAATCAAATTTAGTTCAAATAATTCAATTTTGGTCACACTTATTTTCGAAAAATTCCAATTTGAATTTTAAGATAAAAATAACAATTTTATATAGAAAAATAACCTATTCAGCTAAGACGCGGAAATAGGTGTGCAACCATCATGCGATATGCCTGTGGCTGTGTGTGTAAAAAGCGTCCTAAATGGAGCCTATAAAAAGCCCTGTCACGCTAAATTCGGTCTCTTTTTCTGGGATGGCTTGAAAGGTATTAAACGTGTCGAGATTTTTAATCAAGTTGTTCGTATGGCGAAGTGCCAAGTCGCAAAAACAAAAAATTTTTTATTAATTTTTGGAAAAAAGGGTTTTTGTGAATATCTAATAACAAATAACAGTGCTTCTGGACAATCTAACCTCCATCAAGATTCAAGTGCCCAAAGTGAGAAAAAAAAAGCTAATTAAGTGAATCCAAATTCAGCTGTCGACATTTTCATATGGCGCCATAAGAAAAAAAAAACTCATTCAATTCCCCCGACCCCAAGCGAGTTACACTGCGAGTCATAAGATTAGAAGCAGGTATTTTTGAGAAGTAAAATTGTTATTTTTACCGTTACACGATGGATTAGAAAAAAACGACTATGGCAAATGAGAGACTATTTTGTTAGCAACAAACTCTGAAATGAGTGTATAGGAGAGTTTTAGCTAACGGAACTTTGAAGACAAATTGTAAATTGAGTAAAAAATACGCGGAAATAAATCGGGTTGAAGACGCAACTCGAACTAACTTGACTGTTTCTGGTGTAAGCGGCCGTAAGCGTCATATCCTAAAGGGAGCTTACTCCGTCAAAAGTTTGGACCTTCCCAGCCAGTCGGTTGACGTCGCTGCGTTAAAGGCGCTGTATCCACATCTTTCCAACGCTAAGCCGAAGATCTTAGTAGGGCTCGATCAAGCAAAGTTTTTATTAGGTCGTGGTCAACGTCATGGGAAAGATGAGGAGCCTTGTGCGCTTAAGACCTTGCTAGGATGGATAGTTTTTGGACAATCAACTTCCACTGTCAGAGCATCTTGCTTTCACCAAGTATCCAGACCCGCTATGCATCTTTCGTTTCACGACAAGATTAAGGCAGAAGACGAATTACACGATCTTGTCAAGCGGCACTTTTCTACAGAGGAGCTCGGCGTCATGGCTCCGAGAGGCGATTTAGTCAGCAGAGAGGTCGTTCGAGCCATGGACATAATGGAGCGGACGTTAAGGCTTGTTGATAACCTGGCCGATGCTTTGATACCCTCCACTGCATACAAGTCATGCAAAATACCAGAACTACTTGACCGACATATCCCATTTTTAATACCAAACTAACGACGATAAAAGAAGTCCTTTCACAAAACTTCATTCACCTAGGTTGATTCCTTTGGACGCTATCGTGCTTTCAAGAGACAGAGAGGCACATGGGTCCAATATTGGTTTTGTCAACAGACAGACAGACAGACAGACAGACAGACAGACGGACATGGCTAAATCGATTCAGAATGTGATCCTGTTTCAGAATATATATACTTTATGAGGTCTCCGGTGACTCCTTCTTGGCGTTACAAATGTATTGGCAAAGTGAATATACCTTCCCCTGGAGGGTATAACAAAATACATCCTTGATAACTATCAATAAAACAAAAAACAAATAAAAGTGTTATCATCGGCCTGGCCGATGCTTTGATACCCTCCACTGCACACAAGTCATTTAAAATTGGTTTTGTATGGGAGGTACCAGAACTACTTGACCGACATAGCCCATTTTTAATACCAACCTAACGACAATACAAAGAAGTCCTTTCACAAAACTTCATTCACCTAGGTTGATTCCTTTGGACGCTATCGTATTTTCAATAGAAGGAGAGACACATGGGTCCAATATGGGTTTTGTATGGGAGGTACCAGAACTACTTAATATACACAGCTCTTTTTTATTTCCAACCTAACGTAGATAAAAAGAAGTCTTTTCACCAAACTTCATTAGCCTAGGTTGTTTCCTTTGGACGCTATCGTATTTTCAATAGAAGGAGAGACACTTGGGTCCAATATGGGTTTTGTATGAGAGGTACTAGAACTACTTAACATACACAGCTCTTTTTTAACAAAAACCTAACGAAGATAAAAATAAGTCTTTTCAAAAAACTTCATGAGCCTAGGTTGTTTCCTTTGGACGCTATCGTATTTTCAATAGAAGGAGAGACACTTGGGTCCAATATGGGTTTTGTATGAGAGGTACTAGAACTACTTAACATACACAGCTCTTTTTTAACAAAAACCTAACGAAGATAAAAATAAGTCATTTCACTAAACTTCATTCGCCTAGGTTGTTTCCTTTGGACGCTATCGTATTTTCAATAGAAGGAGAGACACATGGGTCTAATATGGGTTTTGTATGGGAGGTACTAGAACTACTTAACATACACAGCTCTTTTTTAACAAAAACCTAGAGAAGATAAAAAGAAGTCTTTTCAATAAACTTCGTTAGCCTAGGTTGTTTCCTTTGGACGCTATCGTATTTTCAATAGAAGGAGAGGCACATGGGTCCAATATGGGTTTTGTATGGGAGGTACTAGAACTACTTAACATACACAGCTCTTTTTTAACAAAAACCTAACGAAGATAAAAAGAAGTCTTATCAATAAACTTCATTAGCCTAGGTTGTTTCCTTTGGAAGCTATCGTATTTTCAATAGAAGGAGAGACACATGGGTCCAATATGGGTTTTGTATGAGAGGTACTAGAACTACTTAACATACACAGCTCTTTTTTAACAAAAACCTAACGAAGATAAAAAGAAGTCTTTTCAATAAACTTCATTAGCCTAGGTTGTTTTCTTTGGACGCTATCGTATTTTCTATAGAAGGAGAGACACATGGGTCCAATATGGGTTTTGTATGAGAGGTACTAGAACTACTTAACCTACACAGCTATTTTTTAACAAAAACCTAACTAAGATAAAAAGAAGTCTTTTCAATAAACTTCATTAGCCTAGGTTGCTTCCTTTGGACGCTATCGTATTTTCAATAGAAGGAGAGACACATGGGTCCAATATGGGTTTTGTATGGGAGGTACTAGAACTACTTAATATACACAGCTCTTTTTTATTTCCAACCTAACGAAGATAAAAAGAAGAAAAGCGAAAAACAGGCACGACGACCAAGAAGGTCTATAGTGCCGAGAATGACAGAAAATGATATATAGGTTAGCAGTGTCTCTACCTCCCTAATGTAGCTGGTAATGTTTTCAGCAGAGGACTTCTTCAATTATTCTTCTGGACTTGATATTTCCCGAAAGAAGAATTTCCTTCTGATTCTAGATAGAGCCGGACATTCACACATGATGTGCTCAGCTGTTTCGTCTTCTTCAAGACATAGCCGGCACTCCGGGGAGTCGGCTATATGAAGTTTGTGTAGGTGGTATCGCAAACCGTGGTGACCCGTTAAATAGCTTACAAGGTTTTTGATATCGTGCCTTCGTAGATTTATTATCTTTTTGGCACTCTTCTTGAATGGCAGGATTAATCTTTTGGCTTGCCTGAGGCCTGGGATTTCTTGCCACTGTCTGATACACGTGTTGTGTTCCCAACTATTGATAGTGAAAGTAATTGCTGATTTAGTGACGACGCAGAAAGGTTCTGATCCTATGAAAGGGGTTCCTGACCCTTTCCTGGCCAGTTCATCAGCTTTTTCGTTTCCTTCAATACCCACGTGCCCGGGAACTCACCATAATTTGGTTTTGTTTCTGGAGCAAAGAGTTTGGAGAGCATTGAAGCAGTGCATGACTGATTTTGAGACAATTATTGGTGAGCTAAGGGCTTTTATAACTGCTTGACTGTCTGTGAAAATATGGATGTTTGCGCCTTTGATCCCTGAAGAGTAGATAAGGTTCGCGCATTCCTTCTCTCCGTAGAGAATTTCCTGTTGAAGCATAGTGTTTTTGGAAGTCGGTCTGTTACCGTGCAGATAAGAATCATTAGTTCTGGATGGTCGCTAAAGCTTATCTCTTTCACTTGTGCCAGACTTGCTGTGCTGCGTATAGCCACTTTTTTGATGTGAATGTGGAGGGGTGTTAACCCTATTAAGGCCTCTATAGCAGCTGTAGGACAGGTACGCATCGCGCCGGAAAGGCCCAAGCATGCGAGTCGCTGTAGCTTGTTTAGCTTTGCAATGGTGTTCTTTTGGATAGTTTTGTTCCATCATATTATAGAAGCATATGTTATAATAGGTCTGATCATGACTGTGTAGATACAGTGTGTAATTTTGGGTGTTATTACCCAGGTTCTACCGTATATACGTATGCAGGCCCATAAAGCATTGGTAGCTTTGGTAATTTTGTTGTTTACGTGAGAGTTCCAGTTCAGTCGTTTATCTAAGATGACTCCAAGATATTTGACTTCATCGGAGTACTCAATGTGTATGTCATTAATTGAAACTTGGTTTAAATTTAAATTTCTTCTCCTTGTAAAGGGAACTATGATAGCCTTATTGGGGTTAATAGAAAGGTCCTCTTTGCGGCACCAGTCTAACACTATCTTAAGAGCGCTTTGCATAAGTATTGTAACTACATTTGCTTTTTTACTCTTAACGATGATGACTAGGTCATCGGCGTAGCCTACAATATTGAAACCTGAGTGACTCAGTTCACGTAATAGGTTATCTATCACCAAAGACCACAGTAGAGGTGAGAGTACTCCTCCCTGCGGGCAGCCCTTTACGGCTGTAACAGATGCTGTGGTTGGTCCTGAAGAGGCCGTTATTTTTCGGCTTACAAGCATCGCTTTGACCCATTAGATGAACCAACCATCTATATTTCTTTGAAGCAAAGCATTTGATATGGAGTCATATCCTGTGTTGTCAAAAGCACCCTCTATGTCGAGAAATGCGCATAGTGCAATCTCTTTACAACTATATGAATCCTTTATGTGCTTAGTTAGCTTTAAGAGTGCACCTTCAGTTGATTTGCTTTTCTGATAGGCATACTGACAGGGGTGTAGAGGTATGCTTCGAGTTAAGCAATCTCTAATGTGTACGTCGATTATTCTTTCCATTGTTTTCAGGAAAAACGATGTCAAGCTTATGGGACGGTATGATTTAGGTAGCTCAATAGGCTTGTTACCTGGTTTGGGGATGAATACCACATTTACCTCCCTCCAAGTTTGTGGTATATAGCCCCAGTTAAAGCTAAACCTAAATAAGGCGATCAAGGTTGGTAAAGTGAAGTCCAGACTTTTCTGTATAAGGGCCGGAAATATACCATCTGTACCTGGTGCCTTGTATGGTTTAAATGAGTCAACTGCCCATTTAACCTTATCCGGGGTAAAGAGTTTGCCGGATAAACTATTGATTCTATTTAAGTTAATCGGACGCGAGTCCTCGGTGACGTTTTCATATGATTCGTCTATGATATATATATATATAGATTTCGAGAGATATTCGAATCAAACCACCATTGTCGGCTCTCTTTTCGTCTCTCTACCACTGTAAATCTTACTCAGGTAGACTCTCTGGATTTCTCCACAGTTCTTCTCTGAGCTCGATTCCTAATGTTAACGCTAGCATCTGTTTATGGGAGATCTGTTTTATCGACTGGGCCTCGACCCAATGATGTCCCAAGATACTCATTCTTCTGCCAGCCAACGCCGGACATTGACATAGTATGTGTGCCGCTGTCTCAGATTCCTCCAGGCATAGTTTACAAGTATCATCCTCTCTAAGGCCCATTTTCCTTAAGTGATACCCGAAATTACCATGTCCTGTAGACAAAGCCACCACCCATTTCAATGTTCCTCGACTCATACTTAGAACCCTTCTTTGAGTGGAGCAGGTCGGCCACTTTATTGCCATTTTAGCTTGTCTACATTGTTCCACGGTTGACCACCTTCTCAGGTGTTCTGCCGTGATCCATTTGCGAATCAGCTGTTCTACCATTCCTCTGCCAATTGAAGAGAATGGTTCTGGTCCCAGCAAATTTTCAGTTGACCCCTGTTTTGCAAGGGAGTCCGCCTTTTCATTACCTTTGATCCCTATGTGTCCTCGTACGCAAGTCAGTGTTACTTCATTTTTAGATGAACACTTATTGAGCTTAAGTACACATTCCAGTGCCAATGATGTTGTGATGCTTGTTTGTTCCATGCATCTGATCACCGCCTGATTGTCCAGTGCTATTAGGATATTTCTTCCTTCCACCTGACTCTCAAGCAAGAAGTCCAACGCATGAAGCAAAGCAATCATCTCAGCCTGGTATACTGAGGTGAATTTCCCGAGGCTAATGTGACGGCAAGTTCCAGCTCTTCTTAATAGATATCGGCCCCCGCTCCGCCATCCATCATGGATCCATCCGTGAAAATCACTATTTCACCATTTCTTTTTTCTGGAAGTAATCGGTTCTCAATACGAGTTTTGTGATTTCTTTCCATAATACGCACCCTTGTTATTCGATCCATAGGCATGTTTAGCTCCCTAATCTCGTTTTTGACAAGTTCCAGGATCTTCCTATGTCCATAGATCGTACCACGATTGTGCCATTTCGCATCTCGATGCAAGGGAAGTGCCGTTTGGGCCGCTGCTTTCTTAATAAATAAGTCTAGCGGTAAGATCCCCATGATGATTTCCAATGCGCATGTTGGGGTTGTACGTATTGCACCTGTAATTCCTATACATGCTAAGCGGTGAACCCTGTCCAGGTGCTTCCTCACAGTTTTCTGAGAGGCTTTCGCCCACCATACAACCGAGGCGTACGTGATAATGGGTCTAGTTATCATCGTATACATCCAGTATGCTGACCTAGGTGAGAGTCCCCACCTCTGTCCACATCTGTTCCGGACCTTCTCCTCAACATGGTAGTTCCAAGTAAGTCCAGTATCTAGATAGACTCCCAGATACTTAACCTTCCTAGTCATTGTTAGTTCCGATCCGAAAAGTGTTAAGGGCCGAAATTCCAGATTTTTCCTCTTCCTAGTGAAGACTATTAGATCTGTTTTCCCCGCATTAATGGAGAGTCCTTGTTCCAGACACCACCGCTCAACCACTCTTAGTGCGTTCCTCATTATATCTGCGGTGACGTCCAAGGATGTTAGGCTGACTGGTCGGAATGACTTTGCCTCGGTGTAGTCCTTTTTCCCCGTTTTGGAAGGAAGACCACATTTGCTTCCCTCCATGTAATCGGGATATAGCCTATTGCTAGGCATGCAACGTATATATTCCTGAGCCTTGGTGCAATTAAGTCTACACCCCATTGCATTAGACCTGGAAATATACCATCTGGCCCCGCAGTTTTGAAGGGTGAGAATGTTGCTATCGCACCCTCGACCGCTTTTGGTGTCACTATCCGTTCTGCTTCCGTCCTATCCAACCTGTTCGCTCCTTGATTCCTTGGAGCCCAGGGCTGATCTGACTTATAGCTTCCTGGAAAGTGTACCTCCATTAGGACCTCATTTGTGTGATCCAGTGTTTCCACCATCTCCCCCGCTCTATTACGAATGAGTCCGATCTTGGAAACTGGATCTCTCGAGACAATCTTTTGTAGTCTACTGACTTCAGATGTACTCCTCATGCTCGAGCAAAAGTCCCTCCATGACTCCCTTTTACGTCGTCGCAGAGTAACATTCATCTCTTTCTTTTTCGCCTTATATTCATCCCATGCTTCGGGTTCTCCCCTCCTCATGGCGTGATTAAAGGCCTTCCTCACATCCTTTTTTAGCTTTTCAAGTTCCCGGCACCACCAAGGCGCAGGATCTTGTTTTTCCACTAAAGTAGGTGTGCAAGCCACTCGGTACGCATCTTCAACAGCTGATTGCAGATGCTTCAGCTGTGATTCCACATGCCAAGTATTTATTTTTCGGTATTCCGAATGTCACTACATTCAGTTTTTCCTCCAACACTTCGAGGTATTTTGTCTTATCCGTGTTCTTCGGAATTCTGATGTATTTCCGATCTTTTTTCTTTTTAGATCCATAGCGAACGTCAAATGAAATGGCTCTGTGGTCCGACAATGTAGCCTTATCCAATACCCTCCAATTTGATACTCTTTCAATTTTCTGGCTACTGCACAGGGTAACATCGATCACTTCGCCTCGCCTCACATCCACGAAGGTTGGCTCTGTTCCCCTGTTTAAGATAGCTAGATCCTTGCATGATACAAATTCGAATAAGGCTTCTCCTCTGTAATTATCGTTAGTGCTGCCCCACACTGTATTATGTGCATTAGCATCACAACCAATTATTAGATCCTCGTTCCTGATCCTGCATGCATTCACCAACGACTCTAACTCTCTTGTCGGAGGAGGTTCTGGAGAATCGTACGGCAGGTACGCAGATGCTATGACAAAGCTTCCCGCACCTGATCCTACTCGTACTGTTGCAAGGTCTGGGGCACAGAGATCCCGCAATTTATATGCTTGAACTCCGTGTCTCACCAGGATACAGGAGCTAATTCTTTCGCTGGTTTGCGCATAGTGCAGCTCAGCAACGCTATTTGGGAGTCCTCTAATCTTTCCTCTAAAGATCCAAGGCTCCTGTATCTGGGCTATATCAAACGAATCCTCATCAAAACATTTAGTCATCATTGCTGATGCTGCTTTGCTGTGATGAAGGTTCAATTGAATCACCCTCAGCCTTTCTATGATAGTTGACCCAGGAAAGTACACTTGAAGAAGAGTGTGTGTGTTTCTTTCCGGTCGCGTGTGACTGTACCATCATTTTAAATTAACAGTCCCATGCAGTTGGACCGATCCTTTGATAGAGCCTTTTGCAGTCGCGCCACTGCAGGGAGCTCTTCGAGACTCTCACAGTGCTTTCGCCAAGTATCTCTTTTTGATCTTCTCAACTCCTTGTTATATTGAGTGAGAAGGGATCGGTATTGATCCCACTGGCCGTTGCGTTTGGCTTTGCTGAAGAGCTTTCTCACTTTTTTGCGAAGGTCTTCAAGGGTTTTATTCCACCAAGGTACGCACCTTTTCTCTTTGATGCGTTTAACCTTGCAGCTGTTTGTAAAAGCCGTGAGAATAAGTTCATTCACCTGACTTTGTCCGGCTTCCATTTCACCTATGCTACTTGGAGGTTCTGGAAGCAAGTCAGATGTTATCGCAAAATTTTCGCGATAGGTTCGCCAGTTCGTAAGTTTATTGACGAAACGGACTGGTGCCTGTTCGGTGTTGCATCTCAATTTGAAGCTGATGTGCATGTGGTCTGATAAGGATGCCTCATCAGATACATGCCAGTCTTTTACTATGTTTTGGACATAGGGAGATGAGAGGATAAGGTCTAAAACTTCCGCTCTAATTGCGTTTATAAATGTAGGCTTATTGCCCTTATTTATATAACTAAATTTTTACAATAAAGATATCCTAACAAGGACTCACCTCTTTTGTTCGTATATCGACTGCCCCAAATTGTATGGTGGGCGTTTGCATCGCAGCCGATGATGATCTGTAGTTGCTGGTTCTGACAGTACTGGACGAGTTCCTGTACTGGAGTGGGTGGCACCTCAACTTCGTCTCCAGCAAAATACGCCGATGCACAAACGATTTTTTGTATCTCTCGGCCGTTGTGGCGTTCTACTAAGATCGCCACCAGATCTCTTGTGTTGAAGTCTGGAATGAGAGAGAATTTTATATCTTTCGCAACAAGTAGAGCTGCCCTTGGTCTAAAATTCCCTCGGGCGTAAATAAGCTCTCTGGTTTTACAATTTAAACCAAAAATCTTACCGTCTGTTGCTCGTGGCTCCTGGATTAAACCGAGAGCGATGTTCCTTTCGGCACTTCGTTGGATATAGGTGTCCGAGGCACCCATAGCGCGGTGCAGGTTAGCCTGCAGCACACTCAGCAGAGATGTCATCTTTTGCGAGTGTACTCAGGGTTTCGTATTCTGTTCGGCTTGTTATCACCTCTTCGTCTTACGAGACCCTGTTGAGAAGAAAGGCCGCCTTGCCTGTTTCTCGGATTTCTCCTTTGTCCGCTACCTCTCTGATCTTCATGCGCCAGTTTGGGTCTGAAGCGCTTCCTGCTCGTGTTAGCAGGAGTAGTAGCGGCTTTGTTCGCCGACGTTTTCGCGAGTGCGATCGCTTGGGCGCTGGTACTTGGTACATGTGTCGAGTCACTCTGCACCGTTCCGCTCGCTACCTTGGACGACGTGTCTGTCGTGGGGTTGCCTGGTTTTGCAACTCCCTGTGGTGTTGGTCTGTCCGCACTTTTAAGGATGAGTCTGATCTGCCCAAAACGATAGGAGACCATTCCTTTTTGCGTTGCCAACCTTCTCATTGTGCTATCGTTGATAGCAAAGACCATGTGGGCAAGATCTCTCTCGTCCGATCTTTGTAGGACTCTCCACGTTCTGGTGTGGAGGTCTTTGTTCTGGCCATCCAGTATAGCAAGGATTCTTTCGTTAGCTACGCCTACGCTTTGGAAAGTTTTCCTCACCCACAAGCATCACCTCAAATCCACATTTCCCCTTTAGCTTGTCGAAATTCACCTTCATCCACTCAACAGTGGACGCGTGCTTTGAATGTCGTGCCGCAGAAGGATGGTTTGGTGTCCTCGTCACGAAGTTCGACCGTGATGTCCATAATCTTCTCTTGTAACAGAACCATTTGCTCGTTACTGAGAGGATTATGGTCGAGATCAGACGACACGATGCCAAGTCTGACGCAGCTTAAAACCTTGCTGTACGACAATTTGTTGGCAGTTACGTTATCAGCCCGAGCTCGCTTAGCTTCGGACTGAGTAGGGTATTATCCTCGGATCGCGTACGCTTCACCTCGGGACCCTTGTAGCCTTCCTTTGACTTGGCAAACACTCTTCCTTGCTCCTTTGTACTGCCCTTTTTCATGGCCTGATTAAATCGGCGTTGTTCTGAGGGTGTAAATCTGACGAAAACCAGCTCCCTCTGACCTGTTTTGTCATCGATCTTGGGCCTGGAATTTCATCAGACAACATACTAATGTTGCACAAAGTGCTTGTCTCTGATATGGAGTCACTTAGATGAGACGAATTCTCGTCTATGCTTCTCATTACCGAGTCGATGGTTGGTGGCTCTGCCCGAGTGGCAGATGTCACGTCATTACTGACAGGGTGTTCGATGTTGACATCCCTATTTGATGATGCATTTATAGATGCATCATTCTCTGTGTTATTTTTAAAATTTTGTATATCTATTTTGACCTACGAGTAGGCGGGACATAAACGGTCGCCCGTGGTCTACCCGTTTAACCACAGGAAGGCTATCTTGAAATCGAAGGTCGCCCGGTATCCGAAGTTCGGAAACTTACAACTAAGAACCTTCTTAGCCACGCATCCCTCGGCGAATGCTGTTCAGCCTTGGATTAGGGATTTATTAAAGAGGTTTACTCCTCCCCCTGCTCCTTCACCCGTGCTTGGGACCGGCAAGTTACACTAATGTAACCAGGCGGAGTGTAGCGTCTTTGGTTTCGGGACTCATCTAGAGAAATCTCGAGAATCATTGACCTTACTCAGCCCCTACAACTCGGCAAGTTCGACGCTCATTGGTAGGGGCAAATACTCAGATTTCTAAAATTTCATCAATTTATTTTAAAAACTTGTAAACAATGATCCCAGCTTGTCGAAGATTAAAATATTCAATCATTTACTCACTTGTTTAAGCGACCAAGCATTTGGTACAATCAAAGCCTTTCAAGTTACAGACGAAAACTACTTCAAGGCGCCTGCTCGTCATTTAGTGATCAACGCCCTCAAACTTCACTCAGTTTTATGCAAAGATCTTGCGCCATTTGCAAAGAGACCAATCATTCTATAAGCAACTGCCAACATTTCAGTAAACTCTCAGTTCTTGATCGTTTAACTTTTGTTTGGGAAGCGGCTATGGTGTCTCCAAATGCCAATCGTCGTTTCGGTGTAAGAAATGCAAGCAATCGCACCATAGATTACTGCATAAAGCAGTAATCACGGTTATCACGGTTGTCTACAACAACATAAGGCATTCGAAGAGTTACATGATTATGTACCAGCGAGCATTTTTTCTACCAACAGCAGCTGACAGATGGAAAATTCCATCGTTCGACTAGCGGTGGTTGCGACCGGCAATCACCGAACAGACGAAGCGCAAGACCAACCACCATCGACGAGAGCAGATGCAGCACCAGCGATGAACGACAACACGGGCTGAGCAGCGGTAGTTGCGACCGACAACCAGCACACGGGAGCGAAGCCAACAACAATAACACTAGCTGGGTAGCGGTGGTTGCGGCCGACGACCAGCACAGACGTTTTCGTAGCAACAAACCAAATCGACGAGGGACATGGCACTTCGGTTGGTAGGCACTCGACTACGGATCCTCCGAGCGGAAACATAAACGATACAGTCCACCTTGTAATGAAATGAAGTTAAATAAAGTTTTTGTTGACACAGTCGACAAACATAAAAACGAAGGTCATGCAAACGCAGCATAAATGCATCGCGTAACCAAGATGGCATGAATAAACTAGGGCAGCATTATGAGTACTTAGCAATAAGGTTGTAATGCATAAATTAGGGCAGCATTATGATTATTTAACAATAATGTAGTATTTAAGCAAAACAATTTGAAGAAATAAATTCAAGTCGAACAGATAGTCACCAAAACAAGTCTGGTTATTTTTCCTCCACCCGCGGTAAGGAGAATTAACGCAAATAATTTAATCTGACCTTACGAAGAGATCAGACATTGGCGATCCTGCCAGGAGAACCTGTAGCTTGAAGGATTTCAAGAGAGTTTGAACTACACCGCTAAACTCAAAGCAGTTACAGTACCAGAGAAGGACCATCATGGAAACGTTGTTGAATGAGCAACATGCTGTGGGAAAGCAGATCGAATCAATCTGTAGCAACTTTTCCAAGAATGGACCGAAACATTGGAGCAAGGCGTATCTCGTGCAGAGAATGAGCTATCTTCACATGGAGTAGAGTCAGTTCCGAGGGCGACACCACCAGCTGAAGAAAAATAAAGGGAGACTGCCTAACGAGGAATACTTCTATTTTGAGAAAGTAGAGGCATTGTACACGAAGTATTCTGAGAAGATGCTGACAGCCCTAAACGAGAAGCCACCAGAAGATGATAATGCAAGCAGCTCAAATTAGTCGGCCAAACCGGATCAGCAACAATTAGATGACACAATGCTGAACGAAACCGATCAAGGGACTGTGGAACTGGTACGACACCAACGATCATCAATCAAGGCATTGATACGGTTGGTTCAACAAACGGACCAACAATCTACTGACGAGGATGGAACAAATAGATCGAGAGCATACTATGGGAAAACATTAGATGCAATCAACAAATACTGGGACATCATAGCCATTGGTCATCAATCGATAATGAGACTAGAGTCTACTGGTGATTACAAGGAAGAACAATACTTCGAGATAGAGGACGAATACCTTAAGGCGTCGATCCGGCTCCAAGAATATATAGAGGTAATCAGAGACACACAGAAGGAATGTGTTGGTGATGTTAAACTTCCAACGATAACTTTACCCACATTCAACGGTCAGTACTCACATTGGACAGAATTCAAGGATCTGTTTATGGAGCTTATCCACAGGCGCAACATGAGTGGGGCGCAGAAATTGCATTACCTCAAGGCAAACTTACTGGGCGAGCCTAGTAAACTACTACACCACCTCACCACAACTGACCAGAACTACAAAACAGCCTGGGATACGTTGGTGGAACGTTACGAGAACAAGCGGTTGCTGGTAACAGCATTACTAAATAACCTGTGCCAACAGCCGGTAATAACAACAGAGGCCGCTGGTCCATTGAAACGACTATTGGATTCAACGAGGGAGTGTTTAGCAGTGATATCAAACCTGGGAGTCGACGTGCAAAACAGGGTGTTACGGAGTACGGGTGCAAGTCCGGCACCTTCAATGACGTCTAGGGAGTTCCCATATCCAGCAAACACGAACCTAAAACAAAATAAAGTTGGATATAAATAGAACCAATTAATTAACAAATATTTACTTCACGAATCACTCACTAGGAAATACACAGAGCCAGCAAGAAGGCAATGACCTCGGAATAAAGTATCACTAGAAGTAAACAAACATAAAAACGTGAAATTTCATAAACATATACACACACACAAGTATCCACGATCGCACCAACCCCTATTAAACCCCGTATAGAACGATGAAATTAATTATGTGACCAAAATAATTGTAAAAAAATACGATCCTAGATCAAGCCGATAATAGGTGCAATATAGGCTAGGTTTATGTATTTATGTAGTCATGTAAGAAAGTAGGTATGCCGCCACCCAGGATAAACATGTCTAAGTGTCGAAGTGGTCTACATGTTGCGAGAGAAAGGTAGGGAATGAAATATGAAGTCTACACTAGAAAAGATAGAGACGAAGCGATAATGCCATACGGCTCAGACGAAAATGCAAACAAAACATTTCAATGACTATGACCATAAAAGGCAATGATGAGGTCATTGACGCCTTTTAGAGGATGAAAATAGAATCGATTGGTAGAAGTGAGAGTTGCCGTGAGAAGAGTCAAAGAAGAAATTTCTTTGCTGAGGCAAGTGGCAATTTTTTTGTACGGTCAAGAGCACAATTTTCTAAGAGTTAATCGGCAATCAAAAAAAAAAAGAAAAGAAAACTTAAGTGAGAAAAAGGAGGCATTAAAAAAATAATTATAGTAAAACAAGGTGAGATTATAGAAGAAAAAAAAGGTTGCATTAAAAGAAAATAGAAAAATTCCCATAGGCTGACGATAGGTCCTGCGACACATTGACAGCCGTAGTATCAAGGGCAGGAAACTCAAGGACAAAACAATAGCAGATGTAATTATCTATAGTATGTGCAAAGATAGCGTAGAATGTCCCATAACAGTGTATGTTATTTAGGTACTGGGTTGAGGCAACGTGTCAAAAGACGACCCTCACCTCTGCCGAGTTTCCTTGTCTGAGGGGTCTGTGAAGCCAATTCCATCCCGAGTACTAATGCGATTATTCCGGAGGCTGAGCTGTAAAATATTGTTGTACACGGCTCATGACCGGCACAATATAAGAATACAACAAGTGCAACCACGGAACCGAACCAAAAACGGTATGGGAGTTGGACTTCACAGACAACGAACCCCAACCAAGCGCAAAAGTTCGTTGTGGGACCAAAGGTCGAAAGCATTGACCGGGATCTAGTGACTAAGATCTGGTGGAACTATCCAGTTAAGCAGCCTCCCAAGAAGGATTAAAGCAGAGTCCTCACATAAACGTTAAGAGACAAAAGTGAAAAAGTGAAATTTAATGAATTCCTGAATTAGTTTTAGTTATTAGTTTTTTTATCATTTTATTTTGAATTAAAATTAGATTAATTAGTAGTGTAAGGATATAGTGTTTGTGGTGTGAATAATTGCGCGACATAATAGGCGGTAAAGGCCAATTACACAGAATAGATCATCGCTCCAAGTGCTGCCGGCAGGACGACGAATATAAAAAAAAAAGTAAATTTGTTCCTTTTTTCTAATTTTAAATTTTTTTTGTAGCTAAGGGTGGAAGAATTACCCACCAGTAAAATTAGAAGAAAGATTAGCCACTTAAAACACGGGTATCTAGTTTTTTTTGCAATTTTTTTTATTTAAAGTAGAGTAAGCTAAATAAACCCATGTATAATTATATTTTTAATAACTGAATTTAGAGTTTTACTATGGAGTAGTTCGTAAAGTGATTTGGCGGTGGATAGATGAGGCGGTACTTCATTTAATACTTCAACGGTTTGACAAGGAGAGTAGAAGACTCTACGAACAGTCCCTCAAATCCAGCATTGACATACAGACACTCCCCGATTTTTACGACTTTCTAACTTTCAGATACCAAACGTTAGAAGCCATAAATTCAAAGGAGGATAGGAGACGTCAGACAAGCTTCATGACCTCCACTCAATAACAATGCATTGCGTGTCAGATCCAAGGACACAACATCCGTCAATGCAAACATTTCAGTCAAAGGAACTACAACTCACGGTGTCAGCTGTTGAAGCAACTAGAGGTCTGCTTCAACTGTCTTCAGAAGGGCCACAGGAGTAGAAGCTGCTCTGCGCCAGGTTGCAGCAAATGCAACGGCCGACATCATACGATGATCCACCCAGATCCGGTTATCAACAAGAGGAACACCAGTTCATTACAAGCCAATACAGGAGCTGGCCAGCAAGGTGAAATTATGCTAGCAACAGCTGTTGTAGAAGTACTCAATGTACATGGAACCACAATGCCAACACGGGCAATATTGGACTCCGGGTCACAATTGCACTTTATAACAGAGAGAGTCTGTCAGGAACTTGGACTACCCAGAACTCGGATAAATTTATCAATTGCGGGAAAAGGTAACACAGAGGTGATAGCCAAACACAGCACGACTGTAAGACTACAGTCTCGTACTTCGCACTTCCAAACAACAATCGAAGCAATTATTTTACCAAAAATAAGCGAAGTACAGCCAGCAGTATACATAGAGACCAAGGGGTGGAAAATACCACCGCACACATCGATGGCAGACCCGAAATTCAACCGACCACAGCGAATCGACCTATTACTGGGTGCTGAACTTTACCTAAAACTAATAATTCCTGGTCAGGCCAACCTTAATGCATCACTACCCACTCTTCAAAACACGCAGTTGGGATGGATAGTTGCTGGAAGGACCCAAATCAACAAAGTACCTACTCGGTCAAGGCAAATATGCAACATTGCAACCAAACATGGAACGTCCACCATAGAGAAGCAAATAGAACGTTTTTGGGAACTTGAAACTCACATAGAGTAAAGAAATCCAAAAACAAAGGAAGAAGTGGTGTTCACTTTAGTATTAGATAAGCCGCCCGAAGATATGCAATAATAATTTTACA
The DNA here is from genome assembly GCA_948293265.1 of Cheilosia impressa. NCBI lineage: Eukaryota > Metazoa > Arthropoda > Insecta > Diptera > Syrphidae > Cheilosia > Cheilosia impressa. The sequence continues at coordinate 62,296,427 of OX411880.1, read as the reverse complement.
TTATCTTATTTAAACTTATTTAAATTAAATCTTTTCGTTGCATACTTTTGAATACGTAAAATCTCAAAAAAAGGGGTAAAAAGAAGTGTAGATACACTCAATCATTATATAGTGAGCATTTTTCAACTTTATATAATTTTTCAGTAAAACCTCAATAGCTTTCCCACACAAGTGGTTATTGTCATGTATTTTGCGAAATGAGTTTTTAGTCTTTACGAGACAGTCGAAATAAACTGACATTTTTCAACAAGGTGATATTTCTTGGAATATTTTATACGTACTCTTCGGTACTGCAAACCCCCTTTCTTTCTGTTTCCCACCCATAGATTCGGAAGAACCCAACGCATCCTTTCGTGACATGTTCACATACGTATACCTCGAACATCCCAAACTCAGTAAGGTCGAAAAGTTGTATCACCTTCGACTAAAAACCAAAAACGAAGCTAATGCAAAAGTCGTTAAATTCCCTTTAACGAGTGACAATTTAGAGCTAGCTTGGGCTGCTTTACAAAACCAATACGATAATAAGCGACTTCTTATTAATACTCAATTAAAGTCGTTATTTTCGCTTCAATCGATTCCAAATGAAAACGGTTCTGCTCTTCGAAAACTTCACAGAACGGTCACGGATTGCCTCTCAATTCTTTCAAATTATAAAATTAATATCGCGCATTGGGATCCAATTTTAACTTTCACGGTTGCTCAGAAACTCCCTGAAAATACTTTATTTTTATGTGAAACGAGTATTGCTAACAACAAAGACATTCCATCTTGGAAAGAGATGGCTGTCTTTCTTGAATCAAGGTACAAAGTTCTTGAATCTGTCGAAGAAGTTAAATACAGTTTTCGAAAAAGTAATACTTCTAATAAAAATACGAAACAATTAAATAACGTTCATGTTAAGCAAAATTATTCTTCGTATAAGCTTTGCAAAAGTAATCACGCGTTGCGGTCTTGCAAATCTTTCTTGGAAATGGATTCTTTTTCTCGAAGAAACTTAGTACGAACCCACAAGTACTGTTACAATTGTCTTTCGCTTTCCCATTCGGTTTATGAGTGTAAAAGTAAACACTCTTGCAGTCAGTGTGGTAAAAGGCACCACTCCCTTCTTCACAGTTCAGATGCCGACTTACATTCGACATCAGTAAATAAAAGCAGTGTTGCTTCTTCCGTAGAAGAAATTCCCGTCAACCCTCCACGAAAACAGTCCACTTCAAACAATTCAGTTTCGTCCATTCGTCAACCCAATTCAGAAAGTAAGCTCGAATGATAGTATCCTAGATCACCCGCAACCATCTACAAGTTTTTACCAAAGCCATTTTATAACCCAACATAAATAGATTCTGTTGGCTACATCGTTTGTCCAGATCAGCGCACATAATCAGACATTTTTGTTTAGAGCTTTGATTGACCCTGGCTCCGAAGCCACGTTTATTTTACAATCGGTAATGAATCGATTGAAATTAAATACTTTTTGTACAAATGCTACGGTTTGCGGAATCGGAAAAGTGCAAAGCGAACTGGCAAGGAGTAAGTGCTCTCTTACTCTTGAATCAAGCACCGATCCCACTGTACATATTCCAGTAACTGCAATCGTCCTTAAACGGTTGACTGGACCCCTCCCTTCGCAAGCTATTGATACATCGTGCTTGGTTGATAGCAAAAACTTACAATAATTAGCCGGTCCCAATTTTGAAAAACCTTCCAATGTGGATATCTTGAGATTGAGCAGATCTCAGATGTAGAACCAATGACCGAGGAAGACAAATATTGCGAAAACCTATTTTTGAATAACACAACGAAGGGCGGTATGTGGTTAAATTGCCATTTAAGCCAAATTTTGACTTCAGCAAGTTGGGTAATTCCAAAAACAATGCGTTTTCACAATATCTCCGACAAGGGAAGCGTCTTCTAAATAATTTAACACTCAAGGAAGAGTATCGAAATGTATTGCAAAAATACATTGCTCTTGACCATATGGTGCGGATTTCCCCTCCGTTTGCTGAAACGGAACACTTTTATTTGCCGCACCATGCAGTGTTGAAGCCAGATAGTGCTTCGACCAAAGTTAGAGTAGTCTTCAATGCAAGCGCTCTCACCGATAAAGGAAGAAGTCTTAACGACGCTTTGTATTGAGTAAATATCGCTTTGTTTTTAATAGTGATATTGAAAAGATGTATAGACAGATACTCATCGACAAAGATCACTGTCGTTTTCAACGAATTCTATTTCGTCAAAATCAAAATCTTCTCCTGTTAGATGAATGCTCTGCCTCAAAGGTCTTAGGAGTAGGATGGAATGCCAAGGAGAACTTTTTTACATTCGTTGTGCAGCATTTAAAAATGAAAACAAACAATTTTCTAATATATGTAAAATCTACGACCCAATAGGATGGCTAGCACCAACAACGATTATGCTCAAAATTCTCATGCAAGATGTCTGGAAAGACAAAACAGATTGCGATTGTCCGGTTAATCCTAATCGTTTGGATATTTGGACTCAATTCGTGGACTCATTTCCAATCGTGAAAGAGATTAGAATCCAAAGATGGATTAGTAATGGTGAATAACCAGAGGTTTCTATCCAATTGCATGGATTTTGCGACGCATCTCTTCATGCATATGCAGCGTCGGTGTACTGCAGAGTTACTTCTCCATCCAACGCTGTATCCAGCCAACTCCTATGCTCAAAGACAAAGGTTGCACCAGTAAAAGCAATATCGGTACCACGTCTAGAACTCTGTGGTGCGCTCCTCCTGACAAAACTAATAAATATTATCGTAACAAGCATGCAGTTGGAACAAAGTAGCATACATCTATGGACCGACTCTATAATAGCACTGTATTGGACTCATGGTTGTCCATCTCGTTTGGAAAAGTTCGTCAGAAATAGAGTGTCCAAAATTCAAACTGAGTGTCCCCAAGGTACTGTTTGGAAACATATTCCTTCGGAGCATAATCCAGCAGATTTGAGTTCAAGGGGAATAATGCCTCAAAATCTTATAAATAACAGTCTATGGTGGCAGGGTCCTACCTGGTTAAAACTAACAGAAGAGCACTGACCGAAAGTAAAAATCACCAGGGATCCCAACTTTAATTTAGAAGAACGAAACCTAAAGAGTTTTGTTGTCAATAAAGGTGACGATTTCGACATTTTAGATCGTTTTTCTTCATTTTCTAGAGCATTAAAAGTGGTAGCGTACATGTTTCGTTTCTTCAATAGTACCCACCCTAAGTATAAAGAAAACTACCGATATGTTTCGACAACTCTTACCCACGATGAGATTGCCTTTGTAAAAGAGCGAGTAACCCTATTAACCCAAAGGCGTTACTTTGGTGAAGAATATGAGTCCTTAGCCAATTCAAAACAGCTAAATAAGTCTAGCAACATTTTATCCCTCAAGCCGATGATAGATTCTCAGGGAATTATTAGAGCCAACGGTCGTCTGACAAACGCGAGCTTGGGATTCCATGAGAAGTTTCCCATAATCTTGCCATATGCAAGTCCAATGGCACGACTTTTAATTGATTTTGTTCACAAAATGTCTCTGTACGGTGGAAATCAGTTAATGCTTTATATTATTCGCAAAAATTATTGCAATTTGAAACTGAAAAATATAATAAAATCATATCTTCGCTAATGCAAGATTTGCGTTTTACAGAAAAAACAGCTCCAAACTCAAATAATGGGTCCTCTTCCATTTGAAAGAGTCAATTTTTCATTCCCGTTTACTAATGTTGGATTGGATTTTTCAGGACCCTTTGACATTAAAATCCAAAAAGGTCGATTTTATCAATCGGTCAAGGCATATGCTTGTCTTTTTGTATGCTTTTGTACCAAAGTTGTGCATTTAGAAGCCGTAGGCAGTCTTTCTACAGACTCATTCTTAGCGGCATTCGATAGGTTTGTTGGAAGAAGAGGTGTTCCACAGCAACTTTTTTCTGACAATGGAACAAATTTTGTCGGCGCTAATCGGGTTATTACAGCTGAACTCGTAAGGCAATTGCAGATGCGACTTCTGAAACCGAAAAGGCGTACCTCGCCAAGGACCTGAAATGGAATTTTATTCCACCAGGTTCCCCGCATATGGGAGGTTTGTGGAAAGCCGGTATCAAGTCTTTCAAATCCCATTTCAAAAAGGTGGTAGGTAACTCGAAGCTTACCTTTGAGGAATTTACAACATTACTCGTAAAAATTGAGTCATGTATGAATTCTCGTCCAATCTCTCCATTAAGCGAAGATCCGTCAGATCCTCTCCCTTTGACTCCGGGTCATTTTTTGAAAGGTTCACCTTTCCTCGCGTTACCTGAAGGTCAAGTCAGTGAAAGCGGGCCTGCCAAGAATTGGCAAAAAATCCAACAACTTTTACACTCGTTCTCAAAGAGATGGAAAGAAGAATACTTGACTGAGCTCCAAAGAAGAAACAGGTTTAAGTATCCACAACGGAACATCGATATTGGGGATATGGCGGTTATTCGAAATGAAAATTTACCGCCTACAATGTGGCGCCTGGGAAGGGTTGTTGCTGTTCACTCCGGAAAGGATGGACGCGTTAGGGTTGTCACTTTAAATGCAAAACATGGGGAAATTGTTCGGTCAATAGCCAAACTATGCCTTTTGCCCGTCGACGAAGATTTGCCGCAAAGTCAGTCAATATCCCAATAGCTACAATTACAACTAAAACATACTTTTATAAAAAAAAAAAAAAAATTTCCATTGCACAGCACCTACAAATTTTGAATATCACTTAAAATTTAGTTATATATTATAAATTCTATTACCTACTAACATGTGTGAGTGAGTCGGGGCGCTCATAAAAATAACCCCCACCGATGGATTAACTAACCTTTAGGAGAAGCGAGCCGAGGCGCTTCTTTAAAAATCACCTCCACCGATGGATTTTTTTTTTTTTTATATGCAAAATGTGAATTTCATTGTTATTGCAGTTCTGCAAAGGGGGCCGGAATACTTTAGTATTAGATAAGCCGCCCGAAGATATGCAATAATAATTTTACATTATCTTATTTAAACTTATTTAAATTAAATCTTGTCGTTGCATACTTTTGAATATGTAAAATCTCAAAAAAGGGGTAAAAAGAAGTGAAGATACACTCAATCATTATGTAATGAGCATTTTTCAACTTTATATAATTTTTCAGTAAAAGCTCAATAGCTTTCCCACACAAGTGGTTATTGTCATGTATTTTGTGAAATGAGTTTTTAGTCTTTACGAGACAGTCGAAATAAACTGACATTTTTCAACAAGGTGATATTTCTTGGAATATTTTATACGTACTCTTCGGTACTGCAAACCCCCTTTTCTTTCTGTTTCCCAACCATAGATTCGGAAAACCCAACGCAGCACAAGCGAAGGCTAATACCTTAAGTTCGGTGATGAGAACGAGGGAAAGTTTGGAGACGTACACATGGGTTTCACATACAAGTGGAATGTGAAACCCATTTCTGTTGTTGCGTTAAATTTTTACCGCAACAAGGTCTGCTCTCTTTCCCTTCTTTCCTTACCCATGGTCCCTCTTTTCTTGGGTTCGGTACTCGAGGTCCTGGGATGTGGATGGGCATCCGAGGCCCCCATCAGCCTCCGGACCACCTCCTTGGAGCCTTAAGGGTGCAACCCAATAGGTATCCGTGTGTGACAGGTCGGTCACAAACCATCAGACGGGCGGTCTGAATGGCAGAGGATGGGAGTTCCGGTTGCGCAGCCCTTTGGACGGAAGGGAGACTCGCAACCGTCGATTAACAACGAGCGCAATTCGGATGGTGAGCCTGGCAGGTCGTCAGGAGACTCCCACCGACTCAAGACTAAAAGTGTACCGACAGGAGGTCGGCACAAATGAAAGAGTGGGGGGAGGACGATTACCTTAGCCAACACTCCACCGTGGGATAAATAAGACCAACATCTGTGTCTTTAAAAGGGTGTGGCGGACAGCCAAGACTAAACACCCCAACGATTGTCACACCACAAAAAGTGGCAATACCAAAAATTGCGTTCGATGGGTGGAGAGACGACGATCTCTTTTACGGATCACCCCGCCGCTGGAGCAACGAAGGAGCAGCAGAGGAGTGTAGGCGGACGGCCAACTAAAAGACACTCTTCGTTTGATCTACCATCAACATCACGGTAGAGAGTTCGGTTCGATGGGCATAGGGAAGACGATCCCTAAGTTTATGCCTCGACGATGGAGCAACGGAGGAGCAGCAGAGAGTTCCCACAGCGAATTCCAGTACATAGAGAGAGGAATGATTGGAAGTTTTGAGAGGACTAACGGGTTACGGTAGCGCATTGGTGTCGCAAAAATTTACCGTTCAACCCGCTAGTGTGTGTGAATGTGGTGGTTAATGGCCGTGGGAGGCATTGCTGAATGCCAACTTAAAGATCCCACCGTTGAGGTCTAACACCAGCGAATGTATGAGAGAGTGTGTGTGGAAGCCAAGCGACTTCGAACGAAACCAAAGCCCTGGAAGTCACTTCTTGGCTGACCAGCTTATCATCAAGTTGTTTTAAGAAGTTTTTGGAAAGTTTAAGAGTTCTGATTTTGTGTTGCAGAAGGCAACTTTATTTTTTTTCTAAACTAAAAAAAAGTAATTCGTGGCAGAATTTTTAGTTAATTTGTAAAGTAGAGTAGTGGAGTGAGTTCCATAAAAGGGAAAAGGATCCTGGAGAGGCGGGGTAATTGTGTCAGAAAGGGGCACATAGAAAAATCGAAGCAGGACAAGGAATCCAACAGACAAAAAAAGATAAGAAGAGTGTTAAGTCAAAATCGTTTGGTTAGGAAATTGTGATTTGCAACATTTTGGCAGGCTTTCGTTTCGGTAAAATCCCGGAAGAAACGGGACGCGTGACCCACTTAGTGTTCTTTTCTTTTTTTTTAATTTTCGAGACAACGCGATAGCGGGCTACGCCAACGGTCCAAACTTTTTTGTATACATGTAGGGGCAACTGCCGAGACACCCTGCAATTCCATTCAACGTTACGTCATTACACAATCAACGCAACTGTTATTTAGCTTTTTCTAAACAAAGCTCATCATTTTCTGGCTATAAATATTAGACACAGAGATTAGCAGTTCTTCTTTTTCTTTATCTCTGCCGTAAGCCGTTAAGCTGTTCATCTACTCTAATCTATTTTATAATTGAATTCTTATTATTCCAACAATAAACCTTATTGAATTACATGATCTGTTGGTCATTCTCTACATACATATATACACTTTGTTGTTGTGTCGTCGCAACCCCATATCAAATCCTACATTCGAGAGCTCAGCCTCAAACAGAAAAAAAAATCAATAAAAGACCGTGCTCCAACGGAGCCTTATAACGTTGTTACATATCTGCTTCCTTTCTTCTTTCGTTTCCCAGGTTTACAGATTTCTTTCCGAGGTTTCGTAATTTACCGCAAAATTACGTGGTGCCCATTTTGTTAATTCTTCAATCAAAGACCTACAAAATATAATTCCGGCAAACATTTGCCCCTATATATATCACAAAGTGCATGTGCAAAGTGCGCTTAACTTCGTCGAACCCACCCCCTTCGCTGAGCAAACCAAACGTAGACCTTTTACTGGCTGCGGTTGCAAAGTTCGCGATCTCTTGTTGCCGATCTCTGGCAAGTGTCATTTACTACATTCGATTTTTCCCTCTGGCAGTGGCGAATGCAATTTTTTTTCTTTTCGTTTTGTTTCGCCAAATAAATTTTAATCAGTAGTTCGATCGCGATAATCATCAATAATAATAATTTTGCAACACTGTGACACATTCCGCAGGAACAAGGACTGTCGCTTTATAGTTCAAATTCCATTCAAGCAAGATCCGAATGCCATAGGTCACTCAGAGGGCATGACAATTCAGCGGTTTATGGCTCTAGAGCGGAAAAGCTAAACAACCAGAGCTACAAAAACTCTACCACCAATTCATGCGGGATTATGAAGACAGCGGACACATGAAGGAAATTAACAGATGGGAAGTACCAGAACATAGCTATTTCATCTTACATCATGGCATTCTTAAACCCGATAGTTCAACCACGAAACTGAGAGTTTTATTTGATGCTTCAGCAAAAACAACAAGGGGAACGTCACTAAACCAGGCCACGATGGTAGGAAGCACAGTACAGTCAGACCTTTTCGCGGTGGTGATAACGTTTCGGCTAAACCAAATTGCATTCTCAGCGGACATGCGACAAATGTATAGGCAGATACTGGTTGATGAATCACATCGAAAGTATCAAACAATATTCTGGAGGTACAACTCAACGGACCCAATAAAAACTTATCAGCTTAACACAGTCACCTACGGAGCTGCATCCGCACCATTTTTGGCGACAAGATGCCTAAAACAGTTGGCAGAGGAAAATAAAGCCACCGCACATAGAGCATCGCAAATCATTGCCGAGGAAACCTATGTAGATGACATATTGACAGGAGCTGACACAATCGAAGAAGCGTTAAGGATAAGGGATCAAGTTATGGAGCTACTTACCCAGGCGAAACTAGAGCTACGAAAATTTTCCGCCAGTCTCGTAGGCGTCCTGACAGGCATTCCCATGGAACATAGGGAAAAGACTTTATCCATCGATCAAAGAGATGTCGTTAAGACGCTGGGGTTGATATGGGAATCCAATAACGATATCTTCTTTTTTAACAGTTCTAATTTCATCAAGGGCACGGAGTCCATAACAAAGCGGATTGCATACTCACAGATATCCCGACTATGACCCACTGGGTATTGTAGGCCCAGTTGTTGTACTCGGGAAACTCTTCATGCAGGAGTTGTGGAAATCCCAGACACCGTGGGATGAACCACTCTTCAAGGAACAATGTCAAAAATGGGAAGAGTATAAGGTACAACTATACGCCCTGAGCAAGGTACGCATTCCAAGATGTGCACTCATCCCGCGAGCACCAAGATCCAACTCCATGCGTTTGCCGAAAGCAGCATATCAGCCTATGGTGCATGCTGCTACCTACGATCTACGATCCAAATACATTCAAGAATACGGGGGCGAGCTCCGATTAAAGGATACGTAGCAGTGTTTGTATGCTTTACAACAAAGGCAGTACATTTGGAGGCAGTATGCGATCTAACAACCGAGGCATTTCTAAGCGCCTTAAAAAGATTTATCTCACGGCGAGGATATTGTTCCTCAATTTCCTTCGATAACGCCACTAACTTCGTAGGCGCAAAATCAGAATTATATCGCCTCTCTAGTCTTCTAAAATCACAGCAACTAAGAGAAGGCGTCGATAACATCTGCCAGGAACGGGCTATAGAATGGAAGTTCATAACTCCAAGGTCTCCCCATTTCGGGGGAATCTGGGAGTCCGCAGTGAAGTCAGCAAAACATCTCCTGATAAGATACACTGGAATGGCCCCATTAACATACGAGGAATTGAGTACAGCATTATCCCAAATAGAAGCAATTCTTAATTCCCGTCCAATTACCCAGATGTCAAATGATCCAAATGATTTAGAAGCATTAACTCCAGGACACTTTTTGATTGGAGAGCCGCTGTGTGCAATTCCGGAACCTGATGTCACCGATGATAATATAAATTACCTCAGGCGATTCCAACGGTTGCAGTTTATTCAACAGCAGTTTTGGAAAAGGTGGTCCCAGGAATACCTGTCACAATTGCAGAATCGATCAAAATGGAAAACCGGTACGACAAACATTGCCCCAGGAACAATGGTACTGATGACAGACGACAATCAATCATCACTTAAATGGCCACTTGGCAGAGTAATTAAGGCATACCCAGGTGAAGACAATGTTGTTAGAGTAGTGGACGTACGGACAAAGGGGGGGATATTCAAACGAGCAGTTGCTAAAATTTGTCCATTGCCGATCGAAACATCCCAACCGGAGGACAGTGAAGCCAAGATAGAAGAAGCAGTATCATCGACGATCACAACAGAGGAGATTCCACACAAGGCTCATAAGAGAACGGCATTAACTGCAACAACAATCAAGGAGATGGTATCGCCATCGGCAACATCATTAACAGCAACCTCAAAACGCAGTAGAAGTACAGATGATAACAAGGCGCATCCACCCAATCAACCCCAATTGCTTAGCTAATCCGTTGGCTATGAAGCGACGCATAAAGACTTCCACGGGAGGAATTATGTTGAACACACTGTTAATAGTGCTGTGTTGTATACTGCCTACAACCTCTGCACAGACAAATACACCCATATCAGTCAAACAGTTGAACTCAAGCTCTGGAATCCATTTCGAAGGGCTAGGAAAGACGAAATTGATAACCGACTCATGGAACACCGTTGTATATCACAACACAACCATCTACATTAGAGAGTTGGAAGTCCTGCGTCTGTCACTACAAAATATGAGCCGTCTATGCAAACATACACTATACTATACAACAAACTGCCGAACAACATTAAGCGAGCTGGAGTACCAATACCAAAATGCACTTCAAATGAATAAGGTAATGCGCAGGCAAAACCATGAGCGAAATCGTCGATCGCCGTTTGATATAATCGGCACAGTGGCAAACAAATTGTTTGGAATAGTAGATCGGGAGCAAGCTGAGCAATTTAACTTAGACATCAAACGATTAGGACAAAATCAGAAGTACCAAAACGAATTAACTAAATGTCAAACAACGGTGCTTAACTCAACCCTTAATATCATCGAAAGAGACGAAAGGCATACAAATAGTCAGCTGGAATCATTGAATGAACATGTAGCTAACCTACAAAGAGCATGGAATGATAGGACAAAGACATTGGACGAAACTAGAGCGATGCTATTGTTCAACTCAATGGTAAGCATTTTAAGCTTGAGCCTTGCACGGTATCAGAGGATTCAAACGGCACTAATCGACGCCGTCATGGATGCACATCACGGGAAGATCAGCACTCGTATCTTGACACCATCAGAGTTAAGACGTCAACTAGACCTCTTAAGGCCACATGTTCCAGACAACATGGCACTTCCGTCAGACAGGCTCAGCACAATCCACTCCTTGGCGCGGATCAAGACCAGAATTATGGAGGGTGGAATCATATTCAGCATCAACTTGCCACTAGTACAAAATACTCTATTCGAGCTTTACAAGGTGATACCACTGCCAATACCAAAAAACGGAAGACTGATGTTTGTCAAGCCAACGACAGAATACCTAGCCGTAACGCTTCATCGGGATCAGTTTTACAAACAACGAATGACCTTAAGGAGTGTGAGAAGGCGGACTATCAAGAGTATATTTGCACGGGCAAACATCCAATATACATATATAAGGAAGACAACGCCCCATGTGAAATGGAATTCTTCAAACATGCAGAAACCCCATACCAGCGCTGCACCTTGATCACCATCAAAGAAAACCCGGTTTGGATAAAATTACAAACATCAAACACCTGGATCTTTTCAACACTACTGCCGCAAACTATCAATGCGATATGTGGAGCCCAAGTCTACCCAATTCACTCACAAGGGCAAGGAGAGCTTACCATGACGGAAAAATGTCAGTTGGAGACTAAGGTTGCGTCCATACACAGCTTCACAATGTGAACACCAGCAGCACTGTCCCATTCATACCATTTACAAACATGTCACAGGCGCTGCCAACCCAGAGGACGGCACCGGCAATAAAAATCATACATCATCATCAGTTTAGCGAATTAAAGGTTCACCTTGCTGACACCACCAGTTCACCTGACATATCAATTCATGACATCCATCAATTTTCGTTGTCTTATGCAATTGCGCTGTTATTGGTTGGCTGTGCAATATTTCGATACTGGAAACGACGACAACAGCAGATGACACCGATCGTACCGCCTAGATTGGTCAAGGCTGACGAAAGATTCACCGTTGAAGTAGACTAACTTCAAAGGGGGGAACATGTTGACACAGTCAACCAACATAAAAACGAAGGTCATGCAAACGCAGCATAAATGCATGGCGTAACCACGATGGCATGAATAAACTAGGGCAGCATTATGAGCACTTAGCAATAAGGTAGTAATTCATAAATTAGGGCAGCATTATGATTATTTAACAATAATGTAGTATTTAAGCAAAACAATTTGAAGAAATAAATTCAAGTCGAACAGATAGTCAACAAAACAAGTCTGGTTATTTTTCCCCCCACCCGCGGTAAGGAGAATTAACGCGAATAATTTAATCTGACCTTACGAAGAGATCAGACAGTTTTCTTGCTATCGTAACATTTGCTCAATCGAGCCAAATAAATTAGAGCCAGTGCGGTGCAGATCGAAAAAGAAAAAAAAAACAATATAGTGCAGTGCATCCGACAAGGATATATCACATAAAAAATAGTTCAGTACATCCGATCAAGGATATATTACATACAATAGAGAGCAGTGCATCAAGGATATATTACAAAAAATTGTGCAGTGCAACCGAGTGGAAAAACAATAAAAACTAAAAAACAGTAGCTGTTTTGAACAATAAGAATTAAAAACAGTTATTCGAGAGCTCAATTCCGTGTGTGGACACAGCGTTTCCGAAGGGTCGACCTGGACTGCTGCGCGTCACACATGGTCTCACGGTGCGAGCGAATCTGAGCCAAATTACTAGTGCGTAACAAAATAAGTGCAAGTGCAAAAACTCTGTGACAGGGCGAGTGCAAGTATAACACACGTGCAATGGGCGATCTAGCAAGGCGGGACGTATTCCGGGCATCAATTATACGAATTTCTAAAGCAATTACTGAGGGCAGCTTCGTCCAAGAAGACCAAGCTTTCCTCAAAACCAAGTAAAAGGCAACGGAATATTGCGTGCACGCATATCGTTCCGGGATCAATTCGTTACAGAGGTGCATAACAACAACGGGATCGCCCACATCACAAAAATGCGAGAACTCAAGCAGGCTTTAGAAGGCGCCCCAGCTACGCTGATAAGCAGATGGTAGGTCACAGAAGCAAACTACGCAGAGGCATGGGCAAAGCTGAACGAGGTTTACGACAACAAACAAAACATCGTAGACGCACATTTAAATGCCCTCCATGCAATTCGTAACATCGGAAGGGACTCTTGCAAGTCACGGGGGATACGTGACCTGGTTAATGAAGCGAACGTACACTTGAATCCGTTGAAAGTACTTGGCCTGGACACATCATCATGGGATCCAATTATTGTAAACATGCTCAGGGCCAGACTCGATACAGATACTAACCACGCTTGGCAGATGGTCAGAGAGGACGTATGCCAGATAGCGACATTGAAGGAGTTCCTGCAGTTTTTGAAGAGAAGAGCAAGTGCACTCGATTCAGCATTCTAGGACCAGTTCGAAAAACCAGTCGAAAGATCAAACAACCCGCAATTCAAGGAGAAGAACATCATGAACACTCCAAGCGGGAAGAGAAGCGGGACACCACTAAAGTGTCCTTTGTGCAAAGCCCAGCACCCCTTGTATCGCTGCAGTGATTTTCTGGCGCTATCAATCCAAAGCAGTAGCGAAAGGGTACGCAGCTGGAAGCTGTGCACAAATTGTCTCAGGAGCGGCCATCTGCCTCAAGGATGTCAAGCCGGAGCATGCCGAAGATGCGACAGGAAGCACAACAGCGTGCTTTGTCCAGAGCAGAATACCCCCGGAAGAGGTCTAGCCGTCGTGGAGCAAAATCAACCATCCAGTTCCCGAGCAGCAAACGGGAGGCAGGCAGATGCATAGCAGTTAGTGCATCTGTCGCGCGCAAACCGGGAAGAAGATCACGTCCTCTCGTCACAGAGCGCAGACAATTCTGGAGTTCGAGCAGTTTCCGACGTAATCGAGCCGAGCATCACGAAACCTGATTGCGCACTATTAGCCACGGCGTGCATTAAGGTAAGGAGCGGGACAGGACGAACGGTGGAGGCAAGGGCGCTGCTGGATTGCGGGAGTCAAATCAACCTTATCACTGAGAGGTGCGTCCAAAAAATGGGCATTAGAAGGCGCAAGTGCGATTTCCAAGTGCAAGGAATCGGTTCCAACGCCGGCGTGCGTATTGCAGGAACCGTAAACGTCGGTTTATCGTCAAGTTTTGAGCCAACGTTCGAAATGTTCATTATCGTGAAGATAACTTCGTACCTCCCCACCAGAGACCTACCGCAAAACCAATATGCGGCTGTGAGCGAGCTGAAACTGGCCGATGAGGACTTCAACAAGCCAGCTAGAATAGAGATTCTACTTGGGGCACAGGTATGGGCAGAAGTCATCAAGAGCGACATCAAAAAATACAAATCAGGACTGACAGCGCAAGACACAAGTTTCGGTTGGATATTGTTTGGCCAGATGCAACCGAATCCAGCGGAAGCGATTCGAACCACATTCTTAGCAACAGAATCGTCAGATATGCAGCTCAACGAGCTGTTGAGAAGATTTTGGGAGATGGAAGAGCTGAGCGAACCAAGAGCAAAATCGGTGGACGATGAATGGGTCGAAGAAAACTTCAAAAACACATATTGGCGCGACCCATCAGGACGGTACGTCGTCACCATCCCGATTAATCCGCATGCGCAAACATTAGGCAGTTCCAGAGCAGTCGCCATGAAACGATTCCTTCAACTAGAGAAGAGATTAAGTGCAGACAGCGAGCTGAAGGAGAAATACGTCAACTTTATGCGCGAGTATAACCAGCTGGGCCACATGGTGATAACCACCAGATCACCGCGAGCAAACAGATACGCATACTACATACCCCATCACTGCGTACCGAATAAATTCGCGTCGTCTTCGACGCATCATATAAGAGCGACAACGGCATTTTGCTCAACGACAGTTGAGTTCCATGGACCAAAACTACAAGACGATTTGGCAACAATACTCACCCGCTTCCGCAGCTACAAAGTAGCAGTCAGCGCTGATGTGCGGAAAATGTTTCGGCAGGTGAGTGTCGACCCGGAGCAATGGGACCTACAAATAATACTTTGGAGAGAAAGTCCCGATGAAGAGCTTAAAGAGTATTGGCTTACCATCGTCACCTATGGCATGGCCTCCAGTAGCTTTAACGCGGTTAGAGCCATGATACAATGTGCATCGGACAACCAAGAGGCGTATCCCCAAGCATTCGAAGCCATAACCAAGAACTTCTACACGGACGATAAGCTTACTGGGCAAGGGCGGTTTCGAACTAGACAAGTTCACCTCAACGAGCGAGCAAGTGCGAACAGTTTTTACGGGCACAGGAAACCAAAGAACGGAGCATATTTTCCCTGAAGAGACCGGGACTTCGATACTGGGTCTGGTATGGAACTCCTTAACGGACGAGAGTCGCCCCATTGAAGACAATCACGATCCTAAGACTGGTGCTATGCGCAGCAAACCTTTTGTGCAAACCGACAGATGGTCGAAGACGGTTCATTTTAAGGAACAACGATATTCCATTGGAGCGACTTAACTGTGGTCCTTTACTGGATCACAAAACTACCATTTGAGCTGAAACCGTTTGTGGCCAATCGGGTGAAGTTCATACAAGAGCTCTCTGGAAACCATCACTGGAGACATGTCAAATCTGGAGACAACCCAGCAGACCTAGGCTCAAGAGGAGTCAAGGCGGAGCAACTGATCGAATTGGAGCTATGGTGGCATGGCCCATCGTGGCTCAAGGAGCCAGAGCAGAACTGGCCACTAGTGCCGATACAACTGAGCGTTAAGCAGCAAGAGCGAGCTGATCGAGAGGCGAGAGCACTCACCGTGGGAAAGCTGAGCATACCCACACAAACGACCCTGAGTATTGACGGCAAAAGTCTACTTGACCGAAAGGCAACGCTACAGAGCATCTTGAGGATAATGGCCTTGCAGCTGCACCCAGTTACGCTGGTACCACTAGCGACAATCGCTGAACGAGAGCAAGCACTACATTACTGGGTCAGGGTTACCCAACAAGATCACTATATTCGAGAGCAATCAAGTCACCAGGAAGAAGCAACTAGACAGTACCAGCAATATATTTACTTACCCTCAGTCCTTTCATAGACACAGAGGGGATACTGAGAGTGGGCGGTCGCCTGAAGGATGCATTGCTTCCATATGACAGCAAGCATCCCATCATCTTACCCGCCAAGAGCAAGCTGAGCGAACTGATCCTTCGGGAGGCACACATCATTACGAAGCATGGCGGAGTTCAGTTGTGCATGCAATACGTGCAGCAGAAGTTCTGGGTAACAACGCTCCGACGGGCGCTGAAACGCCACATAGCGCGGTGCATCGCCTGTTTTCGCCAGAAGTAAACTGTAGCAGAGCAGCAGATGGGCAGCCTTCCACGCGATCGAGTGCAACCGGCAAGAGCGTTCAGGCATAGTGGCGTCGACTATGCCGGTCCAGTGCAAATCAAGGCCAGAGCAGGTCGGTGCAACATTGTCGAAAGGGGCTACATTGCCGTTTTCGTGTGCATGGTGACGAGGGCAATCCACCTTGAGCTTGTGAGCAACCAGACGACGGAGGCGTTCTTGGCAGTATTCCAGCGATTCACTGGGCGATGTGGCGCTTGCTCCGTACTATGGAGCGACAACGCCACCACATTCGTTGGAGCAGACCGAGGACTCCGCAAAAGCGCGCGGGATTGGGGCCACCGCCTTCCGGCCGAGCAAATCAACAGCATGGGAACTGAGTGGAAATTCATAGTGCCAGGAGCCCCCACGAGGGCGGAATCTTGGAGGCCGGAGTGAAATCACTCAAACATCACCTGCGAAGAATCATGGGCAAGCAGATATTCATATTCGAAACCTTGGCCACCACAGTAGTACCCATCGAGGCGTGTCTCAACTCAAGACCACTCACCGCGTTATCCGATGACCCCCGGACGACCTGTGCGAGCTCAAACCGGGTCACTTCCTGATAGGGGAGCAGATCGTGCAGCCACTGGCAACAGATGTCAGCCAAGTACCTCAAAACCGCCTCAAGCTATGGAATATCGTCAACCAGATCCAGCAGCACTTCTGGAAGACGTTTTCGTAGCAACAAACCAAATCGACGAGGGATATGGCACTTCGGTTGGTAGGCACTCGACTACGGATCCTCAGAGCGGAAACATAAACGATACAGTCCACCTTGTAATGAAATGAAGTTAAATAAAGTATTCTTGCTATCGTAACAACGGTGGAAGATAACACACCAGCAACGGCTTCATCGGCTACTAATTCTGCCTTGCAGAAAGAGTCTTCATTCAAGACAGCACAGGTGATCTTAGTTACTGCCTTAGTGTGGGTAATAGATCGTTTTGAATGTTATCAAATGGGAAAAGTTTTACTCGTCTCAGGTAAATTTGATTAAGAAACGCTTTGCTAAAGCCTTCAGTCTGAAAAAAACAAAAAGAGAATGTGGATATTATGGGAATTGGCTCATTTGAAACCAAAATACAAACCACTATTCGTCCAAGGTTCGATAACTTCGAACTGTCACTCAAATTCTTTGTCGCCCCTTCCATTACTGGGTACCATCCGGATTCGAAACTCGATGTAGAAAGCTGGAATCTTCCTGCAGATATTGAACTCGCTGATGAGTAGTTCAATCAGCCATCTCAAATAGATTTGTTGCTGGGAGCTGAACTCTTTTATGATTTGCTTCTTGTAGGTCAAATTAAACTGGGATTGGATTTAGGGTGGATTGTATCCGGAAAATACCGAAGTCAATTGGAAGCCAACAAACAAATGTGCTGTGTGAACTGTACAGATGATGCTCTGGATGCATTTGTGGAAAATTTTTTGGAGCTGGAAGCAGTTGAAAGACGGATATCGAAGTGGACCGATGAGGAGGCTGAATGTGAAGAACATTTTCGTCAAACTGTTGACGAATTGCCCAGTGGAAGGCTGTTGGGAAAAGTTCTACCATATAGCTTTTCATAGATTTCTATCACTTGAGCGCAGACTTTCGAAAAATCCCTTGTTTAAATCAGACTATATTTTATTCTTGCACGAGTATAGGAATCTGGTTACATTTCGTTGGTAAAAAAAAAGAGGAAAAACGAGCAGACAAACATTTTAACTTAACACCGTTACATATGGCACCACTTCGGCACCATTTTTAGCCATTCGTTCCCTCATCTATCTTGCTGAAAGATTCAATAGTCAATTTTCCTTAGGATCAAAAATTATTCGCTCGGATTTTAATGTGGACGATATGCTTACGGGGTCGGATGATTTCGAAACTGTACAAAGGATTCAGCAGGACGTGGTAACTATTTTGAACACAGCAGGTCTCGAACTTTCAAAGTGGCACAGTAATTGTTTAAATCTTCTGAAACCATTGGGTTGGATTGGGATGATGCAATTCCAAAGTCCATTGAAAGTGAATATGGTCAGTTTATGATCTGTTGAGAAGTATTACAAACAACATAGGTGGCAACAGTGCCAAAAGGTAACCGCTGTATTTAACGAAACTGCATAAATGTCAAAAGATTCGAGAAGGAATTGACGTTACTAATAAAACGTGTTTCCAACAAGACGGACCATTCCATTGATATTTTCCTTATATTGAATTCTCAACTTTCGCCCGAAAAACTGTGCTGCTTAATAGAAGGCATTCTAAACAAATATAGGTCATACAGGAAAACAACACGTATTTTTGCGTACCTGCTAAGAATTATAAATAGATTGCGACATATTTCATCTGAAACCACAGAATTTTTGTCCTTAGAAGAACTTGATTTATCTCTCACCAAAATCATAGACATCATCCAAACCGAATCTTTTGAAAGTGAAATCGACATGATACGAAGAGGAAGTCAAATTAATGGATTAATCAAATGGCTAAGCAGAGGGCTGGCACGCTTGCGGAGGCTCGCGGCATTAAGCTCGTCGGTGGGGTGGTGTTCTTTTCTGCTTGTCATAATTGTCTGCAATCTGAAATATTTCGTGCCAATAATGTACTGACCAACACTTGCTGAGGTTTACGTTTCTAAGAAAAAGTTTGCGTCTGACCGTACTGTACGTAAAAAAAAAAAGGAAGAACGTTTGAGATGAAAAGAGGTAACTAACGAGCACCGAGGTATAAACGAAAATGTGTACATATAATTATGTAAGATGTTGTGGCATTGGATGCCAACTATAGATTGTTGAAAACTCTATGTGGTCATCCTTGCGGCGAACCCACCCTAACAATTGAATAACAAATTCAAAAGCTCCTATGGCTACCTGTGTGCCGATATGATTGAGGTAGCCCCAGATCATTTTTGTTTACGCCTTACACTCTCATCATATTCCGATCCTATTCGATCGCAGTAAAATTGTACTCTTAACACATGGTTAAATTTGTTCTGTTTTCTGAGCATATACTTCAATTTATTGGCCTAATTGAGGTCATTTAATTCTTAAGTTAATTCTGTTTTTGAAAATTCGAAATGGAAAATTAATTTAATTTTTACACAGTAATAGGATCTTGAAATGAAATAGGTCAAACAGCTAAGGCAAGATATGGTAGGTTGAGAGATAGCTCTAATAATAATAATAATAATAATATTTATTGTATCATACATGCTTACACAGTAAGAATTCACTTATAAGGCTGTGAAAGATAAACATTTTTAATTTACTATTCATAAATGATTTGAAAGTTAAGTTAGATTTAGTTTTAAATTCATTTTTCTTTTTTTTTCTCTTCTTCCTTATTTCTTCTTCTTTAATTGAAATTGAAATCGCTGGATTGATAGGGATGGGAAAAAGTTAGTTGCTTTAGTTACTGAGAAAATTTTGAAGTTCGGTTTTAAATCGTCGTGCATTAATTAGCTCTCGCAAGTTACGTGGGAGTGAATTCCAAAGGCGAATAGCAGCAACAAAAAACTGTCTTTCGGATGTTAGACATGAAAAGCGCGGAAGTACCAGACAAGAAGATCTGTTAGATACCGGAAACTGGATTTTTTCATAAAGATATGAAGGCTGTCTACTTATGAGTATGTTGAAAAGAAATATGACTGTTCGAAATTTTATATAGTTACAAAAGGACATGTTAACTAGGTGTTTCGCAAGATGTGAAACGTGATTGTGTCTTTTTAAACAATACACATATCGAATAGTGGAGTTGAAAGCCACCTGGAGCCGCCTTCTACACTCGGCATCACATCCATAGAAAATTTCACATCCGTAGATAAGTACAGGAATAACTAACGTTTTAGCTAGTAGCAATCTCGTTTCAAGAGGAGTAAACTTTTGAGCAATCCTTAGGGTTCGTAGAATACCGTAAGTTTTCCCTACTATAGTATTTATGTGATTATTCCATGTTAAGGTTCTATTGAAGACAATACCTAGATTTTTTGAAGACTCAACAAATTCGACTTCAGAGTTGTTTAACATTAAATGAGGGAAGTAGGAAAGATCTAATTTCTTTTTAGAAATAACTAAACACTTACACTTCGCTGGATTAAGTATTAGGCCGCTTTTTGATGACCAACTAGAAATTCGTTCTAGATCCTCATTTAAAACGCTGACGCAATTTTCAATTAGGCCCAAGGGGCAGCTTTGATAAATTTGTATATCATCGGCATAAATATGCTTAGATGAACTTAATATGACAGAAGCAATATCGTTAATATATATCGAGAACAATAGGGGCCCTAGGATAGAGCCTTGGGGAACTCCTTGCCTTGAGGGAAGAAAATCGTAAAGGTTGCCATCAAGTGACACGGCCTGTTTTCGTTCACTTAGATATGATGATATTAATTTAACAGCAGTGGAGGAAATTGAGAAAAAGCGTCTTAATTTGCTGAGAAGAATTGAGTGATTAACCAAATCAAAAGCTTTGGAAAAATCTAAGAGTACCAGAAAAGTAACATTATCCCTATCTAATTTATCCCTTATCTCTTCAATGACGTTCAACAAAGCAGTTGTACAGCTATGCTTAGCTCGGAAACCGGACTGTACTTGTAGCAACAAATTGTTTTGAGTAACGTAATTATTAAGCTGCTTATGCATAATTCTTTCACAAATTTTAGATAAATAAGGTAGGATGGAGATTGGTCTGAATTCTTCATTTTTAGAGTTCTTAGGTATTGGAATTATTTTAGCTAATTTCCATTCGGTGGGAAAAATGCCGGTCATAAGAACAGTATTGATGATATGAGTTACAAACGGTAACAGTAACGGCAAGATCGCTTTAACAAAAATCGGATTTACTTCATCAACACCTGCAGCCTTGGACTTGACAGACAGAAAACTTTCTACAACATCCAATTCATTTACTCTATTAAATACAAAAGAAGTAGCAATCGGTAAACAAACATCCTCGAGTATATAGTTAGCTGCTGGGTCATTACAAAGTGGGTTTGACAAAAACGTTCGATTAAGTTCGTTGGGATCGATTCCTGTAGAACAAGTAGTCTTTTGCTTCCCGATTCCTAATTTACGAATGTCATTCCAGAGTTCACGACCACCTGAAGAAGAACTAAGTCGGATGGAATAGAATTGTGTCTTAGCATTGCGTATTTCACGAACAACACTGTTTCGTAAACTTTTATAAGCCTGATGGAGCTCTTCCACCCGAAAATGTTTCCAACGTCGATATGCCTCATCACGTTGAGCCATTAACTCTCGAATATCGTTCGTTAACCAGGCTTTTGTCTTGTCTTTAATAATACCAGTTTTTATTGGTACATGCAAATCGAAAAGAAGATTCACATTGTTCTGTAAAAACTTAATTTGATCATCTGGAGAAGGCATAAAATAAGTAAGGTTCCATGGAATCACATTAATATGTTGTTCAAGAGAGGCCATATCAATATTTTTGAAATCTCTATATGTATAGGTGGATGCTTCTGCGTCATTGCCAATATCAAAGTCATACGTCAAAAATATTAAGTCATGCCTCAAGAAAGCTGGTGCAGAGATTTGGTCATAGAATAATACTTTGTCGGAATTATTTACAAAAAAGACATCTACTAGTGTACTAGAGGAAGTGGTAAAGTGCGTAGGGACTTGACAATTCACGGGTTTTAAATCAAACAATTGCATATTTTCACTTAAATGACTTTCACATAACAAATTACTATTAATATCACCACAAACAATGACATTGCTTGCGCAAGTCGAAACTTCTTCCAAAACATCGTAAATAGGTGTCAGATCAATATTCCTATTTGGCCTATATACAACACCTAAGCAAATACTTCTTTCGCACCGAGTTATACATGTAAATAAATATTGAGGGGCAGACCCTTTCGGTGAACGACATTTTCGTCGACAGATCAAGCCCATTCTAACGTATATTGCAACGCCTCCACCAGTACGATCACATCTATCTGCTCGAAAGAGTCTATAGCCACTTATATCATAGGCAGAATCCTTCACATCCTTATGAAACCAAGTTTCCGATACGCAGATTGCATCAACCTTCGAATCTACGAATATGTCTTTGAATTCATCCAGTTTAGGGTTTAAACTTTGCGCATTCAAATGGCAAACCTTAAGACCGTAGCTATTATTACAAAAAACTCTAATCATGGGTCGAACCATGAACTCTCTACCACCACCAATGGAACTCACTCTACTTTCATCCAAATCTATATTTGAGATGGAAAATGATGCGAGAACCAAGTAATACACTCAGATGAAGAACATACGATTTCTCTTCCTTAAAGCAACATAGATTAATGAGGAGGGGCATTGGGGATAATTTCAAGCAAAAACAGTACAGCAGTAAAAAGAAAGAAAGAAAAAAAAAAAAAAAAAAAAAAAAAAAAAAAAATAACACTATACTTGTTGATGACGATCAGTGTTGATTTGTTGTAATTAGCGTATTTTTCGGCTGGCACCTCGCGGCAATGGCATTTAAAAACCGCTCATTCTCTACCAAGATCGATTTAGCTTCTGGACTCTCTCTCACATAGACGGCACCAAATCGTGTGTAAACAGAAAACAGCTGTTTACTGCGCTTGAGACGCGTAGCTTGCTGATATATGGAGCGGTTTTTTTTAGTGAGGCTCCGGTACATATAGATGTTGCTGCTGTTTTCTGCTTTGATGTCCACATCTTGGAGGCATAGCTGCCTGTGATTTTTGCAGAAGAGGGACACTGCATGCAAGACGGCGTTTCTTTCGCGAGAAGTGTTGAATTTGACTACGATGGGAGAGTCAGTTTTTTCTCTTTTTGTGTGTGCTCTTCGACTACGGAATATGGCTTTCAATGGCGGAGGCATACATTCGATGTTGTGGCATAGATGGTGGAAAATTGTCTTCAAATTTTCATTTGGTAGCTGGGGTACACCAAAAATTATGGCATCAGCTGCAATTTCCCGCCGTTCGAAAGCTTCACATCGTTTTTGGAGATCAGTCACTTCCTCTTCGAGTGTGCATGAATCAACAATTCGTGATTTTATCTCTTCTTCTTGCGTGTGTAGAGACTGGATGGACTTCTCGACTGCGTCAATACGAATCTCGACGTTCTCTTGCCGTTTTTTTACATTTGTAAGAGATATGTCAACTTCTTTGATGTGCGAAAACAGTCTTTCTTCGATTGATGAAATTTGTTGGTCTAAATCACTTCGCAAAGAACCTATTTCAATGGAAATACGATTTGCAATTTCATCAAGTAGTTTAGCTAGTCGTTCCTCTAAGTCACAAATGGTCACGATCGCTGTGGATTTGCTGGTGGATGGTGTTGATTTGCTGACAGTGCCTTTTCTCTCAGTTGGGGTGTGGGTAAGTTTGGGCGTTTGAACGGATTCCTTAGATGGTATAGGCGTCGATTGCTTCTCTTTTTCAAGATGCGTTGATCGGGTTTTTCCCGCCATTATGCTTATAAGAGTACGAAAACAAAAATGAGAGCGCGCTTGCAAGATGCGATTTATGAAAAGAAGTTTATTTGTTATTTTATTTGTATTTTCGACTTTAAATCACTATACAAATATATAAAACTATGAGGTGTATGCAAACGGAAGTTTTTGATATGGCTCTATACGATTCGCGTAGATAGACGAACGATTCTTAAGTGTTTTGCCGGACGAGATTGTCAACACGTCTACTCACTTTCAAAGCACATACTCTACGTATGTACTTTTGTATACGCGGGTTCTTATTAGTTCTTAATTGAATATTTATGAATCTTAATAAGATTTTTGGATCAAGCAAAAAAAATAAAAAAATTTTATCATACCCAAACTATATATAATATTATACTGTCCAAAGATATTATTTCTAAGATATAAAAATTCACTTACGCGTTTTGATTTCTGGAAAACTGCATACTGCCTCGTGATGTGCGCACAGGACGAAGAGATGTTGACGAGGTGAAACAAAATGATCTCACTACACGGGGAACAAATTTTAGTTAATTTTGGAACTTGTGATATTTTATATATTTTTTTTTTGGTATTTACCTGTACTGAACCAAACTATTAAATTTTTATTTTTTTTTATATAAATTAATCGGTTTTTTATGCCTTTCCTTTTTTACCTTTACAAAAAAAAAATTATACTTATTCTACCAATTCAATGTTTTTTTTTTTTCTACGATGTATTTCCTTCCTTCAGATTGGGCGGCTGTTGGGGGGATGAAAATGATTCGATAAGCAAGTGGGGTCCCGATTTGAGTGCCCTGACAACAAGTTCGTTTCACCTGGCACCTTGGTCGCCAGCCACTATCCACTAGCCTGTCACGTACCACACCTATCGGAAGAAGGTATCCCTTTAGATCCCTGAGTGAATTGTGGGAGGTGGGTGAGGTGCAGGCCACGTGGTATAGTGGATGCTTATCTCCAAAAAAAATTAGAGGCGTAAATTCGTCACAGATGGACCAAAAATCCAAGACGTAATTTGTCAAGGACGGATCACTGGAAAATTCACTCTTATATACTTGTATAACTTATTTATGACTTCATTTTTATTTTACCTGCGAATGAGTTTTTCTTTTCTCTTTTTCTTTAATTTTTTTGCACTGCTGCCGCTCTGGGCGATGAAGGCACGCTTTTCGGTTTGTTTTTCTTTGGTTTACCTTATGTTTTTCGACTTTTCGATACGCTATATTAATTCGCTTTTTTATATTGTACCACGAGAAAGAAAAAATGTCTACCGAGGTTTGTACTCAAATTGAAAAAGAAATGGCCGATTCCTTTCCTCTGGCTTTTATACCAGTTGGTGGGGTAGCTACACTTGTTGGTCAGTTTCTTCTCTTAAGTAGGGGGGGGGGGGGGTTCTTTTGTTGTGTATTCAGTGAAGCTCCTTTTTACTAAGCACCTAATATAAACGGACCCATAGTAATGATTCCAAAATAAAATATTATTGCGATTTTGTAGGTATTGAAGTGACACACTACAAACTATTAAAAGTAGGTGGAAGATTAAAAAACGCTAACATCGGGGCAAGGTGTTGAGTACGTTTGTTTTTATCCTGAGATAAACCGGCTCTTAGTTGGGTTTACCTGGGTAGTGTGGTCTGTTTGTCCAAAATGAATAACTCGATACAATTTTTGCGTATTAATGATTTATTTAACTTTTCTTAGACTAGATATTATTATTATATTGGTTCACTTATCTTTAACTTTTCTTAGACATCATATTATTATTATATTGGTTCACTTATCTTTAGATAATCATACGAATATATATATTGAAAATAAATATTGCTGTAGTAGTTTTAGGATTTGGATAATTTTGTATGGTTTAGGAAGTTGAAGTTGAAAGATTTTAGAGTGCGCGAACCGAACTGAGGGACTGATCAGAACTAGTGTCTGAGTGAATTGAGTGCCGAGTCATTCCCTAAATTAAATCGAAGAAACCTCGTTTGAAGTGTTCAAAGTAAGGTTCAACAAACGAACAAAAGAAAGAGGAAACAAGTAAAAGTGTTATCATAGGCCTGGCCGATGCTTTGATGCCCTCCATTGCACACAAGTCATTTAAAATTGGTTTTGTATGGGAGGTACCAGAACTACTTGACCGACACAGCCCATTTTTTTATACCAACCTAACGAAGATAAAAAGAAGTCTTTTCACCAAACTTCATTAGCCTAGGTTGTTTCCTTTGGACGCTATCGTATTTTCAATAGAAGGGGAGGCACATCGGTCCAATATGGGTTTTGTATGAGAGGTACCAAAGCTACTTAACCGACATAGCCCATTTTCAATACCAATCTGACAACGATTATAATAAGTCCTTTCACCAAATTTCATTCGAATATGTCAATTCCTTTTGCGCTATCGTGCTTTCAACAGACAGACAGACAGACAGACAGACAGACAGACAGACAGACAGACAGACGGACATTGCTATATCGATTCAGAATGTGATCCTGATTCAGAATATATATAAAGGGTTTTTCAACAGGGACGATACAAAAGTAGAGCGACAGGGACAGCAAACGACGCCGAATTTCTTGCCGCTCTTTTGGCATTTCTCTTCAATAAGGTTTGCCATTTCATGATGGGAAGATATACGAGCCAACAACAAGTCGAAATTATTAAAATTTACTACCGAAATTCGGAGTCAGTGGCTTCAACGTTAAGAGCGCTACGTCCAATTTATGGTCGTCATAATCGTCTTAGCAGATCAACAATTGAGCGTCTAGTGGAAAAATTTTAATCCATAGGCACTGTACAAAATGTTCCCGTGGAGACAAAGAAGTGCCGTAGTGTCGAGAATATTGCTGCCACTGAGGCTTCAGTTGAAGAAAGCGCAAATGTGTTTCTCACACGTCGATCTCAAGCGTTAGGCATCTCTGTGACTTCGTTGTGGCGAATTTTGCGAAAAGATCTTGGCCTACATCCTAACAAGATTAAATTGACGCAAGAACTGAAGCCGCTTGACCACCAACAACTTGAAAATGATTCGGATTTTCATCGAAAAATCACCTTCAGCGATGAGGCTCATTTCTTTCTGAATGGCTTCGTTATAAACAAAATATGCGGTATTGGTCAGGCAGCAATCCAAACGTACTCCATGATTCATCATTGCATCCCGAAAAAATTACGGTTTGGTGTGGTTTATGGGCCTGCGGCGTCATTGGGCCGTACTTCTTCCGGCACATTACTGTGAATGGGAATCGCTACCGTTCAATGATAACTGAATATTTTTGGCCCCAATTTGATGATATGGACTTTGAGGTTTCAATTTATTGGAAACCAAGTGTTAACGCGACCTGACATTCCTGAATATGTTTATCAACGCTTCTCAGCAGACGTGCTCTCTTGCGCTCTCTCAAGCACAAAGGCATCGGATGTCGGATCGTGATTGAGCCAGCCGAGCCGGCAATAACAAATGAGCAGTAATCACGTTGGAACAATAAGTAAATAAAAGATTGCAAATAAAGCAAACATTGTTCTTTAATTTGTTTAGGGTACGGAACATTTGGTCCTATCGAGCCGCGTGTGTGAACCAGCTTTAAAAACAAAAAAAAAAACAAAAAGTGTTTACAATAAAACTTGAAGTGTTTGAATAAACTTTACTTACTTACTTAACGGGCTCCCGACCCGTGGAGAGTCTCTGCCTGAGACACTGCAGCCTTCCATCCTCTGCGATCCCGGGCACGCTGCTTCCAGTTATCCAGACCAAGCGCTCTGGCATCCGCGATGGCTTGGTCTTTGAAACGGAGGTTCGGTCTTCCTTGTCGTCTCGAACCTGGCGGCTGGGATTCGAAGATCCTCTTAGCTGGAGCATTATTGTCCATTCGCTCGATGTGGCCGAGCCAATGTAGTCGACGTATTTTGGCCTTTTGGACTACATCCACATCTTGGTACAGCTCATAGAGTTCGCGGTTGTATCTTCTCCTCCATTCGCCCTCCTCGCACACAGGACCAAAAATCCGCCGAAGAATTTTTCTTTCGAAGGAGCCCAGTATCAGCTCTCCCTTCCTGCTTATCGTCCAGCACTCGGCGCCATAAAGCAGAACTGGCAGGATAAGGGTTCTGTAAAGCATACATTTTGTCCTTCGCGGTTTCCTAGGGTAATTCTTCGCCGGATCTCCACTAGGATGTCATTTGTGGAGTTCATGTTTACTCCGAGGTAGATAAACTCCTTAACTACCTCGAAATTGTTGCTATCAATAGTGACGTTCTGTCCTAGGCGGTGGACAGATGCTTGTTTGTTTGTTGATAGCATGTACTTAGTCTTGTCCTCATTTACTACAAGACGAACGAATTTCGCCTGTTCTTCAATCGCCGTAAAAGCCTCTATCACGGCGCGCTGGGAGCGACCGATGATGTCAATATCGTCCGCAAACCCCAGTAGCTGGACGGATTTGTTGAAGATAGTGCCTTCCGTGTTGACACCTGCCCTGCGCACTATCTGCTCTAGCACGAGATTGAAGAAGTCACATGATAATGCGTCTCCTTGCCGAAATCCGGTGCATGTTTGGAATAGCTCTGAGGAACTACTTCCAATTTGCACATTGCAGCGTGTGCTCTCCAGCGTCACGCTACATAGCTGAATCAGTTTTGCCGGGATCCCGAATTCGGCCATCGCCACATAAAGCTCCTGACGATGAATGCTATCATATGCGGCTTTAAAGTCGATGAATAGGTGGCGAGTCTCGACTTGAAATTCATTGGTCTTTTCCAGGATTTGCCTCAGTGTGAAAATTTGGTCTATAGTGGCCGGAAGCCACACTGGTACGTGCCGATTAGTGTGTTGCAGAACGGTTTGAGACTCTCACACAGTACGTTGGATAGGATCATGTATGCAGGGATATGCCTCGAGAGTTCTTGCAAGACATAGGATGGCTTTTCTTGTAGATGGGGCATATGGAGCTTATAGTCCAGTCATCGGGCATACTCTCTTCCACCCATACTTGGTTGATGATTTGGTGCATGCGCCCTACCAAAACATCACCACCGTATTTGAAGAGCTCCGCCGGCAAACCATCAGAACCGGCGGTCTTGTTGTTCTTTAGCTTTTTTATTGCTAAGCCAACTTCTTCTGTACTGAGTGGTGGAACTGGATCTTCATTGACTGGACGTGGGTTCTCTTCTTGCCCTATCACTCTCTCTACATGATGCCCATTTAGCAGCTGCTGGAAATGCTGCTTAAACACATCTACTATTCCCTGCGCTTCGGTGACTAGGTTTCCATCACTGTTTCGAAGAGCCTGCGTTCCGGTATTGAAGCCAGCAGCCAGTTGTTTGGCTTTCTTGTAGAACTTCCGGATGTTGCTTCGTTCGCGGGACTCTTCGATCTCCTTGAGCTGGGAGACTGCGTAGGCCCTCTTCTTTCTACGCAGGATTTTCTTCTCCTCTCTCCTCCTGGCTCGATACTCTTCCCCTGTTTTGCGCTGCAGCTTCCTTCTGTCACCTTTTTCCTGCGTACGCATTCATCATCATACCACGGACTCTTTCTCTGGGGTGGCTGGTACCCTAAGGTGGTTCGGCTACCTCTTTGATGATGTCGCGGTACTGGGACCACTGGCTGTTGGCTTTTGTGGTAGGTGAATGCCCTGCGGAGAGTTTCTCACTCAGGCGCTCTTTGTAGACTCTGGCTACTTCAGGTGTGCTAAGGCGTCCAACGTCGAATTTCTTCTTCTGGGCGAAACGCAGCTTCTTCTCGTTGGATAGTCGAGCTCTGAATTTAGCCGCAACAAGAAAATGGTCAGAGTCGACGTTTGCCCCTCGGAATGTGTGCACGTTGAGGATGTTGGATGCGTGCCTCGCGTCGATTAGCACATGGTCGATTTGGTTTTCGGTTCGACCGTCTGGAGAGCGCCAGGTTGCTGTGTGGATCCTTAGCCTTGGAAACCTAGTGCTACTTATCACCGTATTACGAGCTGCCGCGAAGTCAGTTAGTCAGTAACCGTTGTCTGTGGTCGTTTCGTGGATTCTGTGCTTACCAACTAACCCGCCAAAGATGTTTTCCTTTCCGATTTCAGCATTGAAGTCCCCGAGCACAACTTTGACATCGTACTCCGGACAGGCTCCGTAGGCTCCATCCAGGAGGTCATAAAACTCCTCCTTGATAGGGTCTTCAGCCTCGTCGGTAGGGGCGTGTGCACATATTAGGCTTATGTTTTAGAAAAAAGCTTTGATGCGGATCACAGCTAGGCGATCACTTATCGGCTTAAAGTCAATAACTTTTGTCCTAAGCCGATTTCCCACGACGAATCCGCATCCTAATACATGCAACCATGTGCTAATCGACGCGAGGCACGCATCCAACATCCTCAACGTGCACACATTCCGAGGGGCAAACGTCGACTCTGACCATTTTCTTGTTGCGGCTAAGTTCAGAGCTCGACTATCCAACGAGAAGAAGCTGCGTTCCTCCCAGAAGAAGAAATTCGACGTTGGACGCCTTAGCACACCTGAAGTAGCCAGTGTCCACAAAGAGCGCCTGAGTGAGAAACTCTCCGCAGTGCATTCACCTACCACAAATGCCAACAGCCAGTGGTCCCAGTACCGCGACTACCATCGAAGAGGTAGCCAAAACCACCTTAGGGTACCAGCCACCCCAGAGAAAGAGTCCGTGGTATGATGATGAATGCGTACGCAGGAAAAAGTTGACAGAAGGAAGCTGCAGCGCAAAACAGGGGAAGAGTATCGAGCCAGGAGGAGAGAGGAGAAGAAAATCCTGCGTAGAAAGAAGAGGGCCTACGCAGTCTCCCAGCTCAAGGAGATCGAAGAGTCCGGCGATCGAGCAACATCCGGAAGTTCTACAAGATAGCCAAGCAACTGGCTGCTGGCTTCGAGACCGGAACGCAGGCTCTTCGAAACAGTGATGGAAACCTAGTCACCGAAGCGCAGGGAATAGTAGATGTGTTTAAGCAGCACTTCCAGCAGCTGCTAATTGGGCATCATGTAGAGAGAGTGATAGGGCAAGAAGAGAACCCACGTCCAGTCAATGAAGATCCAGTTCCACCGCCCTGTATAGAAGAAGTTGGCTTAGCAATAAAAAAGCTAAAGAACAACAAGGCCGCCGGCTCTGATGGTTTACCAGCGGAGCTCTTCAAATACGGTGGTGATGTTTTGGTAGGGCGCATGCACCAAATCATCAACCAAGTATGGGTGGAGGAAAGTATGCCCGATGACTGGACTATCAGCTCCATATGCCCCATCTACAAAAAAGGCGATCCTATGTCTTGCAAGAACTATCGAGGCATATCCCTGCTTAATGTCGCATACAAGATCCTATCCAACGTACTGTGTGAACGTCTCAAACCGTTCTGCAACACACTAATCGGCACGTACCAGTGTGGCTTCCGGCCCGGCAGATCGACTATAGACCAAATTTTCACACTGAGGCAAATCCTGGAAAAGACCAATGAATTTCAAGTCGAGACTCACCACCTATTCATCGACTTCAAAGCCGCATATGATAGCATTCATCGTCAGGAGCTTTATGTGGCGATGGCCGAATTCGGGATCCCGGCAAAACTGATCCAGCTATGTAGCGTGACGCTGGAGAACACACGCTGCAACGTGCAATTTGGAAGTAGCTCCTCCGAGCTATTCGAAACATGCACCGGATTTCGGCAAGGAGACGCATTATCATGTGACTTCTTCAATCTCGTGCTAGAGCAGATAGTGCGCAGGGCAGGTGTCAACATGGAAGGCACTATCTTCAACAAATCCGTCCAGCTACTGGGGTATGCAGACGATATTGACATCATCGGTCGCTCCCAGCGTGCCGTGATAGAGGCTTTTACGGCGATTGAAGAACAGGCGAAATTCGTTGGTCTTGTAGTAAATGAGGACAAGACTAAGTACATGCTATCAACAAACAAACAAGCATCTGTGCGGTGGACAGAACGTCACTATTGATAGTAACAATTTCGAGGTAGTTAAGGAGTTTATCTACTTCGGAGTAAACATGAACTCCACAAATGACATCCGAGTGGAGATCCGGCGAAGAATTACCCTAGGAAACCGCTGCTACTTCGGTTTGGCAAAGCAATTGGGTTCAAAAC
The DNA here is from genome assembly GCA_948293265.1 of Cheilosia impressa. Lineage (NCBI taxonomy): Eukaryota > Metazoa > Arthropoda > Insecta > Diptera > Syrphidae > Cheilosia > Cheilosia impressa. The sequence goes on along the minus strand of OX411880.1, from coordinate 62,264,635 downwards.
TCCTAACTCGAAGGACAAAATGTATGCTTTACAGAACCCTTATCCTGCCAGTTCCGCTTTATGACACCGAGTGCTGGACGATAAGCAGGAAGGGAGAGCTGGGCTCCTTCGAAAGAAAAATTCTTCTGCGGATTTTTGGTCCTGTGTGCGAGGAGATCGAATGCAGGAGAAGATACAACCGCGAACTTTATGAGCTGTACCAAGATGTGGATGTAGTTCAAAAATTCAAAAATACGTCGACTACATTGGCTCGGCCACATCGAGCGAATGGACAATAATGCTCCAGCTAAGAGGATCTTCGAATCCCAGCCGCCAGGTTCGAGACGACAAGGAAGACCGAACCTCCGTTTCAAAGACCAAGCCATCGCGGATGCCAGAGCGCTTGGTCTGGATAACTGCAGCGTGCCCGGGATCGCAGAGGATGGAAGGCTGCAGTGTCTCAGGCAGAGACTTCTTTCAGAGATTTCTTCACTTGGCTTGAGCGTTACTCCAGTGGATTGTTAAGTCTTATTTCAAACAAAAGCATATCAACACCAAACAGTATTGACCAGCGAATGTTTAGGACGGTGATGCGCGAGAAACCTAAGACTTATGCTTCGACATCTAACTATAGCCCATGTCCAAATTGCACAGGCAATCATGCCTTTTATCGTTGTCCAAGCATCGGGCGCATGAGCCGAGAGCGTAGAGTTCAGAAAATTTTCGAACTTGGTCTCTGCCACAATTGCCTACGTCGCGGCCATGTGGCACGAGACTGTCGCTCGGGCCGCTGCCCTAGATGTGCCCGGGCTCCCCAAAACAGTATAATATGTCCCCGTGCATATCGTGTGAATGAGAAAATCGATGTGGAATCCAAGATATGCCTAGAGCCGATGATAGCAACAGCGATCGAGCGAGTTCCTGTGGAGGAGCAATATCAATTATTACCATCGTGAAACCTTCCTTGGGGTTTCAACCATTTCGGATTTGAGTTCGCATTCTAAGCGTCATACACTAAGCTTGCTGGCCACGGCTCAAATTCGGCTTCTACTTAGCAACGGTGCGAAGGTGACATTGCGTGCCATGTGTGACACAGGTGCCCAAGCTTATTTCATTAGCAGTGAGTTTGTAACCCAACAGAAAATTCCCGTTTGTCGTTCTATGACGAGCATTGTTACGGCAACGGCCTCAGGAACGCTAAAATGTAGCAGATCCGTCTCGGGATATTTGTTATCCATGTTTGATTAGGAGCCTCTTATGCTCATTACCTTCATAGTAGTGCCATCAGTTTTAGGAGAATCTTTCTTACCAGACATACGCTTGGGGAACCAACAACTTCCAACTGCTATCTCCACATGTTTGGCTGACCCAGGCTTCAATCTGCCTGCTCCCGTTCAGGCACTCCTTGGTGTTGGAGTGTGTGCCCGAATTATGCAGGAACAAATGATGCAATTGACATCGGGGCTAATGGCACTACAAACACGGCTGAGATGGTTGATATTTGGAGAAATTGCAAAAGTGGGTTGTGTATTTGCAGTGGTATCAAAAAACGAGCAGGATGTTGGAAATGATAAAACTCTAAACAAAAAGCTTAGAGACCTTTTTGAGTCAGAAGGCTTCCCGGAGATAAGTCCCATTACACGGAAGAAGAGCAACAGTGTGAAACACATTTCTTAAGTACGCATCGGGTTGATCCGACGACGGGACGCTATGTGTTGCAGATCCCTCTCCGTGAGGAATGGAGCCGAATTGGATCAAATAGAGCCATAGCTCTGCAACGGTTTCTGCGGCTGGAACAGCGTCTACAGAGAGATCTTGGGTTAAGAAAAAAATATATCGCATTTATGAGCGAATATTTGGACTACGATTGGATGCGGCCCGCTACTCAGAAATCACGGGGACCAGTGTACTACATTCCACACCATGCAGTGCTGAAGAAATTTCAGGTGGTATTTGACGCATCGTACGCCACCGATAACGGGGTTTCCTTGAACGATGTTCAGATGATCGGTCCTAAGCTCCAAAGGAATCTGATCGACCTGTTGTGGGGGTTCAGGCTTCAGGCGGATGGAATCTCAGCAGACATTAGACAAATGCTCCCTCAAGTGAAGATTGCGATCTACAACGATGTTTTTTTATGTGCTTTTATATTATTTGGCCGAAGCAGACTCAGAGGAAGAACTCTTACAGCTGTGTAGAGAGATGCAGCAGCTTTTGTCGTTGGGGGGCTTTGAGCTAACAAAATAGCGTTACAATTCTAATATCGTACAGATGGTGTTGGGCCCAAAATTTCGACGACCATGAAGCTTTGTTAAATGACGGGGCAGACGCATCCGTACTTGGACTTAGATGGGACACAAGCACGGATGAGTTAACATTTATGGTGCAGTCGTTACCGACGGTCCCATTGAGTGGTTGGACTAAGCGAAGCATTCTGGGTGTGACGGCTCGACTCTACGACCCGAACGGTCCTGCCGCCCCCTTCATAATCCGGGCCAAGGTTCTGCTGCAAAAAATTTGGAAGGCTAAGATTGGGTGGGACGAACAATTACCAGCGGAACTGATCAGTGATTGGCAGAATATTTTTATACAGTTAACGCAATTTGAATTCCTACGCATACCACGTTGGTTGGGGACTGGTCGCAAAAGTAGCTTAACGCTACACGGCTTTGCTGACGCGTCCAGTCAGGCCTTTGGAGCATCCATATACATGGCAGTGCGAGGTGAAAATAAAACTGTGTCAAACCTACTACTAGCGAAATCCAGAGTCGCAGCCGTCAAAACAGAGACAATACCACGTCTCGAGTTGCGTGCAGCAACGCTGCTCAGCAGTTTGAATGGCACTATGTTCCTACTGAGGAAAATCCCGCGGATCTTATCACCAGAGGCATGAACATGAATGAAATGCTGTCCAACAAATTATGGTGGCATGGTCCCAGTTTTCTGCAGGGCGAAAAGGGGAGTTGGCCTTGTATGACGGAGATGGAGGCAAACCATATCCCAAGAAGTCGCCATATCCGCTGGAGCACGCCGAATTCCTGGAAGAAAATCCTATCGGGTGCAACTTGTTGCAAGCATTAATGCAGTGAGCATCGACCAGCAGTCTCTTCTGTTTCGCTACTCCTCCTCGATCGTCTACTGCGGATAACGAGTTGGGTCCGACGATTTTTGAGCAATTGCCGCACACAGGTAAGAGGTCAACAAAATCAACCTCTTAGCGTTCAGGAGGTTGAAGAATCTCTTATGCACTGGATCATGCAGGAGCAACAGGATCACTTTAAAGATGATATTAGGGAATTGCAGAATCGAAGAAACAGCGGTCTACCAGCGGATAATAAGCGATTATCAAGCGCCGTGTCTGGGTTGGCAACCTTTCTTCACAACAACATCATGAAGATGCGAGGAAGGTTGCAGAATGCAGAGGTCTCAAGAGACCAGTGTAATCCTATAATTCTCCCGGGTAAGGGACGACTAGCTTGGTTACTGGCAAGATTGCATTGTGGAGTACAGCAACTGATAGCGGTATTACGACAGCGCTACTGGATCATAGGAGTGAGAGCCTTGGCTAGAACCATTATAAAGGACTGCATTGTATGCGAAAAGGCAAAGGCGAAACTGGGAGAACAAATGATGGGAGACCTACCACCCTGTCGCGTTCGTCTTGCGCGTCCATTCCTCCACTCGGGGGTGGACTACGCAGGTCCAATTCTGGTGCGACTTGATCGGCGTAGAGGGAAGACTGTTCTCAAGGGATATATTGCTGTATTAGGGAGGACTTTGGGAGGCGGCAGTGAAGGAAGCGAAACATCACTTGCGACTGTTATGGGAGCTCGTCTGTTGACGGTGGAAGTAGTGCAGTCGCTTGTTGCGGAGATCAGCGCGATTCTTAATTCACGTCCTCTATGCGACCGAAGCGCCGACGCAGCGGACTTTAGCCCATTGACACCTGGGCATCTTCTAATTGGTGAACCTCTCGTTCCGGTGTTAGGCGAGCAAGTGCCCATTAAATAGCCGGAGAATCGTCTGTCCTATTTTCAGACCCGTCAGAGGGCAGTGCAGAGGTTCTGGAAGATGTGGAGCCAGAACTATCTGCATGAGCTTCAACAGCGACCCAAGTGGCGACAAGCGCGACGCAGCCTGAAAGAAGGTGACCTGGTAGTCATTAAGAACGAGGCGACGGCACCTACCTTGTGGAAAACGTCTCGTGTGCCCGAGCTTCACCCAGGACCAAATGGGCTCGTTCGCAATGTTATACTCTGGACGGGACACAATACGATATCGCGTCCTATACCGAGGCTATGTGTGCTACCTGTGGAACCAGTTGAGCCCCGATCTGAGTCTGGGCTCAAGGCCGGAGGATGTTAACCCGCCCTGACATTCCTGCCTATGTTTATCAACGCTTCTCAGCAGTCTTGCTCCCTTGCGCTCTCTCAAGCACAAAGGCATCGGATGTCGGATCAGCAGCTTTAGCATCGTGACTGAGCCAGCCGAGCCGGCAGTAACAAACGAGCAGTAATCACGTTCGAACAATAAGTAAATAAAAGATTACAAATAAAGCAAACTTTGTTCTTTAATTTGTTTAGGGTACGGAACACCAAGTTGTGAGAACGTGTTATCTCACGAAATGGTCCAGTCGCTTGGCCGCCTCGGTCGTGCGATTTGACGCCGTTAGAGTATCTCCTGTGGGGCTACGTCAAGTCTATGGTCTATGCCAACAAACCAGCGACGATTGATGAACTTCGTACAAATATCGAACGTGAAATTGCAGCAGTATCGGCCGATTTATGCTTGAAAACCGTCGAAAATTGGGTTCAGCGTCTGGACTTCTGCAAGCGTACCCGTGGTGGCCATGCAAAAGAAATCGAGTTCTATTCATAATGGCATCGAACGTACTTTCACAGGAATAAAGAATTTCATTGATATCCAAAACCGTTTTTGTTGTATTTAAAAAAACGTTTTTAGCGCTCTTATTGAAAAAACCTTTATATTCCGAAGGGAATTCCCGACCAAGTGAAGGAGGTCATGTTACTTTGTCGCTCATACGATTGATACATAAAGTGCTCGTATGGTGAGCGAAGTGCGACATCAGCATGATGAGTTAATTGACTTGGGAAAGAAAAAGATCATACTGTGGCAACACTGTCTGAAGTAATCTATTAGTTGTTCTTATACACTGTTACATTTTCCATCAAACTCTCATGTATGTATGTATGTATGTACCAACACATATGTAGAACCTAAGAAGAGTACGCATGCCAAAAGAGCATGCGAACGATTCATTCTTGTAGTATCTGCCGAAGGCGACAGACGTGTTTTTTGAAAATAAATATAATTAATATAATTAAACGGTGTCTTCGTGTTTTTCTTACAACGGTTTCCTACATCAGAAGTGGGATCAGGAATCCGCAACGAAAAAACTTTCCGGTTAAAATCCAAAGTTCAAGAACAAAAAAGAAAAGCAACGAACAGTGAAAATAATAATTCAAGTGTGTCTTCATCCCTTGCAACGATGTTTCAGAACGAGGAATTTAATCAATTCACCGTTGCGCAGCTGAAAGCTTGGTTGGATGCCCTTGGGAAAAAATCGAACGGCAACAAATCGGCACTCATTCTGCGATTGAGCGCAATTCCGCCACAAGAAAGAGGAGAGTGTCCAATTCGTGGTGAGGGACGAGCTGCAGCTGGCCTGTCGATGCCGAACAGAACAGACGAGAACGAAGACGACGAAACAGGCAGCAACAACTGTGAGGTAAGCGACGACGACGACGACAGTTTTAGCGATGCCAACGAACGAGGCGACTTTGCAAAAGGTGAGGAAGAACGAGACGACGGTGCCAAGGTGGTAGCAGAAAAAGATAGAAAAGTAAAGAAACAAATGATAGATCTGAAACAAATGAAAAGGGAAATGGAACTAATGGAGCGGGAGATGGAGTTACAGCGGAGGGAAATCAGTGTGCTGAAGAGAGAGAAAGAGTGTTTGTTGAGTGATAATGGAAAGACAAATGATAAAAAGGAAATGTCAAACGAAAATGAGTGTTATATAAACAAAATAACGATGGTAAGGTAGTTGGTCTCTGAATATTTTGGCGAGGGAGACAACTTTCAATTATGGGAATCCCAACTCAAAAGCGTCCAACGTTCCTTTAAACTGGACGATAATAACGTTCGTGCATTAATTGCATCGAAATTAAAAGGCAGAGCATTGAAGTGGTTTCTATCGAGGGCAGACGTCGCAACAGTATCTATTGATTGCCTCGTGAGCGACATGAAGCTCTTATTCAATGGATGTACTAGCAAACTTGCGGTCCGGAGGGAATTTGAAGCACGAAAGTGGCGTGTAAATGAAACCTGCCAAAGTTATTTCCACGAAAAGCTCACACTCGCCAATAAAATTGAGTTCGAGGACGAGGAACTTGTAGAATACATCGTCGAAGGAATACCTGACCCTGGACTACGGTCACAAGCGAAAATGCACCGTTTCAGCCACAAGAACCAGTTGATGGAGGCGTTTTGTGATGTGTCGCTGCCAAGACAAGCTGCTTTAAGCAAAGTTGAGCTCGAGAAAAAGGATCGTAGGGGCCCGATACGGTGTTACAATTGTAACTCGCTGGGTCATATCGCCGCGGAGTGCCAAAAGTCGAAGAGGCAAGTCGGAGCTTGTTACGTTTGCGGTGTACTAGGACATTATGCTGCTGATTGCCACGATAACAAGAAGAAGGACGTGGTTCACCATGTACAGGACGAAGAGGAAAACGAATTCGTAAGACATTTATTTATACACTTTAGTTCAAGTAATAATAGTAAAATCTTATTAGAATGCCTAATCGACACGAGGAGCCCCATCAGTTTCGTCCGCTTGAAGTATGTCCCGGATTTTTTTAAGTTAATAAGTAAAGATAATATGAATTACTGTGGAATAAACAGAACCAGATTAGTTATTTTTGGAAAAATAAGGATCAGTGTTTTACTGGAAAATGATAATGTTTCATTGAACATGTTGGTTGTGTCAGACGAAACGATGGCGTACCCCGTGGTGTTAGGGAGAGATTTCATTTCAAAAGCCAAGCTAAGCTTACAAAAGAAAAGTGAATTTAGAGATAATAATGTTAAAGCGGAAAATGAAACGGAATTAAATTTAGCAAATGAGGGTTTAGTTAAGAAGTTTAATTGTTGGGAAAATGAAATGCATAAATTCGATTTAATGGAAGTTGAACGTGAAGAAATAGAACTAAGCATAAGCGAAAAATTGGATTTTAAAACAAAAAAGAGTGTAATTGATACGTTCAATCGGTGCTATGTAAACTGTAAGCGTCCCGAGTTACCCGATGTGAAATACGAATTAAAGTTATCGTTAACTAATGAGAAGCCCTTCCACTGTACCCCGAGGAGGTTATCCTATTTCGAGAAAACAAAGTTACAGGAAATCATTAGTGATTTGTTAGCTAAAAAAATTATTAGGCCCAGCGATTCGGAGTATGCCTCGCAGGTTGTATTTGTAAAAAAGAAAACAGGGGAGCTACGTTTTTGTGTAGATTACAGAGTTTTAAATAAAATGACCGCTAGAGATAACCACCCGCTTCCATTAATCGATGATCTTCTGGACGGATTGGTGGGTAAAAGCATTTTTTCACTTTTAGATTTAAAAAGTGCGTTCCATCATGTATATATGGACGAGAGCTCGATTAAGTTCACATCCTTTGTAACGCCGACGGGTCAGTATGAATTTCTAAGGATGCCTTTTGGACTAAAAAAAGCACCGTCAGCGTTTCAGCGATTTATTTACAAAATCTTTAATGATCTTATTGTAGCGGGAAAGGTAGGTATTTACCTAGATGACATAATGATTGCAACTTGTACTGTAGAAGAGCACTTGTGCACTTTAGAAGAGGTGTTAAGAAGGTTAGTCCGGAACAAACTCGAGTTAAGAATAGATAAATGTAAATTTTTGCAGTCCGAAGTAAATTACTTAGGATATACAGTGTCCAAGGAAGGTTTACGACCGAACGAAAGGGGAATTGGATCGGTAGCAGATTTTCCTGTACCTCACAATGCTAAGGCGGTTCATAGCTTCTTAGGGTTATGTTCCTATTTCAGGAGGTTTGTAAGAGATTTTTCAGTTATCGCAAAGCCTTTATATGACTTAATAAAGAAAGACGCCAAGTTTAGCTTTGGGGAAAAGGAATTAGAATGTTTTCAGCTTCTTAAACAAAAGTTAGTAGAATCACCCATCCTATCCATTTATGATCCTCGTGATGAAACGGAATTGCATTGCGATGCCAGCGCGATTGGATTCGGCGCCATCTTAATGCAGAAGAAATCAGACGGGAAGTATCACCCCGTATTCTACTTTTCGAAAAGGACAACGGAGTGCGAAGCGAAATATCATAGTTTCGAGTTGGAAACCCTTGCAATAATATACGCTCTTGAACGATTCAGAATATATCTGCAGGGGATCAAGTTTAAAATCGTAACTGATTGTAACTCTTTAACTTTAACAATGAACAAAAAGGAGATAAACCCCCGAATAGCCCGATGGGTCTTACAGCTACAGAATTATGATTATACTTTAGAACACCGGAACGGAGATAGGATGCAGCATGTGGATGCATTAAGTCGTGCAACGAATATTCTGGTCTTAGAGGGGAATACTCTTGAGCAGAATCTCTCGATTTGTCAGTACAGGGACGCTGCTATTTGTGACATTCGTAAGCAATTGGAGGGTTCTGAAAGTAAATTTTATAAGATGCGCAACGGGTTGGTATATAGGAAGGCTAAGGATAATATCCTCTTTTATGTTCCAACGGATATGGAAGGTCATGTGTTACGCAAATAACACAACGAATTAGGTCACATAGGTTGTGATAAGCTGCTCGAAGCCATAAACAACACGTATTGGTTTCCAAAAATGAAAGCGAAGATTAGGATATATATAGATAATTGCTTAAAGTGTATAGCGTTCTCCCCCAAGTTCGGAAAGCGGGAGGGATTTTTGAATAATATCCCAAAAGGTGACCTACCGTTCGACACCATTCACATAGACCACTACGGTCCGGTTTCGTTAGCTAGTTCAAAGAAGAAGTGCGTTTTGCTAGTGGTCGATGGGTTTACAAAGTTCGTCAAATTGTTTCCCACGCGCTCAACATGTACTAAGGAAGTGATTTCTCACCTGAAAGTGTATTTTCAAACGTATAGTCGGCCAAGGCTCTTAATTTCCGACCGAGGCAGTAGTTTTACGTCGAGAGAATTTGACATATTTCTTCAGGCCAACAACGTGCAACATGTTAAAATTGCGACGGGCTCTCCACAGGCCAACGGTCAGGTAGAAAGAATTAATAGGAGCTTGTGCCCAATGATAGCCAAGTTATCCGACGGGAACTCTAGAGTGAGCTTAGATAGTTTGTTACCGGATATTGAGTTCTCTATGAACAACACAGTACACCGCGGCACGGGCACCACACCTAGTCAGCTTCTATTCGGGATGAGGCAAAAAGGTAGGGTTATTGACTTTGTCGGTGAATGTTTGAATTATAATGCTGAACATGAGGCTGAGAGGAATTTGTATAATTTAAGGTCAAAGGCGGAGGACGAAATTCAGCCACAGAAGCAATCATCAAGATCATTAGCATCAAGCAGGCCCGGAAGGAACTCAAGAGATAAAAAACATAAGATAGCAATCCTTTCATCAAAGCTGCCGACTGCACTGGTGATACTATCACTAATTACATTTGTCATGCCGGTATATACAAGATACACAATCACTAATCCAGACGTTGGGGTATTTGTCGAGCAAATTGGAACAGCCAAGATCCAACGAGGAGTACTACGCACGAGTGTTCAATTCCCGATCGCAGACATCATACGCGATCAGGTAAATTTGAACAACACAAGAGATCAAATAACGCAGCTGTGTAACAGGGCCAAATCCTTGACAACGGAGAGTCAATGTGATGAATTACGGGGTCACATGGATGAAGAGTGGACAAATGTACTCTCGATCTTTAAAAGGCTCCAGTTAACAAACCTACACAGGCAAAAACGAGGATTTCTAGGGACCGTGCTGAACTCAGTATTTGGAGTCAATGACGAGGTGTACCATGACATCGAGGATCTGGACAATAATCAGAAGGAATTAATCAGAAGTACTAAGGCAAACACCAAAATCATGCTATCTACAATTTCCAGCATTAATGAGACAGAATCTCGAATCTCCAAGAAAATCAACAGCTTCACCCAAAAACTGAATGCCGGTCTAAATGAAATCAACAAGATGGAGTCGTGGTACAGACTGACAGATGAAAACAAAGTCAATATTCATGTAACGAACGCCTACTTAATAGCTCTCAGTTACATACGAGAAATTGAAACGAAATACAACAAACTATTGAATGCCTATCGAAAACGCAGTCATTTGTTTGAATTCCTGCCCCACAAAACATTAGAAGAAACAATTAGCAAGTGTGAGAAAAAACTCGGCCCAGAGATGAAGATACTACCCGACCCCATGGACAAACTGGAAATGACCAAAACGGCAACGGAAATACTAGTGACTGGATATCTAATGATCACCGATGCTGATGAGTATGACCTGATCAAACCAAATGCGGTTCCTGAGAAAATAGACCACCAAACCTTTCGTGAGGTCAATGTACAACAAACGATATTAGGAATCAACTACAACCTGCAAAGATATTTCGAATTACCACTGGACGATGTCAAAAGGGCGCCAGCACTCAACGAAACAGTATTCATACTCCGCCCGTTTATATTCCACAGTATTGAACAGAGTGACAATTGCATTGTGGATCAACTGTACAAAAAATTATCAGTTAAACGATGCTCTACGAGAACGCTAAGGTTGAGGCACACCATATGGAAGGAACTATGGACTCACAACTCATGGATGTTCATCACACCAGATGTAGCCACTGTATTTGTTACTTGTGGATCAACTCGAGAAGAAGTTCTCTTAAATGACACAGGCATTATTCATGTAACGCCAGACTGCGTCATTCAGTCAAACTTCATCCGACTGGAGGCAAAATTGGTCAAGGAAACGAGAATAGTTATGCACTTCAGCAAAACAATTGCTGTTATAGACACGCCACTATCAACACAGATCCCTGTTTACTTCACCAATGAAACGGTCATTCCATTAAATAAGGATCTGATGGAGGCACTAAGGGTTAATGACAGAGAAGCAACCGAAACGCTCAACCGGCTACATGACCACAACTGGAACATCATAAAACGGCACCAATATTGGACAATAGGATTTTGCTCCTCTCTTGCGGCAGCGATGATCATTGTGAGTCTACTGGCATTAGTTTTGAAATACGGCAAAAATAAACATAGGAACAACAACCCTGTCGCGATCGAGCTAACGAACCATAGGAAACCAAATCACGAATTTAAAATCAATTGGGAAATAACGCCGGAGGAGGCATTCATTGTTGGATCACCATTAATTACACCAGAGTGTGATATCATTCTGGATCTGACTCAAGGTAGCTTAAAAAGATGGAAACTCATTCAAAAACTTAAACAAGATTTTTGCAATCGCTGGTACGAGGATTACGTGAACAAAACTCAACAAAGGCACAAGTGGAAACAAATGACCAAAAATCTGGAGATTGGCCAACTAGTACTGCTGAAGAACGAGCTTTTGACCCCGTCGAAATGGCCTTTGGGGAAAATAATTGAAGTGCACAATGGAGCTGATGAACTTACTAGAGTGGTAACAGTCAAGACTGAAAGAGGAACTTTCAAGCGACCAATAGCCAAGGTGTGTTTGATTCCAACAGATGATAATCTTCTAAAGGCTCAGGAGGACGAAATTCAGCCACAGAAGCAATCATCAAGATCATTAGCATCAAGCAGGCCCGGAAGGAACTCAAGAGATAAAAAACATAAGATAGCAATCCTTTCATCAAAGCTGCCGACTGCACTGGTGATACTATCACTAATTACATTTGTCATGCCGGTATATACAAGATACACAATCACTAATCCAGACGTTGGGGTATTTGTCGAGCAAATTGGAACAGCCAAGATCCAACGAGGAGTACTACGCACGAGTGTTCAATTCCCGATCGCAGACATCATACGCGATCAGGTAAATTTGAACAACACAAGAGATCAAATAACGCAGCTGAATAACAGGGCCAAATCCTTGACAACGGAGAGTCAATGTGATGAATTACGGGGTCACATGGATGAAGAGTGGACAAATGTACTCTCGATCTTTAAAAGGCTCCAGTTAACAAACCTACACAGGCAAAAACGAGGATTTCTAGGGACCGTGCTGAACTCAGTATTTGGAGTCAATGACGAGGTGTACCATGACATCGAGGATCTGGACAATAATCAGAAGGAATTAATCAGAAGTACTAAGGCAAACACCAAAATCATGCTATGTACAATTTCCAGCATTAATGAGACAGAATCTCGAATCTCCAAGAAAATCAACAGCTTCACCCAAAAACTGAATGCCGGTCTAAATGAAATCAACAAGATGGAGTCGTGGTACAGACTGACAGATGAAAACAAAGTCAATATTCATGTAACGAACGCCTACTTAATAGCTCTCAGTTACATACGAGAAATTGAAACGAAATACAACAAACTATTGAATGCCTATCTAAAACGCAGTCATTTGTTTGAATTCCTGCCCCACAAAACATTAGAAGAAACAATTAGCAAGTGTGAGAAAAAACTCGGCCCAGAGATGAAGATACTACCCGACCCCATGGACAAACTGGAAATGACCAAAACGGCAACGGAAATACTAGTGACTGGATATCTAATGATCACCGATGCTGATGAGTATGACCTGATCAAACCAAATGCGGTTCCTGAGAAAATAGACCACCAAACCTTTCGTGAGGTCAATGTACAACAAACGATATTAGGAATCAACTACAACCTGCAAAGATATTTCGAATTACCACTGGACGATGTCAAAAGGGCGCCAGCACTCAACGAAACAGTATTCATACTCCGCCCGTTTATATTCCACAGTATTGAACAGAGTGACAATTGCATTGTGGATCAACTGTACAAAAAATTATCAGTTAAACGATGCTCTACGAGAACGCTAAGGTTGAGGCACACCATATGGAAGGAACTATGGACTCACAACTCATGGATGTTCATCACACCAGATGTAGCCACTGTATTTGTTACTTGTGGATCAACTCGAGAAGAAGTTCTCTTAAATGACACAGGCATTATTCATGTAACGCCAGACTGCGTCATTCAGTCAAACTTCATCCGACTGGAGGCAAAATTGGTCAAGGAAACGAGAATAGTTATGCACTTCAGCAAAACAATTGCTGTTATAGACACGCCACTATCAACACAGATCCCTGTTTACTTCACCAATGAAACGGTCATTCCATTAAATAAGGATCTGATGGAGGCACTAAGGGTTAATGACAGAGAAGCAACCGAAACGCTCAACCGGCTACATGACCACAACTGGAACATCATAAAACGGCACCAATATTGGACAATAGGATTTTGCTCCTCTCTTGCGGCAGCGATGATCATTGTGAGTCTACTGGCATTAGTTTTGAAATACGGCAAAAATAAACATAGGAACAACAACCCTGTCGCGATCGAGCTAACGAACCATAGGAAACCAAATCACGAATTTAAAATCAATTGGGAAATAACGCCGGAGGAGGCATTCATTGTTGGATCACCATTAATTACACCAGAGTGTGATATCATTCTGGATCTGACTCAAGGTAGCTTAAAAAGATGGAAACTCATTCAAAAACTTAAACAAGATTTTTGCAATCGCTGGTACGAGGATTACGTGAACAAAACTCAACAAAGGCATAAGTGGAAACAAATGACCAAAAATCTGGAGATTGGCCAACTAGTACTGCTGAAGAACGAGCTTTTGACCCCGTCGAAATGGCCTTTGGGGAAAATAATTGAAGTGCACAATGGAGCTGATGAACTTACTAGAGTGGTAACAGTCAAGACTGAAAGAGGAACTTTCAAGCGACCAATAGCCAAGGTGTGTTTGATTCCAACAGATGATAATCTTCTAAAGGCTCAGGAGGACGAAATTCAGCCACAGAAGCAATCATCAAGATCATTAGCATCAAGCAGGCCCGGAAGGAACTCAAGAGATAAAAAACATAAGATAGCAATCCTTTCATCAAAGCTGCCGACTGCACTGGTGATACTATCACTAATTACATTTGTCATGCCGGTATATACAAGATACACAATCACTAATCCAGACGTTGGGGTATTTGTCGAGCAAATTGGAACAGCCAAGATCCAACGAGGAGTACTACGCACGAGTGTTCAATTCCCGATCGCAGACATCATACGCGATCAGGTAAATTTGAACAACACAAGAGATCAAATAACGCAGCTGTGTAACAGGGCCAAATCCTTGACAATGGAGAGTCAATGTGATGAATTACGGGGTCACATGGATGAAGAGTGGACAAATGTACTCTCGATCTTTAAAAGGCTCCAGTTAACAAACCTACACAGGCAAAAACGAGGACTTCTAGGGACCGTGCTGAACTCAGTATTTGGAGTCAATGACGAGGTGTACCATGACATCGAGGATCTGGACAATAATCAGAAGGAATTAATCAGAAGTACTAAGGCAAACACCAAAATCATGCTATCTACAATTTCCAGCATTAATGAGACAGAATCTCGAATCTCCAAGAAAATCAACAGCTTCACCCAAAAACTGAATGCCGGTCTAAATGAAATCAACAAGATGGAGTCGTGGTACAGACTGACAGATGAAAACAAAGTCAATATTCATGTAACGAACGCCTACTTAATAGCTCTCAGTTACATACGAGAAATTGAAACGAAATACAACAAACTATTGAATGCCTATCTAAAACGCAGTCATTTGTTTGAATTCCTGCCCCACAAAACATTAGAAGAAACAATTAGCAAGTGTGAGAAAAAACTCGGCCCAGAGATGAAGATACTACCCGACCCCATGGACAAACTGGAAATGACCAAAACGGCAACGGAAATACTAGTGACTGGATATCTAATGATCACCGATGCTGATGAGTATGACCTGATCAAACCAAATGCGGTTCCTGAGAAAATAGACCACCAAACCTTTCGTGAGGTCAATGTACAACAAACGATATTAGGAATCAACTACAACCTGCAAAGATATTTCGAATTACCACTGGACGATGTCAAAAGGGCGCCAGCACTCAACGAAACAGTATTCATACTCCGCCCGTTTATATTCCACAGTATTGAACAGAGTGACAATTGCATTGTGGATCAACTGTACAAAAAATTATCAGTTAAACGATGCTCTACGAGAACGCTAAGGTTGAGGCACACCATATGGAAGGAACTATGGACTCACAACTCATTGATGTTCATCACACCAGATGTAGCCACTGTATTTGTTACTTGTGGATCAACTCGAGAAGAAGTTCTCTTAAATGACACAGGCATTATTCATGTAACGCCAGACTGCGTCATTCAGTCAAACTTCATCCGACTGGAGGCAAAATTGGTCAAGGAAACGAGAATAGTTATGCACTTCAGCAAAACAATTGCTGTTATAGACACGCCACTATCAACACAGATCCCTGTTTACTTCACCAATGAAACGGTCATTCCATTAAATAAGGATCTGATGGAGGCACTAAGGGTTAATGACAGAGAAGCAACCGAAACGCTCAACCGGCTACATGACCACAACTGGAACATCATAAAACGGCACCAATATTGGACAATAGGAATTTGCTCCTCTCTTGCGGCAGCGATGATCATTGTGAGTCTACTGGCATTAGTTTTGAAATACGGCAAAAATAAACATAGGAACAACAACCCTGTCGCGATCGAGCTAACGAACCATAGGAAACCAAATCACGAATTTAAAATCAATTGGGAAATAACGCCGGAGGAGGCAAAATGTTGATTACATCAACAACAACAATGGGAATGCCCTGAACACAATCAGCAATAGCGAATATCTTCGAAAGAGACTGGAGCAACTGGAGACTTTCTGGGTCGATTTCCAGCTTAATAATGGATATTTGGAAGGCCTAAAGAAGATAGCTCCGCAACACGATTATTTTAAGAAAGAGTATTTCCGCCAGTTTGAGAGAAGGTATGTTGAAATCAAAGACGTCCTTAAGGCGAAACTGGAGAGCGCAGAGCAGAGAGTGCTGGCGCAAAAGATCATATCTTCAGCCGATCAGGCGTCTACCTCAGCCGCTGTAAGGACACAGGGAGCAGCGGCCTCAACGGAGAAGGCAGAGACGTTTGACAACACGGCTTGGTCATCAAGAGTTAAGAAACTCAATCTCATTAAGGGCAATTTCTTACGAATAACAGATAACTTGGATCTGACTCAGAATACAGTCTACCTCAGATTCAAGTTAGAGCAGTTAAGGGAATGCTGGACAAAGCTGGTGGACATAAACGAGGAGATTATGTCCTCACTAGACGATGCCGACCAAGGCCTGGATTACGTGATCAACAACGAGTTCATCACTTTGGAACATAAGTATCAGGATGCATACATTCAAATCAAAGAAGCAGATCAAGAACAGCAACATTCAGGGGCTGTAACACCACGAGCCACTTCTCAACAGCAAATCAAACTTCCAACCATTGCCATACCAACGTTCAGCGGACGGTATGAAGAGTGGACACCATTTTGGGAGTTATTTGAGCAACTAGTGCACCAAAATGAGTCCCTAAACAACGTTGAACGGATACAATACTTGAAGGGCAACCTCAAGGGAGAAGCAGCAAGGGTTGTAAGCCATTTATCGCCAACAGCTACTAACTATCCCACGGCAGTTGAGCTCCTCAGGAAGCGGTTCCAAAACTCAGCAGCATTAGTCAACAGTTACATACAGACTTTGCTAACATTGAAATCAGTGAGAAACGAAAGTGCATTTGACTTAAAAACTATCTTGGACACGTCAAGGGAAGTATTGCATGGCATTAACAACTTAGGAGTCGATGTCAAGTCATGGGATCCGTTAGTGATTCAGTTGGTACTGCCAAAACTTGACCCTGAATCTAGGAGACTATACCACCAATCACGAGGAAGTTCTACAGACATCCCAACTCTTAGTGAATTCTTCGACTTTATCGAGAGAAGGTTCCGAGGACTGGAAGGCAGTCGTGAAGTTAGCCGGGACCACCAATTTCAAGGAACGAAACCAACATCCTCAAGAACCCATCTGACCACAGTGGCGCAGCCAATATGCGTAGTGTGCAGCGAGTCCCATCATCTGTTCAATTGCAGAAGATTTTTGGGCATGAAGGTGAAAACCCGAAAGGAAGTGGTTCGAAGATCAAGGCTGTGTTTTAACTGTTTACGGGATGAACATGATGCAAAGGAGTGTCCATCAAAAAAGGGATGCAAAATGTGTGAAAGGCAGCACAACTCACTACTTCACTATCCGCAAGGAGGAGTTCCAGCTGGGCCAGAAGCAAAGAAGTCACCAACGAAGGAAACAACAACAGGTCTTGCTTCCGCAGCTACCAAAAACGAAGAAAGGACAGTATTACTTGCCACAGCCATGGTAAGGATCTGCGTTAAGGGGCAAGTCAAATTAGTTCGAGCCCTAATCGACCAAGGGTCGCAATCGTGCGTTGTAACGGAGAGGCTAGCTCGTCAGTTAAGGTTGCCAATGACCAAATACGAATCAAGAGTCAACGGAATAAATGGACATGCTACACCCGTTATTGCAGTATGCAAGGTCAAGATCCAATCGATTCACGATGAAAAGGTCAACTTAACACTGGAGGCTTTAGTAATGCCTACTATCACATCAAAGATGCCAGGACAGCAAGTTACAACTACCAAGTGGCAACACATCCAAGGTTTAAGGCTAGCGGATCCATGGTACTCTCAACCAAGGGAAATTGAACTATTAATCGGGGCAGACATTTTGCCGCAATTTTTGTTGCAAGGATTAATTAAAGGTCCTACAAACACTCCAATGGCACAGAACACAATGTTCGGATGGATACTATCAGGACCAGTCATGGCGCCAACCTCAATAAAGCAGACACAGGTAAACGTAATCACCTCATGTGTCAGTGTTTGCAGTGAAGACGAAGAGCTGAAAAAATTTTGGGAACTAGAAGAGGTTCCTAATGAACCGGCCAGGTCTGCTGAAGATGAAATATGTGACACTCATTACGA
Organism: Cheilosia impressa; assembly: GCA_948293265.1. Taxonomy (NCBI): domain Eukaryota; kingdom Metazoa; phylum Arthropoda; class Insecta; order Diptera; family Syrphidae; genus Cheilosia; species Cheilosia impressa. Next base: position 62,246,466 of record OX411880.1, on the reverse strand, counting down.
CAGGACGCACAAAAGAGATGAAACAGGCAGATACATCGTCAAACTTCCACTATCAAAGGATCGCATGGCTTTAGGAGATTCCCGAACAATGGCGCTCAAGCGATTCTTTACATTGGAAAAAAGATTCGCCAAAAATGAAGAACTAAGGCAAGAGTATTCTAAATTCATCCAGGAATATCGTGATCTTGGTCACATGGAGGAAGTACCGGAAGAGAAAATTCAAAAAACTTACTATCTTCCGCATCATGCAGTAATAAAAGAGCAAAGCACCACTACCAAACTGAGGGTGGTATTTGACGCCTCAGCAAAAACAACCTCTGGGGAATCTCTGAATAGCATCATGATGATAGGACCAACGATTCAAAGAGATCTGTTTTCTCTGCTACTAAGATGGAGGAAATTTGCAATCGTATTCACAGCCGACGTCGAGAAAATGTACAGGCAAATTCTAGTCGACCAAGAAGATCAAAACTTGCAACGTATCTTGTGGAGAGACAATCCTAGAGGAAAAATTAAGGAATATGCACTAAAAACGGTCACTTACGGAACAGCATCAGCACCATATCTGGCAGTCAAGACTTTATGCCAGCTAGCTAAGGACGAGCAGCAACAATATCCACTGGCAAGCAAAACAGTGCTTGAGGGATTCTACGTAGATGATTGCCTCGGAGGTGCGAACACTCTAGAAGAATGTCTGGACACTCAGCACGAATTGACAGAGCTACTGCAGAGAGGAGGTTTCAACCTACGAAAATGGACATCAAATAGCCAAGAATTTATAAATTCATTGCCAAAGGAAGTCATAGAGATGAAGCCAGAATATGACTTTTACAATGACATCACCTTCAGCATTTTGGGAATAATGTGGTGCCCCAGGACAGACTGCTTCCAGTTTAAGGTTAGTTCTTCATCATTTAGCACAAAAGGTACTAAACGAGCAATATTGAGTGATGCTGGAAAAATCTTCGATCCTTTCGGCTGGTTATCACCCATAACAATAAAGGCAAAAATTATGATCCAACGTCTTTGGCTATTGGGGATCGGTTGGGACGAAGAAGTTCCATTGACAATTCTTAACGAGTGGCAGGAATTCAAGACAAGGCTATCAATGCTGGAAAGCGTGAGAATTCCAAGATGGACGCAACAACTACACGAATCTCAAATAGAACTACACGGATTCGCAGATGCCTCGGAGTCAGCCTATGCAGCAGTGGTATATGAAAGGGTAATCAACTGCAACTCAACGACAACATGCATAATTGCCTCCAAAACCAAAGTGGCACCTGTAAAACAAGTCTCGTTAGCCAGGCTGGAACTGTGCGCGGCGGCTTTACTCACGAAACTAATGAAATACATCAGAAGGGAAACGGACACAAAATACAGCAGAATCTTTGCCTGGTCTGACTCCACCATTGTATTGCACTGGGTAAAACATCACCCAGTGAAATGGAACACATTCGTCGCCAATCGGGTATCTTATGTGCAGCAAAACTTTAACGGACAATGGAGGTTTGTGCCCGGAAGAGAAAATCCTGCCGACATTCCTTCTAGAGGGACATATGGAGACACCTTGACTGAAAACTCAACGTGGTGGTACGGTCCAGAATGGTTAAAAGAAGACGAACGACAGTGGCCAGCTGACAAAATCATTATGGAACCCCAAGGTCTGCCTGAAATGCGAAATTTGCATAACTGCATGGTGATGCAAACCGACAGTCCGTCAAACAGGGACGACATTTATTACACCTTTTCATCCCTTGCGAAACTTTATCGCATTAGCGCATACTGTCTACGTTTCAAGAACAATTGTCAAAGGAACAAAAATGGGAAACCACTACAACTTGGAAACCTAACGGTAAAGGAGATCCGGGAAGCTGAAACGGCATTAGTAAGAGGTGCACAACAAGTTTTCTACGAAGATATGCAGAAATTACGTGAAGGGAAGGAACTTAAGCAATCCAGCACAATATCATCACTGAACCCATTTATCGACGCCAATGGAATACTGCGAGTGGGAGGACGATTAAAACATGCAAATTTATCGAGAGAGCAGAAACATCCAATGATTTTGTCATCGTCGCATCCCTTGACAAAATTAATTATCCATAAAACACATATTGATACCCTTCACGGTGGGGTAAAACTAACACTGAATCACATCCGGAGGAAATTTTGGATCACCCGAGGAACCAACACTATTAAAGCAATCATAAATCAGTGTATCAGATGCTTTCGGTTTAAGGCCAAGGAATCAAGTCAGCTTATGGGACAACTTCCAGAAGCACGAGTGAAGTTCTCGCGACCATTTACTCATTGCGGAGTAGATTATGCAGGTCCAATCAATATTAGATGCTCACAACTTCGAGGTATAAAATCGCACAAGGCCTACATTGCACTGTTTGTCTGCATGGCAACCAAGGCAGTGCACATTGAGCTTACTTCGGATCTAACGACGGACGGATTTATGGCAGCATTAAGACGAATGATCAGCAGAAGGGGCTCCGTACATCATCTGTACAGCGATAACGGGACAAATTTTGTTGGGGCAAAGAACGTTATTGATGCACTACAAGCACGTCTTACCAATAAGGGAATCCATTGGCATTTTATACCGCCAGGCGCCACTCACTTTGGTGGGCTCTGGGAAGCAGGAATAAAATCGGTAAAGTATCACTTAAATCGCATCATAGGAGAACAAAAACTAACATACGAAGAGATGAACACTATTTTGGTGCAAATAGAAGGCTGTCTGAATTCAAGACCACTTTGCCCATTAACAAATAACATTGAAGATTTGGATGCCTTAACGCCAGGTCACTTCATTGTTGGATCACCATTAATTACACCAGAGTGTGATATCATTCTGGATCTGACTCAAGGTAGCTTAAAAAGATGGAAACTCATTCAAAAACTTAAACAAGATTTTTGCAATCGCTGGTACAAGGATTACGTGAACAAAACTCAACAAAGGCACAAGTGGAAACAAATGACCAAAAATCTGGAGATTGGCCAACTAGTACTGCTGAAGAACGAGCTTTTGACCCCGTCGAAATGGCCTTTGGGGAAAATAATTGAAGTGCACAATGGAGCTGATGAACTTACTAGAGTGGTAACAGTCAAGACTGAAAGAGGAACTTTCAAGCGACCAATAGCCAAGGTGTGTTTGATTCCAACAGATGATAATCTTCTAAAGGCTCAGGAGGACGAAATTCAGCCACAGAAGCAATCATCAAGATCATTAGCATCAAGCAGGCCCGGAAGGAACTCAAGAGATAAAAAACATAAGATAGCAATCCTTTCATCAAAGCTGCCGACTGCACTGGTGATACTATCACTAATTACATTTGTCATGCCGGTATATACAAGATACACAATCACTAATCCAGACGTTGGGGTATTTGTCGAGCAAATTGGAACAGCCAAGATCCAACGAGGAGTACTACGCACGAGTGTTCAATTCCCGATCGCAGACATCATACGCGATCAGGTAAATTTGAACAACACAAGAGATCAAATAACGCAGCTGTGTAACAGGGCCAAATCCTTGACAACGGAGAGTCAATGTGATGAATTACGGGGTCACATGGATGAAGAGTGGACAAATTTACTCTCGATCTTTAAAAGGCTCCAGTTAACAAACCTACACAGGCAAAAACGAGGACTTCTAGGGACCGTGCTGAACTCAGTATTTGGAGTCAATGACGAGGTGTACCATGACATCGAGGATCTGGACAATAATCAGAAGGAATTAATCAGAAGTACTAAGGCAAACACCAAAATCATGCTATCTACAATTTCCAGCATTAATGAGACAGAATCTCGAATCTCCAAGAAAATCAACAGCTTCACCCAAAAACTGAATGCCGGTCTAAATGAAATCAACAAGATGGAGTCGTGGTACAGACTGACAGATGAAAACAAAGTCAATATTCATGTAACGAACGCCTACTTAATAGCTCTCAGTTACATACGAGAAATTGAAACGAAATACAACAAACTATTGAATGCCTATCTAAAACGCAGTCATTTGTTTGAATTCCTGCCCCACAAAACATTAGAAGAAACAATTAGCAAGTGTGAGAAAAAACTCGGCCCAGAGATGAAGATACTACCCGACCCCATGGACAAACTGGAAATGACCAAAACGGCAACGGAAATACTAGTGACTGGATATCTAATGATCACCGATGCTGATGAGTATGACCTGATCAAACCAAATGCGGTTCCTGAGAAAATAGACCACCAAACCTTTCGTGAGGTCAATGTACAACAAACGATATTAGGAATCAACTACAACCTGCAAAGATATTTCGAATTACCACTGGACGATGTCAAAAGGGCGCCAGCACTCAACGAAACAGTATTCATACTCCGCCCGTTTATATTCCACAGTATTGAACAGAGTGACAATTGCATTGTGGATCAACTGTACAAAAAATTATCAGTTAAACGATGCTCTACGAGAACGCTAAGGTTGAGGCACACCATATGGAAGGAACTATGGACTCACAACTCATGGATGTTCATCACACCAGATGTAGCCACTGTATTTGTTACTTGTGGATCAACTCGAGAAGAAGTTCTCTTAAATGACACAGGCATTATTCATGTAACGCCAGACTGCGTCATTCAGTCAAACTTCATCCGACTGGAGGCAAAATTGGTCAAGGAAACGAGAATAGTTATGCACTTCAGCAAAACAATTGCTGTTATAGACACGCCACTATCAACACAGATCCCTGTTTACTTCACCAATGAAACGGTCATTCCATTAAATAAGGATCTGATGGAGGCACTAAGGGTTAATGACAGAGAAGCAACCGAAACGCTCAACCGGCTACATGACCACAACTGGAACATCATAAAACGGCACCAATATTGGACAATAGGATTTTGCTCCTCTCTTGCGGCAGCGATGATCATTGTGAGTCTACTGGCATTAGTTTTGAAATACGGCAAAAATAAACATAGGAACAACAACCCTGTCGCGATCGAGCTAACGAACCATAGGAAACCAAATCACGAATTTAAAATCAATTGGGAAATAACGCCGGAGGAGGCATTCATTGTTGGATCACCATTAATTACACCAGAGTGTGATATCATTCTGGATCTGACTCAAGGTAGCTTAAAAAGATGGAAACTCATTCAAAAACTTAAACAAGATTTTTGCAATCGCTGGTACGAGGATTACGTGAACAAAACTCAACAAAGGCACAAGTGGAAACAAATGACCAAAAATCTGGAGATTGGCCAACTAGTACTGCTGAAGAACGAGCTTTTGACCCCGTCGAAATGGCCTTTGGGGAAAATAATTGAAGTGCACAATGGAGCTGATGAACTTACTAGAGTGGTAACAGTCAAGACTGAAAGAGGAACTTTCAAGCGACCAATAGCCAAGGTGTGTTTGATTCCAACAGATGATAATCTTCTAAAGGCTCAGGAGGACGAAATTCAGCCACAGAAGCAATCATCAAGATCATTAGCATCAAGCAGGCCCGGAAGGAACTCAAGAGATAAAAAACATAAGATAGCAATCCTTTCATCAAAGCTGCCGACTGCACTGGTGATACTATCACTAATTACATTTGTCATGCCGGTATATACAAGATACACAATCACTAATCCAGACGTTGGGGTATTTGTCGAGCAAATTGGAACAGCCAAGATCCAACGAGGAGTACTACGCACGAGTGTTCAATTCCCGATCGCAGACATCATACGCGATCAGGTAAATTTGAACAACACAAGAGATCAAATAACGCAGCTGTGTAACAGGGCCAAATCCTTGACAACGGAGAGTCAATGTGATGAATTACGGGGTCACATGGATGAAGAGTGGACAAATTTACTCTCGATCTTTAAAAGGCTCCAGTTAACAAACCTACACAGGCAAAAACGAGGACTTCTAGGGACCGTGCTGAACTCAGTATTTGGAGTCAATGACGAGGTGTACCATGACATCGAGGATCTGGACAATAATCAGAAGGAATTAATCAGAAGTACTAAGGCAAACACCAAAATCATGCTATCTACAATTTCCAGCATTAATGAGACAGAATCTCGAATCTCCAAGAAAATCAACAGCTTCACCCAAAAACTGAATGCCGGTCTAAATGAAATCAACAAGATGGAGTCGTGGTACAGACTGACAGATGAAAACAAAGTCAATATTCATGTAACGAACGCCTACTTAATAGCTCTCAGTTACATACGAGAAATTGAAACGAAATACAACAAACTATTGAATGCCTATCTAAAACGCAGTCATTTGTTTGAATTCCTGCCCCACAAAACATTAGAAGAAACAATTAGCAAGTGTGAGAAAAAACTCGGCCCAGAGATGAAGATACTACCCGACCCCATGGACAAACTGGAAATGACCAAAACGGCAACGGAAATACTAGTGACTGGATATCTAATGATCACCGATGCTGATGAGTATGACCTGATCAAACCAAATGCGGTTCCTGAGAAAATAGACCACCAAACCTTTCGTGAGGTCAATGTACAACAAACGATATTAGGAATCAACTACAACCTGCAAAGATATTTCGAATTACCACTGGACGATGTCAAAAGGGCGCCAGCACTCAACGAAACAGTATTCATACTCCGCCCGTTTATATTCCACAGTATTGAACAGAGTGACAATTGCATTGTGGATCAACTGTACAAAAAATTATCAGTTAAACGATGCTCTACGAGAACGCTAAGGTTGAGGCACACCATATGGAAGGAACTATGGACTCACAACTCATGGATGTTCATCACACCAGATGTAGCCACTGTATTTGTTACTTGTGGATCAACTCGAGAAGAAGTTCTCTTAAATGACACAGGCATTATTCATGTAACGCCAGACTGCGTCATTCAGTCAAACTTCATCCGACTGGAGGCAAAATTGGTCAAGGAAACGAGAATAGTTATGCACTTCAGCAAAACAATTGCTGTTATAGACACGCCACTATCAACACAGATCCCTGTTTACTTCACCAATGAAACGGTCATTCCATTAAATAAGGATCTGATGGAGGCACTAAGGGTTAATGACAGAGAAGCAACCGAAACGCTCAACCGGCTACATGACCACAACTGGAACATCATAAAACGGCACCAATATTGGACAATAGGAATTTGCTCCTCTCTTGCGGCAGCGATGATCATTGTGAGTCTACTGGCATTAGTTTTGAAATACGGCAAAAATAAACATAGGAACAACAACCCTGTCGCGATCGAGCTAACGAACCATAGGAAACCAAATCACGAATTTAAAATCAATTGGGAAATAACGCCGGAGGAGGCAAAATGTTGATTACATCAACAACAACAATGGGAATGCCCTGAACACAATCAGCAATAGCGAATATCTTCGAAAGAGACTGGAGCAACTGGAGACTTTCTGGGTCGATTTCCAGCTTAATAATGGATATTTGGAAGGCCTAAAGAAGATAGCTCCGCAACACGATTATTTTAAGAAAGAGTATTTCCGCCAGTTTGAGAGAAGGTATGTTGAAATCAAAGACGTCCTTAAGGCGAAACTGGAGAGCGCAGAGCAGAGAGTGCTGGCGCAAAAGATCATATCTTCAGCCGATCAGGCGTCTACCTCAGCCGCTGTAAGGACACAGGGAGCAGCGGCCTCAACGGAGAAGGCAGAGACGTTTGACAACACGGCTTGGTCATCAAGAGTTAAGAAACTCAATCTCATTAAGGGCAATTTCTTACGAATAACAGATAACTTGGATCTGACTCAGAATACAGTCTACCTCAGATTCAAGTTAGAGCAGTTAAGGGAATGCTGGACAAAGCTGGTGGACATAAACGAGGAGATTATGTCCTCACTAGACGATGCCGACCAAGGCCTGGATTACGTGATCAACAACGAGTTCATCACTTTGGAACATAAGTATCAGGATGCATACATTCAAATCAAAGAAGCAGATCAAGAACAGCAACATTCAGGGGCTGTAACACCACGAGCCACTTCTCAACAGCAAATCAAACTTCCAACCATTGCCATACCAACGTTCAGCGGACGGTATGAAGAGTGGACACCATTTTGGGAGTTATTTGAGCAACTAGTGCACCAAAATGAGTCCCTAAACAACGTTGAACGGATACAATACTTGAAGGGCAACCTCAAGGGAGAAGCAGCAAGGGTTGTAAGCCATTTATCGCCAACAGCTACTAACTATCCCACGGCAGTTGAGCTCCTCAGGAAGCGGTTCCAAAACTCAGCAGCATTAGTCAACAGTTACATACAGACTTTGCTAACATTGAAATCAGTGAGAAACGAAAGTGCATTTGACTTAAAAACTATCTTGGACACGTCAAGGGAAGTATTGCATGGCATTAACAACTTAGGAGTCGATGTCAAGTCATGGGATCCGTTAGTGATTCAGTTGGTACTGCCAAAACTTGACCCTGAATCTAGGAGACTATACCACCAATCACGAGGAAGTTCTACAGACATCCCAACTCTTAGTGAATTCTTCGACTTTATCGAGAGAAGGTTCCGAGGACTGGAAGGCAGTCGTGAAGTTAGCCGGGACCACCAATTTCAAGGAACGAAACCAACATCCTCAAGAACCCATCTGACCACAGTGGCGCAGCCAATATGCGTAGTGTGCAGCGAGTCCCATCATCTGTTCAATTGCAGAAGATTTTTGGGCATGAAGGTGAAAACCCGAAAGGAAGTGGTTCGAAGATCAAGGCTGTGTTTTAACTGTTTACGGGATGAACATGATGCAAAGGAGTGTCCATCAAAAAAGGGATGCAAAATGTGTGAAAGGCAGCACAACTCACTACTTCACTATCCGCAAGGAGGAGTTCCAGCTGGGCCAGAAGCAAAGAAGTCACCAACGAAGGAAACAACAACAGGTCTTGCTTCCGCAGCTACCAAAAACGAAGAAAGGACAGTATTACTTGCCACAGCCATGGTAAGGATCTGCGTTAAGGGGCAAGTCAAATTAGTTCGAGCCCTAATCGACCAAGGGTCGCAATCGTGCGTTGTAACGGAGAGGCTAGCTCGTCAGTTAAGGTTGCCAATGACCAAATACGAATCAAGAGTCAACGGAATAAATGGACATGCTACACCCGTTATTGCAGTATGCAAGGTCAAGATCCAATCGATTCACGATGAAAAGGTCAACTTAACACTGGAGGCTTTAGTAATGCCTACTATCACATCAAAGATGCCAGGACAGCAAGTTACAACTACCAAGTGGCAACACATCCAAGGTTTAAGGCTAGCGGATCCATGGTACTCTCAACCAAGGGAAATTGAACTATTAATCGGGGCAGACATTTTGCCGCAATTTTTGTTGCAAGGATTAATTAAAGGTCCTACAAACACTCCAATGGCACAGAACACAATGTTCGGATGGATACTATCAGGACCAGTCATGGCGCCAACCTCAATAAAGCAGACACAGGTAAACGTAATCACCTCATGTGTCAGTGTTTGCAGTGAAGACGAAGAGCTGAAAAAATTTTGGGAACTAGAAGAGGTTCCTAATGAACCGGCCAGGTCTGCTGAAGATGAAATATGTGACACTCATTACGACAGGACGCACAAAAGAGATGAAACAGGCAGATACATCGTCAAACTTCCACTATCAAAGGATCGCATGGCTTTAGGAGATTCCCGAACAATGGCGCTCAAGCGATTCTTTACATTGGAAAAAAGATTCGCCAAAAATGAAGAACTAAGGCAAGAGTATTCTAAATTCATCCAGGAATATCGTGATCTTGGTCACATGGAGGAAGTACCGGAAGAGAAAATTCAAAAAACTTACTATCTTCCGCATCATGCAGTAATAAAAGAGCAAAGCACCACTACCAAACTGAGGGTGGTATTTGACGCCTCAGCAAAAACAACCTCTGGGGAATCTCTGAATAGCATCATGATGATAGGACCAACGATTCAAAGAGATCTGTTTTCTCTGCTACTAAGATGGAGGAAATTTGCAATCGTATTCACAGCCGACGTCGAGAAAATGTACAGGCAAATTCTAGTCGACCAAGAAGATCAAAACTTGCAACGTATCTTGTGGAGAGACAATCCTAGAGGAAAAATTAAGGAATATGCACTAAAAACGGTCACTTACGGAACAGCATCAGCACCATATCTGGCAGTCAAGACTTTATGCCAGCTAGCTAAGGACGAGCAGCAACAATATCCACTGGCAAGCAAAACAGTGCTTGAGGGATTCTACGTAGATGATTGCCTCGGAGGTGCGAACACTCTAGAAGAATGTCTGGACACTCAGCACGAATTGACAGAGCTACTGCAGAGAGGAGGTTTCAACCTACGAAAATGGACATCAAATAGCCAAGAATTTATAAATTCATTGCCAAAGGAAGTCATAGAGATGAAGCCAGAATATGACTTTTACAATGACATCACCTTCAGCATTTTGGGAATAATGTGGTGCCCCAGGACAGACTGCTTCCAGTTTAAGGTTAGTTCTTCATCATTTAGCACAAAAGGTACTAAACGAGCAATATTGAGTGATGCTGGAAAAATCTTCGATCCTTTCGGCTGGTTATCACCCATAACAATAAAGGCAAAAATTATGATCCAACGTCTTTGGCTATTGGGGATCGGTTGGGACGAAGAAGTTCCATTGACAATTCTTAACGAGTGGCAGGAATTCAAGACAAGGCTATCAATGCTGGAAAGCGTGAGAATTCCAAGATGGACGCAACAACTACACGAATCTCAAATAGAACTACACGGATTCGCAGATGCCTCGGAGTCAGCCTATGCAGCAGTGGTATATGAAAGGGTAATCAACTGCAACTCAACGACAACATGCATAATTGCCTCCAAAACCAAAGTGGCACCTGTAAAACAAGTCTCGTTAGCCAGGCTGGAACTGTGCGCGGCGGCTTTACTCACGAAACTAATGAAATACATCAGAAGGGAAACGGACACAAAATACAGCAGAATCTTTGCCTGGTCTGACTCCACCATTGTATTGCACTGGGTAAAACATCACCCAGTGAAATGGAACACATTCGTCGCCAATCGGGTATCTTATGTGCAGCAAAACTTTAACGGACAATGGAGGTTTGTGCCCGGAAGAGAAAATCCTGCCGACATTCCTTCTAGAGGGACATATGGAGACACCTTGACTGAAAACTCAACGTGGTGGTACGGTCCAGAATGGTTAAAAGAAGACGAACGACAGTGGCCAGCTGACAAAATCATTATGGAACCCCAAGGTCTGCCTGAAATGCGAAATTTGCATAACTGCATGGTGATGCAAACCGACAGTCCGTCAAACAGGGACGACATTTATTACACCTTTTCATCCCTTGCGAAACTTTATCGCATTAGCGCATACTGTCTACGTTTCAAGAACAATTGTCAAAGGAACAAAAATGGGAAACCACTACAACTTGGAAACCTAACGGTAAAGGAGATCCGGGAAGCTGAAACGGCATTAGTAAGAGGTGCACAACAAGTTTTCTACGAAGATATGCAGAAATTACGTGAAGGGAAGGAACTTAAGCAATCCAGCACAATATCATCACTGAACCCATTTATCGACGCCAATGGAATACTGCGAGTGGGAGGACGATTAAAACATGCAAATTTATCGAGAGAGCAGAAACATCCAATGATTTTGTCATCGTCGCATCCCTTGACAAAATTAATTATCCATAAAACACATATTGATACCCTTCACGGTGGGGTAAAACTAACACTGAATCACATCCGTCCATCCTCCTGTCGACCGTCAAGTTAAATTACAGGACTACAACAAGAGGGTGGTTGACGAAAACCGAAAGGTGGCAAGAAGGTACCATGTTGGGGACTATATCATGATTAAAAATTTTATCAATGCGCAGGGGGTGTCCAGAAAGATTGTGCCGAAGTTTAAGGGACCTTACAGGATAGAAAAAGTGCTCGAGAATGATAGGTACTTGGTAAAGGATGTCGAGGGGTTCCAAATAAGTCAGATTCCGTACGTGGGTACTTGGGAAGTGGCAAATATTAAACCGTGGTTTAAAGGATGCGCTCGCGACTCATAAGGGTAATCGGGACGATTACGGGTCAGGACGGCCGAGTTGTGGCAACACTGTCTGAAGTAATCTATTAGTTGTTCTGTTTTATCTTGCTATCTTCTTATACACTGTTACATTTTCCATCAAACCCTCATGTATGTTGTATGTATGTACCAACACATATGTAGAACCTAAGAAGAGTACGCATGCGAACGATTCATTCTTGTAGTATCTGCCGAAGGCGACAGACGTGTTTTTTGAAAATAAATATAATTAATATAATTAAACGGTGTCTTCGTGTTTTTCTTACAACGGTTTCCTACAATACATAACATTGTTTATGTAGGTAGGAAATGGTGGGCATTGACGCTGGAAGTGGCGAGCTGAAATAGCAATTATCCTCCCATATTTATTTGGGACAATCAATATATTGTTACAAAGTTGCAACATTGGTATGCGTGAAGTGGTGCACTTTACAACACCTCCTTCCTTAAGAACGAAACTTGTACCCAGGATTGGTACGAGTTTCGGTTGAAGAAATAAAAGATGACGGACCATTAATGGTTTGTGTTTTCGGTAGGGGAAGAAAGCGAGAGAAATTTGATGACGACTTACTTGGAGTAAGAAAAGGACGGGAAAGATTTGTAGATGATCGTGGTTTTCGTAGAGGCAGAGGGTCAGAGATTATGAAATCTCTCTTTTGGTAGAGAGTTTTCTTAGTAAAACAAAAACGGTGGGCACCATAAGGAAAAGTATGGCCAAGAGAATATAAATAATAGTAATATGTTTATTATTTAAGGAATTTTCAGTGAAGCGTGAGACTTGTTGATAATTTATGTTGTCTAAGGTCTAACTTATAGCGTTTAGATCATTAATTTGGTTGCGAATGGTAATTGTTTGAGTTTCTATAGTGGGTAGTTTGGCGAAATGGAACTAGGTAATATTTCGATACGGGAAGGGCAGATGCAATAAAGTTTAATTTTGTATCTGTTTCATAGTTAGTTTTGGAGGTAAGAGACTGATATTTTGTGTTTGCTACACAAGTAGATTAAATTTTTAGTATTCCAGTTGAATTGACAGTTAATTGGGAGTTAAATTTTTGGCATTTAATTATAGGATTTTTGGGTTTTGGGGACACGAATAGCTAAGAATTTGAATCAGCTAGTCGTAGGAATATTGGGTGAAAAATTTGCATGATTTGCGTTTTCCAACTATTGGGAGTGTTTGGTAATGTAGAAAGCAAATAATGTTCGCAAGCATTGCTGAGATGTGTAAATAAGATTGGTTCATTCTGTTCGCAAATGTAATTATTATTTTATTGGTATTGAAACATTTTTGTAAATTTTGTTCTTCATCTAGGAAGTAAGACTGTTTTTCAGAATCAATAACGAGTAAGAGCTTTTCGGGAATTAAAAAGAGCTTTAAGGAATATAAGTTGTTTCCAATAAGATTGGGGATACTGGTCATTTTGAAAATTAAGATGTGGTTAGCGGAATTTTCAATAGAAAATGTATTTTGTCGTTCGAAAAATATATATGTGTTTCTAAGACATTAAAGAGTTTATCTATGTATTGTTCCTGTAGGGAAAATGGGAGACGATGGTCTTCAGGAAGGAAAGATTGAATTTTTCTAATTTCTTCGGTTAATTTAGATGGATCTATAAGGTATGGATGTAGTTTTCCATGGGCGGCGGAATAAATGGCTTCCAAAAGGAGGCTTTTGGCTGAAAAGTAGAATTCAGATAAGGAATTAAACATAGTAAATGGTTCTGTTAGTTGAAAAAATTATTCGGAAATAAGAACACAACGACACATTCTTACACAAAAGTACAAAAAAAGATAACGCGCAAAATATACCTGCTTGCTTACACTTACATACACTCTACTTTCAAGTTTTATCGCATTTGTTTGCGCTTACCCTTCCGTATATTTTCCTGTGCTTTGCTTACGACTGGTAGAGGTAGTCAAATTCCACACTTATACAGATTGTAGGAAATTCGGTAGCGCAATTTTTTACACTAAAATGCTACAAGCAGGAGACTTTTCTATGGGAGTTTTAGATTGAGTGTGTGCGTGCAGGCAGGGAATTTGCGGTATCGCAAGTTGTAACGCTATAGAGTATTTCAAGTGAAACTTATTGCATGGGAGTATTGTGTTGTGTGTTTGTGTAGGCAAATATTATTTGTAAATGATAGTTTTGTTATTTAGTATGTCATTGATTATTGCAATTATTAATCTTTAAAATTACTTTAACCTCGTTATTTGCTGTATTTTGCGTAGGATGTATTTCAATTTATTTTCTTGGTTTAGCGCCGCTAAACTAGCTAACTGAGAGGAATCGCCCCTGTCCTTCACCCATACTTGGTTGATGATTTGGTGCATGCGCCCTACCAAAACATCACCACCGTATTTGAAGAGCTCCGCTGGTAAACCATCAGAGCCGGCGGCCTTGTTGTTCTTTAGCTTTTTTATTGCTAAGCCAACTTCTTCTATACTGGGCGGTGGAACTGGATCTTCATTGACTGGACGTTTGTTCTCTTCTTGCCCTATCACTCTCTCTACATGATGCCCATTTAGCAGCTGCTGGAAGTGCTGCTTAAACCAGTGTTGTTAGCACTCTCTCTTCATTTATTCCACGAAGCGTGGTCATTTTTCCCTTTTTTCCCTTTTCACCATACTCAAATTCCCTTTTCAAATCCCGCGATCCTTTTTGAGTTAAAATCCTGTTTTTAAAAGTAAAATTTGTATTACACGGAAAGAAAATCGCAGTTTGTAACACTACTATGATTTTTTTTGGTACCAGAAAATTTTGATATAATACGACTTACATGAGCTGTTTTTTATGGACAGTCAGTATGTTGATAATCATGGTGAAATACAGGTGTTTTGGTAGAATTTCACCAAAAATTTATTGTTTGAATGTTTTATTGTTAAATTTCTGAAATTCCCACGATTTGGTGCATTATCCCTTTATCCCACTAAAGGCTTTTTGGACATCGAAATTCCCACAAAAAGGGATAAATCCCACGATATAATAACACTGGTTTAAACACATCTACTATTCCCTGCGCTTCGGTGACTAGGTTTCCATCACTGTTTCGAAGAGCCTGCGTTCCGGTCTTGAAGCCAGCAGTCAGTTGCTTGGCTTTCTTGTAGAACTTCCGGATGTTGCTTCGATCGCGGGACTCTTCGATCTCCTTGAGCTGGGAGACTGCGTAGGCCCTCTTCTTTCTACGCAGGATTTTCTTCTCCTCCCTCCTCCTGGCTTCCCTCGCTGCCCTTGTTTTGCGCTGCAGCGCCTTCATATGTGCATCTTCTGTCACCTTTTTCCTGCGTACGCAATTATCATCATACCACGGGCTCTTTCTCTGGGGTGGTTGGTACCATAAGGTGGTTCGGCTACCTCTTTGATGATGTCGCGGTACTGGGACCACTGGCTGTTGGCTTTTGTGGTAGGTGAATGCCCTGCGGAGAGTTTCTCACTCAGGCGCTCTTTGTAGACTCTGGCTACTTCAGGTGTGCTAAGGCGTCCAACGTCGAATTTCTTCTTCTGGGCGAAACGCAGCTTCTTCTCGTTGGATAGTCGAGCTCTGAATTTAGCCGCAACAAGAAAATGGTCAGAGTCGACGTTTGCCCCTCGGAATGTGTGCACGTTGAGGATGTTGGATGCGTGCCTCGCGTCGATTAGCACATGGTCGATTTGGTTGGCGGTTCGACCGTCTGGAGAGCGCCAGGTTGCTGTGTGGATCCTTAGCCTTGGAAACCTAGTGCTACTTATCACCGTATTACGAGCTGCCGCGAAGTCAGTTAGTCGGTAACCGTTGTCTGTGGTCGTTTCGTGGATTCTGTGCTTACCAACTAACTCGCCAAAGATGTTTTCCTTTCCGATTTTAGCATTGAAGTCCCCGAGCACAACTTTGACATCGTACTCCGGACAGGCTCCGTAGGCTCCATCCAGGAGGTCATAAAACTCCTCCTTGATAGGGTCTTCAGCCTCGTCGGTAGGGGCGTTTGCACATATTAGGCTTATGTTTTGGAAAATAGCTTTGATGCGGATCACAGCTAGGCGATCACTTATCGGCTTAAAGTCAATGACTTTTGTCCTAAGCCGATTTCCCACGACGAATCCGCATCCTAATACATGCAATCTTTTATGGCAGCTGTAATAAATATCGCAATTTTTCCTTTTCATCATACCTGATCCTATCCATCGTATCTCTTGGATCGCGGTAATATCTGCCTTGTACCGCGTGAGGACAGACTCAAGTTTTTGAGTAGCACCTGGGGTGTACAGCGTTCGCACGTTCCAGGTACATACTCTCAAATCGTTGTCCGTTGACGTTCCGGGTCTGGTTGCCGTTTGAGGGAAAGCGTTATCCCTATAGACCTGGTATCCGAATATGTCAGAGCAGCTCTATAGGGATTACACTAAATAGTTCGGCCTGACTGTAACTGTAGACGCCACCGTTGGCTCCATCTAGGGAACTCCTCCGCTGCCGTCTGGTACCAGAGGAGGTGTCTTAGTGAGAAAACAACACTCCTCCCCCCTCTCTCGTCTGCTGCCACCAACGACCTTCCAAAGGGGTTGGTTACCCAATCTCCAGTCGAGGTACTAGGCACCCACCAGTCACCACGTGGAGGTGAGAGTAGGAGTTGATAGTGAGAGGCTATGTGAGAACGCTTGTGTTCTCATGACATCGCATCACTACCCTTCAACACCGGCGAACATTTGTATCTATCCCTTTTTTTCTTCCCTGAGTACTGCATTGGGTTTTGGGTATGTGTTTTACACCCGCTTGGTTATGATATGAACAAAATAACACGCTTTTCTTCGACTTATTCGATTTTCTTTTACTTCTTCTTTTCTTATTATATCTTGTGTGGATAATTGCAGGTACTATGTTGAGGTAGGTAGGGTAAGTGTTTTGGTTTACAAATACAGTTGGCAGATAGCAGTGCGCAAATTGTAAATTTTAAATATTGAGTAAATATTGACTTGAAGTATAAAAAAGGTCGCTTGAATTGATTTTGCTTAGTTGATGCAAAGCAAATGAACAATGTATGATTTTGTTTCAAGGTACACAGATGTAGAGTTTTTTACATTTGTATGTGATTAGTTTTGCTTCGACTTCCCATTTTAAAATGTTCACGCCACGCCACTGCTGGGCGGATACTTCCAATGTAGTCATCCTATGGGGTTCCACATCGGACACGTACTCACGCATCAGCCTATTGCCTTGTTCAGGGCTGTCTTTAGGTCTGCAAAGGTGGATGGCTGGCATGACCCTTACTCGGTTAGAGCTTTCCCTTGTATTTTACATTTTAAAAGGAACTTGATCAAGGTTGGTTTGCTTGCGTTGTTGAGGGTGTCGTGATAAAACTCTGTACTATTCACAAAGTCCCTTATTTGCTCTGAACGCTTGTCGTCCGTGTCACAAGTGAGAGTGGGCAATTTTTGGGCGGTTCTAAAACTGAAATCGTTACCCATATTGTTGGTTATGGTTTCTGTTTTAACCATGACTTATATCGGATTATCTATCCCTGTTTTTTGATATTTGGCAAAATTTTTGTTGCCTACTACGGAGTCTGTCCCCTCGGAGTCTGTTTCGGAGCTAGAATCGGTGTCGTCGAGACTATTCTTTACTAAGAATTCCGATCCCTCCTTATAGCTTTGAGCGGCAGTTACTTTCCTTCTTAGTTCAGTACGTTCTAACTCGGAAAGAGCGGTCTGGTCTATAAGCGCTAGTTGGTAACAAAAGGCAGACCAGAACTGATGTATTTGCTCGAGCTTTCTGCTGACTCCAGCGGTTTTCGCTTTCGCTTTGGAGACTTTTTTAGGCTCTTGTAACAGACTTTAAGCGACAAGAGGCTTTAGTGGAGGGGAGCAAAGTTCATGGAACCGTAAAGCTATGGATCAAGAGATCAAAAGGAAAATAGCAAAAATAAAACGTACATGAGACGTGAGATCAAAAGAAGCTATAATGATCAAGAGATCAGAAGAAAATAAGAACGATGAAATGTTCATGAGATGTGAAATCTAAATCCAATCCTAATTATATAATTACATATTTTAAAGGTCTATGAACTTTATTTATTCAAAACAAAAATTTTTGTTAGTACATTTATTAATCTATACCGTTATATTTCTCCTCTCCAGGTGGCGGATTGTGTCGGGCATTATTTTCCGCCTGTATTGCTGCAGACCCACATAGGCGAGTCCGACTATAATTGCTGTGATGAATATTAACATCAGTACAGCGGCAGTCAGATCGGTGCGCTGGTGTTGGGCTATGTTGGCGGCTAGCAATTGGGGCCCTTTGTTTATAGTTTCCTGCTTACTTTTGGTGCCTCCCATTTAGAGTGGTTCTGTCTGGTCTTCCTCTTTAATATAGCTTCTGCGCGTTGCTGTCGTCGTAGTTCGCGGAGTTGTTTAACGAAGTCGGTTCGTATGGCAGCGGGTTGTTCGGGTATGAGGCTAACCTTTTTAGCTCAATTTGCTGCAACCTTCGTCGGTGTTGTGCGCCTCCTCGTGTTTTTGCCTTGGGGGCTTCCGGCTGCTGGGGTTTTGGCGGCTGCTTCTTCTTTTGCCTTTGCTGGTATTGGGCAATGCTCAGTGGGTCCCGCAGTTTTCGTTGTCGGTTCGTACAATGGAACTTCGTAGGTGAGGCTACCTTCGGGAACGTATTCCTCTACGGTGGCGTAGCTGGCATCTGGACGATCAAATAGTGCATCTAACTCTTGCTGGTCGTAGGACATCCGGTATAGCGATGGAGATAAGTTGGCATTCGTTAGCGGCAACGGTTTGGTCGCTTGGGAGATGCGGTGCAAGTGTTCTGCCCTCCTGGCAGGATCGCCATATAATGTCCGCACGCCTTGTGCTGTGAAATAGAGTGTAATATTCGATGTACTCTCACCCGGCTATTGCGCCCTGGTTCGAACTCTCAGCACGTATGCAGTAGAGCGGGTAGTCTGAAAGGGATTTGGGCTGTATAGCCAGTAAAACACCATTCAGTTTGACTCTCGTTTGAAAAGTCCGTTTATTATTAAAATTTCGGGGTTTATATACAGTTTTCAATTCTTAAAACCTATACCTACTTCGATTCTTGAACCCTTAAACCATTAACCATATTTATTGCATATTATGCATAATTTGATCACGACCGAGGCACTTGAATTGTACCTACTTGAAATGTTATGCCTAATCGGCACAATGTTGTGACAGGCAAGCGACTCTCATCGTTGTCGTTGCTTGCGCTCGGTAATATGAGCGTTTTTCACGTCGTCTGCTTTGCACATGTTATTCAGGTGCAGTATGTGTACAAATATATTACGGTTAATGATTTATGGCATACGCCGAGTTCAAGAAACGAAATAGTATCTTTAAACAATTAGTTAATAGTATCTTTAAACAATTAGTTAGGTGGTCGCTGGTGCGATCCTGTCACTATACCCTCCACTGCATGCAAATCATGCAAAATTGATTTTGTATGGGAGGTACCAGAACTACTTGGCCATCATATCCATTTTGAATAACAGCTTGAGAACAATAAAAATAGGTCCTCTCAAAAAATTTCACTTGCCTAGGTAGATTCTTTTCGACGCTATCGTGTTTTCAATATATGTTTCTTAATATTTGTTTTGTATGGGAGGTACCAGAACTATTTTACCGACATAGCCCATTTTTAAAACCATCCTAACCACAATAAAAAGAAGTCCTTTCACAAAACTTCAATCACCTAGGTTGATTCCTTTGGACGCTATCGTGCTTTCAGCAGACAGACAGACAGACAGAGAGACAGACGGACATAGCTAAATCGATTCAGAATGTGTTCCTGATTCAGAATATATATACGTTATGAGGTCTTCGGTGACTCCTTCTTGGTGTTACAAATGTAATGACAAGGTGAATATACCTTCCTGTTTAGGGTATAAAAATAATATAGGAAGAGATTTATTATTAACCGGAAAACAGTTTAAGTCTATTGTTGTAGACTTTAAGAGTTCGGTTCTTGTATTTTATTATGGAATTAACTCCAGAGGAAGAGATAATTTCATATGAACCATTCCATAAGGGAAGTAGTTTTTTATTTTTGTTTTTAAGACAACTTTCGTTTTTAAGTAGCAGGATTTTGGTTTTTATCATATTGAATCTTGGAAGATACCTTGCTTTTAATTAAGTTATCTCTGGAGATATGATAGGTGTTGTAACCGTGATTTCAACTCATTCGCATATAAATCATAATTATAACATATTTCAGAATTTTTAGTTAAGCTAGTACTAGTAGGAAGTTCAATTTGTCTTCCAAAAACTAACTCGGAGGGAGTAAAAGCAGTAGAAGTATTAGGGGTAGTATTATGTACAAAAACGGCATATATAATCCAAGAATCACAAACATTTTGAGATTTTTTAATGAAACAGCGGAGATACTCCACGAAGTTTCGGTGACTTCGTTCACAGGACCCATTTGATTGGGGTCGGTAAGCTGTTGTTTGGAGCTTATGATCTTTAAAAGTTTGCAAACGCTTTTAAATATATCACTAACAAAGTTTTGACCTTGGTCAGATAAAACATATTTAGGAGTACCGAAACGAAAGATTATTTCCTTGAAGAATGCTTCAGCGATAGTATTGGCTTCCTGATTTGGTGATGGAATAGCATCGGTGTGCAGACGAATCATTCTTAATCGAATTTTCACGGGAGATAAAAATTATTTCACTTGCGGGAGGGAAATCTTTTTTTTGATTTTGTTTCCTTTAGACGAAAAATTCGACTTAGAGGTAGGTATATTGTAACAAGAATCAAAAGAATATATTCGAGTTAGGGGGATTTTCGACTTAGAAGATGACTTTTCTATGCAAAATTGAAGGGAATGCAAAAATTATGTGGAATAGTTCGAGTTAGAGGGGAGTTCGAGTTTAAGGAGGTAACTATATTTAGTTAAATCATCGATGAAGGTTAAAAGATATTAATTTTGGTTGGAAGTGGTTGGATATGGGCCAACAATGTCAATAGATATTGTATAAATTTGTACTTTTATTTGTATAAAGAGTGTAGTTTCGATGGTGGCCAAAAAACGAATGGCCGAGACTCACTTTATGAGGCCGGAAATTCGCGAAAAAAAGATATGAACAGAAAAAAGAGACAAGCGATAAAAGAGAGGGTCAGCAAGCTAAGTTGACTTGTCGGCCAGCTCTGAAGAGTGTTGCTCGATTGTAAGGCATAGTTTAATTTTACTTTATTTGATCTAAACATTCCGGCCCCTTGCAGTCTCAGATGCAAAAAAAACATAGATATATTTTACAAAAAAATCGTAAATAATGATAGTCAATTCATAAATAAGAAAGATACGTAATGTAACATGATTTTTAGTGCATTTTATACAGAAAAATATTTCAACATTTGATTTACTTAGATAATATAAGGGAGAAATTATACGCATGTACCTTGCATAATCACGGCAAGGAAAGATGAATATAATTACATAAGATGGAAAATAGATATAGACCGATTATATGTTATTCCGGAAGTAGAACGCATAGCTTGCCAATACAACGAGTGACAACCCCTTTTTGGGTTTGAACATCGGCGACGCGGACTCTGCTATCGACACCGCGTCAGACTTTCAGCACCCTACCAAGACGCCACTCATTCGGAGGGAGTTGTTCATTGCCCAAAACAACTTTGTCATCGACCTGGATATCCCTTTGCGGATATTTCCATTTGTAACGCTTAATAAGTTCTTTAAGATATTCTTCTTTCCATCGCAAACTGAACTGATGATGTATAATTCGGAGTATATTGTATCTTCGTATAAGACCTATGTCCATGTGAGATTCTGAGGGTTCGGGAAGACTTAACAACCACCAATTAAAAAATGCCAGGGGCGTCAAAGGGACGATATCCTCCGGGTTATCAGACATACGAGAAAGGCCGGGAATTGAGACAGGCCACAATACGAGTCAAAAGCGTGGTAAATTCCTCAAAAGTGTACTTGAAATTTCCAGCAATTTTCTTAAAACTCTTTACTCCTGCCTCCCACAATCCACCCATGTGGGGGGACCCAGGAGGGATAAATTTCCACATGATTTGGGAAAAATTCGGAGAGGACCCGGTGGGATAACTCGAAAGAGCCTTTTGGAAATCTAATGTTAAGAGCTTAAAAGCACCAACAAAATTGCTACCGTTGTCAGTGTAGATAGTAGCTGGTAAGCCTCTACGAGGGATAAAACGAGTAAAGGAAGCAAGAAAAGCTTGCGTGGACAGCTCGATCACGGCTTCCAGATGAATCGCCTTAGTGGCGAAACAAATGAAGAGACAGGCATAACCCTTTTCTAGTTGGCAACTTCTCCCATAATCATTTTTTAATGTAAACGGACCAGCAAAGTCTATACCGACCGTAGTAAAGGGTAAACCCAAAGTCGTTCTTTCGACCGGCAGGGCTGCCATAATCTGGGTGGGGACATTTTTCTTATAACGGATACAGATCGTACAGGATCTGATACATTTCTGAATTAAATTCTTTAGTTTGGGTATCCAATATTCAGAACGCACGATACGGATAACCAACTGAATTTGAACGTGTAAGCATAACTGGTGAATGTAGGATACCAAGAGTTCGGATTAATACGCTTCGTAAGGAAGTAAAATCGGAAAGCGTTCGCCATAAGATAAAGTTGAAGAAGCAAGTCTTCCATGAGCGCGCATTATTTGATGATAATCTAGAAAGGAATTCAGAGTTAGGAGACGGCACTTCGACATCAGCTGATATCCTTGAGGCTGCATATTCCTTGTCAAAATGTTGGCTTTAACTTAGTTGGATAATTTAATTTTTTGTGAACTTAATTTCTTCATAAAGAAGAACCACAGCTCGATATGTATCTCCAATCAGTAGTTTTCGAGTCGGCTTACAAATTCGAATCATATAACTGATTACTCTAAGGGCCTTATGCCAAGTGGAGAATCGACAGAAAGATTTTACTTTCGAAATCGCGAACTACAATTGTGACGTTTGCTTTAATTGATTTATACTCAAGAATTGATTCATCAGTAGGATGAGATTGTACGAAGATCGGCCAGGTTGCTTCAGATTTCTTTAGCCAAGATGGCCCATTCCACCATAGATTATTGGACTGTAGTTCATAAGAATAGATACCGCGAGTAACTAAATCGGCGGGATTTTCAGATAAATATAAGTGACTCCAACTTCGATCAGGGACGTTTGATAAAATCTCGGATGTCCTGTTAGCCACGTAAGTCTTCCAGGTACTGGGGGGCTTGGTAAGCCATGCTAAAACAATTGTGAAATCCGTCCACAATCGTGGGGTAACACAATTGAGTATGTTGAAATTATCGAAAAGCACTCGGATTAGCCTTGAAAGAAGGACTGCACCTCTGAGTTCCAGTCGTGGAAGGGATAGTGAGTTCACGGGAGCTACCTTTGTCTTTGCCCACAGTAAGTGAGACGACGTTTTTGAGAAGTTTTCATGTACACGCACATACACGGCGGCGGCATAAGCCTTCTCGGAAGCATGACAGAACCCCTGTACCTGCAATGACGTCCTTGGGTAGAAATTAATCCATCGAGGAAAAGTTTGCGACTGGATGCCCGTAAAGTTCTCCGAAAAGGATTTCAAACTCTTTTCGGCATGCGGCGAAAGACCCTCATCCCCATCGAATACCGAGGGTTTTGGTAGAGCTGTCATCTTCGAATTTTAGAAAATCTTTGTTTAATAGAAGATGGGTAGGAATATGATCCAGCAACTCCGGGGCGTTAGCTGTCCACTTTCTTAGATTGAATCCGGCGGATTTAAGAACCGCGATAAGTTCCTTTTGGGCTTTCTGCGCAGACACAATGTCGTGCGCATCCGATAGCACATCATCCACGTAAAATTCTGTCATCAAGATTTTTGATGCAAGGGGATGAGATACCTTGACATCTTCAGCCAATTGGTGAAGCGTACGGATAGCCAAATAGGGGGCGCAATTGACCCCGAAAGTAACTGTATTGAGTTGATAATCGGTGAGGTTTTGGTTAGGAGTGGGACGAAACAAAATGCGCTTGAAGGATGCACGATCAGGATGGATGATTATTTGACGATACATCTTTTCTATGTCGCCGTTGAATACATATCTATAAAAACGCCAGTTGAGTATAAGAAAGGTAATGTCCGATTGTAAAACAGGACCAGGATGCAAAATGTCATTCAGGCTTTTGCCACTTGACGAGGCGCTTGTAGCATTAAATACTACTCGCAGTTTAGTATTTACCTGATCAATCAAGGCTCGAAGATCAAAATCAATTCCTTGATGTCGAATTTTTACCAATGCTGTCGCTAGCAAAACTTGACGACTGCTTTTGATGAACATGACATTATGATTGGTGACTGGAGTGGACTGTATACGTTGGTGATCGAAAAGCGATGATGATGCGACTTGACATGAAAAGGTAGCTTGCAATGGAGACATGAGATGAGATGAAGAAGACGAGGCAACTTGAGATACCGATGCGATTTGCGACGAAGAAGTGTTCGTTAGTGAAGAAGGCGGGACGACTTGAGATGAGGATGCTATTTGAGCTGGCGCAGACCCTCTTTTTTCAAAATGCAACAAAGTATGATGCTTACAATGAAGGCAAGTGCTCAGACTCTGACATTGATTCACGCGATGAGTTACAGCAAGACAGTTAAAGCAGAATTTATGTTTTCTCACTGTTTTATGTCTATCATCAACAGACATTTGTAAAAATGTAGGGCAAAGACGGAGTGGATGTTGCACACTACACAGTTGACAGATTGGAATAACTTTCACATGAAAGTTTGGTCACTTTTTGATTTATGTTTGAGTTATGTTTCATTTCAGAAACACTTTCGAGTATGTGATACCGATTGCTTAAGAATAAATTAATTTTTCCTATGTTGGGATTTCAGTAGGTTTTTCCAAGGATTCTTCCCAGAGACTGAGAGTAGTATCCGGAAGTCTTGAGGCACAAAGGTAGGTGATGATAGCGTTCCACGATTTGGTTGGTATATGATAGGACTCAATTGCTATTAAAGCATCGTTAATACTGCTTTTTAGAAGTTTTAATTCTTTTCCCGATTCGACGGGAATCGGTTTTTGATTCAAGAGAAACGCAGCCCATGCGAGAGAAAAATTATTATCTGGTAACGCAAATTTACTTACAATATTAAAGGCTTGATACTTTGTCTTGGCGCGTAAATGAAAAAGTTTTTGTACACCGCTTAAATGTGAATGGTTTATGTACATTGTACACTGCTGTGAACATATCGCGGAAGGAAGGCCATTCTAAATAATTGCCATAAAAAGTTTGAGTGTCGCAAGCAGGTACCTTTATAGTATGGGAACTCGGGTCATTGGGCATAACGTTCGCCTCTGAACCTTGTTCCAATGAAGTTTTGACAATTTGTTGTGGATTTGGTTGAAGCGACTTTAAGAAATCAAATATCTCACTTTTACAGGTAAAGTAGGTCGAAGCAGAACTTTGGTACTTCGCTTTAACCACGCTTATAGAATCCGCCAAATCATAACCCCCTGTTTTAATACATAGAGTGTATATCGAATTGACCTCAAGCCATAACACCTCCAGTTCGGTGTGATATTCTTCTAACAACGATACTGTATGAGTGGCATTTGGTTTGGCTTGAAGTCCGCGTAAAACTCGACCAATTGGTCGCTTGCAAAAATAAGATCGTTTAAAAGACTCATTGGATCACCAAAAAGAAGCCCAAGCATAGATACCACGGGACTATGCAAACTTTGTTCACTAATAATGAACTCTTAACTCACGAGCAAGATACGAACGAATAAATACCCTTTTCTTGGTTTGTATGATCAAAAATAAAATAAACGAAAGGGGAATCTACAATGCACTAAAAATTAAGTTATAGAACGTACCTTGTACAATATGCAATGTCAGATGGTAGCAAAAGATGATAATGATGATGATGATGATGATAGCTGTACCACTGGCTGGCACGCGATGATGATGGTTAAGATGGTTCTGATGGGTGACACGAGTTGATGATGATGATGGTTTCTCCAATTGATGGCACGAGATGATGATGATGACGATGGTTCTAATGGCTGACACACGTTGATGATGGTGACGATGGCTCTGATGGCTAACACAAGATGATGATAATGACGATGGTTCTGATGGCTGACACAATATGATGATGATGATGATTTTGACCAACGATGATATTTGGATGTGCAACAATTACTAGCACAATATGGCGAAGATTTGTCCGGCGATGCGACACACGTTTGTTCTATGTGCAGCGATTACGGCACAATGCAATCCAACGATGATAACTTTGATGTGCAACAATTATAGCACAATATGCCGAAGATTTGTCCGGCGATGATAATTATGATGTCCAAAAATAGATAGCACACGATGAATTCCCACGGTGTTAATTTTGATGGGCAAGAAAAAATTGGTTGCACCCCACACGAACGAAAAACCCAAAATTATAAAAAAAATGGCGACTGTTGAGAGTTTGCTGAATTTGCACGTTCAGGCACTAGTAATTAAAAAATCCAATTAATTGTTGGATTCGCAGGATGGTTAGCGATTAAGTTTTTGAAAAACATACTGGCAGTTCCTGCTCGAATAGGACCATGTATAAATTTGTACTTTTATTTGTATAAAGAGTGTAGTTTCGATGGTGGCCAAAAAACGAATGGCCGAAACTCACTTCATGAGGCCGGAAATTCGCGAAAAAAAGATATGAACAGAAAAAAGAGACAAGCGATCAAAGAGAGGGTCAGCAAGCTAAGAAGCTAAGTTAACTTGTCGGCCAGCTCTGAAGAGTGTTGCTCGATTGTAAGGCATAGTTTAATTTTACTTGATTTGATTTAAACAGATATCTTTTCATAGGGATGTTTGGCAGTAGAAGTTATTACCATAGGTTCAATGGTGTATTTAGTGACTTTGTTTTTGTTTGGCAAAGTTTGCAGTTTTTGATGTATGCTTTTATATCTTGGAACATTTTCCAATTGTGGTATTATTTTATACGCTTGAAAGTTCGATTTACTCCGCAATGTCCTCCAATAGGATTAAAGTGGAATTCCTTCAGTATGGTTTGGATTTCTTCACGAGTAGGTTCACGAGCCGGTGAAGAATTAGCTAACGAATTAATGAGCTGTGAAGTAGTACACGGATCTTGAAACGGAGTGGTTCTGTTAGACGACGATGTAGAAGATTGATTTGACGACGAAGTAGGAAATGAGTTAGTAGTAAGTGACGAGCTTGTAAACGGATTGGAGCAAGAGTTGGCAAATGAATTATTACATGGTATAGAAGTTGAATTGGTAGAAGAACTAGTAGACGATTTGCAAAAATTAGTACACGAATTAGTTGATGAGTTAGTAAACGAATTAGTAGGAGAATTGCTACACGATATAGTAGGCGATTTTGAACACGATCTATAGAAGACGATTTCGAACAAAATATAGCAGACGAATTAGTAAACGATGTAGAAGGCGAATTGAAAGTCGATGTCGTAGACGAATTTGAAGATGATCGAAGAGTCATTTTAGCAATCCTGCTAAGGCAATCGGCGTTCGTATTTTGTTCGCCTTTTTTGTGAATGATTTCGTAATCAAACTCTTCGAGTTGCAAACGATATCGCATTAATCTGGAACTAATATCTTTGGATATCTTATGGATATAGATGAGTGGCTTGTGGTCTGTGATAAGGGGGAACTTGCTTCTATAGAGATAGGGTCGGAGATGCCGGACTGACAATACAATGGCAAGCAATTCCTTATCTGTAGTGGAATAGTTCTTTTCACTCTCACCCTGTGAAAGCACACTGCCAATAGGAACATCAGTAGCATCTCTTATAAGGATAAAATTTTTTGTAAAATCAGGATATTGAAGAAGGGGTTGATTTATAAGTTTTTCTTTTAATCCATGAAAGGAATTAGTACAGAAAGGAGTACAGTCAAAATGGAGATACTAATCTTCCTTTTTCTTAGAGGTTTAGAAATCTTTGCGAAATCCTTAATGAAGCGCCGTTAGTATCCAGCGAGACCAAAGAAGATTTTTATTTCTTGGGCATTTTTGGGTTGGGAGAAATTTTTGAAACATTAGATTTTTTTGGAGATCATGTTTAATACCAGATTCATTTATTATATGACAAAAGTAAATAAGCTCTGATCTTAGGAACTGGCATTTCTCAGGTTGTAGTTTGAGATTGTGCATTCTCAAACGATCGAAGATTTAGACTAACTTAGAATTGTGTTCCTCTAACGATTTTCCATAGACCACGATGTCATCCATGTACACGAAAGTTTTTATACCTTGAACACCAGTCAAAACATTATTCATTAACCTTTAAAAGGCAACGGAGGCACCTTTTAATGCATAAGGCATTCTAGTAAACTCGTAATGACCAAACGGCGAGGAGAAGGCTGCCTTCTCTCTATCTTCAGATTTAACTTCGATTTGGTGTAATCCACTAGCGAGATCTAGGGTGGAAAAGAATTGGAATGGAATGGAACTCCCTAACTGATCTAAGATATCAGTTATATTGGGAAGAGGGTAAGCATCACCGAGTGTTTTGTCGTTGAGCTTACGGAAATCAACTACGATTTCACATTTCTTATTACCATTCCTATCAGGCTTCTTAGAGACAACGAAAAGAGGAAAATTCCATGGACTATTCCATGGTTGGATAATATTATCGTCCATCATCTCATGAATTTGTTAATTTACCTCCTGGCGCTGAGCTTCAGGTAACCTGTAAGGTTTGATATAAGTTTTAAGGGCCGATGTTGATTTTGAATAAAACACAAATTATTTAGGAAATTATTGTCATTTCTTTTTATTATGGTAATATTCGTATGGTTCAATTATGTATGGAACAAAATATCGGCCAAATGGCCGCCGCGACCTCGGCGCCATACGTCCATCCGATGGTTCAAATTTTGGATGACACTGAGGCATAATTGAGGTTCTATGCCGTTAATGTGCCGACTTCTCTCATCCTTTAGCTCTTGAATTGTTGCTGGCTTATCGACGTACACCTTTTCTTTCAAATAACCCCAAAGAAAGAAGTCCAGCTGTGCAGGATTTTTCCAATTGTACGCACATTTGGACGATTAAATTGACCGAAAAAATCACGAAGTGCACGATATGCATTTTGATTTGAATGACCATTTTCATAATAAGCCTGGATAACTTTAACGCGTTGCTCGATTGTGTATCTTTCCATGGTTCAAATGGAGTTAGTCTGAAATTGAGAAATGTCAAATGAAATATAGAAAAAAACTTGACGTTTAGGTGTGGTTCCCATTCAACATCGGTCCTTAAGATTTAACCACCCTTTAAGTAAGTAGGGGTAGAATCGGAGGGATGGATAGAATGTGGAACGGATGTAGTATGAGTTAATTTATCACCCTTTAGGTAGAATAAATCACTATACAGAAGACAAAGATTTAGAATAGAGTCTCGTTAATTTTTAGTCATGTGGTCAGTTATAACTAATTCCTTTATGTTTTCTAAAAAAAAAAAGTTAGAATTTTAGAGCCATAATTCCATCAGTGACAATGGGAAAGTTCCTGTCTACTACACGAAATGGGTACGTGATGGTGATGTTTAATGGTAAGTTTACATTCAAATAAACAACTCCCTGGGTTAATATAACGGATTCAGTAGTTCCAGACAAAGAATGAATTATGGAAGAGTCGATTGCTACTTCTGGCTTTAGTTTATCGATTTTGATTATACAGATTTCGCTACCACCATCAATGAGGAATTTAGAAGGAAGAAATCTCAATAGAATCTACACGACTAACTTTGCTATTGAGATTGATAGGGAAGATGTGGCGAGGAGATTTTAGTTATCGGTCCGGACCCTGTCACTGATTCCGGCCTCTGTGTGTTTTTCCGAATGATGATTATGATTCGGAGGAGGAGGATTCCGATTCTGAGGTTGAGAATTCTCTCGACGGCGTCTATTATTGTACTCTCTTTTCCTGCTCTCTTGGATATGATGTCCCGGGTTTTTACAGTAGCTACACGTTACAGTGACTGTTCTCACTTCACTTTTTATCACGGGTAATTTGTCTTTATTTTGCTTCGCACACGAAGTCATAGTAGGTACAGGTTTATAGTGATTTGGATAGTAAGGGTGGAAGGAGGAGAAGGAGCTTTTCTCCTCTTCTACTGCTGCTTCTTCAGATTCTGATAAAGTTTCGAATCTGGAGGCTTTAATAATCAAGCTCAATTTTGGGTTTAGACCCCTTTCAAAGCTTTTTAAAGCAGTTTTCGCATTTAAACTTTGTATGCACTCGGAATTTTCGGTGGCCTGTGGCTGCGGAGGTTTCTTGCGTTATTAGGTCACATGCGTTTGTCAAGTTGTGATTGCGCCCCATTAAACTCTGGGATTAGTTTAAAGGCAAAAGATCTAACTATTTATTTTTGGGGCCAGGTTAAGAATAGAGGCGGAGTTGGGTTCAGAGGAAGAGTTGTGGACAGTGCTGGAGTCTTCTGACACAGCGATAGATACTAGACTACCTTCTGGATACATAGGAGGACAGGGGAAAATGGACTTACATAAAAAGCGTTCTTTTTTAAGAGGTAATGGATTCAATATAC
Source organism: Cheilosia impressa (assembly GCA_948293265.1). NCBI lineage: Eukaryota > Metazoa > Arthropoda > Insecta > Diptera > Syrphidae > Cheilosia > Cheilosia impressa. The sequence goes on along the minus strand of OX411880.1, from coordinate 62,215,826 downwards.
TTAATACTAATATAATATTAATAAAAGGTGATTTTTTAGCTGGTTTGGTTTTGGCAACACTGGTTTTGACAGCTGACGTGTGTTTAGTACCTTGTGTCACTGTCAAGCAGCTTCAGTTTGGTTTGCAATTTAACTATGGATCGTCTTACAAATGAGCAACGCTTGCAAATTATTGAATTTTACTATCAAAATTCGTGCTCGGTTCGAAATGTTCATCGCGCGCTGCTTCCATTTTATGATCGGCATTCTCGACCTTCTGAGCAGTCTATTCGGAAGATTGTGACCAAATTTCGCACCAAATTTACTTTGTTGGACATTAAACCACCAACACGTTTACGTACTGTGCGTAGTGAAGAAAATGTTGCGGCCGTATCAGCTAGTGTGACAGAAGACCGCGAAATGTCGATTCGGCGCCGTTCCCAGCAGTTAAGCCTTTGTTACAGCACTACGTGGAAAATTTTGGAAGTTCTTGACTTGCATGATATTTGGTTTCAACAAGATGGTGCCACATGCCACACAGCACGCGAAACAATTGCGAGGCGAGTTTGGTGAACAGTTAATTTCACGTTTCGGGCCGGTCAATTGGCCGCCTAGATCGTGCGATTTGACACCATTAGATTATTTTTTGTGGGGGTATGCCAAGGCTAATGTGTATAGGGACAAGCCCGCTTCGATTGACGCACTGGAAGCCAACATCCATGCATTCATTCGTGAGATACCGGCCGATATGTGTGAAAGAGTATGCCAAAATTGGACTCAGCGGATGGGCTACCTGAGACGCAGCTGCGGTCAACATTTGCATGAAATTATTTTTAAACATTAAATTGCAAGGTTCAAACTATCGATTCAAATAAATATTTCATTAATTTTTTCGATTTTTTTGTGTTTTTTTTTTTAAAAAGTTCTAAACCTCTTAAAAAATCACCCTTTATAGTAATAAAAGAATTATAATAGGAGTAGAGATTTGTAGAATTTGGCAATTTGTGATCGCGCCCCATCAAACTCTGGGATGAGTTTAAGGCAAAAGATCTATCTAGTTTTGGGGCCAGGTTAAGAATAGAGGCGGAGTTGGGTTCAGAGGAAGAGTTGTAGACAGTTCTGGAGTCTTCTGAATCAGCGATAGATACTAGACTATCTTCTGAGGACATAGGAGAACAGAGGAAAATTGACTTACGCTAGTAACATAAAAAGTGTTCTTTTTTAAGAGGTAATGGATTCAATATACTTAATACTAATATAATATTAATGTGGGCGCAGTGGCTTAGTGGTTGGTGTGATCGACTACTAAGCGAGGGGTCCCAGGTTCGAATCCCGAGAAAACCCAAATTCCAACTCAAGGCATTTATCCACTGCGCCACCTCTCGCGAACGTCTGACAAACATCCGAGAGTATAACTGTCATGAAGAAGCTTCTCAATTAGCCATTTGGACTCGGCAGAAAATTGTAGATCCCTTCCATTCGTCCCAAAAATGAAAAACTCACACAAAACGAATGGTTGTGAGAAGCTCAGGCTCAGGGTCCCTACCGACCTGTTGCGCCAACTATTTATTCATTATATAATATAATGATATAAATAGAATTGGTGTAGTTCTATTCGACTAAGATTGAATTTGACTGCATGTCTTTAAATGCAAAAATCTTAGAAACTACTGAATATATTCTGGTGCATTTTTCTTAGTAGTATAGAGGATACCTAGGCCTCCATTCTCCACTTTGTTTCAACTCTCTATCTCTATAAATTCCGGAAAAAAATTGGACAAGAGTAATTTATTTTTCGTTTCGTTTTGCTTTTTTCTTTGCAACGCTTTCCGTTCGAAAATACTGGGAGCATTTAAATATAGTAACCAACATCTTATAGAATACATCTGCGGGTACAACTTAGAATATCAATTAACTTGAAAACTTAAAAGGTTTTTAAATAAATAGGCAAAATTTTAAACATTTTTACGATTTTCACCTGCGTGAGTGGATATGCACTTCACTCTCAAATCAAACATACTAACCGTGCGATATATTTGTTTGTGTGTAGCCGACTTGCGAATCCTTCCCGAAAATTATAATTAAAAACGATAACTTTTTGTGGTTTTATAATTGTTCACTTTATTAAATTTTATGGTCGGGTTGATTGGTTGTGTAGACCATCAATGCAAGAAAACGAATGAAATTCAGTTGACAAAAAAGCTAGGAAGTGTATCCCAGGAAAATCGAAAAGCACGCAGCTTAAGCAAATAGTACTAGATTATTGTAAATTGTACCAATTATGGCCTGAAGGGCTGTTTACATTGTTGATTCCTTTTATAGGAAGATTTGAAAGACAAGTTAATTTATTAATTATTATAGCATGACTTGTGAAGCAAGTTCAGCTAAACATTACCGGCCGCCTTGCAGCGTCGGCTGCTAAGTAATACAAAAAATTAAGAGAATAATAAATGCAGCACCTTTAGAATTTTTAACGAAATATGTTCAAAGTAATGATAAGTTAGTTAAGTAAAGTATGCACTCTAATTAATTTTAGCGGCAAAGCTTGTAGCTACGGAATGTTAGACCTTTAATACTTAGAAAAAAAATAGGATATACATTCAAAATGGCATCTATAGAGAATTCAAGAATCGAAAAACGATTGATGTGCGTTTAAGCTTATTCGGGCAAAAGTACACATAGCTTGACGATAGATCGAGTTACAATACCCGCTTGAGTTTTAATATCGGCCACTCGCACACGATTGTTGGAACCACGATAAACTTTTAGGACCCTTCCTAGTCGCCACTCATTCGGAGGCAATTGTTCATTGCGAATGACTACAATATCATCGACTTCAACGTCTCTCGTTGGAAACTTCCATTTATAACGTTTGTTTAGTTCCTTCAAATACTCTTCCTTCCATCGAAGACTGAATTGATGATGTAGAATTTTGAGTTTGTTCCACCGATTTATGTGGCTAATGGATGTATTTGCTTCAATAGGTTCGGGGGGCATAAGCAGCGGACCTCCGCGTAAGAAATGGCCTGGGGTCAGAGGGGTTATATCCGATGGATTATCGGACATTCGCGATAGGGGACGGGAATTAAGACACGCCTCGATGCGAGTGAGCAGGGTGGCAAATTCTTCAAAAGTGAACTTAGCACTACCTGCTATTTTACGGAAATGAATTTTGAAACTTTTAATTCCTGCCTCCCAAAGTCCACCCATATGAGGGGACCCCGGAGGAATGAAATTCCACTTTATAAGTGAGAAGTCATGGAAGGCATTAGTGGGATAACTTATGATGGCCTTTTGAAATTCATGCATGAGTACGGTTGAGGCACCCACGAAATTGGAGCCATTATTGGAGAATATTTGAGCGGGCATGCCACGCCGGGAAACAAACCGGATGAATGCAGCCAGAAAAGCTTGAGTAGACAGATCACTGACTGCCTCTAGATGAATAGCCTTCGTGGCAAAACAGATAAACAGACAGGCATATCCCTTTTCGAGGCGACATTTACGACCAAAATAGTGTAGTATGACAATTGCATTGTATATGTTTTCATATGTATTCTCTTAGGCTTAAGTAATCTTGTGTACCTCTCTTTAAGTTAGCTGTAAGCTATAAATGACTCTGATAAAATAAAGTCAGTCTGTACGCAACCGTGAAAGAAATCAGACGTGTTTTAATCGCATACTATAGCATCAGAAGTGGGATCCACAAAGAAAAAAAAAAAAAAAAAAAAAAAAAAAATCGAGTGATGGACTATATTAGTGTAAATGATTATACGGCTGTTCAGTTGCGCGAGTGGCTACGGCGTTTGAACCTGTCGACACATGGAAACAAAAACACCCTTGTGCTGCGGTTAAACGAAGTGCCGGTCGAGAATCGTGGCGAAATGCCTGTGGAAGTCGAGGAAGAGGAGATTTCGGAGGAGGAAGACTCCGAAACATCAGTAGTAGATGGCGGCGGCGCGCAGAAAAAAAAAAGAACATAACGGCAAAGACGAGGCAAAAAGTGTTTTTACGAGTGGCGTGGCTGACGTGACCAATTGCATGGAAAGAGAGTTGGCATTAATAAAAAAACAGTTGGAGATGTCCGAAAGGGAAAGGAAATTGCTTGAGAAAGAAAAAGAGTTCGTGGTAAAAGAGAACCAGTTATTGAAAAAAATCAACGAAATGAGTGTCCAGCTGAAGAATAAAAGCAAAATGAGTGAAACTGAAAAGATCGACAAAGTGGCAGTTAAAGTGAGTGCTGACAAAGAGAGTGCAGACGAAGAGCGTGGCAAAGAATGTATAGACGAAAAACGTATGGAAAAAGAGTGTGCAGACATAGAGTGTGTGGACAAAGAAAGTACACATAAAACGAGCGCAGCAGACGTAGTGGTGGATGCAGACATTCAAGAGAACACAAACGTATATACTTCCATACAATTCAACACATTAAAAGATTTGTTGCCAGAGTATGATGGCGGCACTAATCTTGAGGTATGGTTGTCACAGCTGAAAAGTATAAGTAAGATGTGCGGTGCTGACGAAAAAATGTTGCGAGCGATGATATTATGCAAGCTAAAGGGAAAAGCGCAACAGTGGATGCACTCAAAGCCTGATTTTCTGGAGGAGAGTGCCGCTGTGTTGATCGAACAATTACAACAAATGTTTGGCAACAAAGAAAATAAAGTCATGCTTCGTAAAAGGTTTGAAAACAGGAAGTGGAAAATAAACGAAAGCTTCGTAGAGTACTATAATGACAAGATAATTTTGTCGAGTGGATTGCGAATTGACGAGGACGAGTTAATTGAGTACATATGTGAAGGAATCTCCGACGAACATCTGCGACTACAGGCGTCGATACAAGGCTGGTCGTCAAAAACCCATTTGTTAGAAGTGTTCGGTAAGATAATGCAGAGGCGGCGGGATGATTTACCGTCTACTTCGCATTCTGGAAGACAACATTTACCGTCTACTTCGAATTCTGGAAGACAACAAACTTCTACTTCCGTTGGAGCCAATGAAAACCGAGATGTGAAAGGAAGATGTTACAACTGTAATTCCTTTGGACATTATGCTGCAGACTGTAGGAAGCCGAAGCGTGCGATGGGAGCTTGTTATGTGTGTGGATCTTTGGAGCATCGAGCCTTATCGTGCCCAGACAGGAAGACTACCGTTCAATTGGTCGAAGAAAATGATGATGACGATTATGTAAGATATTTAGAATTTTATTTAGATGATAATTCTAGTGAAAATTTGTTTTTAGATTGCCTCATAGATTCTGGGAGCCCGATCAGCCTTATAAGAACTTCATGTATGCCTAGGAATTTCATCTCAGCAGTTACTAGTATAAAAAATGTTTCTTATCACGGAATTAATAAAAGTAAACTTAAAATATTTGGTAAAGTGTCGTTGAATGTAGTTATATTTGGACAAAAAATTTGCGTAGATTTTTTTACAGTTGGAGACGAGGCGATGAACTATTAGGTAATCTTAGGTAGGAATTTCTTAAAAGCCAGTAAATTTCGTTTAGTATCTAAATTTGAAGACAATTGCTGTCGTAAAGTCAATATAAAATTAACGAAAGGCATTGAAAAAGTTGGAAACATAAACGAGCAAGATGACGTGGATAATTTTGAAAAATCTCTATTGTTGATTAATTATGGACAATTGGAAAGTAGAGAGTTTTGTTTAAATGTGGATGAAAATTTGAATTGTGTCATGAAACAACAGTTACAAAACATGTTCGACTCATGCTATTTGACACCTGATCGCCCCTCCGAACCGGTAGTAAAAAGTAAAATGGTACTAATGCTAGAGAATATAAAACCTTTTCACTGTCTTCCCCGACGCTTGTCGTATTCTGAAAAGGAAGAATTACAAAAACTGTTAGATGATTATGTGACAAATGGTTATATTAGGGAAAGTGAGTCAGAGTATGTTTCACCTATTGTTCTAGTTAAAAAAAAGACAGGCGATCTAAGAATGTGTGTAGATTATAGGACACTAAATAAAGTCACAACCAAAGATAGCTATCCTATCCCTCTGATTGATGATTTGTTAGAAAAGTTGCGAGACAAGGAAATTTTTACCAAACTAGATCTGAAAAATGGGTTTTTTCATGTTTATATGCACGAAGAATCCGTCAAATATACTTCTTTCGTTACGCCTCTAGGACAGTTCGAATTTCTTAGAATGCCGTTCGGATTGAAAAACGCACCATCCATGTTCCAAAGACATGTCAATAAAGTGTTTGCAGATATGATTAAAAGTGAAGAGTTAGTAGTATACTTGGATGACATAATGATAGCTACAAAAACATATGAAGAACTTTTTAGAATTTTAGGTAACGTTTTCAAAAGATGAGTATATAACAGACTGGAGTTAAGACTAGATAAGTGCGAGTTTTTACAAAAGAGTGTTAGGTATTTGGGATATACAGCTTCTAAAGAGGGTATAAAGACAGATGGAGAAGGAGTAAAAATCATTACAAATTTTCCAGTACCTGAAAATGTACATTCAGTTCAGAGATTTTTAGGATTATGTTCTTATTTTCGGAAATTTGTTAAAGACTTTTCGACAATCGCCAAACCACTGTATGACCTAACAAGAAAAAATAAAACGTTTAAGTTCGGACCGACAGAGCTAAAATCTTTTGAAATTTTGAAACACAAGTTGGTAGAGTCGCCTGTGTTAGCTTTATATAACCCAAAAGACGACACAGAATTGCACTGTGATGCTAGTTCGATAGGATTAGGAGCAATTTTGCTACAGAGAAAACAGGACAACAAAATGCATCCAATATTTTACTATTCCAAAAGAACAACCGAAGCAGAGGCGAAGTATCATAGTTTTGAACTAGAGACGTTAGCAATAATAAAAGCGTTGGAACGATTTCGAGTATACCTTCACGGTAAACATTTTAAGATAGTGACAGATTGTAACTCGCTGACGATGACGTTAAACAAAAAAGAGTTGAATACCAGAATTGCAAGGTGGGCACTGGAGTTGCAAAATTTTGATTATGATTTAGAGCATCGGTCGGGTAACAGAATGCAACATGTAGACGCGTTGAGTCGGTCTACGAATATCATGACAGTAGAATCAAATAGTTTCGAGGAAAATTTAGTGATCTGTCAAAACAGAGACAAGAGATTGAACAAACTTAAGGATGCTCTACAGAGTTCAGAGCATTCCACGTATGAAATGCGCAATGGAATCGTTTACAGAAAAAAGACCGACGGGACGGTTACATTTTGTGTACCAAAAGATATGGAAGAACATGTTTTGCATAAATGATGAATTCGGACACGTAGGGATTGATAAAACTCTAGACTTGATCTCCAAAAATTATTGGTTTCCGAAAATGAAAGAAAAGATAACGAAGCATATAAAAAATTGCTTAAAATGTATAGTATACTCGTCTAAACACGGGAAGGGGGAAGGATTCCTGCATAACATACCCAAGGGGAGTGCCCCGTTTGAAGTAATACACATAGATCACTATGGGCCTGTCGATAATTCCAGATCAGCAAAAAAACATGTCTTAGTCGTGATTGATGCTTGTACAAAGTTCGTCAGACTTTACCCGACTAAGACCACAAATACCAAGGAAGTGGTCAAGGCGCTGACAGACTATTTTAGATCATATAGTCGTCCTAGGAGAATAGTGTCAGATAGAGGAAGCTCTTTTACCTCCGCTGATTTTAAAGAGTTTCTACGGGAAAATAACGTGCAACACATCAAGATAGCTACAGGGTCACCACAAGCAAATGGACAGGTAGAGAGGGTAAATAGAAGTATTGGGCCTATGTTAGCTAAGTTAGTCAGACCTGAGGAAGGGGTATATTGGGATCAAATTCTAGATGTGGTGGAATATTGTCTTAATAATACGGTACATCGGACGGTGAATGAACGCCCGAGTGTTATGTTGTTTGTGGTCAGTCAGAGGGGAAAAGTGATAGATGATTTAACGGAAAACTTGATAGCAGCAGAACAAGTAGGTGTTCAAAAAGATCATAAGAAAGTGAGGGAGAAAGCAGCGTTGCTTCAAGAAAAATTTCAAGCGTATAATAAGAAATATTTTGACGAGAAACGTCAGAAACCTACGAGGTATGAGAGTGGAGACTATGTTATGGTAAAAAACTTTGACTCACACCCTGGTGCTTCCAAGAAATTAATTCCAAAGTATAAAGGACCGTACCAAGTGATGAAGGTTTTACGAAACGATCGATATCTAGTTAAAGATGTTGAAGGTTTTCAGCAGTCACGTATACCATACAAAGGGGTGTGGGCGGTGGGGAATATGCGACCGTGGTTTGGAAAAGGTGAGGTGTCAAAAAGTAGTCGGGTCAATAAAAATAATATTGTTAAGATCAGGGGATCTTAGTAGGTCAGGAAGGCCGAATTGTAGTATGACAATTGCATTGTATATGTTTTCATATGTATTCTCTTAGGCTTAAGTAATCTTGTGTTCCTCTCTTTAAGTTAGCTGTAAGATGTAAATGACTCTGATAAAATAAAGTCAGTCTGTACGCAACCGTGAAAGAAATCAGACGTGTTTTAATCACATACTATAATAGTTTTTAAACAAAAACGGCCCGGCGAAGTCTATGCCAGTGTTTGTAAAGGGCAGAGTCAAAAGGGTTCTTTCGATCGGCAACGCTCCCATTAATTGGGACCACTTTCTCTTCCTATGTAATGTGCATGGCTTACAGGTCCGAATGCACTTTTTGATCAGATTTTTTAACTTAGGAATCCAAAACTCGGATCGAATGAGGCGGGTCATCAATTGAACCTCACCATGCAACGAAAGCAGATGAGCGTAAGATACGTAAAGCTGAGCAAAAGACGATTGATACGGTAATATTATCGGAAAGCGCTCATTATAAGTTAATGTGGAGGAAGATAAGCGGCTGTAAGAACGTATGATCTTTTGAGAATCCAGAAAGGGATTCAGAGTTAGTAAAACACTTTTAGAGTGTAGCGACGTATTTTCCAATAGAGTCTTGTAATCTTGGTGAAAATAATGCTGTTGGGTTAAAACAATGAGTCGAGTCTTAGTGAACACGATCTCCTCGAGTTGAAGAGATTTAGAACCATATTGCGATCGCTTAGGGTGGCGTCGTGATGCGAAAAAGAAACGAAAGATATAACTAATAACTCGCAGCGCTTTGTGCCACGCAGAAAAGCGCTTACAAATTGTCACAAATCCAGTGTTTAGTAAGCCAATGTTGTTTTTCAAAGGCTTAATCTCTAAGATGGATGCCTCAGGGGCAAAAAACTCTACGCTGGGCCAATTGGGTTCAGTATCCTGTAACCAAGCGGGACCATTCCACCATAATGGATTCAAGCGCAACTCTCGGGGGGTGGTACCACGGGTAGCTAGATCAGCGGGATTGTCTGAGGAGGCAACGTGAGCCCATTTGATGGTAGAGACGTTAGATAATATCTCCGAAGTTCTATTCGCGACATACGTTTTCCACGTGCTGGGGTGTTTGTTCAACCAAGCTAAGACTATAGTCGAGTCCGTCCACAATCGAAAATCATTTGAGTCTAAGAACTTAAAATTGTCATGGACAACACGAATCATTCTTGAAAGCAAAACAGCTCCTTGCAACTCTAGGCGGGGTAGGGAGACTGGATTTATGGGAGCAACTTTGGATTTGGCCCATAGAAGATGTGTCGTAAAAAGAGAAGGACCGTGTAACACTCTGACATATATCGTAGCGGCGTAAGCCTTTTCCGATGCATCACAGAATCCGTGAAGTTGAAGTACCGTCCACGGGGTGTATTCTATCCATCGGGGAATCTGGATACTTTGGATATCATCGTAATGGTGTATGAAGTCTTTCCACCCTTGTTCGGTAGTTGGAGAAAGACATTCATCCCATCCAGTACGATCTTTCCAGATATGCTGCATAAGCAGCTTTGCAGAAACTATGATTGGCACGAGCCAACCAGCCGGGTCGTAAAGAGTGGCAATGGCAGAGAGGACCGATCTTTTACTGTTAGATGAAGCAAAGGCCGTTGAGTTCACAGAGAACGAAAAGGTGTCTGAGGAAGCGTTCCAAAGAATACCAAGAGTCTTAGTAGCGTTATCTAGGTCAATATTAAGGAAGTCTTTATTTAAAAGATGATCTGGGGGAAGATGACTGAGCAATTCTGGGACGTTAGCAGTCCATTTCCGCAGATGGAATCCTGCTGAAGACAGAGCTGAGATTAGTTCTTTCTGAGCCTGCAGTGCACTTGAAATATCATGAACGCCGGAAAGAATGTCATCGACATAAGATTCCTTTTCTAAGATATAGGCTGCACGTGGATGTGATAGCTGTACGTCTTTGGCCAATTGGAGCAAGGTGCGTATAGCCAAGTAAGGTGCACACTTGACTCCAAAGGTCACGGTCTGAAGTTCGTAGTCACGGACTGGTTGAGCCGATGACGGGCGGAAAAGGACTCGTTGATAAACAGTGTGTTCGGGATGAACAAGGATTTGTCGAAACATCTTTTCAATATCACTGGTAAACACATACTTGTAAAAACGCCAACTAAGGACGAGAAGTGTTATGTCCGTTTGAAGAACCGGACCAGGATAGAGTAAATCGTTAAGACTCAATCCGTTAGAAGGTTTACTGGATGCATTGAAAACCACCCGCAATTTGGTAGTGGAGCTTTGGGGTTTTAAAACCGCGTGATGTGGTAAATAATAGGATTGAACACGATTCCCTCGCATCACCTCAGACGGTTTAACGTAGGTCATATGACCTAATTCTAGGTACTCGGAAAGAACAGCCTCATACGTTTCTTTCAGAGTCGGCTTCGCCTCTAAACGACCTTCGGTTTTAAGGAATTGTCGCATAGCAATTGAACGGGAGTGTCCTAAAATGCGATCTTGAGGAAAGGGTTCCTTGAAAGGTAGTTTAACGACATAACGCCCTTCCTCGTTCCGACGAGTGGACTCCTTATACAAGTCCTCGCAAAACTGTTCTGCTTTGGTTAACATTGGGGTTTCGGGTAGCTCTTCGAGCTTCCAAAACTTCTCAATTTCCTTGTCGAGAGACATTTCGTTGAAAAAGCTTAAAAATGTGGAATGACAGGTTACGTTGTGTACAGGCGGCGAATTGATGGGACCTAGTAAAACCCAACCGAACACAGTGTTCTGGGCCATGATAGAGCCGAGCACCTCATTCCTTATGCCATTCCGGACTATAGCGGGGTATAAATCGGCCCCCAGCAGCATGTCTACCTTTGAACTGCGATGAAAGAAAGGATCTGCTAAAGGAAAATCGATGAGGGTATGAATATCCCCCAGGTCTATAGCGTACGAAGGTAAGTCACCCGTTAGTTGTCGGAGAACTAAAGCGTTTACATTAAGCTCGAAATCCTTGTCCTGATTAGAACAAAAGTAAAACTGCAAAGTTTTGTAGAATATGCGGTAACCGTCGAACTCATACCGGAGATCTGGGCTTGAACGGCTTTGACCGGTAGGTCCAAACGTTGTTGAAACTCCTCCGAAATGAAAGAGACCTCTGATCCTTGATCGATTAAGGCGCGTAGATCAAAATCAATACCATGATGGCGAAGCTTTACCCAAGCAGTGGCTAAGAAAACGGGCCGATGAGTTGCAGAGAAATGAGTTCTAGCTACGTTCGCGCCAGAGGAAGTGGACTGTAAGCTTGATGATGACGAGGTAGTTGGAGGAGAATGCGTAGAAGTAGAAATAGAACCAGCAGAAGCCGCGACATGTAATACGGTATGATGTTTTCCCTTACAGCGAAAACAAGTGTTTCGACTTTGACATTTGTTAACAAAGTGTGTTACCGCAAGACAGTTAAGGCAGAATTTGTGTTTGCGTACTATGTCCAGCCGAGCGTCAAAGTTGACACAGTGAGTTATTGCTTAGATGAAAATTACGAACGTTCTTAGGGCGAGCGCCTGGAGACGGATGTACTTTTGACACAATGGTCTTAGGGGATTTCGGGACTTGTTTCATTTCGGAAACGCTTTCAAGTACTCGGTAACGATTGGACAGAAAGGCGTTCATGGATTCCCATGAAGGCATTTCGGTACGTTTGTCCAGAGATTCTTTCCAAAGGGCGAGAGTGGTCTCTGGAAGGCGAGATGCACAAATATACGTAATAATGGCATTCCACGATTCCACCGGTATATCGTACAATTGTATGGCGACTAACCCATCATTAAGATTGCTTTGAAGCTGTTTTAAAGCTTTGCAAGATTCGAACTGTATGGGGGGTTGATTAAGCATTAACTGAATTTGATTATTGACCAGAATTCTCTTATTTTCGTAATGTTCTCTTAAAGCATTCCAGGCAAGATTAAAGTTATTGTCGGTTAATGGAAACTTGTTGACAATATTCTGCGCGTCACCCTTTGTTTTGGCCCTTAACCCTCTACTGCATGAAACTTTCCGAATAAACAAAAAAAATAACAATCGATTGTTTTAGCTTTATTCTGGCTATTACTAAACAATTTTTATTAAAAAAACTTAAAAAAACTATTTTGTTTAAAAAATAAAAAACTAAGCCATATATGGCTTCGTATGCATTAAGCGTTACATTCATTAACTGAAAATGGAAATATTGACGTTCATTAGTTGAATTTTTTGGCACATTAGATGATTGAAAAAGATGCATCATATTTCATAACAATAAATAATTAAAAACAAAATCAAAAAATTTGAAAAATTTTTCCTGCACTTTCTTGCATGCACTTGATCGGTAGACTGAATTGCAAACATGAACATTCTTGCCGTCGTTGTTTGGCAGATACCTAGAATACTTATCGTTGTGTGTGATAGATAGGTTACGCTAACGAATCGCGTTGCAACTTGTTGATTTCGAATCACAGGGGAAGTAAAAATACGTCACGAAAATGCAAAACCATAAATGGCTTCGTATGCGGTAAAGGGTTAAATGAAATAACCGTTGAACATTACTTAGCTTAGAGTGCCTTATGTACACCGCAGTGAACATATCCCTAAATGAAGGCCAGTCTAAGTAACTACCATGAAAATCTTGACTATCGCAAGGTGGTACGTTAATACTGTGGAAAGTATTTGAACTTTCAGAAGTGATGTTGCAAGAAGTAGCCGGAATATCTTCGCCTCTTTCTGCCGTATCAGACTTGTCTACATCGGTTTGCTTCATCTTCGCGATAAGTTTATGAGACTCTGCTAGTTCAGCGATTTCACTTGAACACGTGATGTAAGTGTCTTGTGAGCTCTGATACTTCGCTTTGACCTCACTTAGTGACCCGTCTGCGGAGCTTCTTCAGAACGAAGATATTCCAAATAAGCTCTCTTCATTTCCATCCACAAAGACACCAATTCCTCTTTGTATGCTTCGAATATAGAAAGGCTATGAAGAGCGACAGGTTTGGCCCTAAAAGCCGCGTGGAATTCGACTAACTGGTCGGCACAGAAAATAACGTATTCTAATAACCTCATGGCTGACTAACGGGTATTGTCACAACGGTACTAAAAACTCACGCCACGTGTACCTCGATTTCGCGCACGATAAATTACCAACTTTTAAATATAACGCACTTTTTAAATGTATATAATATGTTAAACTACGTAATTAATAGGTGGAATGCAATAATACTCTTTGCCATTAATTAATTAAAGTACGTACCTTTTACAAAAATGGTTGTGGTGAAGCCAAAAATGAGCGGTGCTGATGATTATGATGCTGAATCTTGTGATATGCTGATAGTGAAGATGATGATGATGATGGCAGACTGCTGATGATGAAAATGATGACGATGATGAGTTTTTAAATAGCATTACACCTCATGGCCTTCCTGCTCATAAAGTTGAAGTTGCCATTATGTAACTTCGCAATTTGAATCCCCCCAAGCTTTGTAATGGAACCAGATTGAGAGTGATAACAGGCACTTCGAGACTTTACAGTAGAGTTGTTGTTATCGCGTGCTGAAAATTGTACTTTACTATCAGTGACGTGGCGTGGTGCTTTTAGTAGGGTGTTCACTATATTTTTTACCGTAATAAAATAGTGAATTTTTTGTTCTATTCCAGGACCCTACGAGGACGATGAATACTTTGCTTATAGAATGGCAACCACACAATCAAAGCTTGAATTCATATTTTTTTTCATTAAAGTTCCTAATAAAATATTTATTAAAATTTGGAGAAGGTAGTGTTGGCCTAACATAATAAATAACATATTTCCAATTTTTCAGCTGAACACAGCTGTGAAAATGGTTTCGCAAGTAGCTTTTCAGTTATAGTTGCGATTTAAAATATTCGAGCAACCGACCTCTATTCCATATTTACCCACCCGAGAACCGAGTGGGAATGAAAAATTATACAAAATTCCAGCTTGCGCTTTCAGGTTCTGCAAATTATAGCGCACCACAGAGCGCAGACCACAAAACAGGAGAATAAAGCACTAGGGTCGAAATGGGACTTTGGCTGTTCGCTGTTGTATGTTGCATCTTGTATGATCTTGCATTGTGCTTGTTTTGTTCCTGCACACAGTACCAATACCAGTACATTAGGCACAAAAGCACAAAAGAACTTCCAAGTTCCAACTTCCAACACTATGTTGTCAGGGTGGAACGAAAACGAAAATGAAATTACAAGTGCGAACTGCAACGAGGTGCGCTCGATGTAGGAGAACACCAAGCCAGGTAGATTTCTGTGGGAAAGGGTTTTTGTTTTTTTTTATTTTGTCTTTTTTTTTGTATGCAATTTAGCCTGTCGACGGTGCTCTAAAGCGAGATGAACACCCCGATGTGTGAGTTTCATTACCAAAAAGTTGCGTTGAATGTGAATTGGAAGTATCGATACAGGGAGTTTTGGATTTTGGTTCGATACAACTTTTTCAACATCTTATGTTGAGATCAACTATTCATTTACAGATACCTACTGATTTGTTAAAATACAAATTATTGCAAAGACAAAAAGAGAAATGTGTTTCATAATGAACTTAAGTTCAGTGCATTATAATAGATTTGGATAGGGTGTACAGAGAACACCTGCGCACCTTTGAATAAACGTCACTGTTTACTATGCTTTGCTGAGGCAAAAAAACACACCTATCGTTAGAAAAAAACTTTATTGATGCGTTCATTTTAACTGGGTGTGGTAAAGGAGAAACGGTGTTTATAACAAGAAAACCTACAAATAATTCCCAGCAGTTATTCATTTCAGTTTAAACGGATTCAACTTCTTATTAATGTTTGTTCTTCCATGACAATGAATAAGTCGCAGGGTCAAACTTTAAGAAAAGCGGGAGTTGATTTAAGAAAGAATTGATTCAACACGGCCGATAGAAACAAAACCGCTAACATAGTATACAAAGAAGTGTTACATTAATAAAAAAAAGTGAGTTAAGCATTATAAAATTATCTTCTTTCATTTGAATTGTCCACTCAGACTCAGTCTTTGGGATTTTTTTTTAGATCGGGTTTAAGTCCCTCACTATTGAAGAAGGCTTCCTCACTTTATACCTCTACAATGTCTTTCGATGATTTTTTGATTTTTCCTTCCAGCGATTATCAAAAGAAATACATTTTTGTGTCCCCTAGAAGACAGTAAATTTTTTTATTTTTTTTTTCCATCAACTGTTCTGAAACCACATTTTACACGGGCGAAGCCGGGCGGATACAGCTAGTCTTTATATATAAAGGAAAGTGTCCGAAGCGATTGGCCGAACCGATTTTGATGATTTATACTTTGTTGGAAAGGTTTTTTCTCAGTACGGGTTAAAAAAAAAAAACAAATTTCAAACGTCTTATTTTGACCACCCAGCGTGTTACAAAAGTTTTTTTTTCGATTTTTTTAATTTTTTTTTTTAATTTGTATTTACATATTTATTTCGGCAACAACCAAAAAAAAGAATCAAATTTGAATGTAACATATCGTATCACAATTATTGAACTGTCAGATAGACACGCAACGTAACGCTGTCTATTATCGATCAATGGAGAAGCCAATTTGGTTTCAAACTTTCACACGAAGTTTGATTGAAATCGGAAAACGTCTGCGTGTGTTGTGCGTGCGTGAAAAAACAATGAATTTCAGTACATTTTGTTGTTTTCCACATTATTTATATAAAAATTAATTGCTGAGGAGTCGGGTAAAGACTCAAGAACGGCTCAACGGATTTGAATATTTTTTTTTTTATTTTGTTTATCTTGAACCAGGGATAGTATAGGGGAAATAAAAAGGTGTACAGGTGACGCTGTACTATGCACATATCGTTTTATTATCTATCGCCTTCTGTAGGTATATATAATATATATCAAAATAAGTCGAATTGTTTTTGAACTGATGCCCTTTAGTGCGTCAGACGATTTTGTTTTTGAAAATTTATATGTATATACGGTCTTTGTATTCGTATTGGTTGTACGAGTGGATCGATCGTGGACTTTATCATAAAGCACAATCGCGTACTCGGTTAAAAGGCAGAAGCGAGGATTGCCTATTGCCCACATTCTGCTCAGGTTGATTTGGTTGATTGAGAAAATCTGACCGGAACAACTCGATTCAATCATTAGCGCAAAAAAAAACGATCAAGAAACCCGAAAATCTATGAAGTTTCTATGCATTCAACTCAATTCAATTCCAAGGGAGTTTCAGTCGTACAATAGCGAGGTTCAACTATCAAAAGGGATGTTAATAATTTAATCAATTTTAGGCGGTACGAAGTTCGCCGGGTCAAATAGTATTAATATAGTAATAAAAGAATTATAGTAGGAGTAGAGAGAAGGAAGGAGAAACAAATTTTTAATATTATTTACTCCTGGATTGCTAGAACTTCAGCGGCTGGATCTGCTTCAAGAGGATGATGCTGACTATTGCAATGAATAAATTTTTCTGTCTCTCTTATTTTTTGCACTGATAGTCTAATGTGTTTTTTTTTTTGTTACTGCGAGCATAGTTTTCACTCGACTAACTTTTGATTTCACGAATAGTTTAGTTTATTTCACTGAGAGTTTATTTTAACACTTTTCAGATGAACCCCACATCTGACACCAATTTTTATGTTGCGTCCTTTTGTTTTTATCCTGAGAATTATGGCTCTCAGTTGGGTTTACCTTGGTGGTGTTGTCTGTTTGTCCAAGATGAATAACTCGATCAATTTTTGTTTATTAATGATTTATTTAACTTTTCTTGGACTAGATATTATTATTATATTGGTTCACTTTTCTTTAACTTTTCTGAGACTAGATATTATTATTATATTCGTTCACTTATCTTTAGGTAACTATACGAGTATTTATATATATTGAAAATAGATATTACTGTAGTAGTTTTATTAGGATTTGGAGGATTTTGTATGATTTAGGAAGTTGAAGTTGAAAGATTTAAGAGTGCGCCACCCGAGCGGAGTGACTGATCAAGAACTAGGGTCTGAGTGAACTGAGTGCCGGGTCATTCCGTAAAACCCCGTTTGAAGTGTTCAAAGCATGGTTCAGCGAACGAACAAAAGAAAGAGAAAAAAAATGGGTACCTAATATAGACAAAGTATATTCCGAAGGGAATTCCCGACCAAGTCAAGTAGGGTATCACGATTGATACATAAAGTGATCGTATGGTGAGCGAAGTGCGACATGATGAGTTAATTGACTTGGGCACTTAATTGTGCAATTATATGGGAATGGAAAAGAAAAAGACCATACCATTTGACCATCAGACCATTGTTTATATAGGTCGGAAATGGTGGGCATTGACGCTGGAAGTGGCGAGCTGAAAAAGCAATTTGGGAGGATGTTTATTTGGGACAATCAATATATTCTTACAAAGTTACTACATTGATCATTGGGTTAAACATCTGCATACAAAGTAAGAGGTTGTAAAGTGCTTGGTATGCGTCAAGTGGTGCACATTACAACAACGGTTCCCTATAAAATCTATATGGCGGTCTTTGCTTGCTTGACATCGAAAGCAATTCATTTGGAAGCGGTTTTAGATCTCTCTGCAGAAGCATTCATTGCAGCGCTGAAACGTATGATAGGTCGCCGAGGTCGCCAAATGAAATCTTCTGCGACAATGCTACTAACTTCGTAGGAGCAAATTCTAAACTGTCAGAACTTCGCAATATGTTGTTTCAACAAATATCTAGAGAAATTCGTCATAACTTTTTTATTAACGAACATATGAATTTCCGTTTCATCCCACCTAGGGCTCCTCATTTTGGTGGAATCTGGGAGGCGGCGGTCAAGGTCGCAAAAGGTTACTTGTATTGACTCCTAGTCATTTCCTCATTGGCGCACCATTGAAGGCCATTCCGGAACCACCAGATATAAGTTACCTTCAACGATGGCGTCGAATCAAGCTGTTAAAGCGCAATTCTGGAAGCGCTGGTCAGACGAGTAAATTAGTGAGCTACAACAACGATCAAAGTAGTCATCACCCCAACCAAATCTACGCGTCGATACACTTGTCATTGTGCACGATGACAACCTTCCTCCTCAGAAGTGGTTGCTGAGCAGAGTCGTGCAAGCTATTCCTGGACACGATGGAAAGGTCTGGGTGGCCGACATCCGAACTCTAAGGAGAAACATCAGGCGTCCTGTCCACAAGCTCGCAGTACTTCCTGGCACTTGAAAAGGACCTTTTAAAGAGGGCGGAATGTTGGGGCACTATGTTTAATAATATGAAAATTATAAAATCTTCACTTTACTATTTGAATTGCACATAAATTTACTTATCAAATATCTAAACCATGTTTTGCTTTTCATATGATTTGTACTTTAGCTAAATGTAATTTAAATTTACCTCCAATTGTAAAATATTGGCCATATTTTCTCTTGGCGTATCCAGTTAAATTATACCGATTAAAAATGAATATAAACTATAATAAAGCAAAAAATGCGTCTCTTGCGCTTAATAGTTGTAAAACCGAATTGTCGGAAACACTTTCGTCTTCTTATTGAGGCTTTTTTGTTAAAGACGTCATACACATACAGTCCGGAAAATCGCCTTACCCATGCAACTTTCGTTGGTTGAGAATTTTCCTATACTCCGTGTCTAGGAACCTAAATTTTCCCATCCAAACAGCTCAGACTTTCGCTGACTGTACAGCATCTTTTAAAACAATTTTACTTAAATGCGCACTCACACATTAAACAAAATTTTAATAGTCAATAGTTTTGTTCTATAAGTACTTTTATGCGATGAGTTATTTTACTGCACAAAAAACACGAAAACAAACAATTCCTTAGGTACATTTACCAGACGATTTATTTACCAAAAAATACGGTAGAAAAGCTCGTTAGGTAAAAGTACTAAAGTAGCAATTTAGTAATTTTAGTTTGTGTTCCAGGACACCATAATTTTTGGATTTCTTTTTGGCAACCTCGAGCCTGGTTAACGTCCTCCATGAGATCCAGAACTACGACTGCAAGACTCTCACCAGCGACTCTGACCATGAAGCAGTGCAACTAACCATTAAACTTCATCAACCAATCTTCACGAATGAACAACCACGACTTTATCAATTTTCAGGAATTGGATGTTGACCTATTCCAAAGAGAAGTCGTAAACAACATCACTCTGCCCCCAGCAAGCAGAAATCCCACTAATGATGAGATAGATGCAGCCGTTGAAGAATGCTGTCAACAACGCACTCGATAAACAAAAGAAGCCCAGGACATTACGAGACAGATATAGCCATCTCCCAGCATATATCCAGAACCTGTTGCATAATAGACAACGTCTTAGGAAGCGACTGCAAAGAATTCGGAGCCGGGAATGGAATACGGTCAACAGCGACTATCAGGCCGTATCAATCGAACTAAACTGCTCCAACATCATGTTCAGGAACGCCCCCTTCGGGTAGGGGAAAGAATATACCCGAGGTAGGCATGCCTGTTGTAAGAGGCGACTAAAATCCAACCTCCGTATACCGAGCTTATGGTGTATACAAAAATGCAATGAATAAAACAAAAAGATTAATTACCCCAGGTGGCAGTCCAGCTTTACTGGAAAATCCACCCTCTTCGGAGGTCGGCTCTACGGATTCTGGGGAGAGCCGCTTATTGCAATCCATTGACCCTTTTATTAAATGTACAAGGGTATCTCGATCTCCTCCATCAAGATCGAATAACCCCGGGAAAATAATTCCGCCGGGAGCGCCAGCGCGTGAAAAACAGGACTCAGTGAAAAGTAAAAGTTTTGAGGAAGAAAATAAAGCACTCCGAATCAAGCTTAAGGAAATGGACCTACTCTATCAAGATCTTAAGAAAGAGATAGATCTGCTAAAAGAAGAAAATAAGGTTCTAAGGAGCAATCGTTTGCTGAAAGAACGCAAATGTACTCCACCACGCTTAGCTAGTCAGGAATACCACACCGACGAAGAAGAACTAGCACGCGAAACGGATCAGGTCGCTAAGAAAAGACCTAGTAAGAAAAGGAGAGCCGGTTCTTCCCCCGAAGTCGAGCCCCTAAAAGAACAAAAGCGTAAAGAACCGCAAGAAAAACAACTTCGATCACAAATTCGCGCCCATAAACGTCGTTGGGGTAACGGAATATAATAAGTTGCATAGCCTCCTTAAAGGAACGATAACATCGAAATTTAAGGTTACATCTTTAAGAAATAATGCGTGGAAAATTAACGTCGATAACCACGATAATTACCGGGCAGTATCCCAAAATCTAAATACCGAGAAGATCCAGTGGTATTCTTTCGAAATAAAGTCTGAAAGGCCACATCGTGTTGTAGCAAGGGGACTCCACCCCTCATGCACCAAAGACGAGGTTATAAACGACCTTCAAACCAAAGGGTATAAAATTCTTGATGCCGTAGAAGGAGAAGCAACAAACGGAAGTCGATAAGGATATCGTGGTAAGACGTGGACTTCCGCTCTTTATGCTTACATTCGATAGGTCAGATAATATCGAAGATATCTACCGAATTAAAACAATATTAAATATCGTGGTAAAAATCGAACCCATGCGTAGAAATGTAAGAATAGTTCCACAGTGCAAACGTTGCCAAGGATTTAATCATACGCAAATGTATTGCCAAAAAGAACCACGATGTGTGAAATGCGCCGGAAATCACCTCTCCCAAGACTGTGGAGTTAAAAAACAGTCCTCCGCTACCTGTGCTAACTGCAAGGGAAAGCACCCGGCAAATTATAGAGGCTGTGAAGTAGCTAAGGAGTTGCAAAAACGGAGAGATGCGCTCCTTAAGCCCGAAAAAGCTAAATCAAAACCGCTAACTAAGACAAAGCGTAAGACTGTTCAGGGGATAGTAGACAATCTAAAACCTCCGGTTCCTGACCGTAAGAATTTTAAAAAAAGGGAAACGGCAGAAATGCCCTCGACCTCTGTTGTCAAAGGAAACCCTATTCAAAAATTGCCATCAGGAAAGCCACCGAATAGTGGCCCTCGGACAGCCAGAGTGCAGACCTACGCTCAGGCTGTGGCATTCGAAGAACCAAAAAACGTTGAAACTTCGCCAGACAGTGTTTCTCATGTTTTCTCAGTAATTCTCGGAAACTTGAAGAACAAAGCAAAATAAATAAAATTATTCTCGATCGGTTGGTTAAGCTCGAAAATAATTCAAGGAAAACGCGTTCTTCAAATATAATATGAATGAAAAACCAATGTTAAAAATATGTACTTGGAATGCAAACGGACTTTTGCAAAAACTCGATGAATTGGAAATATTCATGCGCGAAAAGGATATTGACATTTGCTTAATTTCTGAAACCCACGTAAAAGAGCGATCAATTTTTAAAATTAAAGGCTACAATGATTTGCACGCTTGTCACCCATCTGGAAACGCGAGAGGTGGATCATCATTGTTTATTAAAGACTGCATTGAACAATATGAAGACCTGAAGATAGAGCTTGAAACTATGCAACTGTGCACGATTCGAGTAAAAAATAATCAGTGTACTCTTAGAATCTCATCTATCTACTGTCCACCACGCTCCGCGCTTGGAAAAAGTGATTATACTAACTTGCTTAAATCGCTCAAACCAAATTTCATTATTGGCGGCGATTTTAATGCGAAACACACGTTCTGGGGTTCTAGATTCATCTCGCGAAAAGGTAGAATGCTCTATGGGGCAGGTATGGCGTACAATTGTGATTTCCACTCGACAGGCAAACCGACCTACTGGCCAACTGATACTTCAAAAATACCTGATCTGATAGATTTTTTCGTCGTGAAAGGAATATCTACCAACCACATTAAAGTTGAAGAGAGCATTGATCTGTCATCTGATCATTCACCGGTTATTTTAACGTTGAGCGCAAAACTAGTCAATAACCAAGAGCCAGCTAGACTTACTGGTAAAACAACTAACTGGGAAGACTTTAGGAACGAAATTGAAGAGAATCTTGAACTGAGCGTTCCACTTACGACACCTAACGAACTTGAGGTTGAAGTTGATCGCTTCGTTGAAGTCGTTCAGCTCGCTTCCTGGAATAATACGCCTAACCCAAGAAAAACGCCGGCCAAATACGGTTTACGATATCCGCCCGAAATAAAAGAATTGGTCAACGAAAAAAGGAAAGCGCGTAAAAAATGGCAACAGAGTCGCGCTCCGCAACATAAAGCACATTTGAATTATTTGTGCAATTTGTTGAAGACAGCTATTAAGGATTTTAAAAATCGGGCGATAGGTTCTTACCTTGAAAGTTTAACAGCGAAAAAAGATTCCAATTATTCACTTTGGAAAGCTGTAAAAGGCACCAAAAGGCCCAAAATCCCAGCGCCGCCAATAAAAATAAATCAAAATGAATGGGCAAGGGAAGATAAAGAAAAAGCGGACGTTTTTGCCGCCCATCTACAGGAAACCTTTAAGCCGTACGATGGTCGAGCGGCTTACGACAGTACCAATGGTGGGACGGAATTACTATCTAACGATTTTTCACTCACATATGCAACGCTAAGGGAACTAAAACGTGAAATCGAATCTCTAAAACCTAAGAAAGCTCCTGGTTATGATTTGATCACCGGAGAAGTTCTCATATATTATAAACGCTGCGCTCAGACTTAAACACGTGCCGAGCCAATGGAAAGTCGCGGAAGTCATTATGGTTTTAAAACCAGAAAAACCGCCAAATGAAGTAAAATCGTATAGACCAATTTCGCTTCTTCCAGTCATATCTAAAGTTTTCGAGAGGATATTACTTAGGCGCCTACAACCGGTTATAGAAGATAATAATCTAATCCCTGACCACCAGTTTGGGTTCAGAACCAAGCACTCGACGATTGACCAAGTGCATAGAATTACTGACGTAATAGAGAAAGCATTTGAAGAAAAAAAGATATGCTCAAGCGTATTCCTCGACATCTCACAAGCCTTTGATAAGGTGTGGCACGACGGCTTAAAATTTAAATTACGACAAATTCTCCCTGTAAGCCTATATGATATCCTAGAATCATATCTCGGGAACAGACTCTTCCGTGTTAGACATGGTGTAGAATACTCGGGGCTTAAAGAAATTTCGGCCGGCGTACCGCAAGGAAGCGTCCTTGGGCCTGTTACGGGGGCATACATTATTTGTATCATACCTGAAAAAAAAAAGAAAAAAAAAAACCTTTTGTTTAGTACCACGGATGTAAACAAAAATTTCGATTGGAGTTTGCCGAAGGAAATTTCCGTGAAATACACATCCTGTCTAGCAAACTCCAATATGAAAACATTCTACGTACCTTAGTGATTGTTTATCCCACCCACCTGAAATGAAAATCGAATTAATATTCGGTAGTTAATGAAATAAAGTTCATTACCAGAAACTTGTCCATCCGATGTCCCCATGCCTTTTTTTGTTTTGACGTTTTGCTTTTGCAAAGTTTGGCAAGTTTTGTTTTCCTTTTGGTGGCTGTTTCGTTCCAATTCCGTCTGTACCGTTTCGCGCAGTTCTGTCTGTTGCACTTTATCAATGCAAAATGCAATACGTGATCGTTATACTTTGTTTATTTATGTATTTATTTATTGATTCAATTTTATGTATGATTAAGTGTAGGTATTTGTTATATAATTTATGTAGAATGACAGAGGTAAAGACTGACTTAATGAATATGACAAAAAGAAAGACAGACAACATTCTCTTAAACGCGATTTTTGACACTCTCTCGCAAGAAGATGAGGGGAAACCGAGAAACAGTAGTTAAGACACAAATACAAAAACATCAATGTTAGAAGAAGGAAATAGATGAAAATAGAGGAACTAAGCAATTAGGATGTATGGACAAAACAAAGATAGAACTAGGAAAGGCTTAAAAACAAAGGGAGGGGAAATTCGTGCAACAGAGTTCGCGTTTTCTTTTGTTCGACGAGCCCACAATCTGCCATATGTTCATAGAGCGCGGTCAATGCCCTATAGCGGCCATATCGTATTATAAAATCATTTTTGTGTGATCGCACAGTTGCGAAAAAAAAAAATTACTGCCCCAGCGAGAGGAAGATTAACAAGTTATTAAAAATAGGAAACAAACGTCGCTTGAAAGGTGGGAAATTGGAGGAAAATTAGTCAAAAAGACCTTGTTTAGAGAGAGAAAGACGTAGAGGGTCATTTTAACGTCCTCAAAGTCGTGGCTGGCGTCCTAGCTCCCGTTTCACGGCTTGGGCAATTGTAGCCCCAAGCCAAACGGACCCCAACGAGCGTTACAAAGGCCTAGCGGTCTCCTAGCGGTCTCCCCCACTATCACCGATCCGGTGCAGATACCGGAACCTTTCGGCGTCGGGAAAGCATTCCCCTAACATATAATAACAGAACCAACATAATACAACAAAACCAACATAATACAACATAAAACATAACCCCCCCAACGGAACAGAAGTGGCGAAAGCAAGGTGCTCCGCCCCCCGTACAAAGAACACTGTGTCCCACGAAAACCGGGACCCGTCGAAGTACGAGAAGCAACAACAACGTTTTTGTGAAGTGCCAAATTTGTTTGTGTTAGCTTTGCATTAGATTTGTGGATTTTTGAATTTTTTTGAATTTTTTAACTAGAGTAAGGTTAGGGAATAAGGTTAGGCTTAGTTAATTTTAATTATTATATTCTGCGTTCAACATTTTGCCTTTGTTCGCGATTAGTTTAAGCCATAATTGGAAGATTTGGATCAGCGTTTCTTCTTGTGCTGCCGGCAGAACAACTGGGGACGAATTTTGCAACGTGAGTAAATTCTTTTATTTTTTTTTATTATAGTTTTGAGTTATTTAGATAGTAGTGTTAAGTGCAGAATTGTTTTTTTGTAGTTTTTAAGTTTTGAATTTTCCTTTTTTTTTTTACTTAATTTTATTCCTTTCATTTTATGAATTTCGGTATTAGTTTTAGTAAATTAGTAATAAATTGGCACTATAATTTCCCTCTGTAGCTGTCAAACTTTTTTTTTGAGTGGAAACGGTTACACATAATGTGTAGTTAAGCTCCTCGAGCATTTGGTGTGTGGGGGAATGGGAAGGCCGTCCGTCTATGGTTTAACGATGACTTGACGCGACTTCCACTGACGGTGACGACATGACGTGACGACTTACTTCAATCGTTTTTCAGATTTTCCATTGTGACTGGCGGATACGTTGAGGGGCTATCACTCACAACATCGGCCGGAGTGATAGCGATTGGATTATGTCGCTTGACATAAGGGTGGGCTGGCCATTCCGTGCCACCAACTTCTGGCAAGTCTCGGATACATGATGAACCTTTACCCTGGAGGGACAATGGGAAGGAAAGTTGCGTTTAGGGTTAGATTAGCCTAGTAATAAGTTAGCGTAGATGTAGTGTAGGGCCTAGCTTAAGTGTTAGGTTAGATTAGGTATAGTTTAGGATAGTTAGGAATAGTTCCGCGGTTCTTTCCCGTCCTCCCTCCGGGCTATTGGCATAAGTCCTTAGATTTTTGCTTCTTTTCTTTCTTTTCTTCTCTGTCCTATTTTTTTGAAGTCCGTCCGAGGTCTACGTAGAGTAACTTTCTTCCTCTTTCCTTTTTTTTCCTTTTTTTTTGGCATGGACAAAAGTTTGTTGAGCAGGTGGTATGTGGCAAGGGGGCAAGAACACCCCCGTCCGACGAGTTTTAGCTGAACAACCACAAGCATGCCGCGCCCTCCTTTCCCGTATCGAAGTTGCCCCTGTGGCTCGACCCTGGCTCACAACAATGGCGCCCAACGTTTTTACCGGCTAGACCGATTGCGACTCCAAGGGGATGATTTTCAATAAGAAATTCATTGCCTTGGACTTGCAATAGTCTTCGCGATTTTAGTTTTTCGATTTTATTAATTTTTTTTACTTTTCTATCCAATCAAATCTTCAAGGACTGTTTAAACTCCTCTTCCTAAAGCAGATGGAAGGCAGCTATCCAATCACTGGGCGAATAGCCAAGAGATCTCGTGAGGTAGCCTGAAGTCTGTGGAAGGTCGAAAGGAAATTCCTGGTTCTATAATAGGCTGATGACTGCTTGCCTATCCTCAGACGTATGGTCAAGGGATGAGTGAGGTAGCCGGAGGTGTATTATAGACCCGAGAACAAGGCCAAGGTGGAAAGGTGAATCACTAGCTGCTATCCGTGGGTAGCGGGTCCACAACCCGACCCCATGTGAGGCGTAGTCATTGATCTGGAAGCTTTGATCGTGTTGGAGTAACTATTCAATACTCTGCTATCCTTGTATTTGGTTCTACCAGATACCAAGTTGTGGCAGAGCGGAGAGGATTTACTTCGGCACTCGTCATGGATCTGAGACACCAGTCACAGCTCGTCTTTTCTGAGAAGCGATCATACGTTCTAGGACTGTACAGACTAACTGACGGAAAACCATAGATAGGTTTTGCGGAAAACCTGAACATAAGCCCACACACCAATGCACTATCGTTATTTAAAACACATTAGAATCTAGTTTCTACACCTAAAATCTGAAATTCCAAGTTGAGGTTAGGAATTAAGCCTATTTTGACACTACAGGGAATTACTAAGTAACAAGGTCCATAACTTTTATATTTTTATTTTTTTTTTTATTAAATTTTGAATTAACTGAATTCACTTACAATCTAAGATACAATTCAACTTAGATTGAAATTGAAAGAAATTTTATCCATCGAAATGGAAAAACAATCAGAGGGTCAACGTTCAGACCACCAAACTACATTGAATTGGGAACCCTCTTCAGATCGCCCACCCTTGGCCAATAGTACTTCTCGAAACCGGGGAGTACACGAAAAAACTCCTGCAACAACATCGACTGGATACGACATAACGGACTTGACCATGTACTCACATGATTTCATTCATTTTAGTACAGACGACAGCCCACAACAACGAACAGGAAAAGACTCGACAGCTTCGACAAACAATAAAATAGCGGCCTCAAACTCGGTGATCCTGGAAGAATCGGAGATGGAGCAACAATCCTATCCGAAAGAGCAAAACAAAAGTCTAGGACACCAGTCGCTATTGGCGGCATCTTCGACTCAACAAAGAGTGCCAATGCCACGACAGAACGCAATGACAAAACTACAAACGACGAGGACCTTTGACGAACAGGAAGCAGGAGCCGTTGGGGGAGTTATAAGAAACCAAACTACCTCCAACAAAGAAGACGTATACGTACAAGGACAGAACCAAGTAGAGGAAGAGGAACGAACGATACACAATTTAGTCACCAGGGGAGGTCATGGCTGCCTTTGCCGGCAGTATGAAAATGATGATGCTCACATTTGAAAAAATATGACCGCAATCAACCAAAGAATTGGCAACCTGGAACTCTCGATGGCAGCACGGACGACAGACTGTCTTCACGACACGACTAGGCAACAACAACAAGCACCACCACAACCTTCGAATGTTTTCAGGCGGCCAGAACAGCCGTTTTTCAGAGACCCTGGGCGGAAATTCGAGACGCCAGTCCACAAATGGGGAGTAAAATTCGATGGGACTTCAAAGTCCATGTCCGTTGAAAGTTTTATCTTTCGAGTCGAAACACTCCAACGTCAATGTGGCTTGTCAGAAAGCCAACTATTCTCCCAGTTCCACCACCTTGTGTCAGGCCAAGCAGATCGATGGCTCTGGCAATATCTAGAAGAAAACCAGGCAGATAAAGGGCTCAACTACTACGACCTAAAAAAGGAACTAGTGAGGCATTTCGGGCAAAATAGGAGAGACCACGAAATCTTGAGGTCGATCATGGACCGTAGGCAGCAACCCCATGAGACCTTCGACGAATTCTACAGCGATGTACGGGCAATGACACTACAGATGACCAACAGACCTCACGAGCGAGACTTAGTGGACATATTACGACCAAACATAAAGGATAGGGTAGCAACGCTCATCTTCGGATGCCAAATTAGGACCATCCAAGATCTTAGAGAGGAAGCCAGAAGAGCAGAACGACACTTGACGACTAGGGACCAAAAATACAGACGAACTGTTTCGGAAGTCGACGATTTCCTTGGTAATAATACCTATCACGGCCAGCAAGAGGACAAAGAAGACGATGACTTAGAGATTGCAGCTCTCCAACCAACCAGAACAAACAAGCCGACAATTTACAATCGAACGGACAAAACACACAGACCCGACCAGAACAAGGCTACGAAACTAGACACTGCCAGAACGCCAGCGGTGATTCCACCGACATGCCCGTCAAATTTTCATGCCCTGACCTGCTTTAGTTGCGGTCAAGGTAACTTAAGCTTCCAATGTGAAAAGTGTCAGGGAAACATGAAGATCAGCGGAACATCCGGGAGCAACCCGCTGATGGGACCATCTCTCCCGAACAATTCAGATCTCCTCAACGGATTCAGATCTTGAAAAGAGACCCAGCATTGCGCGAATCCCCTCGTAAACAAGACTTACCACAAAAGAAGAGCCTCCATCAAAGGCTAATATTATATAACGAAGCTAGAAAGCGAATTTTTGGAGAGGAAGTGACGCGGCAAATAGAAATGACTAGAAACTACAAGAAAATCAAAAAGCTTAGGGAAAATTGTACCATAAATAGACGACGAATGAAAAACATAATATCTTCAGTAATTACAATCAACGACGACAATAGGCCCTACGCAAAGGTTAAAGTAGAGAACGAAGAGCTCCTGGGCCTATTGGATAGTGGAGCCTCGATAAGCTGCCTCGGAAAAGGAGCCTTAGAATTCCTTGACAAACATAATATTAAGATAAAGAACATGACAACAGATATTAAAACAGCTGACGGAAACCACCAGAGAATACTAGGACGATACAAGACAACAGTCTCATGGGGGGGAAAGTCTCACCAATTAGAATTGTATGTGGTGCCCAGTCTACAGCAAGTTTTATATTTAGGCGTAGATTTTTGGAGGACATTTAAGGTCGCTCCAAACATTATAGACGAACTGGACGTCCCATCGCCGACGGATGAACGAACACCAGTCCAGGCACTCTCACCAGCACAACAACATCAACTCGAGCAAATCAGGCAATTGTTTCCCTCATTCCCAACGATGGGATTGGGTAAAACCAACCTCGAGGAACATATCATCGAGGTGGAAGACGAAAAGATTCCCATTAAACAAAGGCATTACCCAATCTCACCAGCGATCCAGAATCTCTTATATGACGAGTTAGATCGGATGATTTCACTAGGAGTCATAGAGGAGAGCAATAGCGCTTGGAGCTCGCCGGTGGTGTTGGTGAGAAAACCCGGCAAGAATAGACTGTGCCTGGACTCTAGGAAGGTAAACGCGGTAACAAAAAAGGACGCATATCCTCTCCCACACATTGAGGGACTTTTGAGTAGGCTTCAGGACACCAAATATATTTCAGGCATCGATCTCAAAGACGCTTTCTGGCAGATTCCTCTGGAGCGCAAGTCAAGGGAGAAGACAGCCTTCACAGTCCCTGGGCGGCCCTTGTATCACTTCACCGTGATGCCGTTCGGCTTGTGTAATGCCGCGCAGAGAATGTGTCGGCTAATGGACAAGGTCATACCCGCTCGTTTGAGAGAGTATGTCTTTGTCTATCTCGATGACCTCTTGGTTTGCTCTCCAGATTTTGAATCACATGCTAGATCGCTAGCCGAAGTAGCAAGCTGTCTTAAAAATGCGGGGCTCACAATAAATGTAGAGAAGAGTAAGTTCTGTTACCGTGAAATTAAGTATCTAGGGTTCATTGTCGGCGATGGGTGCCTACGAACTGACCCGGACAAGGTATCGGCGGTCAAGGACTTTCCGGTCCCTAAGACTCCCAAGCAGCTTCGGCGGTTTCTGGGAATGACAGGTTGGTACAGGCGATTTATACCAAACTTCTCAGGCCTATCTTCACCAATGACCGACTGCCTTAAAAAAGGACTGACCTTCAAAATGACTGAAGAAGCGCTTAACGCGTTCGAAAAGCTTAAGGCGACTTTGGTGTCAGCACCCATTCTAACAAATCCAGATTTCACGAAACGCTTCTACATACAGTGTGACGCATCGACAATGGGAGTAGGGAGTGTGTTGTTTCAGATAGATGGGGAAAATAATGAAAGACCCATAGCATTCATGTCCCAGAAGCTGAATTCCGCTCAGTGAAATTACAGCGTGACGGAACTTGAGTGCTATGCGGCAGTTCTGTCCGTCAAAAAGTTCAGGGCCTACGTTGAAGGACTACCTTTTACGATCATAACGGACCATGCCAGCTTAAAGTGGCTCATGACGCAGAAGGATCTGTCTGGTCGTTTGGCCAGATGGAGCCTGAAGCTTCAGGGTTTCGACTTTAATATCGAGCATCGGAAGGGTGTCCAAAACGTAGTCCCTGACACACTCTCCCGAGTCCATATGGAGGAACTCAATCTGAATCACCGTTCTTTTCTTCGGAAGAGTATGATGAGCTAAGGAAAACCGTGACCGACAGACAAGACGAACTTCCCGACATATGCGTTTCGGATGGATTTATATATAAACGAACAGACATACGAACAGGTGACGCTGTACAAGAAGATAGAGCCTGGAAACTCTGGATTCCAAAGGAGTTGCGTGGAAGTCTGGTGGAATCCGAACACAATTCGCCTTCAGCAGGACATGGAGGCATCCACAAAACTTTAGCCAAATTGAGGCAATTTTATTTCTGGCCCGGTATGGCTACCGACGTACAAAGTTGGGTAAAAAACTGTGATATATGTAAGTGCAATAAGCCTCTCAACGTAATATCTCGACCGCCGATGGGACAACAGACTATTACTGAGCGACCTTTTCAGCGCCTATACATAGATTTTTTAGGACCCTACCCTCGGACAAGAAACGGACATACCCATATTTTTATAGTACTTGACCACTTTAGCAAATTTGTATTTCTAAAACCTATTAGGAAAGCAACGGCAGCTGAGGTAGTTAAATACTTAGAAGAAAATGTGTTCCATGTCTTTGGTGTACCAGAATTTATCCATTCAGACAATGGCAAACAATTCATCTCAGAACTGTTTGCCAGCTTTTTACAGAAGTACGGAGTCAATCATGTTCGCACCGCGTTCTACTCGCCTCAGGCGAACGTGTCGGAAAGAGTCAACAGATCGGTCCTGGCCAAGATCAGGTCCTACCTGAAAGATGACCAAAAGAACTGGGACCGGCATGTTAGCGACGCAGCGTTTTCCTTGAGGGGTGTGGTGCATGATGCGATCAGGTTTGAACCCTATTATGCGGTGTTCGGCACCCATATGATTCAGCACGCAAGTGCTTACGAGATCCTAAGACGACTGGATAAAATCAAAGACATGGACACAGATATAGTAAGCAAAAATGACAAACTGCAACTGATAAGAGACAAAATCTTTGAGAATCTAGGGATAGCTCACGAAAAAGCCACAAAGACTTATAACACTCGAAGTAGGGACGTGCAATATAAAGTCGGTCAAATCATATACCGACGAAACTTTAAACAAAGTAACCAAGTGGACAATTACAACGCGAAATTAGGACCGAAATTCATACGAGGAATAATCCTCAAAACTATTGGCAACTCGCTTTGCGAAGTTGGTAATGTCAATGGGGAAAAGGCAGGCGTATACCATGCCAAAGATCTACACTCGTAAGAAAAGAATCTTGACGCACTCATGTCTGTCGTTGCCTACTAGATTAGCTCTGATATTTACACTTCGTTATGTCTTTTATGTTATTTATTCATTTAGTTATCAAGCAGAGTTATTTATTTATTTATCAGAGTTTGTTTATTTATTTATTTATTATAGTCTATTTACTTATTTATTATTTAGCATAGTTATTTATATATTTATTTAGCAGTTGTGCCTTTACGTATCACAGTGTAACACGCCTTTCCCCTACAGGCCTTTGATGAACACACTGCACCCTATTCCTCAATCAAATACACATTTATCCCTTTCACAACTGTATAGAAAACTCACTTTATTATACGTAGCTAAAATTATTATTATACACAAGTACTTGCCCATTCTATTGCGGAGGCGCAAACGCAGATTTATTTCAGGGTCGTGAGCCCTTACCCCACGTTGATATCTAGTTCAGCCAGGGTCGGGATATCACACACGCCAAACTAGAAATCTTTTCAGCAAGATCAAAAGGTAATAGACCCCTATTTTACGAGGCCGTTTGCTTCCCGACCACTCAGCAAACGTCGTCGAGCCTGTTACGGGGGCATACATTATTTGTATCATACCTGAAAAAAAAAAGAAAAAAAAAGAAAAAAAAAAACCTTTTGTTTAGTACCACGGATGTAAACAAAAATTTCGATTGGAGTTTGCCGAAGGAAATTTCCGTGAAATACACATCCTGTCTAACAAACTCCAATATGAAAACATTCTACGTACCTTAGTGATTGTTTATCCCACCCACCTGAAATGAAAATCGAATTAATATTCGGTAGTTAATGAAATAAAGTTCATTACCAGAAACTTGTCCATCCGATGTCCCCATGCCTTTTTTTTGTTTTGACGTTTTGCTTTTGCAAAGTTTGGCAAGTTTTGTTTTCCTTTTGGTGGCTGTTTCGTTCCAATTCCGTCTGTACCGTTTCGCGCAGTTCTGTCTGTTGCACTTTATCAATGCAAAATGCAATACGTGATCGTTATACTTTGTTTATTTATGTATTTATTTATTGATTCAATTTTATGTATGATTAAGTGTAGGTATTTGTTATATAATTTATGTAGAATGACAGAGGTAAAGACTGACTTAATGAATATGACAAAAAGAAAGACAGACAACATTCTCTTAAACGCGATTTTTGACACTCTCTCGCAAGAAGATGAGGGGAAACCGAGAAACAGTAGTTAAGACACAAATACAAAAACATCAATGTTAGAAGAAGGAAATAGATGAAAATAGAGGAACTAAGCAATTAGGATGTATGGACAAAACAAAGATAGAACTAGGAAAGGCTTAAAAACAAAGGGAGGGGAAATTCGTGCAACATTTGCGTTTTCTTTTGTTCGACGAGCCCACAATCTGCCATATGTTCATAGAGCGCGGTCAATGCCCTATAGCGGCCATATCGTATTATAAAATCATTTTTGTGTGATCGCACAGTTGCGAAAAAAAAAAATTACTGCCCCAGCGAGAGGAAGATTAACAAGTTATTAAAAATAGGAAACAAACGTCGCTTGAAAGGTGGGAAATTGGAGGAAAATTAGTCAAAAAGACCTTGTTTAGAGAGAGAAAGACGTAGAGGGTCATTTTAACGTCCTCAAAGTCGTGGCTGGCGTCCTAGCTCCCGTTTCACGGCTTGGGCACTATCACCGATCCGGTGCAGATACCGGAACCTTTCGGCGTCGGGAAAGCATTCCCCTAACATATAATAACAGAACCAACATAATACAACAAAACCAACATAATACAACATAAAACATAACCCCCCCAACGGAACAGAAGTGGCGAAAGCAAGGTGCTCCGCCCCCCGTACAAAGAACACTGTGTCCCACGAAAACCGGGACCCGTCGAAGTACGAGAAGCAACAACAACGTTTTTGTGAAGTGCCAAATTTGTTTGTGTTAGCTTTGCATTAGATTTGTGGATTTTTGAATTTTTTTGAATTTTTTAACTAGAGTAAGGTTAGGGAATAAGGTTAGGCTTAGTTAATTTTAATTATTATATTCTGCGTTCAACATTTTGCCTTTGTTCGCGATTAGTTTAAGCCATAATTGGAAGATTTGGATCAGCGTTTCTTCTTGTGCTGCCGGCAGAACAACTGGGGACGAATTTTGCAACGTGAGTAAATTCTTTTATTTTTTTTTATTATAGTTTTGAGTTATTTAGATAGTAGTGTTAAGTGCAGAATTGTTTTTTTGTAGTTTTTAAGTTTTGAATTTTCCTTTTTTTTTTTACTTAATTTTATTCCTTTCATTTTATGAATTTCGGTATTAGTTTTAGTAAATTAGTAATAAATTGGCACTATAATTTCCCTCTGTAGCTGTCAAACTTTTTTTTTGAGTGGAAACGGTTACACATAATGTGTAGTTAAGCTCCTCGAGCATTTGGTGTGTGGGGGAATGGGAAGGCCGTCCGTCTATGGTTTAACGATGACTTGACGCGACTTCCACTGACGGTGACGACATGACGTGACGACTTACTTCAATCGTTTTTCAGATTTTCCATTGTGACTGGCGGATACGTTGAGGGGCTATCACTCACAACATCGGCCGGAGTGATAGCGATTGGATTATGTCGCTTGACATAAGGGTGGGCTGGCCATTCCGTGCCACCAACTTCTGGCAAGTCTCGGATACATGATGAACCTTTACCCTGGAGGGACAATGGGAAGGAAAGTTGCGTTTAGGGTTAGATTAGCCTAGTAATAAGTTAGCGTAGATGTAGTGTAGGGCCTAGCTTAAGTGTTAGGTTAAATTAGGTATAGTTTAGGATAGTTAGGAATAGTTCCGCGGTTCTTTCCCGTCCTCCCTCCGGGCTATTGGCATAAGTCCTTAGATTTTTGCTTCTTTTCTTCTCTGTCCTATTTTTTTGAAGTCCGTCCGAGGTCTACGTAGAGTAACTTTCTTCCTCTTTCCTTTTTTTTCCTTTTTTTTGGCATGGACAAAAGTTTGTTGAGCAGGTGGTATGTGGCAAGGGGGCAAGAACACCCCCGTCCGACGAGTTTTAGCTGAACAACCACAAGCATGCCGCGCCCTCCTTTCCCGTATCGAAGTTGCCCCTGTGGCTCGACCCTGGCTCACAACAGGCCGCTTCTGCATCTGTTATATACTCGCGATATACCAAGAGAAGATGGCACTATCCTTGCTACCTTCGCCGACGACACCGCTATCCTTGCAGTAGGTAATACGATCGAAGAAACGACTGCAAGGCTGCAAACCACACTGAATAAAGTAAATGAATGGACGAGGGACTGGCGGATCGCCCTCAACGAAACTAAATCTGTTCACGTAAATTTCACATATAGGAAAACTAATGACTTGCCAATTTTCCTAAACTTGGCTCGAATACCCTTTGCTAACGAGGCCAAATACCTGGGAATGACACTCGACGCAAAGCTGAAATGGAATTCGCACGTGAAAATGAAACGTAAAGAACTCGATATCAAATATAGAGAAATGTACTGGTTACTCGGAAAACATTCCCAGCTCAGTACCGAGAACAAACTGCTTTTATACAAGCAAGTGCTAAAGCCGGTGTGGACCTACGGTATACAACTTTGGGGTTGTACTAAGAAAACAAATGCCAATATTTTACAAACTTTTCAAAATAAAGTACTAAGAGAAATCGTCCAAGCACCGTGGTATACTAGAAACGACGATATCCACAGGGATCTCGGAATTCCTACAATCGAAGCTGAAACTAGAAGCTTCGCGCGAAAGCATAGAAACCGACTAATCGGTCATATCAACAATACAGTCCGACAAATTTTGGATGAGAGTAATTTATTGCGCCGACTACAAAGAACGAAACCTTTCGACTTGGCAAGATAAGGATTAACCGCGTCTTAATTGCGGAACATGCAGGATCTTTCAGTGGAAAGTAACCTGTCAAAAGTGTTTTTATTTCGTTATAGAAAAATTGCTTGATAAGTTTTATCTTAGTTGCAGTATCTAACAATTTATCGAAGGATGGTGTTTTTAGTCAGTAGAAATCTGACACTACTATGAGCACGCGCTTGCTATTCTCATAGTGTCTTTGGAAGATTTTCACCTACCCTCGGGGAAAAAAAAAAAAAAAAAAACAAAAAAATTTCAAGAACGCAGTACAGAACTTCAATGATGTTCGACTTCAAAAGAGGCTGCAGGACATCAGACCTGGTCTCGACACCTTCAAGAAGATAAACAGAATTATTAGTAAGGGCCGAAAAATGCCGGCAGACGAAAAGTCAGAAGCATTAACTTCAAACCGTCACCTCCCAACGACCCAATATTTCTCACAGAAGTCGATGCCACGGTCAAAGGTATCGAAGAACTGGGAATCGCAAGCACGTCATTCAGAGAAATCGCTGAAATAATTCATGGCAGTCACTCCAAGAAATCAACTGGACCGGACAACCTTTCAAATTTCGTCCTTAAGCAGTTACCACAGACAATCATGATCCTCCTAGCTATAGCGATAACTGCATCAACAACAGTTACTTTCCAGCAAAATGGAAGACCGCTAAGATAATAGCTATACCAAAGAAAGGTGACCGTAGCAGCGTAACTCGATTCCAATATCGCTCAACAACCACTAGATTACAGTCGCATGCTTCCTAGACGTGGAGAAGGCATTTGACTCAGTGTGGATTCAAGTACTTGTCCACAAATTAAAACAGCTAAGTTTTCCTAACGCTCTCATCAATATTATTTTTAGTTTTCTTCACTCCAGGTCCTTTTTTGTGCAGATAGAAGACTGCCAATCATAAGTGAAAAGCATCAGAGCTGGTGTCGCCCAAGGATCAAAGCTAGGACCGCTGCTCTTCAACATTTTCACGTCCGACCAACCTCAGCTCGAGAACGCAACTAACAGCTGTCTATTCGCCGATGACTCCGTCACATACAGCCACTCGATGTCCCCAGCTATTCCAGTACTACTTAAGATGGGGCATACGAATCAACACGGGCAAATCTGAACTGATCTGTATATGAAGACCCATCAGACGAACCAGAGCTAGGTCGGCCACCAAATGCCGCAACATACAAATTAAGCTGCCTGACGGTTCATCACTCTCAACCACAAACAACATAAAGTATGTTGGAGTCAACTTCAACGAACGATGTAGATTTAACCCACAACTGAACGCAGCTCTCAGGAAGGCATCACTCGCATTTACCCACTGATGTGGAAGCAAAATTGACTAAGCAGAAGAACAAAACTGCTGCTATACAAACAACTCATAAGACCGGTAGTAACCTACGGATTCCCCATATGGTAAACCGTCTCGAAGGCATACATGAGAAAGCTGCGAGTATTCGAAAGAAAACTCTTGCGAATATGCACAGGACTGCACAACGATCCAATCCGAAAGAAAAACGTCAGAAGTTCAAGACTCTTCGAAGAAGACAAAATCCTACCGCTGGAAAAGTATATGGTCACACTTTTCCAGAAAATACTAGGAAATATCTCCAGCCATCCAAACCCACTAGTCCGAAGGATTGGACCTGAACACCCTGAGGTAAACCCTGACAACGATGCATAGTTCAAGTATCAATCCGAGAAGACAACCACAATTTATGTAAAATGGATAAAAGAAAACAATCACTGTATACCGTTGGGCCCCTGTTGTTGAGCCAACACATTTAAATATTAATTATTCACCATCATTTGTTACCTAGTTTAATATATAAAAGTTCAATAAAAGCAAATGCAAATGCAAAAAAATTTAAGTTGTGTCCCAGATCAACGGTAGCTTCATGTACTGGCTCTGCTTAACGAGAAGTTTTCCCAAGCGAAACAGGCAGGACAGCCCTGCCCTTCTACGAATCAACCGAGACAATCCACAATCGAGGATAATACCATGATGACCAACAACCTCAAAACCACAAGCACATCGACACCTGGACTTGAACACCCTGAAGTAAGCCCAGACAACAATGCATACAACGAGTATGAATAAGAGAAGACAATCACAATTTATATAAAATAGATAAAAAAAGCACACACTCTATACCGTTGGTTGGGCCCCTGTTGTTGATCCAACACATTTAAATATTAACTATTCACCATCAATTGTTACCTAGTTTAAGTCAAATTTTATATACCAAAAGTTCAATAAAAGCAAATGTAATGTAAAAATTTAAATTGGTGCATTGTGACGTTGGCTGCGAAGGTAAGTGGTAAGTAAAGGTTCCGCTATGGTTGTGGTTAACCAAATACCATAATTAAACCGTTTTTGCTAAGACGACAAATTATTTATATTGAGAGATTTTTAATAAAAATATTCAATTTATAAAAAAATTTATATTGATATAATGATGTTCTCATTCACTTGATCGTGATTAATTTTGAGTGCTTGAATTTATTTTAACTCATTTCATATGAATATTCAAAATGATTCAACGACTTAAATAAATATTGTTCTCAGTTTTTAATCTGCGTCTATCATATTAGTGATTGTATTTATTATGTATTCCGTACTCTAAAACTAGATTGAAATTAAAATTTAAAGATAAATCGAATAATTTTCCTTCTTGGTTTCATAGGTTAGGTTAGGTTAGGTTGAGTGGGGTTGTGAGATCGTCACATAAGCCCAGGCACTAAGACGGGCCCATCGCCATCCCCCGGGAACCATTATGGTTGAAAACCTAAACCAAATTCAATTTCCCTACAGAATTTAATTATTGTCCCTATATTGTTTGAGGAACTGACCTCCTCCAAGTTGTTGAAGAAGTACCTGCCTAGGTGTTTCCTTCTACTCCGAGCAATTGCCTGACACTCGCATAGAAGGTGAGAGATATCTTCCGTGACTTGTAGGTCCTCACAGTACCTACATATATCCGTATTGGCTAAGCCTAGTCTCATGGCACGCTTTCTTAGAAGGCAGTGTCCAGAGAGTATTCCTACCGTTAATCCTAACTTAGTTCTACTGAGATTTAGTAATTCTTCAGACTTTTTCATATTTAAGACGGGCCACAGTGCCTTTGAGACCCTGTGCCCTTCTTGCTGTGACCATCTCGTGGCTGCTTTATTGGAGATTTGCTCGAAGACAACTCTTTTAGCAACGGCCATAGGTGGTCTAATACCCTCAATCATTGTATTAAGTGGGAGCTCCGCTCCTACCTTAGCCAGAACGTCGGCTTTTTCATCAATATCGCAATGCCCAGGTACCCAACACAATCTGACACGGTTCTGCAAACATAATGCCTTAAGCATTGTGCGGCAATTCCTGACTAGTTCAGATTTAGTGGTGTGTGATTCTAGCGCTTTGAGCGCAGCCTGCCTATCAATGTAGATGGCGATGTTCTTGTTGAAAATCGATCTCATCTCAAGTTCCTCCGCAGCTTTTAGTATGGCCAGAATCTCTGTCTGAAACACACTGCATGTGTCCGGAAGTCTCAGGGCCATATGTAGGTTTAGCTCACTGGAGTATATACCTGACCCCGTTTCCTAACTGGTTTTGGAACCGTCAGTGTTTACTGAGGTCTCATCTTCTCTCAAGACTGAGTTCCTATGCCAATCCTGTCTGTCAGGGTACGACACAACGTATGGAGTGTCAAAGTCGAATGTACCAAGACCTTCATCCGCTTTGTCCGGTATTTCGGAGAAAGATTCCCTTAAGATAGTACTATGTCCTATCCTATTGATTTTAAAGAGCCCTGCGTTAGTGAGTCTTAGCGCACTCTTACCTGCATTTAATTGTATTTGTAGGTCCAGAGGTAAGAGATGCAGAAAAGTTTCCAGTGCAGCCGTTGGTGTGGTACGTAAAGCGCCCGTAACGGCAATGCAGGCTGTTCTCTGTACCCTGGTCAGCATATCCCGTATATTCCCCTTGTTCGTGGCTTTCCACCAGACAAGAGCCCCATAAGTAATTATGGGCCTTACTACCATTATATATAGCCAATATAACATTGACGGCTTAATACCCCATTTCTTTCCTGCTGTCCTCTTGCAAATAAAGAGGGCGTTGTGAGCCTTTTTGACTCTTTCCTAGACGTTCAGTTTCCAATTTAGTTTCTTGTCTAATACCGTGCCAAGATATTTTGCGCTTTCCGAGAGGGAGAGCTCTACCCCAGCAAGTCTGGGCAGCTTGAAGGGCGGTATCTTGTATTTTGTACTAAATAGTACGAGCTCGATTTTATCCGGGTTGACTCGTAGTCCACACCCTTCGGCCCATGTTCTGAGCCTGTTAAGGGCAGTTTCCATAAGATCACTTATCGTATTAAGGAATTTTCCTTGAACAATGATAACTACGTCATCCGCATACGCAGTGATGCTGAATCCTGCATTATTTAGTTCTTTCAGTATTTCATCTATTACCAGCACCCAGAGAAGGGGGGAGATGACTCCTCCTTGGGGGGTGCCTCTAGTGACAGATTTCCTTATTGAACTGTTTCCGAGAGTGGAATTGATGTTTCTTGTCGAGAGCATTTCGCATATCCAATTGGTAATGCTTTGTTCGACATTGATCTTTACCAAGGCATTCCTGATTGCGTCTTTCCTAACATTATTAAAGGCACCTTCAATGTCCAAAAAGGCAGCTAGTGCAAATTCCTTCTGGTGAAGGGTGCTCTCTATTTTGCCTTTTACTTCGTGTAGAGCCGTCTCCACTGATTTACCTTTTAAGTATGCATGCTGAGCATTAAATAGAGTTCCGCTTCAACACTTGGTTCTTATGTATATGTCAATAAGTCTTTCAAGTGTTTTGAGGAGAAATGACGACAGACTAATAGGTCTGAAGTCTTTTGCTGAAGTATGGCTTCGCTTACCCACTTTAGGTATAAATACCACTCGTACTTCTCTCCACGCCCTAGGTACGTAGCCTAATCGCAGGCAGTGTATAAAAATGTTTCCGATCATATTTGTAACTGTACCTGGCGCCCTTTGAAGCATAACCGGCAGAATGCCGTCAGGGCCAGGTGCTTTGAACGGCTCGAAGGACTTAATCGCCCAACGCAGTTTCTTTCCAGTTATGATGTTGTTATCAACCCTTACGTCTATTCCTGTGCTAATGCTATATTCATTAGGTAACGGAAAATGTGCTTCCACTAGTGATTCCAGAACCTCCTCGCTGCTTTCGGCCCACGAACCGTCTGATTTCTTGATGAAACTAGGGACAGTGGCGTCCTTGGCCAGCATTTTGCGGAGTCTGGAAGTCTCGCTAGTATCTGCGATCGCCTCGCAAAATGGCTTCCAAGATTTTCTCTTAGATTGCCCGATCAAGTATTTAAACTGTTTCTTGCTTTCTATGTCCAGATCCCATGTAGTGTCGTAGGGAAGGTAAGCCGATATCAGGCACAAGGGTTTCCTTCCCATTT
The DNA here is from genome assembly GCA_948293265.1 of Cheilosia impressa. NCBI lineage: Eukaryota > Metazoa > Arthropoda > Insecta > Diptera > Syrphidae > Cheilosia > Cheilosia impressa. The sequence continues at coordinate 62,174,561 of OX411880.1, read as the reverse complement.
GCTCGCAGGAAACTGCAACCCGATCTCCATCACTGAAATTATTCAGAAGAAATGCCCTTATATTGTTTTTTAATAGGATACAAGCCCTTCGTTAATTTTGAAGTAAATCGTATATTCCCGTGTTGGTTCCCAACAATGTTTCAGAAGGACGAGAGGACTTCGCCAGCCACTTGGGGGAGCGCGACGGATTGGCTGATCATGCTGTGCGGTGCATTGGATTGGGTGTCGATGTATGGGATTGGCATTGTTGGCCACAGTTGGACCAAAACATACCATCGGCAACCAATTCCAATAAACCCAAGCAATTAAACAAACAATTAAATAACAAATGAATAAAATTTCCACGCGCGACGAGTCACCGACGAAACTTCAAACAATAAAGCCAAAACGTCAAATACGCCGAGGTACATGGCCTTCTCGCTCTAGCCTGCTACCAAAACCTAAAAAACAACAATAGCTGTCGTCATATAAAGAAAATGCATGATGGCCGAAATCATCAAAGACAGGGACAAAAATTTGATGTAAGATAGCCATATCACAAGGATTATGAATGTATTAGTGATAAATATCATAATTTTTAAATGTATGAATGGTAGGGGAATAGAGCTTATGTCGGATTTTAAAGAATTACATTGTAAATAAGAAAGGGCAATGACCCTAGTTGAACACATCTGATCGGTGTACATAAGGCGAGATAACTTGTTAGGTTGATTAAGAAAATGGAAATCACTCGTTTATAACATCGCAACCAGTAAAGATCAGCTACATTATAACGTTTTAAGGAAGTCTTTTATTTGAAGTAACAGCAAGTGTTCGGGAAAATTTACATCATCGTTTTGAATAACCTCAGGAGAGAACTAAAACGGCTCCAAATTCATCTCGGTTTGGAACATGGTCCTTCGAGCCCTACGAAAGGAGCTCGCGCGTTTAATTGTTTGATTGAAAGTGCTTTAACATTTAAAAGTTTCACCAGTGAGTAAAGAAGTGAAAAGTGTAATTATACGCCCAATTAAAGTGTACTGTGGATTAGTGCTATATGATAAAAAATAGCTGCCCGATCATCGACGGACTGTCCATCGGCCACAGTACCCAACGACATCAATCCCGTATCCAACGGACAAACCAGTCTGTAAGCGGCAAAACGGGCATCAATCTCAGCAAGAAACCGTGCAACGCCAAAGCCTTCTGCAGCTGTGACTAAGAGTTTAAAGTACTAAAGTCGCAGTTGCACAAGCAAACTAAGGTAGGAATAGTTTTCCTCATTTACGCCTTTTTGCAAATTTTATATATATTACGTATATATTTCATACGTTTCCCGGCACGTTACACAACGAGTCCTACGTACATCGTACAACAGATATACAGTTCACGATTGGACAAAGCGGTCATCAACCATAGCGGTCATCAACCATACCGGTCACCAACCATAGCGGTCATCAACCATACCGGTCACCAACCATAGCGGTCATCAACCATACCGGTCATCAACCAAAACTAACACTAACAAACGAAAAATAAAACAGCCAACCGGAGTCAAACGCGGAAAAGGAACTGATTTTTTACAAAGGATTTTTAACAACGAGAAAACGTTCAGTAAGGTAGGAATTTCAACTCTTTTCCTCCTTTTTTTTGATACATGCATTTTAATTTAATACTCATAAAAACTGATTTTTAAACTTAAATATTGCGTCAACTGCAAATCATTAAAAAACCTAATTAAACAAGTGCGTGTCCGAAACTAGTCTTCAATATGTCGAAATTAGCTAGGACAATTGAAGGACAAGAAGACATTTTAAATGAAATAGTAAGAGATTTTAACGAATTTAAGAAAGATGACGCGTCGCGAAAATCAAGGGGGTATCTAATCGCGTGCTTAAGGGAGATCGATGAGATGTTTAAACGGGCAAAAAAGGAACATAACTCGATTCTTGCCGCCAGTGCTGATCCGATAAAAACAAAGTACATGGAGGATGAAATATTCTCGCAAATAAAAAGAATTTATTTCACCTTCAGCGGGCAGCTTCATGACGAAACCGACAAACTTTTTGAAGACCACAACAACACGCTAGATGCGACACGTTTAAACGTAACAAAATCTTCGTCTTCTGACATCCGCCTTCAACCAATTCATATCAAACCATTCAATGGAAAATTCGAAGACTGGTATGAATTTCATAATTTATTTCAAAGTCTCATACATACCAATGCAGAGCTTTCAGATATTCAGAAACTGCAATATTTGAAAACGTCTGTGTGTGGGGAGGCTGCTAGATTGATTCAGCACCTTCCGGTAGATGAGAAAAGCTATGCATCTGCGTTAGAAATTTTAAGAGATAGATTTCAAAATAAGCGAAAGTTGGTGAACACTCAACTTAAAATCCTTATGGAACAACGAAAACTCACCAACGAAACCGCAGGCGGGTTGAAATCCTTGCATGATACCACCGTTGAATGTATCCATGCTCTCGAAAACTTGAACGTGCCAGTAGGGACATGGGATTGCGTTCTGATCTATGTCATCTTTCAAAAACTGCCTCCTCAAACTCAAAGGGATTGGGAGGAGAAGCAAGGAACTTCAAAGGTCCTCCCCGAGTGGGCAACGTTTATTAAATTTATTGAAGGCCGTTTCAGCTCCCTCGAAAACATTTCAGAGCTCAATGGCTTTACAAGACAACCGATGCCCTCAACATCCAATCGGAGGGCGAACGCAACATCCTATCACGTCAATTCGCAGCCTCCAAATAAGCAGTTCCTGTGCCGTCTTTGTAAGGCCTCACACGGCATTCGGCATTGCAAGAAATTTCTGCAATCGGACGCGAAGGCTCGATTTGACATTATCAAAAGGAATGCGGTTTGCGGCAACTGTTTGGGTTATGACCATCACGCTTCTGCTTGTAATAGTAGTAACAGGTGTTACAAGTGCGCTCAGAAGCATCACACACTGCTACATGGAGTCGCACAACCAGCATGAGCTTAACAACCCAATGCAGCACCAACAAATGCAAAATCATTCTCAATACCAGAACCATTTAGTTCAACAAACGAATCCAGCATATTCTCCCTCGAATCTGATTCAAAACAGGAACCAAGCTCTCCCAATGAACTTGATTCAAAACCCAAGTCAAAGCTTTTCCACAGAACATCCAATAGCCTCAACGTCACATAATTTCAACTCGCATTTCAACCAAATGCGATCCAAAGCGTTATTAGCTACAGCGCTAGTTAAAGTATTTGCGTCAAACGGGACTCAACATGTCCTTAGAGCCTTAATAGAACCCGGCTCAGAAGCCTCCTTTATTACAGAGAATGCCACACAGTTGCTAAATCTGAAAAGGCAAAAAATATTAGCAAATGTCACAGGATTGGGACAAACCTCAACTGATACATCCCATTGTCAAGTAAACATCACTATATTTTCGTTTAACAACTCATCCTTCTGTCTCGATATCAGGGCGTTTGTTTTCTCTCAGCTCACAGCAACGTTGCCAACACACCAGTTGTCGAATGACACTTGGAGCCATCTGTCTAAATTAGCATTAGCAGATCCATCCTATAACGTTCCAGGAAAGATAGATCTGTTACTAGGTGCAGATGTCTATGCAGCCATTATCCTTGAAGGATTAGTAAAAGGTCAATCAGGTTCTCCAGTTGCTCAATTGACTGAGTTGGATTCTCACAGGGACGACAGGCATTAATCCTCACACTCAACGCATCACGGTTAAAAGCCATCTTAATACACTGGACGTACAACTAAAGCGATTCTGGGAAATAGAGGAAGATTTAGAGGACAGGAAACTCACACAAGAGGAAGATAAATGTCAATAACATTTCAACCAGACTTTTCGAAGAAGAGAAGACGGGAGATACGAGGTTCGGCTCCCATTCAAGGATGGAATACATCCATGCCTTGGGAACTCTCGACGAGCAGCTATGGCAAGATTGCTCCAAATTGAAAGACGTCTTGCTTCAAACACCAAATTAAGGGAGGAATACGAAAGGTGCATAAGCGAGTACGCTACATTGGGCCATATGCAGGAAATCACAACGAACATCGAAGCTACAAACCAATTTTATCTCCCTCATCACGCGGTCTTCAAGGAATCGAGCACCACAACGAAACTCCGAGTCGTCTTTGACGCCTCATGCAAAACGTCGAATGGGGTGTCGTTAAACGATTGTTTGATGGTAGGACCGCGTCTGCAGCCCGATCTAATCGATTTGATCTTCAAATGGAGAAAATTCAAAGTGGCTTTCGTGGCCGATATTAGTATGATGTATCGTCAGATATGGTTAGCACAGGACGATACATCATATCAACTTATACTGTGGAGGGCCACAACTGAAGAGCCGATAAAAACGTATTCCCTCAAAACCGTCACCTTTGGTACAGCATCTGCACCTTATTTAGCGGTGCGCACCTTGCATCAACTTGCTTCAGATATTGAACATGATTACCCACATGTAACCAAAGTGCTCACGGAAGGTTTTTACGTTGATGACCTCATCTATGGGTCGAATGATGAAAAGGATGCTCTAGTGTTGCAAAGAGACATTATTACAACGCTTAAATCGGCAGGATTCCCATTGAGAAAATGGGCAAGTAATGCGACAACCCTGCTGGAACACATTCCTGAAAGCGAACGTGAAGTTAACCTTCCACTGGACTTCGATTCCCCAGATGCCATCAAAACTCTGGGAATTCAATGGCATCCAGGTAAGGATGTGTTCAAATTTAAAATAAATCTACCAGAGGTAAGCGAATATACAAAACGCTCCGTGCTAGCGGACATCGCACGACTGTTTGATCCTCTTGGGTGGATCGCGCCATGTGTCATTATGGCAAAATTAATCTTGCAGCAATTGTGGCTGAAAGAATTAACTTGGGACACACCAATATCTCAAGAAACAGCACAATTATGGAAAGAGTTGCGCAACGGACTCACTAAATTACAGCACATCGAGATTCCTCGTTGGATCGCATACGGCGACAATGCACAGGTTCAACTGCATGGGTTTAGTGACGCATCGCAAAGGGCGTATGCAGCTGTGATATACGCACGAATCGCAAATGATGGCAAGGAACACATTCATTTGTTGGCATCAAAGACACGAGTTGCTCCATCTGCTAGCAAATGCATATCACTGCCACGATTAGAGCTCTGCGCCGCTCTGCTACTAGCCAAACTATTGCATCGCATCTCAAGGTCAATGCAATTTGGAAGGGCAGATATATTCGCGTGGACCGACTCGATGATAACGTTGGCCTGGATAAAGGGAAACCCAGCAATCCGCACAACCTTTGTAGCCAATCGGGTCAGTGAAATCCAAACACTCACCCGCACAGATGTTTGGCGACATGTAGCTACCAAGGAGAACCCTGCAGACATCGGCTCACGAGGATTGTCACCAGAGGAACTGATAGGCAGCGAAATGTGGTGGCGAGGACCTCAATTTCTTCAAAAATTTTCGCCTCCGGAGCTTACTGCAGCAACGTCCATCGAAACTGACCTGGAAATGAAAGGAAAGAGCAAGCAAATGAGAATGGGGGAATCATTTTATAAGGCAAACCTCACCAGGGTACTCACAACAGTTGCCAATGTCGTGTTGCACTGTGCCATCATCAATGGCGGATTTGTGCAACATTACTCATCTCTCAAACGCCTTGTTCGTAGTACAGCGATTTGGAGAAGATACTTTGTGTATCTAAAATATAAAAGGGAAGGATCAACAATGAACAAGGTGCCAATCACACCAGATGATTTGATCGCAGCTCAAATGCAATTAGTCAAAATGGTCCAAGACGAGCTATTTCACAACGAAATAAGGGCGCTTAAAGAAAAAAAACCTATTCCTAAGGGCAGTCAGATTCTCAACTTGAATCCCTTCATCGATTCGGATGAGTTATTGCGGGTAGGTGGGCGTTTATCAAACTCCCAACTCTCATACAACCAACGCCATCCATTAATACTAAAGGACACACACCACTTTTCAAAATTAATCGTTAGCGATGCCCATCAGCGTACCCTTCATGGCGGCCAACAATTGATGATGGCCGATATACGCACCCAATTCTGGATAACGAATTTAAAACGCCTGGTGAAAAGCAACGTTCACAACTGCGTTAGATGTCATCGCTTCAACGCAAAAATGCAGCAACAATTAATGGGCAGCCTTCCACTCGAGCGGGTGGCCATATCAAGGCCATTTACCAATACGGGGGTGGACTATGCGGGCCCAGTTGAGCTCAAACTATGGAAGGGCAGATGCAACAAATCCACAAAGGGATACATCGCTGTGTTTGTCTGCCTAGCTACTAAGGCAATACACATCGAATTAGTAAGTGACCTCACCGCAACAGCTTTTATTGCAGCCTTTAGAAGATTTGTTGCAAGGCGAGGCGTATGCGAAAACATATTTAGTGATTGTGGGACCAACTTTAAGGGAGCGAACACTGATCTAAATAAGGACAACACATTTATTTCTGCCGAATGGGCAGCCGAAGTTCGTGAAAGCCTCGCAAGTCGGAACGCAACATGGCATTTCAATCCCCCATCATCACCGCACTTCGGAGGTCTCTGGGAGGCAGGAGTCAAGTCAATTAAGCACCACATTAAAAGAACCATTGGAGCATCAAGACTGACATTCGAGGAATATGCGACGCTTCTCACGCAAATCGAAGCATGCCTCAACTCCAGACCACTATGTCCAATGACATCGGATCCGAATGATTTGACGGTTCTGACTCCCGGAAACTTTCTCATCGGAACGGCAATCACGACACTACCAGACAGAAACGTCAACGACAAAAATATAAATAACCTCAACAGATGGAAGTATATTCAACGCCTAACGCAGGACTTCTGGAAGCAATGGAGCGCAACATACCTCCACCTTTTACAACAAAGGCCGAAGTGGCTGCAACAACACACCAACATCAAGGTTGGTGACATCGTCCTAATAAAAGAGGACAATCTTCCACCCACGTCGTGGTTACTCGCCCGAATTCTCGAGGTACACCCCGGAAAAGATGGTCTGACGCGCGTGGTGACCGTAAAAACAAAAAATTCGGTGTTAAAACGACCAATCGCCAAAATATCCTCCTTGCCGATTTCAAATCCGTCTAACCCGTAAAAAAAAAAACAATAACAAAACTTAATACCCCACTTAATTTCCCCACCAAAGCACAATGAACTTTTAATCGTGAAATCAAAAAAAAACATAGACTATCAGTGAATCTAATAGAAACTAAGACTAAAATAAGTAAATAACTCACATACAGCAGGATCAACCATCTTGCTAACATCAACCCACTTCAATCCACACCTAGCAGATATTTATTATTTTTACACTTTGACCCAAACAATTATCTATTTGGTAACAAAACTAATGCCCATATTTTGCTTTTTTTTCGGAACACCATCATGAAATCATCGAGAACAAGGCACTTCACGCGAGATGACAACACACGGACAACGACACATGGTCACAGGAGCAACGATACCAGACGCAGCGCACCAGAAAGCACAACCATAAATACACACTTCAATGCTGAGGGGGGAGCATGTTGGTTCCCAACAATGTTTCAGAAGGACGAGAGGACTTCGCCAGCCACTTGGGGGAGCGCGACGGATTGGCTGATCATGCTGTGCGGTGCATTGGATTGGGTGTCGATGTATGGGATTGGCATTGTTGGCCACAATTGGACCAAAACATACCATCGGCAACCAATTCCAATAAACCCAAGCAATTAAACAAACAATTAAATAACAAATGAATAAAATTTCCACGCGCGACGAGTCACCGACGAAACTTCAAACAATAAAGCCAAAACGTCAAATACGCCGAGGTACATGGCCTTCTCGCTCTAGCCTGCTACCAAAACCTAAAAAACAACAATAGCTGTCGTCATATAAAGAAAATGCATGATGGCCGAAATCATCAAGGACAGGGACAAAAATTTGATGTAAGATAGCCGTTGCAGTCGAACAACAGCCCCGTAGCAGGGGGGCATTAATGCATATCACAAGGATTATGAATGTATTAGTGATAAATATCATAATTTTTAAATGTATGAATGGTAGGGGAATAGAGCTTATGTCGGATTTTAAAGAATTACATTGTAAATAAGAAAGGGCAATGACCCTAGTTGAACACATCTGATCGGTGTACATAAGGCGAGATAACTTGTTCAAAATTCATCTCGGTTTGGAACATCCCGTAAGGAGAGCCCTTGGATCCGATTACGTTTGTTAATAGAGGGCTCTTGTATCAGTACGGCTGAAACAACGTGGTTGATTATGTAGTTGATCAAGCACGCCGTCGCAGCCCCACTGTGATGCAGGTTTATCTGCATCGTCTCCATCATTGGGTTCTTCAGCCTCTGCCCCCTTAGTCATGATCTTGACCATGACTTTCCCCATGCTGTACCTCACCATCCCTTTTGTCTTTTCAAGGAATGGGAGCGATTCTCTATTTAGGCTCAGCAGGAAGTGCTGGATAAACTGCTTTCTGGGCCATGTTTTTACCACTCTCCAAGTGTCGGCCTTTAGTTCCCTATTTTGGATGTGAAGGAGGCCGAGTAATTTGTCGGGATATGTGTACGGCAACGGAACCCAAACCCAGGCCTTGGGCGGAGAGTACTTAGCCAACTCCGCCACAGTCACGCACTTGAGCTGAGCCCCGCTCCACACCTCGCCAATCACCAGCACAAACTCCCTGAGGAAGCCAACGGATTCCCTGTTCCCACAAGCAACAACCTTGCGACCGCTATCCCAACCAGCGACGTCAAAGAGAAGGTCACTGCTCTTCGTGGAAGACAATTTCTTCCACAGAGCGTCCTGGAACTTCTCCTCGACAGTTAACCACTGTTCCATGGTCAGGCGTCCGCTCGGCTCTTGCTCGTTTATTATGGCGACAAGGAGCTCGTCCTTCGCGTCATAAACCGGGTGCACCACGGGCGAAGTACCAGCCTTCACCTTTTTTGCTGCACTCGGCTCAACGACATCATCAGATCTGCCCCTTTTGCTCCCTGAACCCCCAGACACGAACCGCTCCACAACCTTTTCACCGTGATTTGCGGCCGCTGCTAATCCACTAGTGGATGCCTTATCTGTTTCCCTAGCTAGGACCACCGCGGCTGCCGACTTTTTGGCAGCCTCGGCGGCCATGGTTTCCTTGGCCCGTTCAAGCTGCTTCCTATCCCAGGCGCTTAGTGAACTAACGTCACACCTCCTGAACTGCAGCAGAGTGCTTGCCTACTGCGCCTCCCGTCCCCTTCGTCGGTATTTTGCCCTTAGGGATATCAGTGAGAGTACCAGCCACCTCATTGCTATCCCTATTTGCTAAGGTGGGTGTACCAGCTAACTCACCCTTGCCCTGTTCTATTTTGGTGGGCGTACCAGCCGTCCCATCACATATCCTAACTACGGAAGTGAGAGTAAAAGCCACCTCCCTTCCCGCTACGTTAGTGCCAGTGAGTGTGCTATCTGCATCCTCACTGTCACTAGCTAGCAATACCTCCTCAAGTTCCTTCTCCAGGCCGGAGATGGAAGACTGTGGTTCAGATTCATAAGAATCATCTCCCAGTTCCACCGCCGGCTTTGTGGAGTCCGTTCCCTCCCTTCCTGGAATAATAATTCCTTTTTTAGTGTATTTCAATTTTAGTTTTAAGTTTTTGTTCATAATTGGTCCCACGAGTAAGGCCGGAAAAAACAAGGTCGACCCAGGCAGCGCCGCCATACCTGGGCAGGGCTAGATACAACAGACCCTCGCGATGGCGTCTGAGGGAGCTCGTACGCGACTGGTTTTACCCCCAGCCTTTCATCCTTGGGTACGGTTTGCTATCTGCTCACTCCAGTACTGGAATTAGGTTGGATTTAAAGGTTTACTCCTACCTCAAACTAAATGGATCACGACAAACGATTGAGACGTTAGCGTAAATCCTTGGCTAACACTAACCATTTGACCGGTTAGCCATTTTCAGGCGGGCGCCCACGTGAAGGACTAAAGAATGAGGATTTGTGCCCAGGCCCTCTTGGTTTCATAAAACCACACAATGTTTTTGTTGTTCCAGAGTCTTCCAGCACTTTCTCAATCCTTCAAAAACCTTCAGCATCGTTGTCCGATAACTCGTATTTTTAATAATTCTTGTTTACCATCCACAGGAAGAACTCCGTCAACTTGGCAGAGCACATATGTCAAAAATCGATTTAGAATAGCCCTGAATTATGTGCTAATTTTGTGCTAAGTTTTTGATTTTTGTGCTCCAACGGTTTCCGAGAAAATCGACCGTGAAAAGTGCTCTGCCAAGTTAACGTCAAGCCAGCAGAGCACATAGTTAAATCGGGTGAAAAATAAAAAAATGTATATGCCATATTGATGCCTGATTTATGTGCTTTTTTGTGTTGAAATTCCAGCTTCGTAGCTCAAGCCGTTTAGCTAGAAATCGCATTACAAATCCTTATTCTTACAAGTTCATAAAAAAGCACAACTATATCTCTGATTTATGTGCTTATGATTTGCTAAGTCATTGATTTTTGTGCTGTCCTAATTTAGCCTCTAATCCAAGTTTTAGGTTTGGCTCTGTTAGTAAAAGACCTTTTACAGAGCTCTGCTAAAAATTTCAGCGCCAAAAAAGAAATCACAATGAAGAACGTCGACATTGTGGCGCCATAACAAAACAGCACCTAAAAATAGAAATATGTAGTCATTTTAAGGCAAATGCAATCCATATAACCAGCCGCACAACAATTATAGTAGGTAAGGGTAGAATAATCCCTGCAAAATAAATACATTTCCTTTGCGCACAGGTAGGTAGGTTGTGTAGTATGCGTGAATCACACATATGAACCAGCCAAATGTTGTTATGGCTGCTGGGTGTGTAGCCATGCATGGCGGAAAAGGAAACAAATTGTGTGAATCTGTGAGGGTGAGGATGTTTGTCGAAAATAAAGTTGCCGTAAGCTGTTAATATTATGTCCGCCTGGTGTAATAATTTTGATCGTATCTGAATGAGGATCGACATTGTGGCGCCTTAAAAAATCTGGTGCACATTCATATTAAAAAAAGCGCGGTTCTCATACAGGACAGAATGGTTACCATCTGGTCTGGGGGTGGAAGGGGTGGGAAAGAAAAGGAGTCCACAAAAATATGACCGTGAGGAATTTATTGTGGATGTGTGCATGTGTTTGTAATTAAAAAAAACCAATGGATTAGTAGAAACAAAAAGTAAGGGTACTGGCAACAACAGCATTTTTAACAGTTTCAATTCTTAACAGGAATGCTAATTCCATGTTAAATTTTTAAAGCGAAATATTACAATAATTTATGGGCTCCAAGAATTGACACACCATGGTATTTGTATTGTTTTTGCAGGAATTATGAAAATGTATGTGTATTGTTGTTTCAATGTTCGGCTGACGATCGTAGGTACGAGGCAAACAGCTGGTATACACGTATATAGAATTAGCTGTGGAAGCACCGTCTGGGGTAGATGTTTGGGGGTGTGAGTAAGAGATTTTGTTTAATCTTTTGAAAGGAGAGAGAATGAGACTGGGCATTTAGCGAAACAATAAGCAATAAGATTCCTAGTTGTATTTTAAAGAAAAAAGGATAAGCCAGTGGGTAAAAAATGGTGTCTGCATATATAGAAGGTATAGGTAGCTGCATGTTGTCCTGATCGTTGCTGCTATTCGTTAAGTACAAAATTAAAAGATGTCAAATGGGTGAAGTATTGGCAATATAATATTATTCGCATGGGCCGCAAAATGGATACCGATCGACAATCCTACATTTTTGCTTTATAGACTAATTGGTAGATAGGTGTCTATTCAAAAATAAAAACTAGCAGATGAGAAAATTAAACTGAATTTTGGCTTACCTACATACTTTGCATTTGAAAAGCGCTATTGAATTTTAAATCAAACGAATGGGGTTACATAGCAAACAAAATTTAGACAGAGGTGTCGTGGGAGCATGCATTAGGAGGTATCATCATTTTATTAATACGTGAACATCCAAAGTTTCCATACACTTTTTTATTATTTATTATGAAATGAGGCGAATGCAACTTATATTAATTGAAATTTGCTGTGGCATAGATGTGCACAAACAAAAAATCTTGGGTATTATGTCGCCTATTAGCTGGTAAAATTAAGCTATGAATTCCCCATAAAAAAAAACAGATAATTGAAAAGTTTTTGGTGACATGCTCATAAAAGGAAATGCCGATTTTCGACCACAAGCGATACTCGAGCCAGGGGCCAAAATAAAAACAGAGGGCCCGATCGGACACATTGTGGCAACGCTGGCCCATACCTACCTACAAATCTGAAATATTTATAGGTACCTTTTATCATCTGCTAACTAGGGCGCATAATATTTTTATTGCATTTGATTGGCCTTATTTGTTGTTTGGTTAAACTGTCTCATACAGCATGCTTCAACTGTCCTCCAATTAGGTAATTCCAAATAATATTTTAGCTGTTTGTGGCGCCATGACAAAAATACCCAAATAAAATAATAAAATATGTAGATTTTAAGGGAAACCCAATCCATATTAACAGGCCAACAAAAATTATAAAAGGTATGGGTAGAACAATTCTCCAAAATAATAAAATTCATTGCGCACTGCTAGGTAGGCTGTTTGGTATGCGTGAATCAATACATATGAGCCCAGCTAATGTGTTGCTACTGGAAGTGTGACGATGTTCGTTGAAAATTAAGTTACCATAGCTTGTAAATATTATGTTTGCCTGGTATAATAATTTTGATCATAGCATCTGAATAAGGATTGACATTGTGGTGGGCGGCTTAAGAAAATCTGGTGCACATTCATTAAAACAAACGCGCGAATATGGATTTAGAGTTAGCTGTGGATAACGGTTGAACCCGCACCATATTGTGGTAGATGTTTGGGGGTGACTGCATGTGTACTGTGTAGTATACTAGGGTAGTTGCTCATGTGTTCTTTTGATCGTTGCTGCTATTCGTTAAGCAGAAAAATCGAAGATGTCAAATGGGTGGAGTGTAGGCAATATAATGTGATTCGCATGGGTAATAAAATAGTCGCTAAAAATAGATACCGAACTACATACCCTTTAAGGAATTTAAAAAACACACCAGGTACATACTTACACATTACAAAAAAATTTAAAAAGCATACCAGATGTAACTTTCCTAAAGCAATAGATACCTATGGTACCTACCTAAAAAAAATTTGTTGCATCCCTACGATTTGTTCCAATAAAAATTAGATAGGACTTTGGACATACACATAATATATTTAACCAAATACATTTCTATCTATACATGTATAAAGCTTCCCAATTATAAGTGTACCTATATTGTACAAGCAATACCTATACAAGCAGTATACCTATAGGTATATCTATATGTAGGTGCGCTATCTAAAGATAGTTATTGGTGCCTATCTATTGGTTTTTGGGAAAATCTCAACCGAATCAAGAGAACAGCTAAGTAAATAAGGATTGGTACCTACTAGGCAAAAAAAAATACTAATTTTAATTAAAAAATCAAAAACCAGTAAATATGGGTATAAATTATTTCAAAAGTTTTACATTTATTAATTACTAGCTGATACCCGCGACTTCGTCTGCGTAGAATTATTAATTCGGGTAATTCAATTTAAATATTTATATCAACAACAGCGCAACTTATCGGGTCCAAAACTATCTAATCTTTTAATCCAATTAATTAGCCCTACACATTTAAATTCATTAATAAAATACGCAGCAAATATATATTTATTTCTTACGAAATATAGATACGTATACCTATCTACCTATGATGAATTTTACTATCGCTAACTTGAGAAATCCCCTTCATGTTTTATTTTCGCGACAAAAAGTAGAATATGTCATTCTCAGAGTACCCATCTATCCCTATGCTAAAATCATAAAAATTGGTTATGCGGTCGTTAAAGGTAACAATCTTACTTTCGCATTTATAATATTAGAATGATATCAAGACTATCTTGAATTTTCTGTGCTAAAATGACAACTGACAACAAAACTATGTTTTCAAATAACAACAGCATTCCTACCCGATTCCCCCGCAAATTTTAAAAATTCTCTTTTAGATTTCCTACGACTTTAACTCTCTTCGGCCGTCGACTCTCTTCTTCAAACAATAAATAAATCTATTTACCTAAAACACCAATTTAAGAAATTTAAATTCAACAACGTAAGTAATACAGTTCAACTTCTTGAATTCTTCACTTCTTTACTGTAGATATCAATGTAGGTAATATCACTACCACCAAAAACAAAAACCTTAAACTCAATATACATATTTACACGCACGTCATCGGCCATCTGCGCATTTCCTCAGAAAAACATTGTCGCTGTTGATTACATCCACACTCACCTCGCCTACTTCTCTTTCGTTTCACTTAAACGGAGAAAACTTCACGCAGTTTTACTTGACATGTATGTGCTTGTGCGATGTGCGCCACCCACCCACCCCAAAGCAGAACAGCGATTAAGAACAACGGTTGCTGATAATTTTCGATTTGAGAAAATAAATTAATTTTTTTCGTGTTAGATTTTGGATTATAGCTTAGCTTCTAGATAACACAGAAAGCTGATTGATGGCTTAAAATAATTACGGAAGTTTTGGCTCTTGTTGGTATTTTGTTTTGTTGGCATTGGTTAAGAATTGTTTGAGCAAAAGCGATAAAAAGGCAGGAAAGTCAGAATAAAAACACATTTTGGTCCAAAACTCTCCAAAAAAAATAGGCATAGAAATGAAATGAATAGCCTATGTCCTTCTCCAGATCTTAAGGGACATTTCAAAAAAAATTTCATCGAAATCTGTGCAGTAGTTTTCACGCCAACCGCGTACACATGAAAACAGCTACAGTTTTATTATATGTATAGATTTTATGAGCTAAAGAATTACAAACACGGAGACACTTTTGTTGTTGATTTGCATAATAATGTTTTTTTGTCATATTTAAACCAGTGGTTGTTCCTAAAACAATAAGCAGAAAAATGCCCAATAACTTCAGAGTCTACTGAAGATTGTGGATTAGGATCAAAATGTATTATACCACTTAGGTGAAATGTTTCCGACAAAACGGACAATCTAAATTATTTTGGAAGTCGATTCAGGGGTACTTTGTCCTTTTCATTATAAGTTGAATAAACTTCAATGAAAATATGGTTTCCAGGGACAACTAATCTTGCGTTAGCAGCACCAAAGCAACCTGGAGTTGGACATTGTCTCGATACATTGAGCTGGAGAAAATTTTCGATTTCTCGACAGTCTGCTTTCATTATTAGATCGAGTGGTATGCTAAGGAGAGCATGCTGAGCTATTTTAATTTTTAAACAATTGGGCCGGCATGTAGTAGCTTCAATAAAACTGGGAACAGAATGAAACAAAAGTTTGCACATATCTGCTATTGTTGCTCTGCAATCCAAAATGTAACAATTAATGTTTGGATGTTAAGTTTGTCTTGTTTGAAAATAGTTAGACAAAGTTTGATATCTTTTTCGATATGTTGAAGCTTGGATATTTTTGCGGCATGTTTCGTCTATCAAAGAGATTAGTTCATTAGTTAGTCAGTAGTTTTACAATTTGCTTTGATAGAATGGTCGAAGAAGACTGGCAAATCTATTGCAGGTGCTAATACCAACTGAAATATAGCATCAAAAGCACATGTATTAACGCCATCAATACGATTTGTACCGTCTATAATGGCCCGCAGCTGCTTATTTTCCCCGCTGCTTAAGCACTGAATTTTCTTAATCTTTTTTCGGAGACCTAATTGATTTGGGGGATAGACGGCCTGAAGATACCGTCCTTGGCTGGCTTTTTTCCTTTTTTCATGAAGCTCAGTTTTGTTCCTCCAGTTTTCCTTGGACATTGATTCTATCAGTTTTGGGGCTTCAGGATCCGTAGAACAACGAATGCAAATTCGTTTCTGTCAATGACCTTCGTCATCATCACAGAGTGGCTTAGAACACGTTAATAAGTCTATCAGCCAAAAGAGTATTGATCGGGTGGTATGCGCCTCAGTTATCATTTGCCCCAAAGAGATCTGTCCAGTTGACGTTTGAGCAATTGCATGATAAAGAAATATCGGTGGACTCGACTCTCCATTGATACGTCTTATTGGTCGGATAATTGAACCAGTTGCATCAATTGCCAGGCAAAGAAACTCCTTATTTGCAATTGCTCTGTACATGTTTTTTTGATGCTTGGCAGCGTAGTGGCAGAAGAATGGTTCAGAACCGATCATCGATATTTCTTGATGCGTTTTATCGCTGGGCTGCTTCAGCATTTGCAGGGCTTTAATAGGGTCTGCGTGGAGTAGAGCTCTCTTCAGCTTTTGGTGCTTGATCATCCTCAGCACTGGTGAGGAGGGAAGGTGTGCCGGTTCTGGATCTCCCTGATCTCTAAGCTCTCGGGCGAGATCAGTCCTTAAGACATGAGATGAGGTCAGTTCCAATTGTCTAAAAATTTCCTCACGAACAGCACCTTTTACTGGTCGCTTGCCACATTGAAATTGTTGTGCGCTGCTTAGAACTTCACACTCAATAGAGACAATACTGTTCTCGTTTGACATTCTGCACTCAATTTTGGATCCGCATTTACAGCGTCCGACAAAGTGCCCAGATGACACATCCTGATTTATGTAGTGATATTTGAACAAAAATCCGCACTTAATTTTCGTATTATCCCAGATTTTAGCGATTATGAAACGCTCCCACTCATCTGAAATAAAATGTTGTCTTTTAACTTAAAGTAGTTGTAAATTTAATGCAATAGGTATAGGTATTTAAAAAAAAAAACGAAGCTTCACAATTTGCATTATGCTCGCAATCCCTTAGGTTGACTTATTTCTTAAGCCGAATACATTATTGTTAAAGTTTTTTTTTGCTTTTGTTTAGAAAATACTAATTTACTAATTTGCCGTAAGCTGTTAATATTATGTCCGCCTGGTGTAATAATTTTGATCGTATCTGAATGAGGATCGACATTGTGGCGCCTTAAAAAATCTGGTGCACATTCATATTAAAAAAAGCGCGGTTCTCATACAGGACAGAATGGTTACCATCTGGTCTGGGGGTGGAAGGGGTGGGAAAGAAAAGGAGTCCACAAAAATATGACCGTGAGGAATTTATTGTGGATGTGTGCATGTGTTTGTAATTAAAAAAAACCAATGGATTAGTAGAAACAAAAAGTAAGGGTACTGGCAACAACAGCATTTTTAACAGTTTCAATTCTTAACAGGAATGCTAATTCCATGTTAAATTTTTAAAGCGAAATATTACAATAATTTATGGGCTCCAAGAATTGACACACCATGGTATTTGTATTGTTTTTGCAGGAATTATGAAAATGTATGTGTATTGTTGTTTCAATGTTCGGCTGACGATCGTAGGTACGAGGCAAACAGCTGGTATACACGTATATAGAATTAGCTGTGGAAGCACCGTCTGGGGTAGATGTTTGGGGGTGTGAGTAAGAGATTTTGTTTAATCTTTTGAAAGGAGAGAGAATGAGACTGGGCATTTAGCGAAACAATAAGCAATAAGATTCCTAGTTGTATTTTAAAGAAAAAAGGATAAGCCAGTGGGTAAAAAATGGTGTCTGCATATATAGAAGGTATAGGTAGCTGCATGTTGTCCTGATCGTTGCTGCTATTCGTTAAGTACAAAATTAAAAGATGTCAAATGGGTGAAGTATTGGCAATATAATATTATTCGCATGGGCCGCAAAATGGATACCGATCGACAATCCTACATTTTTGCTTTATAGACTAATTGGTAGATAGGTGTCTATTCAAAAATAAAAACTAGCAGATGAGAAAATTAAACTGAATTTTGGCTTACCTACATACTTTGCATTTGAAAAGCGCTATTGAATTTTAAATCAAACGAATGGGGTTACATAGCAAACAAAATTTAGACAGAGGTGTCGTGGGAGCATGCATTAGGAGGTATCATCATTTTATTAATACGTGAACATCCAAAGTTTCCATACACTTTTTTATTATTTATTATGAAATGAGGCGAATGCAACTTATATTAATTGAAATTTGCTGTGGCATAGATGTGCACAAACAAAAAATCTTGGGTATTATGTCGCCTATTAGCTGGTAAAATTAAGCTATGAATTCCCCATAAAAAAAAACAGATAATTGAAAAGTTTTTGGTGACATGCTCATAAAAGGAAATGCCGATTTTCGACCACAAGCGATACTCGAGCCAGGGGCCAAAATAAAAACAGAGGGCCCGATCGGACACATTGTGGCAACGCTGGCCCATACCTACCTACAAATCTGAAATATTTATAGGTACCTTTTATCATCTGCTAACTAGGGCGCATAATATTTTTATTGCATTTGATTGGCCTTATTTGTTGTTTGGTTAAACTGTCTCATACAGCATGCTTCAACTGTCCTCCAATTAGGTAATTCCAAATAATATTTTAGCTGTTTGTGGCGCCATGACAAAAATACCCAAATAAAATAATAAAATATGTAGATTTTAAGGGAAACCCAATCCATATTAACAGGCCAACAAAAATTATAAAAGGTATGGGTAGAACAATTCTCCAAAATAATAAAATTCATTGCGCACTGCTAGGTAGGCTGTTTGGTATGCGTGAATCAATACATATGAGCCCAGCTAATGTGTTGCTACTGGAAGTGTGACGATGTTCGTTGAAAATTAAGTTACCATAGCTTGTAAATATTATGTTTGCCTGGTATAATAATTTTGATCATAGCATCTGAATAAGGATTGACATTGTGGTGGGCGGCTTAAGAAAATCTGGTGCACATTCATTAAAACAAACGCGCGAATATGGATTTAGAGTTAGCTGTGGATAACGGTTGAACCCGCACCATATTGTGGTAGATGTTTGGGGGTGACTGCATGTGTACTGTGTAGTATACTAGGGTAGTTGCTCATGTGTTCTTTTGATCGTTGCTGCTATTCGTTAAGCAGAAAAATCGAAGATGTCAAATGGGTGGAGTGTAGGCAATATAATGTGATTCGCATGGGTAATAAAATAGTCGCTAAAAATAGATACCGAACTACATACCCTTTAAGGAATTTAAAAAACACACCAGGTACATACTTACACATTACAAAAAAATTTAAAAAGCATACCAGATGTAACTTTCCTAAAGCAATAGATACCTATGGTACCTACCTAAAAAAAATTTGTTGCATCCCTACGATTTGTTCCAATAAAAATTAGATAGGACTTTGGACATACACATAATATATTTAACCAAATACATTTCTATCTATACATGTATAAAGCTTCCCAATTATAAGTGTACCTATATTGTACAAGCAATACCTATACAAGCAGTATACCTATAGGTATATCTATATGTAGGTGCGCTATCTAAAGATAGTTATTGGTGCCTATCTATTGGTTTTTGGGAAAATCTCAACCGAATCAAGAGAACAGCTAAGTAAATAAGGATTGGTACCTACTAGGCAAAAAAAAATACTAATTTTAATTAAAAAATCAAAAACCAGTAAATATGGGTATAAATTATTTCAAAAGTTTTACATTTATTAATTACTAGCTGATACCCGCGACTTCGTCTGCGTAGAATTATTAATTCGGGTAATTCAATTTAAATATTTATATCAACAACAGCGCAACTTATCGGGTCCAAAACTATCTAATCTTTTAATCCAATTAATTAGCCCTACACATTTAAATTCATTAATAAAATACGCAGCAAATATATATTTATTTCTTACGAAATATAGATACGTATACCTATCTACCTATGATGAATTTTACTATCGCTAACTTGAGAAATCCCCTTCATGTTTTATTTTCGCGACAAAAAGTAGAATATGTCATTCTCAGAGTACCCATCTATCCCTATGCTAAAATCATAAAAATTGGTTATGCGGTCGTTAAAGGTAACAATCTTACTTTCGCATTTATAATATTAGAATGATATCAAGACTATCTTGAATTTTCTGTGCTAAAATGACAACTGACAACAAAACTATGTTTTCAAATAACAACAGCATTCCTACCCGATTCCCCCGCAAATTTTAAAAATTCTCTTTTAGATTTCCTACGACTTTAACTCTCTTCGGCCGTCGACTTCTCTTCTTCAAACAATAAATAAATCTATTTACCTAAAACACCAATTTAAGAAATTTAAATTCAACAACGTAAGTAATACAGTTCAACTTCTTGAATTCTTCACTTCTTTACTGTAGATATCAATGTAGGTAATATCACTACCACCAAAAACAAAAACCTTAAACTCAATATACATATTTACACGCACGTCATCGGCCATCTGCGCATTTCCTCAGAAAAACATTGTCGCTGTTGATTACATCCACACTCACCTCGCCTACTTCTCTTTCGTTTCACTTAAACGGAGAAAACTTCACGCAGTTTTACTTGACATGTATGTGCTTGTGCGATGTGCGCCACCCACCCACCCCAAAGCAGAACAGCGATTAAGAACAACGGTTGCTGATAATTTTCGATTTGAGAAAATAAATTAATTTTTTTCGTGTTAGATTTTGGATTATAGCTTAGCTTCTAGATAACACAGAAAGCTGATTGATGGCTTAAAATAATTACGGAAGTTTTGGCTCTTGTTGGTATTTTGTTTTGTTGGCATTGGTTAAGAATTGTTTGAGCAAAAGCGATAAAAAGGCAGGAAAGTCAGAATAAAAACACATTTTGGTCCAAAACTCTCCAAAAAAAATAGGCATAGAAATGAAATGAATAGCCTATGTCCTTCTCCAGATCTTAAGGGACATTTCAAAAAAAATTTCATCGAAATCTGTGCAGTAGTTTTCACGCCAACCGCGTACACATGAAAACAGCTACAGTTTTATTATATGTATAGATTTTATGAGCTAAAGAATTACAAACACGGAGACACTTTTGTTGTTGATTTGCATAATAATGTTTTTTTGTCATATTTAAACCAGTGGTTGTTCCTAAAACAATAAGCAGAAAAATGCCCAATAACTTCAGAGTCTACTGAAGATTGTGGATTAGGATCAAAATGTATTATACCACTTAGGTGAAATGTTTCCGACAAAACGGACAATCTAAATTATTTTGGAAGTCGATTCAGGGGTACTTTGTCCTTTTCATTATAAGTTGAATAAACTTCAATGAAAATATGGTTTCCAGGGACAACTAATCTTGCGTTAGCAGCACCAAAGCAACCTGGAGTTGGACATTGTCTCGATACATTGAGCTGGAGAAAATTTTCGATTTCTCGACAGTCTGCTTTCATTATTAGATCGAGTGGTATGCTAAGGAGAGCATGCTGAGCTATTTTAATTTTTAAACAATTGGGCCGGCATGTAGTAGCTTCAATAAAACTGGGAACAGAATGAAACAAAAGTTTGCACATATCTGCTATTGTTGCTCTGCAATCCAAAATGTAACAATTAATGTTTGGATGTTAAGTTTGTCTTGTTTGAAAATAGTTAGACAAAGTTTGATATCTTTTTCGATATGTTGAAGCTTGGATATTTTTGCGGCATGTTTCGTCTATCAAAGAGATTAGTTCATTAGTTAGTCAGTAGTTTTACAATTTGCTTTGATAGAATGGTCGAAGAAGACTGGCAAATCTATTGCAGGTGCTAATACCAACTGAAATATAGCATCAAAAGCACATGTATTAACGCCATCAATACGATTTGTACCGTCTATAATGGCCCGCAGCTGCTTATTTTCCCCGCTGCTTAAGCACTGAATTTTCTTAATCTTTTTTCGGAGACCTAATTGATTTGGGGGATAGACGGCCTGAAGATACCGTCCTTGGCTGGCTTTTTTCCTTTTTTCATGAAGCTCAGTTTTGTTCCTCCAGTTTTCCTTGGACATTGATTCTATCAGTTTTGGGGCTTCAGGATCCGTAGAACAACGAATGCAAATTCGTTTCTGTCAATGACCTTCGTCATCATCACAGAGTGGCTTAGAACACGTTAATAAGTCTATCAGCCAAAAGAGTATTGATCGGGTGGTATGCGCCTCAGTTATCATTTGCCCCAAAGAGATCTGTCCAGTTGACGTTTGAGCAATTGCATGATAAAGAAATATCGGTGGACTCGACTCTCCATTGATACGTCTTATTGGTCGGATAATTGAACCAGTTGCATCAATTGCCAGGCAAAGAAACTCCTTATTTGCAATTGCTCTGTACATGTTTTTTTGATGCTTGGCAGCGTAGTGGCAGAAGAATGGTTCAGAACCGATCATCGATATTTCTTGATGCGTTTTATCGCTGGGCTGCTTCAGCATTTGCAGGGCTTTAATAGGGTCTGCGTGGAGTAGAGCTCTCTTCAGCTTTTGGTGCTTGATCATCCTCAGCACTGGTGAGGAGGGAAGGTGTGCCGGTTCTGGATCTCCCTGATCTCTAAGCTCTCGGGCGAGATCAGTCCTTAAGACATGAGATGAGGTCAGTTCCAATTGTCTAAAAATTTCCTCACGAACAGCACCTTTTACTGGTCGCTTGCCACATTGAAATTGTTGTGCGCTGCTTAGAACTTCACACTCAATAGAGACAATACTGTTCTCGTTTGACATTCTGCACTCAATTTTGGATCCGCATTTACAGCGTCCGACAAAGTGCCCAGATGACACATCCTGATTTATGTAGTGATATTTGAACAAAAATCCGCACTTAATTTTCGTATTATCCCAGATTTTAGCGATTATGAAACGCTCCCACTCATCTGAAATAAAATGTTGTCTTTTAACTTAAAGTAGTTGTAAATTTAATGCAATAGGTATAGGTATTTAAAAAAAAAAACGAAGCTTCACAATTTGCATTATGCTCGCAATCCCTTAGGTTGACTTATTTCTTAAGCCGAATACATTATTGTTAAAGTTTTTTTTTGCTTTTGTTTAGAAAATATTAATTTACACTTTGTAGTTGCTTCCAGAAAAGCCGTTTAAAAACTGATAATATTCTAAAGGTAACATTAGGGTATATAAGTTAATAATTCAACGCGACGTTTAATTAAAACAAGTAAAAGTGTTATCATCGGCCTGGCCGATGCTTTGATACCCTCCACTGCATACAAGTCATGCAAAATTGGTTTTGTGAGGGAGGTACCAGAACTACTTGACCGACATAGCAGGTTTTCAATACCAACCTAACGACAATAAAAAGAAGTTCTCTCACCAAATTTCATTCACCTACGTCAATTACTTTGGGCGCTATCGTGCTTTCAACAGACAGACAGACAGACAGACCGACAGACAGACAGACAGACAGACAGACGGACATGGCTAAATCGATTCAGAATGTGATCCTGATTCATAATATATATACTTTATGAGGTCTCCGGTGACTCCTTCTTGGCGTTACAAATGTATTGGCAAAGTGAATATACCTTCCTCTGGAGGGTATAACAAGTAAAAGTGTTATCATCGGCCTGGCCGATGCTTTGATACCCTCCACTGCATACAAGTCATGCAAAATTGGTTTTGTGAGGGAGGTACCAGAACTACTTGACCGACATAGCCCATTTTTAATACCAACATAACGAAGATATAAATAAGTCCTTTCACCAAACATTATTCTCCTAGGTTGTTTCCTTTCGCCGCTATCGTGTTTTCCACAGATGAAGAGACAAATGGATCCAATATTGGTTTTGTATGGGAGGTACCAGAACTACTTGACCGACAGAGCCCATTTTTAATACCTACCTAACGAAGATATAAATAAGTCCTTTCACCAAACAGCATTCTCCTAGGTTGTTTCCTTTGGACGCTATCGTGTTTTCAACAGATGAAGAGACAAATGGATCCAATATTGACTTTGTATGGGAGGTACCAGAACTACTTGACCGACATAGCCCATTTTCAATACCAACCTGACGCCGATAAAAAGAAGTCCTTTCACCAAATTTCATTCACATACGTCAATTACTTTGGGCGCTATCGTGTTTTCAACAGACAGAGAGGCATGGGTCCAATATTGGTTTTGTATGGGAGGTACCAGAACTACTTGACCGACATAGCCCATTTTCAATACCAACCTGACGCCGATAAAAAGAAGTGATTTCACCAAATTTCATTCACCTACGTCGATTACTTTGGGCGCCATCGTGCTTTCAACAGACAGAGAGACATATGGGTCCAATATTGGTTTTGTATGGGAGGTACCAGAACTACCTGACCGACATAGCCCATTTTCAATACCAACCTGACGCCGATAAAAAGAAGTCCTTTCACCAAATTTCATTCACCTACGTCAATTACTTTGGGCGCTATCGTGCTTTCAACAGACAGACAGACAGACAGACCGACAGACAGACAGACAGACAGACGGACATGGCTAAATCGATTCAGAATGTGATCCTGATTCATAATATATATACTTTATGAGGTCTCCGGTGACTCCCTCTTGGCGTTACAAATGTATGGGAAAAGTGAATATACCTTCCTGTGGAGGGTATACAAAAAAGTTATTTTATGAGGAACTACCTCTTTATTGCCATCAAAACTTAGAACTAAATTCACATCGATACTGGCACATTTATTTATTAATTATTTTTGCCTATTAAGCTACTTGCATCATTCAAATGTATTCAGGTCAATTTCCTGGAAATTTGTCTGGAGTGTGTAAATTGCAGTGCAGTCGAGATTCTTGGAATTCGACTGTGGGAACTCGTGTGTTAACTCTTCCCTCCTTGATTTGATTGTCCTCAATCAATTACTAAAAGTATGGGATGTCGTTGAACTTCGATGTAGGTGGCCGAACTGTGTGATTTATTACTGAAGTGGGATGGACTTGCTTATGTTCTGGTTCCAGATTTTGGATGATGATTTCGGTGTTGTTTCGCTTGCAGATATTGCAGGTGGCTATAATTGCAGCTGTGCCTATTATGAGTATGATTGCATACGTAATAAAACTGTGTGCTGTAGCTTTTAATTGTAAAAGCTCAATTTCGTTCGTATTGTTTATATGTAACTCGTTCATCATTTCTAATGAAAGGAATTTACGGTATTGCTTCTCTTTTTGGTCTAGTTGAAGGATTGCGTGGAGTGCTTGATATTCTGATGCTTCTCGTGAGGTAAATGTTCTGTCATTGATGGTAATGCTGGTATTATGAAATTTGATTAAAAATGTGCCATCGAGCTTTTGCTGTGTTGATTCCATTGCTAAGGTCCCATTAAAATCATTGAGTAAAATTACGCCTGTTGATACTTCGTCTATTTGTGGTAGATGTTGATTGTTTATTATGTTGCAAGTAGCTTTTACACTTTTTAAAATATTAAGAATACATGCTGTGTTAGTTAGATTTACAATATCTTGGATTATACAAATTGAAAAATAGTTACATGACTTGCAGGTTTGTTTTAGACCATATGTTTCGTTTTCAGATTTCAAAATTGTTTTAAACAATAAATCTGTTGCAATATTATTTCTTTTTAGGATAAGTTTTACATAATCATTTTGAGTTACTAGAGGTATATTTATAATATAAAGTATTGAGATTGAATTGCTTGCAATTTATACTTCTGCAAAGCTTAAGGCTTCTTCAATAGTATTGAAAGGCAAATTTTCTTTGGATATGGTGCTTAAGGCCAAGTTAACTTCTTGATTGGATAATATAAGAGAGTTAATAATACCGATTTTAGCCCAATGTATGGCATAATTCAGATGTTCAAGTTCTTCTTTGAATATCTTAAGTTTATATTGAACATTTATTAAAATTTCGTTATTTAGCATTTTATTTTCTTGGATTGATTTTAAAATTTCATTTGACATTTTAGTAATATTGTTCATTCTTTCATTATACAGTGTATTAATTATAATCTGTTTATTGTTATTTTGTAACATATTGTTAATTTTCTCTGTTATGGTTATATAATCCTCATGGTCGGGGTTACCCGCGACCCATTTTCAAGCCGACCCTATAAAGTCAAGAGATCTTTTCACCTTCCGTGGTTTAAGATGATGTATTAGATTTTGAATTTGAGTAATTTCATGTTTAAGATAGGGGTACAGGGAGTTATTTCTGTGAGTAAAAATAATTGGGGTTAGTTCATTTAGTCTTGTCTCGTATTGGTTCAAGTCGATCACGTGAATAAGTTTAAAGTTTCCTGTATGAAGTCTTGCGTGGCCTGTATGTATTGCTACCACTTGAGCGTTCGTAAAGTCCAGTATCTGGATTACGGTCTTACCGAAATTAAGAAGGTATCTGAAATGATATTTAAGTGCTAATTTCTGATATTGCTTTTGTGAACTGTTCTGCCAGAGTTAGTAATGATTATAGAGTGTTTATTTTCTTTGACAATTTCTTTTCGATATCTGATTGTTAGTTTTGACCCTATTCGTTTATTGTGTTTCACATAAACTATGTCTCCTGGGTTATATTGTCTAATAGGCTTTCTCTTTTTGTTATGGTAGCTTAGATCTTTTTCTTGTTTTAGTTTTAGTCTTTTGATATTGTTGAGTCGTATTTGTTCAAATTTGTCTGGGTCTATGTTTGGGGAACGTCCAAAGAATAGTTCAACTGGTTTTTTCTTTGTTGTAGAGTGTATTGTGAAATTGTACTCGTTAAGAGCTCTGTTGAGCAATTGCTCAAATGAACGAGGGCGTCCATCGGCCTTCAAACATCGCATGATTTCTGACAATGTTGAATGGAAGCGTTCAACCTGGCCGTTAATCTCACTTTTGTAAGGGGGTGTCGTAAAGACTTTTATCTTCAATTCATCTTCCATCATAGAGAGTATAGAAATAGAGTTGAGTGATTTTTCGTTATCGATTATCACTACTTCGGGAATGCAAAAAAAATATAATATGTTTTGCAGATGTGGTTTGATGTGTTCAATAGATCTAGATTCGATTATTTTTGCTTGGGCATATTTGGTGAATTTATCTATTGCTGTTAGGACAAAGTGTTTTTCGGTGAAAAATATATCTAGGTGAATAGTGTGTCCAGGATATTTGGGAATGGGTGTGAGATTTAATTTTGGGTTATTTGGGTGTCGCTCGTATTTTTTTCTTTACATATAGAGCAGTCTTCAACTATTCGTTTAATTCCAGCTGCCATTTTCGGAAAGTAGAATTTTTGTAAGATTTGGAGTCCGTTTTCGTAGGCGTTGCGATGTGCCCGTCGGTGTTCCGTAAGTATTATTTCTTCCTGTTGAGTCTCACTTTCGACATCTTCGACAATTGTTTGCGTAAAACGAATTCTATAGCTCTTGAAGTGGATTGGGTAAATTTCCTGTATTACCCATTGTAGGCTCATTGGTCATTAGGCCATTAACAATATGTGGGTTGAGGTATCTTTTAAAAATGTTGATTATGTCCGATTCCGAATATGTTGGTTGTGTCACAATGTGTCTGGTATGTGTTGAGAAAAGGGGTTTGATTTTGTAACTACTTTCGTCAGCTATTTTGAGGATAAGTTGATTACGAAAGACGTTAACGGGCACTTCCACCGAAGGAATTAGGTTCTGAGATGAACTTTCATCGCTGTGCATTGTTGGTGTCATTGAGTTTATTTGGGCTGCTAATAAGGGTCTTGAAAGGGAATCTGCAACGATATTTGCTTTACCCGGTTTGTATTTGAGCTCATAATTGTACTCTTCTAATATCGCCTTCCATCTCTTCATTTTAGAATTTGTATTTTTATGACTCAGCGCGAATGTGAGTGGTGATCGGTAAAGATAATGACTTTTCTAGATCCGTATAGGAAATTTCTTAATGAATTCAAAGACCAAATTATTGCCAACATTTCCTTTTCATTGGTAGCATAATTTTCTTCTGTTGTACTTAACGTTCTGGAGAGGAATGTAATTGGCTTTTTATCCTGAGATAACACGGCACCTAGAGCGTAGTCTGATGCGTCTGTGGTTAACTCGAAGCTTTTATTAAAATAGGGATGAGAAAGTATAACTTCTTTAGACACTAGTGCATTTTTTAAATTTTGGAAAGCATTGAAAGCAGTTTTGTCAAGGTGAATCACTTTATTTTTTGAAGCATTTTTGGACACGCGTCCATCTTCCCCTCTTGAAACGTCGGTAATACCCTGACATTCCTAGAAACGAGCGAAGGTCTTTAAGATTTTGAGGAGGAGGCATATCGACTATTGCCCGGACTTTCTTTGGATTGGCTTTAATACCATCTGTACCAACGGTGAAACCTAAAAATTCAATTTCCTTTTTCAGGAATTTACTTTTATCGAATTGGATTTTCATATTAGCATTTTCGAGGGTTTTAAATACCAATTCGATGTTCTTGAAATGTTCTTCTTCGGTTTCACCGAATATGACGATGTCGTCAATATATACGTAGCATCTTTTTCCTGTGTGCTCTTTAAGAATGTCGTCTAAAGCGCGCTGAAAAATCGCGGTGGCATTTTTCAGTCCAAAGGGTAAGCGAACGAATTCAAACTTCCAATTGTTGACCGAAAATGCTGTTTTCTCTATGTCAGTATGTTTTAGTAAGATTTGGTGGAACCCGCTTTTGAGGTCAATAATGGTAAAGTATTTCTGTTTGCTAAGATTAGAAAGGACTTCGTTTATCTCGGGGATAGGGTACCTATCAGGGATAGTAACCGAATTTAGGATGCGTCCATTTTCTTTGGAACGATCCAAACGGGAGAGTTATATGGCGATTTCGATGGTCTAATTATTCCTTCATTAAGTAGTTCTTTTAGCGGCTTTTCCATTTCGTCTTTCAATGCCATTGGATAAGGGTAGGATTTGGAGTAAATTGGTGCATCTATATTAGTTCGTATTTCGCCTCTTACTGTCGTAGTGTATGTCAGTTTCTTGTTGGGTTCTGCAAAAAGTGTAGGGCAGTTTTCGATAATTTTATTGAGTTTACCTTTTTGATTGTCGGAAAGGTGCGAAAGTCGTAAATTTATGTTATTAACGTTTTCTGTAATATGCTGTTTAAGTTTTATTTGGATGTTGGGGAAGATAGTCATATAGTTTTCGTTGATATGAATAACAGCTTTGAGTTCTCTAAGAGAATCGTTGCCTATTATTCCATCGAAGGAGATCAGGCTGGGAAGAATGAAGAATTTAAATTTTTTCCCATTTT
Organism: Cheilosia impressa; assembly: GCA_948293265.1. NCBI lineage: Eukaryota > Metazoa > Arthropoda > Insecta > Diptera > Syrphidae > Cheilosia > Cheilosia impressa. Next base: position 62,145,502 of record OX411880.1, on the reverse strand, counting down.
GTTTAAATAAATTTATAAATGAGTGATCTGTAATTTTTATATTACCTCCTACGGAGTTAGCAAAAAAAGGTTTTTCGTTAGAAATAGGGAATTTTATACGTTTAGGTTGCACGTAATTTTTGTCTATTAAAAATTTGAGCGTTTCTCCACTTTTCACATAAAATTCAAAATAGGGAAGTGAAGAACGGCTTAATGTAAAAAATAGATATCGTCTAATTCTTCTCTTTCGTCGAAATGGGGGTTACCGTAGTATTCCACATATTCTTCATACGTTTGCGTATTTTGATTACTGTCCGCATTCTCGGGATATGTTTCTCCTTCGCAGTTGTCCGGTGATGGTTCCGTTTCTTGTTCGTTGTTGTCCTGTTCGGTGTTAAAGATTCTTTGGAATTTATTTGGGTGGTGAACCTGATTGGAGTTACCTTGATGATGTCGTTTCTGTATCTGCGGAATTCGTGGTCGATTAGCATAGTTCACCTGTCTTGAATGAATGCTTTGATCTATATCCATAGGCTTAGGTGGTAGTTGGGGTCTGTGATATTGTGGTCTCATTGGATTGACATTTTGTGGCCAAGAATTTTGTTGAATAGCGTTTTGATAATGTGGTCTAGACGGTTGACCATATTGTGGCCAAGGGTTTGGTTGAAGTCGTCTTTCAGGTGTTGCTCTCATTTGCATTTGTGGGTTGTGTAGCAATTCTGGGTAGAAGTTTCCTCGCGGAGCTGGGATTGCTTTTGGGGGTGGGACAGGGGGTAATTGGGTTTTGCGCGGAGAGTTTTGGCTGTTATTTGCATACTGTGTTCTAAAATCTACGTTTTGCAGCTTCAGGCACAGATGTAATGCCTGTGGAAGGTCGACTGGTTCTTTAAGGCTTAAAAGACGTGGTAGATCGCCTCGCAATCCCCTGACGAAGGTGTCTAATGCCTTGTCTCTGTAGGATTGAGTCATATTATTAAGCGACTCCGTACTCATCTCCATACAGGATAGTTTGTTTAGGATTAGCGAAAGATGCTGATAAACAACCTGATAGAATTCAGGAATTGAATTAGGTCCTTGCACGTGAGTTGTCATCTGGTACTCAAGTGTACCAAGATCTCTTTTGTCGGCGTAATGCAAGGTTAAGCACTTTGAAATTTTGCTCCAATTCAAAGGCGTGTTATACGATTCGAGGGCAATATCAGCTTGCCCTACGATTTTATTTCTTATTGTACTTAATATTCCATAATACTTTGGAGTCCCTTTAAGATGGTCGTATATCGTAAGGACTCTATCTACACTCTTTTTCCAGGAGCTAAACTCTCCCGGTTGGCCTGAAAACTCGCGAAGACTTTTGGCGATATCAGGTACTTTGTCTACATCTGAGATGTCCCTATTAACGTTTATGTCGATAATCTGGTCGGTGTCATTATTAATGTCGGAACTTGGATTGAGTATATTGTTAATAATATGTCGTCCTTCCCCTGCTAATACTTGTGAAACGATTACTGTAATTTGTTCTGTGAGAGTGTTTAGATTTAGAGGATCGTTCTGGTTAAGAGGAGGAGCTGCGGCAACAGGTGCCGGATTGTCGTTAACAACAAGACGAGGTGGTCGGATTAAATTATTAGGATTCATTTTTACGGAGGTGAAAAGATTTAAAGAAAAGGCTTCTTTTTTTTTTTTGTTTTTTTTTTTTTTTTTAAATCGGCTTGAGAGTGCTTTTTAGATTTCTAGCTTTTATGGATAATATGATATAATTTAGCTTATAAAAAAAATCGTATAATTCAAGTTTGAATATTTTGTTCACTTTAGTTAGATTGATTTATATTTATTTGAGAAATATAACTTAATAATAGCTTACATAAAAAAACAATCCCACGATGTGCATTGTCCCTTATGGAGTTCTAAGATGATCCGTCGTGCACTTTACACGGTGAGTGCGTTGGGTTGGTTGGGGCTGAGGGCGGTCTTTCAGATGAAACTGTATGGTCGGCTGTTCTCGAGCTGAACTCCTTTTTACTGGTTACACAGTTACTGGGGGGCCTTAGTTTTACCACTACAGTGTTACACTGATTTCATAGGTCTTTAAGCTATTAATTGCCACCTGTCAAGTCTTCATATACTAGAATTAAGTGAAGCTTTGGTTTTTACTTGTTATCAATTTATTTTTTTATTCTTGATTATTTTATTTCTGATTTTAACTTAAAATACTACTTTATTATTTTTCAAAACACTAATTAACTTTCACAAATTCACTCGATAGGTTTATATGAAAAACGTTGTCTTCTGTCCCTGCTCGGGCGCCAGTTAATAATTCAACGCGACGTTTAATTAAAAAAAAAGTTATTTTATGAGGAACTACCTCTTTATTGCCATCAAAACTTAGAACTAAATTCACATCGATACTGGCACATTTATTTATTAATTATTTTTGCCTATTAAGCTACTTGCATCATTCAAATGTATTCAGGTCAATTTCCTGGAAATTTGTCTGGAGTGTGTAAATTGCAGTGCAGTCGATATTCTTGGAATTCGACTGTGGGAGCTCGTGTATTGACTATTGCAGTGCAGCTGAGATTCTTGGAATTCGACTGTGGGAACTCGTGTGTTAACTTATATTCAATAAATTAAAAAAGAAACAAAAAAACTCCTATACATCAACAGTGCTAAAGTATATATAAAATATATACACTGATGGCGTTCATTCATCTAATAAACTCAAAATCATAAACCTAGTACATAAGCACTTGTTCATAATGCTCTTTTCGATCCTTAAACTCGAAAATGTAGAAACAGCCAACTTTTATAATCATTTTCTTGGAAAAAAATTAAGTTGATTCCCAAACATATATATTTTCTTAGAAATGATCATTCAGAAGCACAACCGCAATATAAATGGGAAAAACCTTGATGGCTTGACATCCCGATCAATCGGAATTTTAACCCCATTCTTAAAACTGAAAAATTCTCACTCTATGATTTTATTACAGTTATAAGACCTGTATGACCGCCTTCCTTTTCTTTTGGATGTCATTGCCTAACCCACAAACATTCGATTTTTTTCCGGAAGTGACAGTCTACCTGTATCTATTACAGCCCTTCAATTTTGGATCCGCATTAACAGCGTCCGACAAAGTGCCCAGATGACACATCCTGATTTATGTAGTGATATTTGAACAAAAATCCGCACTTAATTTTTGTATTATCCCAGATTTTAGCGATTATGAAACGCTCCCACTCATCTGAAATAAAATGTTGTCTTTTAACTTAAAGTAGTTGTAAATTTAATGCAATAGGTATAGGTATTTAAAAAAAAAACGAAGCTTCACAATTTGCATTATGCTCGCAATCCCTTAGGTTGACTTATTTGACTTATGTATTGGATAAAAAGAAGGTACCAATGGCTTTTCAGAGTCATCCTAGATATAGGTATTTGACGGCATATAAATAGATAATGGGATGCCACATTTTCTTTTAAGGAAAACTAAGTTTTAGTAATTTGGACAAAATAATAACGATAAAGGAACGGATTTTAGGAATGCAATGCGAAAAATGTATGTGGATACAATTATTTACATTCACTAAAGGAAAATACAAAAATCTGCATTAAGGAATGATGAATTGATTTCTGTCGTATCATTCAAATTCGCTGATTCGGTGCAAATGTTAAATATGCAAATGTTAAATATAGTAATATAAAAAATAAATTAATAATGATATAATTAGTATATTTATTATGTATTTATATATTTATAAATGATAAGTTTATATAAAGAATTCGGCAAAAATAATATTCGCCTGTTTAACAAAAACATGTCTTTTAGAAATTAATTTAAAGTCTAACCTGCCCACTGATTTTTTTAAATGGCCGCAGTATTTTAACTGTGCAAAGGTAGCATAATCATTAGTCTTTTAATTGAAGGCTGGAAGGCTTAATGTCATATAAGGAAATTATTCGGCTAGACGGAGAAACAACGCAATGGATTATTACTAGAACAATATACGCAGGACCAGGTATATGCGTCAGACATATAAATTCTTGTAGATTTATGAGACATTTATGAGAACTAACATTGGTACCCTACTTCATATAAATTTTCTGAACATTACAATAGGAAGGGCTGTAATAGATTAAATGTCTATGTAATTAGGATATGATTATAGGTTTTCGGATATGAATACAATTTTTCTGAATCTTATCTAAATTGATCGTGTAGGCAAGGGAATTAAAAAAAAAATTCATAATGCATACTCCAAATCCTAACGTAAATTCAAAATATTACTCGGCGAACATTATAACGCTTATTTCAAACCAATAAAATTATATGAAGAACTAAAATAATAGTTACCTTTTTTAAATCTCATAACATTGCGAACGGTTGCTTTCCTATTGCCGCTTTTTCTTATCATAACCGATCGTTCTTCAACCAAAGCCTTAATAAAATCAACGGATGGGACTCTTATCACAAATGTAACTAGATTTTCACTATGTTCCATTGAACCATCCAAGGTAGAAATGTCTTGCAATCTCTCCACTGAGGTGTCAGGATTTTCAGATTTAAAATTTGGACAAAACTGAGTTCTTATACCATCGTGATTACATGTAACATAAAAATTGTCAATTTATGAGTTTATTACAGGTAGACTGTCACTTCCGGAAAAAAATCTAATATTTGTGGGTTAGGCAATGACATCCAAAAGAAAAGGAAGGCGGTCATACAGGTCTTATAACTGTAATAAAATCATAAAGTGACAATTTTTCAGTTTTTAAGAATGGGGTTGAAATTCCGATTGATCGGGATGTCAAGCCATCAAGGTTTTTTCAATTTATATTGCGGTTGTGCTTCTGAATGATCATTTCTAAGAAAATGAATATGTTTGGGAATCAACTTAATTTTTTACCAAGAAAATGATTATAAAAGTTGGCTGTTTCTACATTTTCGAGTTTAAGGATCGAAAAGAGCATTATGAACAAGTGCTTATGTACTAGGTTTATGATTTTGAGTTTATTGGATGTATGAACGCCATCGGTGTATATATTTTATATATACTGTTACGATTTCGTACCGTGCTTTCCCGTATTACCGGGAGAAGAGTACCAAACGGAGAGTTTTTAGAATAAAAAGAGTATTTTAGTTATATATTTGACTACAGTGCCCGCTGTCTACTGCTAGGCTGCGACTCTGAGTTTATACTTTATTAACCTTCTTAATCTTTATCTTTTACTTTTACAGTATAGACCCGCTGTCTTGCTCGAATAATTAACTCTGATTTTCCTGTTCACGATCCTTTGCCTTTTATACCATTTTAGCTCATGACCCATCTCCTATCTTCCCCCTCCACGCACCATTAGTTTCCTCACCAGTTACCATATGTGCATACGCGCTATTTTTAGGTATTGCTTAATTGTTTTCCGTTCCCATTAAAAGTACCCAAATGACATCTTGGGTGTCATTTGCCTTACGCTGGTGTCAAGTGTCATCCATTCATAAATTATTATTATTCCCTGATACCACAACGTAGTATTCCTCCGATATGCAACTATTGCAGTTTTGCCATATGTCGGCGTGCCGCTGTGCAATCGGAGTTAGGTTACGTGTGTATCGTATCGGGTAGGTATGCACTTGACTCATTGCGCTTGGGTGGCGTTTGGGTAAATGGAAGAACAAGTGTAAACAAAGCAAATGACCCATTAATAGCCGTGCGCTTTGTTTATATGTTTGGTGTATGGAATGGATTGCTAGTGAGAAGGTGATGATTACGGTAGGTCATGAGTAGGGAATGGTTGTGCGGATCACAACAATACTTTAGCACTGTTGATTAGGGTGTCCCGTCGTTATAAATATGAAGAAAAAAAAATTCTCGAATTTTGTATCGAAAGGGGTATAAAAAGTTTCGTATTAACGAGTAGATTCTGAATATGTACTTACTTTTTTATTTGGACATGACTTTTAGGGTTCTACTGAGTCTTAAAGGTCTTAAAAGAAAGTAAGAAACCCTTTTTTCCTTTGTTTTATTTTATTTTATTATGTCAATTCATTGATTTGATTTATTAAATTAAAGTTAAGATTAAGTAGGTGAAACATAATTTAGTGTCTTTAAAAAAAAATTTAAAAATAATTAAAAAAAATATTTACATTGCAAAAAAAGTTTAAAAAAATATATTTACGTTGAAAATTCACTTTTGAAATTAAAAGAAGGCATTTTGATTCGTGATTCTATTTTATTTCTTATAAGTCCGTCCCTGGACTTTGCTCCGATAACACATTGGCTTGCTTCGGTCACAGATTTGATACATCTTTCGACACTTTGCGTGTGACAAGGAAATTCCGGTATTTTTAGTCCTCTTGTTTGTACCAGCAACGAAAGTTCATCATCGGTAAATTCAGCTGGGCATGGTGGTGGAGTAATTTGACATTCATTCCAAAAAATTATGTCCATGTAGTCCGTAGCGTTAAATTTGATGCTTGGCGGCTTAAATATTCGGTTTGATGGACTGGTTTGCCTTGCTTTTATAACTCGTTTAAGAGCAAGCTCTCTGATATAGACCCTTTCATCCAAGAGCATTGCCACTAAAACGTTTTCAGGATGTGCGAAAAAAGCGTTTCTCTCAATGACAGGATCGACGATTGATTTTAAGTTGTCTGGCAACCATCTTGAAAAAGAGATGAGTTGAAAAACATGTTGCGGTCCATCTATTAATAAAGGTTTGTTTTTTATAGAAAACCACACTGGTGCATACACTTTCATTATCTACTCTACAAGAATTTTCAGATTTTCAGATGGGTTACTGGAACTAATGTAGAGCCTAAGTAATCTATTTGCAGTTGTAACCCATCTTGAATGTGCCATTTTCCCAGGCTGTCGATTTGCTAGTCCGCGAGAACAGTAACCTGTTTTAATAGCTTGACATATTTCGAAAAGATATTTCTGTTCTGTACTCAATTGATCAACGATTTTTTGCTCGATTTCCGGTCACAGGTGAAAATTGAGCTACATCATTAAGTTCACAATTGGTTAGTGACTTTCCGATAGGGCCAGAATATTCACGAGATCCCGAAGTAGATCCATCCAATTTCGTGAAGAGATGTCGCAGTGGCAATTCATTCGCATGAAGTAAGCATATTGCCCACTGTAATGGTCGACCTAATTCCATTTCTATATAGCGTATTATCCCTCCCTTCCAGCCAGTATTGGTTGCAGTGCCGTCACATCCAATGCAAAGAATTTTTTTCAAATCAAATCCCTTGTTTTTGAAAAAATCAAGCATTGAGTTACTGATTTCCTTTCCTGTACCAGATTTAGGAGTTATATGGCCTAAGAATATGGATTCTGGTTCTGCAAGAATGGAAATATGCTCTTCAAGAACCTCCTTCCGGTAGTATCGTCCATCTTTCTCTTCGGAAGTAAGAGTTTTATCTTTTCGCCCATCAAAATAAATACTGCGAATTACGACATTATCGCATTGGTTTGACAGGCTTTCTCTTGATTTCGACAAAGCTCGATGTATTTTATTTTTATCAATAACTAGACTTTTATCGGTGTTTTCAATTATTCCAACATCCTGGAGTACTGCTGAAGCAACTGCTGCAGCAGACCGTAAGGAAATCCCATATCGATCACAAACTCTTGCAACAAATGGCAGAGTAAGTAAATTCCGCTTTCCTGATGCTGTTGACGTTGAGGGCTCTGATAAAAATAGCTGAGGCTTCACTTCTTCGATTGGATGAACTGTATTGACTTGCCCCAACGTTTCGTTCGAATTTAATCTATCGGAAAAAGTTGATACAGTAGTAGATTGAGTTTTTTTGAATACCTAATGCACTACGCTTTCTATCTAGTCGCTTTTGTATTTTTTTGGTTTCAACCTTGTCAATAGCACAAATCACCATTTTCCTGTCATTTCTCTGGTGCACTAAAAAAGATCTTTCACTAAAAGGCACCTTTTTATCCTTTACACAATGACAGTCATTAAAGGAATCACACTTACACGATGCAATGTCAAACAATTTTGTGTTTGAAAGTGCAATAAAATCTTGTAATCTGTTGTGATAGCTTGTATTTTTTTCGAATTTGGGTATCTTTTAAGTGTCATATATTTATCAAAGTGGATTTTCATTATTTGTATTATTCGAGTATGACACACAATTGGAATCGAAGCATTCTTCCATATCTTTGCGATTTCTGTACTCACAATTACAAAAACTTCGGAATTAGATGGATTTCTGCCATTGTATTTTGTTTTGAGATCACTTTGTATGAAGAGTACATATTTGATTACATCTTTTACTGTTGGTAACTTATTTTTATTTAGTTCACTAAAGGGGCCGAAAAAGGGACACATTGTTTCTTGTCGACGAGGTCCAGAACTCATTTTGATTTTACGTTTTTAATTTTTTTCAGAGAAACAACACAATTTAACACAAAACAAAACAGTTTTTTTTTTAGAGAGTATGTAGTTGCAACAACAATACACGACACAAAACACAAGAATAATACGATTATGTTTGGAAAGGTAAGGAATTCAAAAACAAAAAGCTTTTCAACGATTTTTTAATAAACTGGAATGATAAAATATCTAGTCAAGTAGGTACCTGCAGAAATTTTTGATAGAATATCTATATTTTTTTAAATATAAGCGATCCATAGATATCTATTGAAGTTTACATCTTCGATGCACTAAATTAATTCCTAAAAAAAAATGCTAAAAAATAAGAAAAAAAATATTTTTTTTTTAATAATTTCAGACCCAAAAGTATTGCTCGATTTCTTTTTATTTTTTCACGTTATATGCTATTGAATACGCAACTTTTGCGGGGCCTTTCGTTAGGATAGTCTTAAAAACAAAGAAAAAAAATTAAATAAAAACAATGAAAAAAATGTTTTTTTTTTAAGATTTTAGCGGGCGGTAGAGGCCCAAAAGTACCCTACTATTTTTTTTTGGTTTTCTGTTCCATTATATGCTATTCAATACGCAACTTTTGCGGGGTCTTTCGTTAACATACTAAAAAAAAAAAATACGGGACAGCCTACTGTTGATGTATAGGAGTTTTTTTGTTTCTTTTTTAATTTATTGAATATATACCCTAATGTTACCTTTAGAATATTATCAGTTTTTAAATTAGTATTTTCTAAACAAAAGCAAAAAAAACTTTAATTTGTATAATCAAATTCCTGTTATATTAAGATAATAATAACTGTGGCAAATGGATGCCTCTTCTATTCATAAGCGTGGACGTCCACGAAAAGTTGACAAACAAAACATTTTGGATGTGTTGACCCGTTTTAAAGACAAAATTGTGCTTGAGGATGGCTTCTCCATCGTTTCCAAATGTGAAAATGTGTGGTCTATGATAGTGAAAGAATTGAATTTAAAACTGTTGATGCACTATATACTTATGTTACATGTAATCACGATGGTATAAGAACTCAGTTATGTCCAAATTTTAAATCTGAAAATCCTGACACCTCAGTGGAGAGATTGCAAAACATTTCTACCTTGGATGGTTCAATGGAACATAGTGAAAATCTAGTTACATTTGTCCCATCCGTTGATTTTATTAAGGCTTTGGTTGAAGAACGATCGGTTATGATAAGAAAAAGCGGCAATAGGTAAGCAACCGTTCGCAATGTTATGAGATTTAAAAAAGGTAACTATTATTTTAGTTCTTCATATAATTTTATTGGTTTGAAATAAGCGTTATAATGTTCGCCGAGTAATATTTTGAATTTACGTTAGGATTTGGAGTATGCATTATGACACTTTTTTTTAATTCCCTTGCTACACGCTCAATTTCGATAAGATTCAGAAAAATTGTATTCATATCCGAAAACCTATAATCATATCCTAATTAGACATTTAATCTATTACAGCCCTTCCTATTGTAATGTTCAGAAAATTTATATGAAGTAGGGTACCAATGTTAGTTTTCATAAATGTCTCATAAATCTACAAGAATTTATATGTCTGACGCATATATCTAGTCCTGCGTATATTGTTCTAGTAATAATCCATTGCGTTGTTTCTCCGTCTAGCCGAATAATTTCCTTATATGACATTATTTCCAATCTTACTATATTTAACATTTGCACCGAATCAGCGAATTTGAATGATACGACAGAAATCAATTCATCATTCCTTAATGCAGATTTTTGTATTTTCCTTTAGTGAATGTAAATAATTGTATCCACATACATTTGCCACATACAAAATGTGGCATCCCATTATCTATTTATAGGCCGCCAAATACCTATATCTAGGATGTCTCTGAAAAGCCATTGGTACCTTCTTTTTATCCAATACATATTTCGAACTCCAAACATTTTATGACTCGTTCACCGATTTCTCCGAAATTTTCATAGGTAAAGTCTCCAATAATGTATTCGGCTTAAGAAATAAGTCAACCTAAGGGATTGCGAGCATAATGCAAATTGTTGAAGCTTCGTTTTTTTTTTAAATACCTATACCTATTGCATTACATTTACAACTACTTTAAGTTAAAAGACAACATTTTATTTCAGATGAGTGGGAGCGTTTCATAATCGCTAAAATCTGGGATAATACAAAAATTAAGTGCGGATTTTTGTTCAAATATCACTACATAAATCAGGATGTGTCATCTGGGCACTTTGTCGGACGCTGTAAATGCGGATCCAAAATTGAGTGCAGAATGTCAAACGAGAACAGTATTGTCTCTATTGAGTGTGAAGTTCTAAGCAGCGCACAACAATTTCAATGTGGCAAGCGACCAGTAAAAGGTGCTGTTCGTGAGGAAATTGGTAGGCAATTGGAACTGACCTCATCTCATGTCTTAAGGACTGATCTCGCCCGAGAGCTTAGAGATCAGGGAGATCCAGAACCGGCACAACTTCCCTCCTCACCAGTGCTGAGGATGATCAAGCACCAAAAGCTGAAGAGAGCTCTACTCCACGCAGACCCTATTAAAGCCCTGCAAATGCTGAAGCAGCCCAGCGATAAAACGCATCAAGAAATATCGATGATCGGTTCTGAACCATTCTTCTGCCACTACGCTGCCAAGCATCAAAAAACAATGTACAGAGCAATTGCAAATAAGGAGTTTCTTTGCCTGGCAATTGATGCAACTGGTTCAATTATCCGACCAATAAGACGTATCAATGGAGAGTCGAGTCCACCGATATTTCTTTATCATGCAATTGCTCAAACGTCAACTGGACAGATCTCTTTGGGGCAAATGATAACTGAGGCGCATACCACCCGATCAATACTCTTTTGGCTGATAGACTTATTAACGTGTTCTAAGCCACTCTGTGATGATGACGAAGGTCATTGACAGAAACGAATTTGCATTCGTTGTTCAACGGATCCTGAAGCCCCAAAACTGATAGAATCAATGTCCAAGGAAAACTGGAGGAACAAAACTGAGCTTCATGAAAAAAGGAAAAAAGCCAGCCAAGGATGGTATCTTCAGGCCGTCTATCCCCCAAATCAATTCGGTCTCCGAAAAAAGATTAAGAAAATTCAGTGCTTAAGCAGCGGGGAAAATAAGCAGCTGCGGGCCATTATAGACGGTACAAATCGTATTGATGGCGTTAATACATGTGCTTTTGATGCTATATTTCAGTTGGTATTAGCACCTGCAATAGATTTGCCAGTCTTCTTCGACCATTCTATCAAAGCAAATTGTAAAACTACTGACTAACTAATGAACTAATCTCTTTGATAGACGAAACATGCCGCAAAAATATCCAAGCTTCAACATATCGAAAAAGATATCAAACTTTGTCTAACTATTTTCAAACAAGACAAACTTAACATCCAAACATTAATTGTTACATTTTGGATTGCAGAGCAACAATAGCAGATATGTGCAAACTTTTGTTTCATTCTGTTCCCAGTTTTATTGAAGCTACTACATGCCGGCCCAATTGTTTAAAAATTAAAATAGCTCAGCATGCTCTCCTTAGCATACCACTCGATCTAATAATGAAAGCAGACTGTCGAGAAATCGAAAATTTTCTCCAGCTCAATGTATCGAGACAATGTCCAACTCCAGGTTGCTTTGGTGCTGCTAACGCAAGATTAGTTGTCCCTGGAAACCATATTTTCATTGAAGTTTATTCAACTTATAATGAAAAGGACAAAGTACCCCTGAATCGACTTCCAAAATAATTTAGATTGTCCGTTTTGTCGGAAACATTTCACCTAAGTGGTATAATACATTTTGATCCTAATCCACAATCTTCAGTAGACTCTGAAGTTATTGGGCATTTTTCTGCTTATTGTTTTAGGAACAACCACTGGTTTAAATATGACAAAAAAACATTATTATGCAAATCAACAACAAAAGTGTCTCCGTGTTTGTAATTCTTTAGCTCATAAAATCTATACATATAATAAAACTGTAGCTGTTTTCATGTGTACGCGGTTGGCGTGAAAACTACTGCACAGATTTCGATGAAATTTTTTTTGAAATGTCCCTTAAGATCTGGAGAAGGACATAGGCTATTCATTTCATTTCTATGCCTATTTTTTTTGGAGAGTTTTGGACCAAAATGTGTTTTTATTCTGACTTTCCTGCCTTTTTATCGCTTTTGCTCAAACAATTCTTAACCAATGCCAACAAAACAAAATACCAACAAGAGCCAAAACTTCCGTAATTATTTTAAGCCATCAATCAGCTTTCTGTGTTATCTAGAAGCTAAGCTATAATCCAAAATCTAACACGAAAAAAATTAATTTATTTTCTCAAATCGAAAATTATCAGCAACCGTTGTTCTTAATCGCTGTTCTGCTTTGGGGTGGGTGGGTGGCGCACATCGCACAAGCACATACATGTCAAGTAAAACTGCGTGAAGTTTTCTCCGTTTAAGTGAAACGAAAGAGAAGTAGGCGAGGTGAGTGTGGATGTAATCAACAGCGACAATGTTTTTCTGAGGAAATGCGCAGATGGCCGATGACGTGCGTGTAAATATGTATATTGAGTTTAAGGTTTTTGTTTTTGGTGGTAGTGATATTACCTACATTGATATCTACAGTAAAGAAGTGAAGAATTCAAGAAGTTGAACTGTATTACTTACGTTGTTGAATTTAAATTTCTTAAATTGGTGTTTTAGGTAAATAGATTTATTTATTGTTTGAAGAAGAGAGTCGACGGCCGAAGAGAGTTAAAGTCGTAGGAAATCTAAAAGAGAATTTTTAACATTTGCGGGGGAATCGGGTAGGAATGCTGTTGTTATTTGAAAACATAGTTTTGTTGTCAGTTGTCATTTTAGCACAGAAAATTCAAGATAGTCTTGATATCATTCTAATATTATAAATGCGAAAGTAAGATTGTTACCTTTAACGACCGCATAACCAATTTTTATGATTTTAGCATAGGGATAGATGGGTACTCTGAGAATGACATATTCTACTTTTTGTCGCGAAAATAAAACATGAAGGGGATTTCTCAAGTTAGCGATAGTAAAATTCATCATAGGTAGATAGGTATACGTATCTATATTTCGTAAGAAATAAATATATATTTGCTGCGTATTTTATTAATGAATTTAAATGTGTAGGGCTAATTAATTGGATTAAAAGATTAGATAGTTTTGGACCCGATAAGTTGCGCTGTTGTTGATATAAATATTTAAATTGAATTACCCGAATTAATAATTCTACGCAGACGAAGTCGCGGGTATCAGCTAGTAATTAATAAATGTAAAACTTTCGAAATAATTTATACCCATATTTACTGGTTTTTGATTTTTTAATTAAAATTAGTATTTTTTTTGCCTAGTAGGTACCAATCCTTATTTACTTAGCTGTTCTCTTGATTCGGTTGAGATTTTCCCAAAAACCAATAGATAGGCACCAATAACTATCTTTAGATAGCGCACCTACATATAGATATACCTATAGGTATACTGCTTGTATAGGTATTGCTTGTACAATATAGGTACACTTATAATTGGGAAGCTTTATACATGTATAGATAGAAATGTATTTGGTTAAATATATTATGTGTATGTCCAAAGTCCTATCTAATTTTTATTGGAACAAATCGTAGGGATGCAACAAATTTTTTTTAGGTAGGTACCATAGGTATCTATTGCTTTAGGAAAGTTACATCTGGTATGCTTTTTAAATTTTTTTGTAATGTGTAAGTATGTACCTGGTGTGTTTTTTAAATTCCTTAAAGGGTATGTAGTTCGGTATCTATTTTTAGCGACTATTTTATTACCCATGCGAATCACATTATATTGCCTACACTCCACCCATTTGACATCTTCGATTTTTCTGCTTAACGAATAGCAGCAACGATCAAAAGAACACATGAGCAACTACCCTAGTATACTACACAGTACACATGCAGTCACCCCCAAACATCTACCACAATATGGTGCGGGTTCAACCGTTATCCACAGCTAACTCTAAATCCATATTCGCGCGTTTGTTTTAATGAATGTGCACCAGATTTTCTTAAGCCGCCCACCACAATGTCAATCCTTATTCAGATGCTATGATCAAAATTATTATACCAGGCAAACATAATATTTACAAGCTATGGTAACTTAATTTTCAACGAACATCGTCACACTTCCAGTAGCAACACATTAGCTGGGCTCATATGTATTGATTCACGCATACCAAACAGCCTACCTAGCAGTGCGCAATGAATTTTATTATTTTGGAGAATTGTTCTACCCATACCTTTTATAATTTTTGTTGGCCTGTTAATATGGATTGGGTTTCCCTTAAAATCTACATATTTTATTATTTTATTTGGGTATTTTTGTCATGGCGCCACAAACAGCTAAAATATTATTTGGAATTACCTAATTGGAGGACAGTTGAAGCATGCTGTATGAGACAGTTTAACCAAACAACAAATAAGGCCAATCAAATGCAATAAAAATATTATGCGCCCTAGTTAGCAGATGATAAAAGGTACCTATAAATATTTCAGATTTGTAGGTAGGTATGGGCCAGCGTTGCCACAATGTGTCCGATCGGGCCCTCTGTTTTTATTTTGGCCCCTGGCTCGAGTATCGCTTGTGGTCGAAAATCGGCATTTCCTTTTATGAGCATGTCACCAAAAACTTTTCAATTATCTGTTTTTTTTTTATGGGGAATTCATAGCTTAATTTTACCAGCTAATAGGCGACATAATACCCAAGATTTTTTGTTTGTGCACATCTATGCCACAGCAAATTTCAATTAATATAAGTTGCATTCGCCTCATTTCATAATAAATAATAAAAAAGTGTATGGAAACTTTGGATGTTCACGTATTAATAAAATGATGATACCTCCTAATGCATGCTCCCACGACACCTCTGTCTAAATTTTGTTTGCTATGTAACCCCATTCGTTTGATTTAAAATTCAATAGCGCTTTTCAAATGCAAAGTATGTAGGTAAGCCAAAATTCAGTTTAATTTTCTCATCTGCTAGTTTTTATTTTTGAATAGACACCTATCTACCAATTAGTCTATAAAGCAAAAATGTAGGATTGTCGATCGGTATCCATTTTGCGGCCCATGCGAATAATATTATATTGCCAATACTTCACCCATTTGACATCTTTGAATTTTGTACTTAACGAATAGCAGCAACGATCAGGACAACATGCAGCTACCTATACCTTCTATATATGCAGACACCATTTTTTACCCACTGGCCTATCCTTTTTTCTTTAAAATACAACTAGGAATCTTATTGCTTATTGTTTCGCTAAATGCCCAGTCTCATTCTCTCTCCTTTCAAAAGATTAAACAAAATCTCTTACTCACACCCCCAAACATCTACCCCAGACGGTGCTTCCACAGCTAATTCTATATACGTGTATACCAGCTGTTTGCCTCGTACCTACGATCGTCAGCCGAACATTGAAACAACAATACACATACATTTTCATAATTCCTGCAAAAACAATACAAATACCATGGTGTGTCAATTCTTGGAGCCCATAAATTATTGTAATATTTCGCTTTAAAAATTTAACATGGAATTAGCATTCCTGTTAAGAATTGAAACTGTTAAAAATGCTGTTGTTGCCAGTACCCTTACTTTTTGTTTCTACTAATCCATTGGTTTTTTTTAATTACAAACACATGCACACATCCACAATTAATTCCTCACCGTCATATTTTTGTGGACTCCTTTTCTTTCCCACCCCTTCCACCCCCAGACCAGATGGTAACCATTCTGTCCTGTATGAGAACCGCGCTTTTTTTAATATGAATGTGCACCAGATTTTTTAAGGCGCCACAATGTCGATCCTCATTCAGATGCGATCAAAATTATTACACCAGGCGGACATAATATTAACAGCTTACGGCAACTTTATTTTCGACAAACATCCTCACCCTCACAGATTCACACAATTTGTTTCCTTTTCCGCCATGCATGGCTACGCACCCAGCAGCCATAACAACATTTGGCTGGTTCATATGTGTGATTCACGCATACTACACAACCTACCTACCTGTGCGCAAAGGAAATGTATTTATTTTGCAGGGATTATTCCACCCTTACCTACTATAATTGTTGTGCGCCTGGTTATATGGATTGTATTTGCCTTAAAATGACTACATATTTCTATTTTTAGGTGCTGTTTTGTTATGGCGCCACAATGTCGACGTTCTTCATTGTGATTTCTTTTTTGGCGCTGAAATTTTTAGCAGAGCTCTGTAAAAGGTCTTTTACTAACAGAGCCAAACCTAAAACTTGGATTAGAGGCTAAATTAGGACAGCACAAAAATCAATGACTTAGCAAATCATAAGCACATAAATCAGAGATATAGTTGTGCTTTTTTATGAACTTGTAAGAATAAGGATTTGTAATGCGATTTCTAGCTAAACGGCTTGAGCTACGAAGCTGGAATTTCAACACAAAGAAAGCACATAAATCAGGCATCAATATGGCATATACATTTTTATACCCTCCAGAGGAAGGTATATTCACTTTGCCAATACATTTGTAACGCCAAGAAGGAGTCACCGGAGTGCTCATAAAGTGATATATTCTGAATCAGGATCACATTCTGAATCGATTTAGCCATGTCCGTCTGTCTGTCTGTCTGTTGAAAGCACGATAGCGCCCAAAGTAACTGACGTAGGTGAATGAAATTTGGTGAGAGCACTTATTTTCATCAGCGCCAGGTTGATATTGAAAATGGGCTATGTCGGTCAAGTAGTTCTGGTACCTCCCATACAAAATCAATATTAGACCCATGCGTACCTCTTTCCGTTGAAAACAAGATAGCGTCCAAAGGAATCAACCTAGGTGATAGACGTTTTTTGAGGGGACTTATTTTTATTGTCGTGAAGCTGGTATTAAAAATGGGCTATGTCGGTCCAGTAGTTCTGGTACCTCTCATACAAATCAAAGCATCGGCCAGGCCGATGATAACACTTTTACTTGTTTTTATTTTTATTTTACAATTGGTGAAATTGGACTGATCGGGTAGGCAGAGATCCCCAATAATATCAACCCTTCTCTACTATAGGTCTGTTCCCTTACTTTTAAATCTTACGAATTTGTACTAATTCGTACAAATTTTACTCAATGTCGTTCCTTAACTCGAAAAATTCGCAAAAGAGAGCGTCATCGAGAGAGCAAGCTATTACCCCTCCACTGAGAATCTTACGAATTTTTACTCAACAAATTTCTTGGTGTAGAATTCACCTCGAACTTCTATGGGATCGCCGTCGCCGCAACAATCAGCAAACACAAAACTGACAGTTATCGATGATAAGATGTGGGAGAAAATGGACGAGAAGCTTAAAACACAAAGTGCATTTATTATCGACCTGCTCTCATCAAAAATGAAAGAACACAATGACTCTCTTTCGTTGAAAATGGAAACTCAGTTTGCCGAACTCAGCAGAAATATTTCTGATGTCAACAATAGGGTTACGCAACTTGAAACCACTCAAACAACGTCATGCAATAACATTGAGATGCTCAAATCCCAAATCACACAGCTGACCACTTCATTGTCTCATGTAAATTGTCGGATTTGTCGGATATGAAAAACAAACTGGTTGGCTGCTCAAGTGAACTGTCAGGTGTCAAAACACAGCTCCGAGTCATAAAAAGCACTCAAGAGTACTGCGACAACAAAAGTGTCGCTCGTGATGCAGTTCTCTTTGGTATCCCCCAGACTCCCGATGAAAACCTCAAATCATTTTTCAACCACTTGTATCACACAATTAATATTAAACCACCACTCGTTATCAACATTTTCCCGCCCCACCCAAAGAATAACAACTCCGCGATCATAATTAAATTCCGCACGCCGTATGATAGAAACTTTGTTTTCACGTCACTTGCCAAATATCGAAAAGCAAGTACAAAAAAACTTTGTCTTAAAGATGTTGGATTACAATCGGACCGTGCGATTTACCTGCGCGAGTGCCTTACAAAAAACAATAACAACCTACTCCACGCTGCACTTGAGTTAAAAAAAACATTTCATTTATTTCATTTATTTATTTGTTTGTCAACAAAGTACTTGGCCTTTCTTAGACATTTTACAAAAAAGTGAACTAAAAATTGAGGAACAAATTATGTAAAAAAAAGAAAATACAGAAAAAAAAAGAAAAAGAAAATGCAAGTACAAAACTAATTCAAATTTGAGCAATACAATTACAACTGGAAATAATTGAACAAGATGGATTTTATTAATGGTATTGTCATATTAAAGTCAATTAAAGACGCACACTCATTATACAGTAACATTAAACCATTTAAAGAGCAGGATCTACCGTAATTAGTACGAGAACGAGGAACATAAAAGAATCTGTTATTACGCAAATTAAGTGATGGAACATTAAGACCCAAAAGACTTAAAATATCAGAACAGTCAATCTCCCCAATAAGTATTCTGTGGAGAAAAATAACTCTTGACACCTTTCTCCTAACCTCAAGGGACTCAAGTCCAATAAGTTGTAATCGGGCTGAATAAGGGGGTAAGTTATTAAAATCGGACCAAGGAAGACATCTGAGGGCAAACCTAAGAAATCTCTTTTGAATTGCTTCGATTCTAACAACATGAGTATTGTAGTATGGACACCAAACAATGGACGCATATTCCAACAGTGATCGAACAAACGACAAATATAAAATTTTTAGCGCATAGGGGTCAGAGAACGTCCTAGCATAACGTTTAAGCATTCCCCATGCTCTATTGGCTTTATTTGAGATATATTCATAGTGGTAAATGTAGGATAGTTTACTATCTAACATAACCCCTAAATCTTTTATCAAAGAAACACGCGGAATAGCATTACTGTCGAAGGAATAAGCATGAGTGAAAGGTGAGGTACGACGGGAAAATGTAATAACCGAACATTTACTAACATTAAGGGACAAGTAGTTTTTAGTGCACCACAAAACGAAATTTTGGAGATGTGCATTTAATCTATGAAAACTATTCGGATCATTGCATGAAGAGTATATTTTAAAATCATCGGCAAACATCAGGATTTTGCAATGTGGAACAAATTTGACAACATCATTAACAAATAAAATAAATAGGAGTGGGCCTACGTGACTTCCTTGAGGGACACCGGATGTTACCCTGATTTCTTTGGATAAGTGTCCACGGAACTTAACAAATTGGTATCTGTTTCCTAAATAGGATGATAGCCATTTAAGAAACAATATAGGAAACCCTAAATGTTCAAGTTTGTAAAGAAGAAGCCTGTGGTCAACTCGGTCAAACGCTTTACTGAAATCAGTGTAAATGGCATCGACCTGATTACCCTTAGATATCTCACTAATAACAAAATTTGTAAAAAGGAGAAGATTGGTAACAGTGGATCTGTTTTTTACAAAACCATGTTGGTTATTGCAAATTAAATTTTTACAAAAAAAATTCAACTTATCAGTCACCACCTCATCAAACAGCTTAGGGATGGACGATTGTTTACAGATTCCTCTATAGTTTTCAATATTATTTTTCCTACCAGATTTAAATATTGGTACAATAAAAGAATTTTTCCATAGGGAAGGAAAGATACCCGTCTTTAGCGATACATTGAATATGTGGCAAAGTATGGAATGTAAAGGCAGGGCACACATTTTTAAAAAGCCAGCTGGAATACCATCGGGTCCAGGATTGAAATTTAGAGCCAAACTTCTAAGTTTACTCAATATCATATCTTCGGGAAAGGCAATATGACTAAAAATAGAGGAATGTGGAGCACCTAAATAAGAAAAAAACTGTTCATCTATAACTGAACCGGGATTTGAATACACTGATTGAAAAAATGCTGCAAAACTATTGCAGATAATGCGGGGATCATCTATTGACTGATCTTGAAAGAAGAAAGAGCCCGGAAAACCATCACTATTTTTTTGTAAATTAACAAAATTCCAAAATAATTTAGGCGATGATTTGATTTTTGATTCGACATCATTGATATAAGCATAGTAGGCTTGGTGAATAGAAGTTTTAAACTCGGTTCTGAGCTGACGATATAAAGTATAGTCGTTATTCGACATACTCGAGCGCCACTTCTTATAGGCTCTATTTTTAAGAATTTTAAGTCTACGTGTATCATCATTATCCCAAGGACAAATACCATTTATAAAATTTTTAATTTCAACAACTGGGGCAAAATCAAAAATTATGTTCTTTAAGACGCGATAAAATATCGAACAAAGTTCATCTACTCCAAGAATTAAAAATGGACTCCAGTTAAAATTGTAAAGCTCATTACAGATGTTATAAAAGTTAGCGTTTTTAAAATCAAATTTGTAAGAAGAAGAAACATTTAAAATATTAAACTCAATATGACAAAACAAATATAATGACGGATGATAGGTGTCTTCAGGAACCAGCGGAGTTAGACTTCTAGTTACATAACTATCATCGTTATAATTGGAGAATATTAAGTCCAACAAGCGATTCTGATGGTTTTTAATTGGATTCATTTGAAAAAGTCCAATCGATTGAAAGCAGTCGATGATTTCGGCCTCAATGGTTGATAAGGTATTAGCATGGGTTAGATACGTGCAATCAATATCTCCGGCAGTCCAATCAATTTTGGGTTGGTTAAAGTCACCAAAGACATAAAGCCTGTCAGAAGCGGATGTAAGATTTTCAACATAGCGAATGGCATCCAAGTATCTAATCACTACGGAAAGCTGTGTTCTAGGAGGTATATAGACACACACGATGAAGATTTTCGATGAGGCGAGATCAAATTTACTGCCACAGATTTCGATATCCGAGAAATCGTCAAGTTTTAGTTCCTTAGGATTTAAATCTTTTCTGATTGCTATAAGAACACCACCAAATCGTTCGAATGAACTATTAACAGGTGATCGATCACAGCGATTTACAGAATAATAGTTTGGGAAAATAACTGCATCGGAAAAGCTGTCATCCAATCCAGTTTCTGTGATGACTATGACATCAGATGAGGAGCTGAATACATTTAATAGGAACTTCGTACATTTTGTCCTTAGCCCTCTCACATTTTGATAGAAGAGGGCAAGCTCGGTAAGTTGATTTGGCTTCCTGTTAGAGTTGTTCTTGTTAGGTCGATTTGTAAACTCCTTCACAATCATATTTTTCGGCCAAAAATTTGGGTTTACTAAAACTTTTCCAATATCCGATGGAGCGAGCAACTTAAATGAGGCTGATATTCGGTCCGGCAGGTTTTCAGGTGTAAGGCTATGACATTTGATAGCATCGGTGTCAATGCCCTTGCTCCTTATAAAGTTGATTATATCCACAGGTTTAGTACCGTATTGTAAGCGTGCTAAAAACACGGCAAAAGGTGGAGGCACAACTCTCAAAGAGCTGTCAGAGTTGCTAGCCACTGACGATGGAACGATGGAACATGTACCACCGGCAGCAAGCGGGTCAACAGCAGCATTAATTGTTGGCTGGTTACTAACAATGGACGCTGAGGGTGACGTGGATGGTACAGGTTGTAAAGATGTTGACGATTTGTCGAATGAGACTTCCATACTGGGAATGACAACTGATGGTACAGGTCGTAAAGATTTAGCCGATTTGTCCAATGAGACTTCAACACTGGGAATGACAACTGATGTGGTTGAATTAGAACGCAGAATCCTTTTTGGTTGTAAAAGTTGAGCCTCAGTGTTTAAGCGTACAGCGAGATCATTGCCCAACTGCTGGTGAGAATTAGATTCCTTTGTATTATGTGTTGGCAAAATGCGTAAAGGCTCTTGAACTGATAAAGGACTCAGCAAATTAACGATAATATCCTTTGATTGTGGTAATTGTTGATGTAAAGTGTTCTCAATATTTGCAAAACTATGCTGCATCCTATCGATATTCGCAGAGTCAAAATCCAACGTCTTCTGTAGTTCGGCAAATATAGATGCGATATTTTTAATACACTTTTGCGCCTTAATCAGCTTCCAGTGAAGGACATCAGGTGAGATATTTCGATGATTTTCACAATAAAAACATAGACCAGGAGTAGAAATGATTTTATCTACATCTTTTCCTTTTAGACCTACGCATTTTGCATGAACAGGTTCAAGACAAATTCCACACGAAACGCTGACATCGTTCGTGTTTTTCTTACAAATGTAACAATCAGGGTTACTCATGATCTGGCAACTCCGTAGCGTAGATAGTACAACAACCAAATTAAAAGTACAGCAGATAATGAGGTTGATGAAAATGATGAAATGAGGTGCGTGCAGAAGATAAAAATATAAACAAATGTGGTGAATATCAAACTTGCTTTAGAAGGCAGAACATACACCCAAAAGTTGTACTCACACGGTGGAGAAAGTAGGAAGAATGCAGGTGTACTCCAAAATGGTAGAAAAGGATAGAACCACTTTCTCACTCAAAGGCAGCCGTTAAACGTTGATGCAGTTTAAAATATGTAAAGACAACCGTTTTGAGCTTTAAGTGTAGGCCAGCAAAATTTGCTTCAAAGGCAGAACAAATACTAAACGTTAGAGCTCACCGGGATAAACGAGACAGGCAGCTTTAAAAGAATGTGATAAAAGGAGATGGGTGATTGAATATCACTCAAATATACACACAGCAAAAAATGTATATGAAAATTAAATTAGATTGTTTGTTAACACTTTTTAAGTAAAAATAAATAGCAGCACAACTCGCGAGGCATCTCAAACTGTGAAACAACTTGACGAGATTTTAGTACAGCACAAGTTGCGCCTTGGTAACTCAAATTTAACAGATAAAAATGAAAATAAAGCAAGAGGCGAAAACAAAACAAACTGTCATCTGTTTATACACTCCGTGGCCTCGTATATGTCAAGTGTCATTCTGCTGATGAAGCTGTTCACATCGAAAACATCACACGCCTTATGGAATTTGACCCTTAATTTTTAAACGTCTGTATTTCCGAAAATTATAGATGAAATCAAATGTTTTTTTTTAACATGATGCCATTGACTATTCTAGATGAGACTTACATATACATTTAACTTTTATAACAACTTTATCAATTTTTTAAAATAATAAAAAAAAAGACATTTTGTTAAAAGTGCCCCGGGCACGGGGCACCTTTGACTTTACAAGGGGAACATTTGACAATTGCAGTTTTAACTCATAATCGTATGCATAAAAAGTATCAACGGGTCTATTCTGCCTATTGTTTGAATGGAAAGAAAAATCAAACATTTTTTAATATTAATATAAAGAAACATAAATAACTAAATCCATTGTTATAAAAAAAAATAAATATTATGTACTTCCTTTAAAAAACTATCAGTCTATAATGTCTTTAAGAATAATACATAGGAACATTTTTAAATATCTTATTTAATATAGAGTTTGCCGAAGTTAACGTCAAATAAATATTTTTGACGACAGCGAGAAGTTGAGGCTGGATTTCTGGGTTGTGGCAGTTTGAATTTGATTTCACTCCTTAACGTCAAAGAAATATCTTCAACAGCTGGTTTAGTAAAAAGCCAACCTACCAATTATGCTTTTCGTAGATAGTTAACAGTGTAAGTCGAATCACTGTGGATTTCTGAAATTTCCCCCGCATAATAAAATGGCTTCTTAGAATGCTCACCAAATTTCACAAGAACATAATGTCCCACTTCCAATCTTTCATCATCTGTAAGCCTATATTCAAAAAGCTCTGTTCTTTCCATTTCGAAATTTTCTTGGTCAGAAATAAAACCGTTAGATTTATCCGATTCGGCATAGGAAATGCTTTCATCGCTTTCATCCGACGAGTCTATTTCAAGTCGGGGCGCTTTTTTAGGAATTATTTTTTTTTGTTTTTTTTTCACCTTTGTCTAAAAGTTTAAGCGTTCGTTTAGCGGTTTTAGCACTTTTTTTATTTTCATTATCTTGTATTCGACGCTTTTCCGTGGAGCTTGTAAGAATTCGCGAACATCCACTCCTAGCAGTTCTGTTTGGTGTGCTAAATCGTGCTATGGGTCTTACAGCCTCAGGTGTTAGAGATGGGATTGGAGATTTGGCAGTTGTAGGTGTGCTTAAAGGCGTATCAGTGTTGCTTTGATTGGCCGGAACAGATTCGACTAAATTTTCTTCACCTGGCAAACTGTCCACTAAAAATTCATCATCTCCGAAAATCTGGGAGTTGTAGGGATTTATTCCAGTTGCTTGAAAGCCATTTAATATATTTCTTGAAGAAAAAGCCATTTGAAATGGAAGGTTGGTCAGTTTTGCGACATCGTAAATTGTTATTTGCTTTCCATGATTGGTGCTTAGAAAATCATTAAATGCTTTCTTACAGAAACGATTAAACGGCCCGAAAACTGAAACGTCCAATGGCTGTAGTCGATGTGATGTGTGTGGTGGAAAAGATAATAAAATAATTCAAGAACAATCAAAATTGGCCGTTCCTTTGAGCAATTGGTGAAGTGTTGGATATGCTTTAGGAGATCGACGAAGAGTTCGGAAACCATCCATCCAGATTTCGAATTTAAAATAAGCGATCCAGGAAAGCAACCATTTGAAAATCGTTTATTAAGGCGGATGCGAGGGAACACATATGCTGGTGGCAAACGATTTCCACAGGCATTCACTATGCCTACCATTGTCACCAAACAGCCACGCTCGGCTGATACTGCCTGAGCGACAGCACGCTGACCCTTTGCTGCGAGGACCTGGTAGATATTGGTAGAAATGAATTTGAATTAATGGTTTCTAGTTTTACCTTTTGTGAATCCATGACTGTTGTTATTCCCGTTTCATCTAAGTTGTAAATGTCCTTAGGGTCAAATGGATATTGTGCGCAAATTTGTCGAAGGTTTTGAAAGAAGTTATCAACGGCTGATTTTGTGAAACCTTTGAGTCTGGCTAGGCTCAAATTTTCGGGCTTACGTAGGGAGAGTGCAGGATTTCGTTTTAAAAATCCGTAAAGCCAATCGTCTCCTGCTTTTTTTGAAAAATCCCAACTTGGTGGGCAGCTAATGTTATTAGCCTTTATAAAGTCATACACAAATTTCTTGAAAATATCGTTTGACAAGCCGTATGCGTGAAAAGAGCACTTTTTCACATATTCTACCAGCTCTTTTTCTTGCAGCTTCGTAAGGGTTTGTCGCGACGTATATTTCGATTGAAAAGTGAAACCTTCGTCAGAGCTATTTTCATTACCCGAATCTGCCCAAACTTTTAAGGGGTCCTGCTTTTTCATACGCATTATCAATGTGGTTCTATTTACCCCATATTTTTCAGCAGCTGATGTTAGCGTTTCAAGTTTTTTACGTATGTCTGAAATAGCCCCTTTCACATTTTCTTCATCCATTGCACTCCTATTTGTCTTTCTCTTGTAGTTTCTAACCATATCTTTAAAACAAACATGAATACAAAATTAAAAACACAAATATTAGCATAACAGATCAATGTGGGGCACATTTAACAAATGTCAAATGTACCCCTACAACAGTCAAATGTGCCCCCTTTGCAAAAGTCAAAGGTGCCCCAAAGGTTCCTTATAACTTGTTTAATGATTTTTTTATATTAATGTTTTACTTCCGCAAACTGGCTTTAAAATATTAACATTTTAAGAACAGTGCTATCATAATATTATTTCACAATAAAAAAAACTCTTTTATTTTATTCACAAATCTTTTACATACCGGTGGTCAAAAATTACTTCCTAAATGCAGTAATCACGAAAACTCGTCTCACTCGACGAAGAGTTGAAGTATAACTGCCAAAGTTCAAAACGTTTCTTTATATTAAATGAGGCTTCGTTCACCATCCCAACTTTTTTTCTTAAAGGCTGCGTTCACACCAAAAATCGCTAAGTCAAGTGTACCCCGGGGTCAAATGTGCCCCAGTTTACCCTACTTTGAAACAGAAAGAGAGTGTCTTAATTATTCATGCAACGTTAATATATTATGTAGCTTGTTGTTTTAATGAATTATATTTAAGCTTTGCACTACTTTATAAGATTATTATTATCTTAATGTGTAAGCTGTCATAAATAAATGAACTATGAACTATGAATTGAAAAAGCTGTCAGTCACCTTTCAATGAACAGCTGATTTGAAATTTGTTGTCCTATTTGACATATGAGTACATTTGTTTTGATTTCTTGCATATTGAAATGGTATCAACAGGAGGCAAAATAAAATTAATTGTTATCCTTGTCCTTTCTTACTTCTTACTTGCTGTAAGATTGTCCCCACGAAATTTTTAATGCCGTGTCGCTTTTTCCTCTTCTTGAATGCTTGTAGTTCAATCAGTACAAACTCCTCCAGATAGGTACATGAAGAAGAAGTTCGAATAATTTCGAATCACTTTCATCGCTAGGGAGATAAATAAACTAATTTTGTCAGAAAATTTGCAAATTCTTTGAGTTTATACGAAATTTTAACTACTATTCGTAGCACTTTTTGGAATTTTTGAATTATGTATCTGTCTTTATTCGTATTTTACTACAAAAGCGGGCCCTAACTTTTTCGTAAGTGTCTCTTTCCGTGAGAGAATTTATCCGCACCACTGCCATTTTGACAGTCTTTTCCATTTTACTACAAAAGTAAAGGAACAGACCTTATATTACAACAGATGAGTTCACCTTAACACTTCGAACTAGATGTCTCAGTTCCATCGGCTTGACACATCTGTCACCTTGGAGTTATGGTGATTGAATTTAAATTTTCTTTATCCGAGAAGTTTTAACCCCTACCCGCGTTGCAGAAATAAAAAGTTTAATATTTAATTTAATACTTACTTTTTTTTTAGTTTTCATTCTTTTAACGGAACATTCTTTGTTTTCTGAACAGATTTTACTTTCCTCATGGCAATCTTACACCTACTATTGCCACGGAGAAAACCATACGTTTAATTTTGGCAACATTCGACTCATTTCCAAATAATCAACTCAGCATAAACGAATTACCACAATTGTTAAAAATTTGCCATCTACCATTTTATTGGCGCATTCCAATTCTGAAATGTACTGACCAAAAGCAGTCTGGTATGGTGGAGCGGCAGAAATTTTTGGAGTTTTGGAAACAGTAAGTGTCAAAAAAAAGATTACGCTATAGTTTTATACAAGGTAATATTTTCCGCGGTAATCTTTTAGCTCCATTTTGAGCACGTAGTTAGTCTTCTGAAATTGCATGTAGGTAATTTTTAAAAGGTATTCAATTCAAAATTACTTCAAAGTTATTTCAAATATATTTTGGGTAGATCCTAAGAATATAAAATCCCAAAAACCTGAAATCCCAAAAATTTGTCATTCTAACAATATATTGTTCTTTGCCTATCGCTTGTAATTAGTAATTTTAATAAAAAATATAATATAATTTACAAATTTTTGGAATAAGTGTATGCAACAAATTTAAGGTACTTAAATTTCTAGGTGGAATTACATGTTTATTATTTTCTTAGTCCTTTTCTATTTGCTTAACGGCTTTTCATATTTTGTTATTATATCTCTCTGCACACATCTTCTCAATACTGTTTTTAGCAATAATAATATGTTTAAAAGATAACTCCTCGAGAATTTATTAAACCTTAATGTGTAGCTTATACCTTAGACCAACAATAACCTCGAGACGCGAAGTCTGCCTGAAAAATCAAAGTTACCAACAAGAACGAATGATCAAAAGTGGTAGGAGTAATTCATTACACATAATTATTATCAATTTTAACGAAATGATGAAAACAATGGAAAGTGATGCCAAATTATTGGTAACATCTCCTAACTTAGTCTGAGTTGGTTTATATGAGAACGAATTAACTTTCGGTCTTCAACAAAAATGTTGTAAGTAATGGAACCAATTTTTTCGATTACTTTTTCAGGCTGCCAGTATGACCTGTTGCTTCGATAAACTGTGGCAAGAAGCGAATCACTTGGGGCCTAACCGTGTAATTCGATTCAAAAGTAAAACCTTGGGCCTAACTTTGCAATTCGATTCAAAACTGTTTGAAAGTTGTTTCCGATTCTAATTTCAAATGTTTTTGTTTATTTATTTATTTGTTTGTTTGTCAACAAAGCACTATGCCTTTTTTAGACATGACAAATTTGAATTTGAAATAAGTAGCATAGTACAAATGAAAGAGTGACTAGAATTGAGAAAAAAAAATATATATAAATAAGGATAATACAGAATTAAAATGCAAGTACAAAACTAATTAAAATTTGAGCAATACAATTGCAATTGGAAACAATTCAACAAGTTGGATTTTATCAATGGAATTGTCATAGCTATTAATGTCAATTAAAGACGCACAATCATTATAAATAATCGGCCTTACAAATAATCAACTTTAGTCTGAAAGTTTACGCAAAGACCCCACACTTTCCAAAACCCCTTTAGCAATAAACAAATATAGTTGCCAGAATATCGCTAACTGTAGGGTTAAATAATGTTAATGTTCAGAAACCCATGTATATCTCGGGCATTAGCTAAATAGATTCTCCCGAAATGCCATTTTGAAGAGGAGTGTTGCCCAACTATCCTATATGATGGTATGGAATTTCGTAATGGGAGCAAATTTACATACGCTGTTGTTCAACCTGACCGTTTATAAACAAATTTTTGTAAATTGTAAATGTTTTCTGATTTTATTCGTTGGAATACAACAATGCAAGTGGTTTTTAAGTCTAGCTAACACAAATTTGTGCAAATGTATGCACAAAATTGAAAAATAATGCATTTTTGTTTTATTTCTAAACACTTACCCCCGTATTAATAAACGAAAATGCGCACAAGGAAGTTAGCTAGTACGCATCAGAAAGCATACAAAAATTTGACATAACTGCTGAATAACGAGTTGATAACTTTTACGCAGCGTTTATTAATATTTGGGATAAAATATGTACTTCGAATATTTTGATTAGAGGAAATGCTTAGTGTTTTTCTCTGCTTTGTCTTGTTTAACCCTAGTGCTTGCTTTATGATTGATTTTCATTTAAGTTTGTAACGAATGCATGCTGAGTAAAAAATAAATTTGATATAAGTTTGGGATCTTTCCAAGAATTTCTTGAAAGTAGTCGCTAAGGGAATAAAATATCTGTTCATTTAATATTGGACAGCTCATACCTGAATACCTTTTTTTTTTTGCAATTCTTAATCTACCCCAAGTAGATTTTGGATGAAGATCTTAAATATTGGTGTGGAAATGGTTGTTGTGAAAAGGTTGACTTAGCGGGAAATATAGATAGAAGAATTGTCAGCACTCAGAAAAATCCACGCGAAATAATAAATTTATTAACTGCTGGAGGAATATCAGGTAGTATGTCCGAATTTAAGATATACAAAGTTCTTTATTACTTGGTGTGAATTCATCTAGGAGAAAACATGTCAGTTTATGTATATGTAGAAGAATGTCCAAGGCTTTATATTTTTTTTCGCCGAATTAAGTGATATAAGCTATGCAATTTTTAAAACATCAAATTGTATTTATTTTCACACCTCCATATACTTTTGCAAGTACTGTTTTGCAAACGGAAATGAATAAGCAGGTTAATATTTCTTTCGAAAATATTCACTTGCTAACGATCTAAATGTGATCTTTGGACTACCAATAAGTTTTGATTTGTATTGTCAGCCAACGAATAAATCAAAGCATTCTAATAAACTGTGTTCAGTTTATTGTTTAATTTAAAAGAGACCTTATTACGACACAAATTCACTCATAAATCAATCGTGAAGTATTAGAAAACAAAAGAAAGCGTACTATGAAAAGTACCGAAAATTGTGTCCGATCGAACAATAGGGCATTACTGATTTGCATACGATATTTGACAGATCGGCGGATATTTTGTGCATTTCCTATTTTCTGTTTTGCTTATAATAAGCTTCAAAAAGCCTTTAAAAGAAATCTGTTGGGCAAATTAATTTGCAATTTAAATATTCCTTTTTTTGAATAAAATCCTCGTTGTGAAATAAACCATTGACCTTGTTTTTCACGAAAACAAATTATGAAATTTGAATTCTGCGATGACAAAAAATGTAGTAGTTTCTAAGAAAGTTGTCGCACTAGCAAATGTGGAGGTCTAATTGTTTATTGGTACCGTTTCCATAATGCTGTACATTTTTACTAAAGCTGGCAACCAGCTAATCGTCGACATTAGTGTTTGATTATTAGTAAGGCCGAATAACATTAAACCATTTAAAGAGGAGGATCTACCGTAATTAGTACGAGAACGATTAATATAAAATAATCTGTTATTACGCATATAAAGTGATGGAACATTAAGACCTACAAGATTTAAAATATTAGGACAGTGAATCTCTCCAATTAGTATTCTGTGGAAAAAAACAACTCACGACACCTTTCCCCAAACCTCAAGGGAGTCGAGCCCAATAAGCTGTAATCGGGCTGAAAAACGGGATATGTTATTAAAATCGAACCAAGGAAGTCGTCTGAGGGCAAACCTTGTTACTATGCAAGAGAGAGTGGTCGCAAATCTGAAGATTCAATCCCGGCAAAGGGCTGGTTCTGACGACAGCATAGGGTAAATATTTAAAAATCGAAAAGTAAAAATTAAAAAAAAAAAAACAAATAAAAGTGTTATCATCGGTCTTTCCGATGCTTTGATACAATCCACTGCATGCAAATCATTCAAAATTGGTTTTGTATGGGAGGTACCAGAACTACTTGGCCAACATAGCCCATTTTTAATACCAACTTGACGACAATAAAAATAAGTCCTCTCAAAAAACTTCTATCACCTAGGTTGATTCCTTTGGACGCTATCTTGTTTTCAACGGAAAGAGAGACACATGGGTCTAATATTGATTTTGTATGGGAAGTACCAGAACTACTTGACCGATATAGCCCATTTTCTATACCAAAATGACGACGATAAAAATTAGTCCTTTGAATAAATTTCATTCACCTACGTCAATTACTTTGGGCGCTATCGTGCTTTCAACCGACAGCGAGACACATGGGTCCAATATTGGTTTTGTATGGGAGGTACCAGAACTACTTGACTGACATAGCCTACTTTCAATACCAGCCTGACGCTGATAAAAATAAGTCCTCTCACCAAATTTCATTCACCTACGTCAATTACTTTGGGATTGAAAATTTTCCGTTTTCCGATTTCCGTTGAAAACACGATAGCGTCCAAAGGAAGCAACCTAGGTGAATGAAGATTTGTGAAAGGACTTCTTTTATCGTCGTTAGGTTGGTAATAAAAATGGACTATGTCGGTCAAGAAGCTCTGGTATGTTGCATGACTTGTATGCAGTGAAGGGTACCAATTCATCGGCCAGGCCGATGATAACACTTTTACTTGTTTGAGCTTTATTATACCCTCCACAGGAAGGTATATTCACTTTGCCAATACATTTGTAACGCCAAGAAGGAGTCACCGGAGACCTCATATATTCTGAATCAGGATAACATTTTGAATCGATTTAGCCATGTCCGTCTGTCTGTCTGTCTGTTGATAGCACGATAGCGCCCAAAGTAATTGACGTAGGTGAATAAAATTTGGTGAAAGGACTTATTTTTATCGTCGTCAGGTTGGTATTGAAAACGGGCTATGTCGGTCAAGTAGTTCTGGTATTTCGCATGACTTGTGTTATGGTCACCTGCAATTCACAAGACTGTAATTACCCATAATGGTTACAAAACTTACTCTACCACCGATATCCATTAGAGATTCACGTGCGATCTCGTGAATTAGGTAGCTGTAGCTGTAGGAAAATATAAGAAATTATTAGTAAGGAAAGAAATAAAGAAAATAAACAAAACTTACAAAGGGTTTCACGAGTTTGATGAGCATTTGTCACCGACGTTCAGAGGTCGGCTTTAACAGTTCGGAACAAGGGCCTATTCACAATCGTAGGTGTAGTTCAGATAGGCTTCTCGTAGCAAGCATTTGAACCTTAAATTCAAATGATGAGAGGAGCGGGATTTTTGAATTGTTGGCGGGTTCTGATTGGTAAACCCGCCGTCGAAAGGTTTTGGGTGAATCTCACGGTTATCGGGTGTTCGAGATTGTTGTTGCCAATACCTCGGACGAGGTTGCTTCTGCTGGAGGAAATACTCGGCATTGCCCGTACAGTCGTCGGTAAGACCACGTCGTAATCCAAATAAGTACCTGAAATAATATTATAACCGAAATAATTTACAACAGTTGCAGTTGCGCAAAAAAATAAAATAAAATAAAATAAAATATGTATGTATGTAAAATAAAAAGTAAAGAAAAAAAAAAGTTTGAGATAGTGTTTATTAAATTACAAAAGTGGCGAGTGCAAAACAAAAAATAAAAGACCCAAACATAAGAGTAAAAAATATATTATAAAACAGTGATAGAACATCCATAGTATCCAATAAACAAAGAATTTTATTTTAATAAGTGTGAGCCACAAAGGGTTTTGAAGGGTAGTGATGCGATGTCATGAGAACACAAGATTTCTCACCTAGCCTCTCACTATCAACTCCTACTCTCACCTCCACGTGGTGACTGGTGGGTGCCTAGTACATCGACTGGAGATTGGGTAACCAACCCGTTTGAAAGGTCGTTGGTGGCAGCAGACGAGAGAGGGGGGTGGAGTGTTGTTTTCTCACTAAGGCACCTCCTCTGGTACCAGACGGCACCGGAGGAGTTCCCTAAATGGAGCCAACGGTGGCGTATACAGTTCCAGTCAGGCCGAACTATTTAGTGTAATCCCTATAGAGCTGCTCTGACATATCCGGATACTAGGTCTATATGGATTTCCAATACCGAGAAAGGGTGTTGGAGAAGAGTTGGTGGCGGATGAACCCTTAATGGGCCAACGGCAGCGCTCACATCCCAAAGTGGGTTACTAGCACCGGAATAACCGGCCTGCTGTCCTAAGGGCCTGGCCCTCCAGGTTGGGGGTTGTGCCGTCGGGGTAACTTCCCGACCATGTGAAAAAAAGAATAGTTTTGAGAGAGACACGAGGACCCTCGGATAACGATTTAAGAGTATGTACCTGGAACGTGCGAACGCTGTACACCCCAGGTGCTACTCAAAAACTTGAGTCTGTCCACACGCGGTACAAGGCAGATATTACCGCGATCCAGGAGATACGATGGATAGAATCAGGTATGATGAAGAGGAAAAATTGCGATATTTATTTCAGCTGCCATAAAAGTTTGCATGTATTAGGATGCGGATTCGTCGTGGGAAATCGGCTTAGGACAAAAGTTACTGACTTTAAGCCGATAAGTGATCGCCTAGCTGTGATCCGCATCAAAGCTTTTTTCCAAAACATAAGCCTAATATGTGCACACGCCCCTACCGACGAGGCTGAAGACCCTATCAAGGAGGAGTTTTATGACCTCCTGGATGGAGCCTACGGAGCCTGTCCGGAGTACGATGTCAAAGTTGTGCTCGGAGACTTCAATGCTGAAATCGGAAAGGAAAACATCTTTGGCGGGTTAGTTGGTAAGCACAGAATCCACGAAACGACCACAGACAACGGTTACTGACTAACTGACTTCGCGGCAGCTCGTAATACGGTGATAAGTAGCACTAGGTTTCCAAGGCTAAGGATCCACACAGCAACCTGGCGCTCTCCAGACGGTCGAACCGCCAACCAAATCGACCATGTGCTAATCGACGCGAGGCACGCATCCAACATCCTCAACGTGCACACATTCCGCGGGGCAAACGTCGACTCTGACCATTTTCTCGTTGCGGCTAAGTCCAGAGCTCGCCTATCCAACGAGAAGAAGCTGCGTTCCGCCCAGAAGAAGAAATTCGACGTTGGACCCCTTAGCACACCTGGAGTAGCCAGAGTCTACAAAGAGCGCCTGAGTGAGAAACTCTCCGCAGTGCATTCACCTACCACAAATGCCAACACCCAGTGGTTCCAGTATCGCGACATCATCAAAGAGATAGCCG
The DNA here is from genome assembly GCA_948293265.1 of Cheilosia impressa. Taxonomy (NCBI): domain Eukaryota; kingdom Metazoa; phylum Arthropoda; class Insecta; order Diptera; family Syrphidae; genus Cheilosia; species Cheilosia impressa. The sequence goes on along the minus strand of OX411880.1, from coordinate 62,111,254 downwards.
AAACCACCTTAGGGTACCAGCCACCCCAGCGAAAGAGTCCGTGGTATGATGATGAATGCATACGCAGGAAAAAGGTGACAGAAGATGCACATATGAAGGCGCTGCAGCGCAAAACAAGGGCAGCGAGGGAAGAGTATCGAGCCAGGAGGAGGGAGGAGAAGAAAATCCTGCGTAGCAAGAAGAGGGCCTACGCAATCTCCTAGCTTAAGGAGATCGAAGAGTCCCGCGATCGAAGCAACATCCGGAAGTTCTACAAGAAAGCCAAGCAACTGGCTGCTGGCTTCAATACCGGAACGCAGGCTCTTCGAAACAGTGATGGAAACCTAGTCACCGAAGCGCAGGGAATAGTAGATGTGTTTAAGCAGCACTGCCAGCAGCTGCTAAATGGGCATCATGTAGAGAGAGTGATAGGGCAAGAAAAGAACCCAGTCAATGAAGATCCAGTTCCACCGCCCAGTATAGAAGAAGTTGGCTTAGCAATAAAAAAGCTAAAGAACAACAAGGCCGCCGGCTCTGATGGCTTACCAGCGGAGCTCTTCAAATACGGTGGTGGTGTTTTGGTAGGGCGCATGCACCAAATCGTCAACCAAATATGGGTGGAAGAAAGTATGCCCGATGACTGGACTATCAGCTCCATATGCCCCATCTACAAAAAAGGCGATCCTATGTCTTGCAAGAACTATCGAGGCATATCCCTACTTAATGTCGCATATAAGATCCTATCCAACGTACTGTGTGAACGTCTCAAACCTTTCTGCAACACACTAATCGGCACGTACCAGTGTGGCTTCCGGCCCGGCAGATCGACTATAGACCAAATTTTCACACTGAGGCAAATTCTGGAAAAGACCAATGAATTTCAAGTCGAGACTCAGCACCTTTTCATCGACTTCAAAGCCGCATATGATAGCATTCATCGTCAGGAGCTTTATGTGGCGATGGCCGAATTCGGGATCCCGGCAAAACTGATCCAGCTATGTAGCGTGACGCTGGAGAACACACGCTGCAACGTGCAATTTGGAAGTAGTTCCTCCGAGCTATTCCAAACATGCACCGGATTTCGGCAAGGAGACGCATTATCATGTGACTTCTTCAATCTCGTGCTAGAGCAGATAGTGCGCAGGGCAGGTGTCAACACGGAAAGCACTATCATCAACAGATCCGTCCAGCTACTGGGGTATGCAGACGATAGAGGCTTTTACGGCGATTGAAGAACAGGCGAAGTTCGTTGGTCTTGTAGTAAATGAGGACAAGACTAAGTACATGCTATCAACAAACAAACCAGCATCTGTCCACCGCCTAGCACAGAACGTCACTATTGATAGCAACAATTTCGAGGTAGTTAAGGAGTTTATCTACCTCGGAGTAAACATGAACTCCACAAATGACATCCTAGTGGAGATCCGGCGAAGAATTACCCTAGGAAACCGCTGCTACTTCGGTTTGGCAAAGCAATTGGGTTCAAAACTCCTAACTCGAAGGACAAAATGTATGCTTTACAGAACCCTTATCCTGCCAGTTCTGCTTTATGGCGCCGAGTGCTGGACGATAAGCAGGAAGGCAGAGCTGATACTAGGCTACTTCGAAAGAAAAATTCTTCGGCGGATTTTTGGTCCTGTGTGCGAGGAGGGCGAATGGAGGAGAAGATACAACCGCGAACTCTATGAGCTGTACCAAGATATGGATGTAGTCCAAAAGGCCAAAATACGTCGACTACATTGGCTCGGCCACATCGAGCGAATGGACAATAATGCTCCAGCTAAGAGGATCTTCGAATCCCAGCCGCCAGGTTCGAGACGACAAGGAAGACCGAACCTCCGTTTCAAAGACCAAGCCATCGCGGATGCCAGAGCGCTTGGTCTGGACAACTGGAAGCAGCGTGCCCGGGATTGCAGAGGATGGAAGGCTGCAGTGTCTCAGGCAGAGACTCTCCACGGGTCGGGAGCCCGTTAAGTAAGTAAGTAAAGTCCAGTCATCGGGCATACTTTCTTCCACCAAAACATCACCACCGTATTTGAAGAGCTCCGCTGGTAAACCATCAGAGCCGGCGGTCTTGTTGTTCTTTAGCTTTTTTATTGCTAAGCCAACTTCTTCTATACTGGGTGGTGGAACTGGATCTTCATTGACTGGGTTCTTTTCTTGCCCTATCACTCTCTCTACATGATGCCCATTTAGCAGCTGCTGGCAGTGCTGCTTAAACACATCTACTATTCCCTGCGCTTCGGTGACTAGGTTTCCATCACTGTTTCGAAGAGCCTGCGTTCCGGTATTGAAGCCAGCAGCCAGTTGCTTGGCTTTCTTGTAGAACTTCCGGATGTTGCTTCGATCGCGGGACTCTTCGATCTCCTTAAGCTGGGAGATTGCGTAGGCCCTCTTCTTGCTACGCAGGATTTTCTTCTCCTCCCTCCTCCTGGCTCGATACTCTTCCCTCGCTGCCCTTGTTTTGCGCTGCAGCGCCTTCATATGTGCATCTTCTGTCACCTTTTTCCTGCGTATGCATTCATCATCATACCACGGACTCTTTCGCTGGGGTGGCTGGTACCCTAAGGTGGTTTCGGCTATCTCTTTGATGATGTCGCGATACTGGAACCACTGGGTGTTGGCATTTGTGGTAGGTGAATGCACTGCGGAGAGTTTCTCACTCAGGCGCTCTTTGTAGACTCTGGCTACTCCAGGTGTGCTAAGGGGTCCAACGTCGAATTTCTTCTTCTGGGCGGAACGCAGCTTCTTCTCGTTGGATAGTCGAGCTCTGGACTTAGCCGCAACGAGAAAATGGTCAGAGTCGACGTTTGCCCCGCGGAATGTGTGCACGTTGAGGATGTTGGATGCGTGCCTCGCGTCGATTAGCACATGGTCGATTTGGTTGGCGGTTCGACCGTCTGGAGAGCGCCAGGTTGCTGTGTGGATCCTTAGCCTTGGAAACCTAGTGCTACTTATCACCGTATTACGAGCTGCCGCGAAGTCAGTTAATCGGTAACCGTTGTCTGTGGTCGTTTCGTGGATTCTGTGCTTACCAACTAACCCTCCAAAAATGTTTTCCTTTCCGATTTTAGCATTGAAGTCCCCGAGCACAACTTTAACATCGTACTCCGGACAGGCTCCGTAGGCTCCATCCAGGAGGTCATAAAACTCCTCGTCGGTAGGGGCGTTCGCACATATTAGGCTTATGTTTTGGAAAGTAGCTTTGATGCGGATCACAGCTAGGCGATCACTTATCGGCTTAAAGTCAATAACTTTTGTCCTTAGCCGATTTCCCGCGACGAATCCGCATCCTAATACATGCAATCTTTTATGGCAGCTGTAATAAATATCGCAATTTTTCCTTTTCATCATACCTGATCCTATCCATCGTATCTCCTGGATCGCGGTAATATCTGCCTTGTACCGCGTGAGGACAGACTCAAGTTTTTGAGTAGCACCTGGGGTGTACAGCGTTCGCACGTTCCAGGTACATACTCTCAACTCGTTGTCCGTTGACGTTCCGGCAACCAGACCCGGAACGTCAACTGGTATGAGCTTTCACATAAAAAGCGCTGACGATCTTCATGCTGCTGCTGCTGCGACACCATAATATGATTGTACTCTGATATGATTAGATTCCTTTTTATATTTATTTTCCTTTTTCAATTTTTAATTTTTGCTATTATCCCAAAATTATATATTCTCTCTTTTTTTCTGTTTTATATACAAATTAACTATTTTACTGAGTTATTTCTATATCTACTTCTAAACATTCTTCACCTTCTTATTTTATTCTATCCTCTTCAAAAATACTCTTCACAACTGTTTGCGTCTGATTTAAAATTAATTGCTTAAGTTTTGAAATACGTTTGGCTTTGTTGTTACTGTAGTGAACGCAATGAATGGATACCGTACCGTGAATGACAGATTAACCCGCACAATGTTGAATGTTCTATCCAAGCATCAGAACTGACTTAGAATATTTCACATCAATGCTCGTAGTCTTAATCAAACTAAACTCGATTATTTAAGATACCTGTTTTGTGAGTCATGCATTGATGTTATATGTGTTGATGAGACATGGTTTAAACCGAATATAAAAGATTATGTATACAAAATTAGTTACAAATTGTTTCGCAATGATAGAATCACCAATACTACTGGAGGAGGTGTTGCAATTTACTACAAATCTTGGCTCAACGCTAAGGTGGCGGCTAAATCGTTAGACACAGGAATTGAATATCTGATTCTTGAAATTTTTGATGCCAATGCAAAGTGTTTAGTTACGTGTGGCTATAACCCACAGCGAGCTATCTCACCTTAGTCATTTTTCTCACATCTTGCTGAATATTCACCTTTATAAAATAATAATAATAATAAATAATCGTAATTTACTACTTAATGATACGTATTCTCGCCAAATTTTGTGATCTTATATGGTCAGGTGGACTTTCAATAGTTAATAACTCTAACCCAACCTGCTGTATGATCAGATATATTTTGATGGTATTTCCGAACATGATCTCCTTTTTTGTACCCTAAATATAGCCTTCTCCCGAGTAGTTTCTCCTTCTTTTTTTGAATATAGGGACATAGCTTCTGTAAATCTGGGTGCCCTTCAAACTGCATCGAATTTAGCTTCCTGGGATCTTTGCAGACTGAGTGCTGATCCAAATGATAAGCTGAACTACTTACAGACGCTTATTGGGCACCTTTATAACGAATATGTGCCCAAGAAAAAAGTATTAATACGCAATAAAGCCTGTCCGTGGTTCACTGATAACGTAATTAATGCTATCAAAATAAGAAACAACCTTTATAGTAAGTGGAAGCGTAACAATTCTCCTACCAACTGGAGCAGATGTAAAGCAGCACGCAATAATGCAACAACTGCTGTTCGTATTTCTAAACAAAACTTTTACTCCTCAAAGCTAAGTACTTCCCTGCCCTCCAAAATGCTATGGAGAAATATACGCCAAATAGGAATGATTGACAAAACTAATATTAGCTGTACGCTTGACCTAAATGATCTAAATCTCTCATTTTTGTCCAAAGGAATTGCGCCCAACAGATTTGACTATAATGCTATCCCATCAGCAGTTTTTGATCACCTAGCCGATTTCGAGACTGTCACGGAGACTGAAATCATTAATATCACAAAGGGACTGCAATCCAATGCTGTTGGAGAAGACGGAATACCACGTCAGTTCATAAAAATGTTGTTGCCATATATTTTAAGCCATGTGACGCACGTGATAAATTCATGTATTATGACTTCAACATTTCCCTTGTCCTGGAAACTTGCTAAAGTAATACCAATAGCTAAGAAACCCAATGCTACAATAGCCAATGATTATCGACCGATCAGTATTCTACCCTGTCTGTCTAAGGTCTTTGAAAGAGTTTTGGAGAGACAAATACGAAATCATCTGTCTGTGAATTCCCTACTAAGCCCACTCCAATCAGGGTTTAAAGCAGGTCATAGCTGTTCGTCTGCAATGGTGCATGTCTTAGATGACATACGTCAAGAGTTTGACAAGGGATTCATTACATTCCTTTGCCTTCTTGACTTTTCAAAGGCCTTTGATAAGGTAAATCATTCCATACTCTTTTGGAAGCTTCGTTACTGTTTTGGTTTTAGCGACAGGGCCATTAGATTCATTGGTAGCTTTCTAATCGATAGACTGCAACGAGTTGTTGTTGGTGACAACTGCTCAGATTTTATGTCACTTGTGCAAGGCGTTCCCCAGGGCTCAATCCTGGGCCCCATTCTGTTTTGTCTGTATATCAATGACCTACCCTCAGTCTGCAGGCAGGCATCAATTCACCTATACGCTGATGATGTACAACTTTATTACTCGAAACCCGTTAGTAGATTGGATGAACTCGCTTCTTGCTTAAATCAAGATTTATCCTCAATTGATAAATGGGCTTTGTTAAATGGATTAGTCCTAAATCCAACAAAATGTCAAGTCATTCCCATTTCTAACAAGACCTACGATCTTTCTTCTATGCCTGATATCCTATTATCTGGTGCGAAGATGAAGTTTGTCGACGTTGCTACTAGCCTCGGTTTTGTAATAAACCGTAACCTATCATGCTACAATCACATCAACGTGGTAATAGGAAGAATATATGGTTGCCTGAGAAAGTTATGGATTTCAGCTAGTTTTACACCGCTTGATACACGGCGTCGACTAGTACTTACCCTTATTTTGCCAATAATTTACTACTCTGAGGTCGTTTATAGTAATCTGGACTCACTCTCATACCACAAATTACAAGTGGCTTTTAATAATGCTGTGAGATACATTTACCAGATACGCAGGCACCAGCGAATATCTTTGCATGTGAAGACCGTCTTAGGTTGTACTTTACAGCAGCACCGAAACATTAGAAACTGTATGTTTCTCCACAAAATTATTAGAACCCAGTCACCGTCTTACCTCTACTCCAAACTCCAATTCACCCGCTCCCTTAGAACTTTCAACATCGTAACCTATACATACAACTATTTAAACTCATCTCGCCTATTTTTCATCCATGCAATTCAGTTGTGGAATTCCTTGCCTTCACACATTAATCGAATATTAAATATCAACAACTTTAAAACTTCACTTTTAAATTATTACGCACTGCAAAACTAGTTAGTTTCTTTCTTTCCTTCAATTTCTATCTCTGTTTTTTAATTTTTTAATTTCTATTCTCTTTTCATCTTTTTCTCTTATCATGTAGTTTTCTAAAGTCTAAACTCTATATAGGTGAATATATTTTTATTATTTTTTTCTAAACTCTGTAATCTTCCATAAAATGTTTCATTACAATTTTCGTATATATCTAATGAATTACTCTTTTTTGTTTTTGCATTACATACATAATTTTTTTTCACCATAGCTGTACTATAAAAGACCAAGTCTTAATGTATACCTTTTCTTTATAAAGAAACTTAAACTTAAACTTTTTACGCCAATGATTATTGTTGTTTGCTGCAAAAAAGGAAAAAAAAAAACAAAAATATAAAAATTATTTTTAGTATTAAGTTCATTATACTTTTTATTGGATTAGAATTAAGACCAAGCGTGATTTCTATACCCTCCACAGAAAGGTATATTCACTTTGCCAATACATTTGTAACGCCAAGAAGGAGTCACCGCAGACATCATAAAGTATATATATTCTGAATCAGGATCACATTCTGAATCGATTTAGCCATGTCCGTCTGTCTGTCTGTCTGTCTGCCTGTCTGTCTGCCTGTCTGTATGTCTGCCTGTCTGTCTGTCTCTCTGTTGAAAGCACCATAGCGCCCAAAGTAATTGACGTAGGTGAATGAAATTTGGTGAAAGGACTTCTTTTTATCGGCGTCAGGTTGGTATTGAAAATGGGCTATGTCGGTCAAGTAGTTCTGGTACCTTCCATACAAAACCAATATTGGACCCATGTGTCTCTGTCTGTTTAAAGCACGATAGCGCCCAAAGTAATTGGCGAATGAAATTTGGTGGAAGGGCTTCTTTTTATCGGCGTCAGGTTGGTATTGAGAATGGGCTATGTCGGTCAAGTAGTTCTGGTACCTCCCATACAAAACCAATATTGGACCCATTTGTCTCTCTGTCTGTTGAAAGCACGATGGCGCCCAAAGTAATCGACGTAGGTAAATGAAATTTGGTGAAAGGACTTCTTTTTATCGTCAGGTTGGTATTGAAAATTTGCAATGTCGGTCAAGTAGTTCTGGTACCTCCCATACAAAACCAATATTCGACCCATGTGTCCCTCTTTTCGTTGAAAACCCTATAGCGTCCAAAGGAATCAACCTAGGTGAATGAAGTTTTGTGAAAGGACTTCTTTTATCGTCGTTAGGTTGGTATTAAAAATGGGCTATGTCGGTCAAGTAGTTCTGGTACCTCCCATACAAAACCAATATTGGACCCATGTGTCTCTCTGTCTGTTGAAAGCACGATGACGCCCAAAGTAATAGACGTAGGTAAATGAAATTTAGTGAAAGGACTTCTTTTTATCGGCGTCAGGTTGGTATTGAAAATGGGCTATGTCGCTCAAGTAGTTCTGGTATTTTGCATGACTTGTATGCAGTGGAGGGTATCAAAGCATCGGCCAGGCCGATGATAACACTTTTATTTTTTGTTCATCTTATTAGTACCTTTTTTTGTTGTTGTTCGTTCACTCCGAGTGTTTAAAACGAGAGTAGTTTGGGATAAAGTTGACTCAATTTTTTTTTTTGCGATAATTAAGATATTTTTTTGTGGTTAGGCTGTCGACAATTTGGTTCCTCCCGAATTTTTTATTTCTTTAGATCCCTCAACGAAACCTACACCGAGCTCGATTTAGGTAGTAATTCGGCAAAGCTAGGGGGAAGGTAATATTAGCGGGTGGGAAAAAAATTTACCGTAAAAAAAAAATTACAAAAAAAGGTTATATGATGAAAGAAATTTTTTTTTTGTATATACCCAGTGTCAAACTAAAAATCGTCCAAGTTCCCAAATTGTCCCCGAGTAGTTCCTTAATTTCTTAATTTTTTTTATCAACGTTAAAGGGAAGTTCTTAGGCCATGGATTTCCAGGTAGGGTGGGTATTGGCCGCGCTCAAAACATCAACAAGCGCCTCTCAAAGTGGTAACCGTCCGTCCGCGGTCAATAGGGAACAACTTCGTCTCGGCACAATTTATCGTTGAACTTCTGGGGACAAGAATCCCCCATTTCCGACGAGTTCCGGTTTCCTAGTTACGGTTTCCTGGGGGTGTAAAAAAAATAATGGTGGGAAAGTGGTGGGAAAGTATTAATCATTTTTTTTTTATTCGTAGTAAGGCTCTAACCGATTGTTATGGATCACAATTTCTTTTCTACTAAATTTGATAGCTGTTATTTTAACTACTTGAAATATGTGCTAAGCAAAAGCTCTTAAACAGTTACGAAAATAAAACTATAAATTCTCTCTAAATGATTAGAGTTAGTTATCTTTTTAAACTCGATTTTGAATTATAACCTGAATTATATTAAAGTAGTACATTTAAACATTTGATTATGGTCTTTCTTAATGCGTCATAGGTTTTAGCAGTTGATAGCATTTTTTACATTGGTGCCGAAACCCGGGAACGTGTAATAGTTGAACGGAATTGAGTGAACGAGACTTCGCGATAGTACCTACATAATTACTGCGTAAAAATTTATGAAATTTAACCGAAATATGGAAAACGCGAATCGAGCAACCTATAGAGGTCAAGTCACGCGAATAGTAAGTAGCGTGAAGGAATACATAGAATCCGACGAGTCTAAGCCGTCGTCCGCAAATGTGGATAATTGGGACATCATAGAAGAAGATCCTTCGGTTTTTCTCCAACGACTAAAGACTGCGCATGAAGATCTCAATAACCAAGGAAAGTGAGACTATCGCGGAATACGAGGATAAAGCAGTCACCGATATTGCGAGACTGACACAACGACTTTATTTTATTTTATTTTATTTATTTTTAATCAAATGAGTACATCTATTGTCCTCGCTAGATTAGATACTTAATACAAAAAATTTATACTTAAAAATTACCACCAAAGCCTAACAAAAGGATTAGTTTATTCTTAAATGATTCTCTACTAATACTAAAATCAATAACATCACAATATTTATTGGATTCCCTAAGGCATCTAGAAACTGGTTCATTGTAACCATAGTTAACCCTATGATAGGGTATATGAAATAAAAAGCGGTTTCTAAGATCTCTCGAAGGAGCATAAAATCCAACTAATGATAGTAGAAAAGGGCAATCGATATGACCATCTATCAAATCGCGAATAAACATAACGGAAAAATATTGCCTTCGTCTGAAAAGTGGTAAGATACCAAATAATTTGCACCTCGTCTCGTAAGATGGCATTTCAATATTCCATCGCAGTCTACGAACAGCTACTCTAGTAAGACGCTTTTGGATCTTCACAATTCTAAAAGAATGTACTTCGTAAAATGGATTCCATACTATACTGCAGTATTCAAGATGTGATCTGACAAATGCAAAAAATTGACATTTAAGAGTATGAGAATCTTGAAAGTCTTTCGAATTCCGCAATAAAAAACCAAGCATCTGATTACCTTTGGCAACCAAAAACTCAATGTGCTTGCAAAAGCTAAGTTTTATATCAAAAATAACTCCAAGATCTTTTTTGGAGCAAATAATGGACAAAGGGGTATTATAGATTACGTACGTAAAGGGAATTGGAGAGAGGGGACGATAAAAAGAAAGGCTTTGACATTTAGAGACATTGAGATGAAGGTCATTGTCATTACACCAAATAGAAAGACATTTAAGGTCTTCTTGTAGAAGAATACAATCTTGAACTGAACGTATTGGTCGGAAGATCTTCAAATCGTCGGCAAACATAAGACACAGGGAACTCAAAAACAAGTCCGGAATGTCATTAATAAACAAAAGGAAGAGCAGAGGGCCCAGATGGCTACCTTGAGGTACTCCAGAGGTGACATAAATTGGTGACGAGAGCATTTGGTTTATGCGAACATACTGGATACGATCCCTTAAGTAGGAATGAATCCACTTTAGGATATTGGAGTGAAATCCTAACGTAGTTAGTTTGGAAATTAATGTTCTATGGTTAACGCCATCAAATGCCTTAGCAAAGTCTGTATAAATTACATCACATTGCGAGCCATTCTCAAGGTAATTCAAGACAGTATTACAAAAAATTGAGAGATTTGTAGTAGTGGATCTGCCTGTAACGAATCCATGCTGAGACGGAGAGATAAATCTATTTAAGAGAGGTGTAAGTTTGTCACAAACTAGTTTTTCAAACAACTTAGGGATAGAAGAAATTTTACAGATTCCAGACTGAAGAGATAAATTAAATACTAAACACAAAGGTACAGAAAACGCGGAGGAGCACTTTTGAAGTAAAATTGGCGGGATGCCATCCATACCCGGATTTTTTTCTAGTGTTAATGAAGAAAGAGCTATTTGAACTTCAGTGATTGAACACTCTAAGTTGCCGATATTTACGAAATCATTGGACATTGAGTTGTTACATGAGACTCTAGGTACGGTAGTACCACAAGAATAAACAGACTGAAAGTGGTTAGCAAACATGTTACAAATGGTTGACAGATCAGATGAGGACACACTATTAAGACGCATACATTTAGGAATACCATTAGATTGTTTCTTGCTATTTATAAAGCTCCAAAAGCGTTTACTATTGGTTTTTAAATTAGATTCGACAGAAAGAATGTAGTGTCTGTAAAGAAACTTATTTAAAACATCAAATTCTTTTTGAAGCGACCGATAAACTTTCAGAAGTTCCGGGTCGTTATTTCTATTACGAAAAAGTTTATAGGCCTTATTTTTCCTGTTATTTAAATTTATGATTCTGTCATTAAACCAAATGGGCTTATTACCTTTGACAGACTTAACTTTAGGTGTAAACAAATCAATTGCCATTTTCACAGTTTTGATAAATACATTAAAAGAATTTTCCAAGTTACAATTATTGTTAAAAATAACTAACCAATTTACACTATCTAAATAGCTTGAAATGTTGCTGAAATTAGCTTTAGCATAATAATACTTGACCGGAACCCGGTTTAAAAAACTCATAGAATTCAAACTGCATGGATAGAGCTACATGAAAAACAGAATTAGGAAAGAGTGGGATCATGGAGTCGTTGATACTAATGTCGAGTTCGGAATCAACAAATACCAAATCGAGAACATTATTAAATTCATTAGGAAAATGATTTATCTGACAAAGGACAAGCTGGGCAAGAGTATCAACGACTTCACGCTCATATACTAACTTAACGTTAAATGGGAGAAGTCTAAAATCATCACAACCAAACGACCAAATTAAGTTTGGCAAGTTAAAGTCTCCAAGAAGGATAACGTGCTGATGATTTTTTAAATTATTTAAGATAAAGGAACAATTATCTATATGTGCTTTATATAACACGTAAGGACTCCTTGGTGGTATATAACTTACAATAACAATAAGTTCAGTTCCAGAACTGTATATGATTGAGACTGCTATTTGGTCAACATCTAAATCAGCTGCTGTTGGTAGCTCGATTTCATCACTGTGCAAAGAGGCCCGAACCGAAACCAATACTCCGCCGCCTCTCTCGCAATCAGTTAGAATGGGGCAACGGTTCTTGCGGTAAACTTCGTACTGGTCCTTATTGAACATTTCCTCGTTGTGATGATTCTGTGTCAGCCAAGTCTCAGTGAAAACAATGACATCGTATTGGGCAGATGAGGAGAAGAGCAAGACATCGCGAAGTTTAGTCCTTAGACCACCAGTATTTTGGTAATAAAGACTAAAGGCTGTAGGAGTTAAATCCTTAGTTCTGAGTTTTTTGAAAGGTTGTTTGGAGCGTTTTTTGATTGATTCTTCCTGAAGCTAGGTCTGTTTACGAATTCTTTTACCAGAATATCTTTAGGCCAAAAGCTCGGGTTGACCAGCAATTTTCCAGTTGGTAGAGGGGATAGAAGTTTGAAAGACGATGTTAGGCGACCAGTGAGGTTATCCGGTTTCAGGCTATGGCATTTTATGTTGCTAATATTAATACCTTTCGCAGCAAAGTAGTTCAAAATATCACTGCTTTTGGTACCATATGCTAGCCGTGATAAAAACACTCGACCGCTTACATCGCATGCAAAATTCTAATGAAGTGTCAGTACGAGTTTCTTCTCGTGAAAATTGTTCAAACACAGTAAAATTACCAAAACTCCAATTGAAACATTCTCAGGAGATTTCAAAGAATGGCTTCCCTTTTGGGAGCAATTCCGAACAGCCGTGCATGAGAATAATGCTTTATCAGGAACGGATAAGTTCAATTATCTGCAATCTACACTCAAGGCGACAGCTGAAGAGGCATTATCAGGTTTTACTCCAAGCGGCACTTGTTACGATGCTGCGATCGGATTACTACAGGATGAATTTGGTAATGCAGGGAAATTGATTGATAAGACCATGAATCAATTAATGACGATTTGCAATGTCACCTCTAAGTCTGACATGAAAGGGTTACGTAATCTTTACAATACTGTGATGACATGTACGACATCATTAAGTGCTATGGGGATTTCATCAAACAGTTACGGTATTATGTTGAAGTCTAAACTCATGCGATGCTTGCCCAATGATTTACGTTCCGATTATTTTCGTTTATAAAAAGATGAGGAGGTAAGCGAGCAGGAATCATCTTCAGACAGTACGAGTACGGTTACCCCTGCGGCCTCAGCAATCGAAAATGCAAAAGGCGACAGAGAGATACCTGGAATCACTGCCCTGGGAGAGAGAATCCGGCGGATTTACTGACTAGAGGCGTGTCAGCAAAGGCTTTAATAGAGTCTTCAATCTGGTTGCATGGTCCCCCTTGGTTGCGAGGTAATTCCGAATACTGGCCAACGAGCGACGAGGAGCCGTGTTTTGTTAATGTATCTTTGCTACAAGTTAGTGTAAACACTAAAAGAGAGCACAAATTGGATTGGAACCTATTCTGCGTGTAGAGAATTTTAGTTGCTGGAAGAGATTACTGCGGGTGAGTGCTTATGTATTCAGATTTGTTAATATACTTCGTAAAAGGCATTTTGAGAATACAAAATATTTAACGTCAGAAGAAATAAATCAGTCTGAAAAGTATTGGATTAAAGTAACTCAGTTCGCATATTTCAGTCATGACATCGATGCAATTAAGAAGGAAAACTCTGTTGACAAATCTTCTAATATTCTTGCTCTTAATCCATCCTTAGATATGGATGGTATTTTATGTGTGAGTAGTTGACTTCAGTCATTTGGAGGGGTTGAAGATTGTCCGTACCCGATTGTGTTACCCAAACAATCATACGTCAGTCAGATTATTGTGTCGAATGCACATCAACGAACGTTGCATGGTGGTGTGAATTCTTTTCTAACTGGAGTAAGAACCCGCTTCTGGATATTGAGAGCGCGACAGTTGATCAAAGCGATTATCAGTCGTAGTGTCGCCTGCAAACGGCTATTAGGGAAACCTGGATCGCAACCATTCGCCCCGATTCCCCGCGACAGAATGCTAACATCCCGACCATTTGAGATGACTGGGATTGATTTCGCTGGACCGTTATATGTACTATCAGACGAAGGGTCACCACAGAAGGTATATATTTTGCTTCTAACATGTGGCTCAGTTAGGGAAATTCATCTAGAGCTGGTAACGGATTTAACTGCCGAATGCTGTTTGCTGGCACTAAGGAGATTTTTTGCACGTAAAGGAAAGCCTTCAATAATTTACTCCGATAACGCGAAGACTTTTAAGCGTGACTCTAAGGTACTAAATATATTAAACAGTGCTTTGGGTGCTGAGTTAATACAAGGATTTGCTAGCTGTCAAGCCATAAAATGGAAATATATCGTTGAAAGAGCACCGTGGTGGGGTGGCTTTTGGGAGACACTCCAACAGCAACCTATAGAGGTCAAGTCACGCGAATAGTTAATAGCGTGAAGGCATACATAGAATCCTAAGTCTAAGCCGTCGTCCGCGAATGTGGATAATTGGGACATCATTTTTGTTTTTTTTTTTTTTTTTGTCGGAGGTTGTTACTATCCGATGGAGCACTCAGACACAAACTACAGGTCCATTGTACTGCCAAACAGACACCTTACATTACTGTACTTAGTTTTCCCGTCTTTCGAAGAAAGATGAGAAGGAGCTTCAGTGATGAAGAGCTTAGATGTTCGGCACTCTCCACATCAGCCCCAAAGATCCGCCACCTGATGCGAGCAAAGGCGGGACAGCTACAGAGGAAGTGTTCCGCTGTATCATCGTCCTCTCCACAAGCAGGACAGAAAGCGGTGTTGCTCAAGCCCAACACATTTAAGTGTTTGGCAAAAGCTTGGTGGCCCAAAAGGACGCCTACAAGCAGTCTGCAGTCCATTCTCCTAAGGGATAGAAGGAAAGACGCAGACCTTTTGCAGATGTCCGGACGCAGTCATTTGGTCTGCCTACATCCAGCACAGTCTCGCCACCGACGCTCGTGTTCACGAGAAACCCAAGTATCAATGGATGACCTAACCACAGAAGCAGGCAGACCCAACGCAGGTTCAGGTCCTGAGAAAGCCTCTTCTGAACCCCGTCTGGAAAGCTCATCAGCGATCTCATTTCCCTGGATACCAGTGTGACCTGGGACCCAGACAAGCTTCACGGTGTTGAGCCTTCCGACTAAGTTCAGAGAAAGCTTGAGTTCGAGCACTAACTTGGACGAGGTAAGAGGGTTAAGCAATGCTTTTAATGCAGCTTGGCTATCACTGCAAACGCATATGCTTCTAGCCCTCCACCTGTTTGTCACGTTGTAGCGCATAGCCATAAGGATAGCGAAAATCTCCGCTTGGAAGACAGACGCATTTTTACCTAAGGGGTAGTGTAGTCTAATGTTCTCGCTTTCCACAAAGACACCAGAACCAGACCCTTGTAAGGTTTTGGAGCCATCCGTGAATACACGATGGCATTCTTTCCCAGGCTCAGAGTCTGACCGAAGCCATTCCGTTTCCTGAGGAAAGTTGACATGGTAGTTTTGTCGCAGTAGGATTTCTGGGGTCATTGCGTCAGACGGCATGTCCATAAGACAGGGGTCAAAGGACAATTCTCGCACAAGTTCCTCAAAATTCCAATGCGCGTGGTACCAAAAGCCACCTCTCTTTAACCGAGAAATGGTTTTCAGCGTACACCCCATGATAAAAATATCAAGAGGGGGGAGGTTCATCATAGCATCTAGAGCAGAGCCCGGAGTGCTAGGGAAGGCCCCTGTGCATCCAAGACAAACCGTTCTTTGAAGTCTGGCAAGAGAGGCAGTAACACGTTTCCGCGAAAGCCTGTTCCACCATACAACCGATGCGTATGAGAGAAGTGGTCTTATCATTGCCGTATAGATCCAAAGGACCCTTTTAGGAGATAAACCCCATGTCTTGCCAAAAGCGCCTTTGCACTGCCAGAAAGTTGACAGCGCCTTATCGGTTTTTGATTCGACATGCTTGGACCAAAGAAGCTTTCTATCGAGGATTACTCCCAGATATTTGACTTCATCGGATATCGGGATAGTGACGCCTTTTAGCACAAGCTGAGTCAGACCAGTGATCTTCCTCCTTCTCGTGAAGAGAACAACCGTAGTTTTAAGAGGATTCACTGAAAGCCCATTTCTTGTGCACCAATCATCGATTAGGCCCAAAGATCTCTGCGCCCGAGACCAGACGGTCTTTAGGTCTGAACCGACAGACAGAACGGCGACATCATCCGCATAGGCTTGTGTGTAGGTTCCAGGAAGATCGAGAGCCGTTAGCAGAGAGTCCACTACCATACACCATAAAAGGGGAGACAGAACACCACCTTGAGGGCAGCCCCTGTTTACCCCAGTCATGACGCATTTGCCACAATCCGCCTCGGCAACCAACGTCCTGTACATTAGCATTGCTTTAATCCACAAAACCAATGTTTCATCTACACCATGATGTCTGGCTGCATTGCACATGCTATCAAACGTCGCATTATCAAAAGCACCCTCGATATCGACGAAAATACCCAGCGCGTACTCCTTCCGATCAAGAGCACTTTCAATCCTACCAACAAGGTTTTGAAGCGCAGTTTCACAGGATTTTCCACGCTGATAGGCATGTTGCATCAAAGAAAGAGGATGGGATCGAAGAGCAACATTGCGCACGTGCAGCTCAACCAGTCTCTCCAAGCTTTTCAGCAGGAAGGAAGACAGACTTATGGGTCTGAAACTTTTGGCGAGAGTGTAGTCGGTCTTACCTATCTTTGGTATAAACACGACTTTAACCATACGCCAAGGGGAAGGTATGTAGGCCAAGGCCAAGCTGGCGGTGAAAATTCTTTTCAGCGTCGGCATCAGCTGACTAAAACCTTTTTTCAGCATAGCCGGATAGATTCCATCCGGACCCGGTGACTTGAAACTCTCAAAAGATGAAATTGCATAATTGATAGCGTCATCCGTCACCACTCTGGATGCAATATACCAGCTACGCCGCGTGGTGTTTGTTTGTTCAGAAGTGGCCACCATAGGCGGTACCACTGAAGAGCACGTAGTGACCTGATTTCCCGGGAAGTGAGTCTCCAGCAGGAGACTAAAAGTCTCCGCCTTTGTCTCAGTGTAGGTACCATCAGATTTTTGGAGCGATTCCAGTTTACTTGGTCTGTCCCTTTTGAGGACTTTAACAAGCCTACTGGTTGCACTTAGTGAAGCGACCTCCTCACAAAATTTCCTATAAGAGTCACTTTTCGATTTACGAATTAGTCTCTTAAATTCTTTTTGTTTCGATCGATACAGATTCCAGTCTTCTTCTAAGTTGGTTTTTAAAGACCTATTTAGGAGCTTTCTGGTTTCTCTGCGAATACACTGCAGTTCGGTATTCCACCAAGGTACCGGTTTTCTACAGGAGTTTTTTGAAACTGGACACGCTAGCTCAAAACAACGGATAATGACGCTGCTCAGATCCTGAGCAGACCTCTCTACCCCCTGTATTGATCTCAGCTTGAGAGGTGCTTTAGCAGAATTGCCAAGCTCCTCCTCAAACCGAGCCCAATTTGTTTTTCTCGGATTTCTCCTCTCCAGCGAAGGTGAAACTTCACAGTAGATTTGAAATTCGATGTATCTGTGATCTGACAAAGTGCTATCTGGCGATACTCTCCAATTTATGATAGTCTTGCAATGCCTGTTGGACAGGGTAACATCAATTACTTGCTGTCTCCTGGCTGTAACAAATGTAGGTCGAGAACCTACATTGTTGATGGTGATGACAGACGATAGGATGAAGTCCAGAAGACGATCTCCTCGTATATTACACTTGCTGCTGCCCCAAACAGTGTTTTGAGCATTAGCATCGCAACATAAGATAAGACCTATCTTTTTGGACTCGCAGTACTCTACGAGCTCAACAACAGCCTTTGGTGGTGGAGGAGTTAAAGAGTCGTAGGGAAAGTAGGCCGATGCAATGACAAAGGTTTCCTAATTGCCGTTTGCATGGTAAGTAATAGTTGCAGCAACCAGATCCTGGCAACAGAACCGTTTGATTGTAACTGCCGTGAGGGATTTCGATACAACAAGACATGTCCTTGGTCTCTCGGACAGCTTATCGTAAAGAACGTTGTGCGAACCGCTTAACCCACCAAGGCCACAGATGCGATTTTTCCACACCCACGGTTCTTGAATGGATGTTATGCAGTTCTTTGTTCTACATACCGCAAGCCTACTACTTAAGAGAGCAGTAGCAGCCTTGCAGTGTTGTAGGTTAATCTGAGTAAACAAAATGGATGTAGACTCTGGGTTACGTCCTCTATTTGCACTATTTGGCATTGAAATGGAAATGAATACTACCAAGATGCAGATAGGGACGCATATTATACCTAGACTTAATGATCTCGGCAGAAACCATGTCTATGCTCACAACCAGAGAGCTACCATCTTCATCGTGACGGTTTCTGCTCTGCCTGTGAGAACGGACAATCCAGGCTTTTGTGTCGAGACCAGGGTTCTGGGCATTCAAACGCTTGAGCACATCCGCCGATTTCTCCAGTTTCCCAGGGATCCAGCAGACGGCACGCGTAAGCTTGGGTGGCTTGTAGACCTCAAAAATTGTGGTCCCAAGGGGAGGGATCTTCGGCACCATACTGCTGACCCATTCAGAGGTTTGCTGCGAGGAGGTCTTCACCACGAAGGTTCCGTCCTTGAACTCACAGCCCTCTACCTGGATACAAGCACTTGTTGCCGCGACAAGCTCCAAGAGATGGGCTTTGCAGTGTTTGCACTCTGCATCGCTCATGCTATTGTCATTGCCTGCTTTCCCTATACGAACTGCTAAAGAAGAAACTGCAGCATCCTTATAGGACAGCCTACTATCTCGTTCCTTAGCTGTTCTGCGTTCAAAGGAGGCACGCAACTTCTTGCTTTGTGGTTCGGCAGAAGAGGAGGTAGCGCCCAGTCCAAGGGGTTGGTCTGCTTCAGTTTGTGAAACCTCCACCGACCTGTTCCTTTTCAAAGGCACCGCCGAAGAGCTGATAGAAGAGCTTGCGCCTTCAGCCGGTAAAGCTTCTTTGCGCCGCAGATCTAACAGCTTCTTCCTTTTCCTTTTCCGCTGTCCCTTAGACAGGCGCCGCTCAGAGACCGCCTCTTCAGGAGCCCGTTCAACCATAGAGGTATCCCGAGTCTGACCGTCAGTGGCAGTGCAGTGGGCAGCAGCTAGTCCCATGCTCAAATTGCCGAGTGAATCGGGCGTAGAGCCACAAGGGTCGCATGCGGGTTTTGAGCTCAAGTCCGTAGGTGCGATCGCAACATCCGGTTTCCGTTCACCAGTACTGCCTCCATTTCTGGTAGCAGCACCGGTTTCATTCGGAGACCGTGCACGGGCGGACTCACAGACTTGAGCGGGTTTTGTTCTCTTTACGAGCTTGGGTCGCTTCTTCTTACTTTTCGGTTCGGCAGAAGAGGAGGCGGAGCCCAATCCAAGGGGTTGGTTAGCTTCAGTTGGTGAGACCTCCACTGACCTGTTCCTTTTCAAAGGCACCGCCGAAGAGCTGAGAGAAGAGCTTGCGCCTTCAGCCGGTAAAGCATCTTTGCGCCGCAGATCCGACAGCTTCTTCCTTTCCCTCTTCCGCTGTCCCTTAGACAAGCGCCGCTCAGAGCCCGCCTCTTGAGGAGCCCGTTCAACCATAGAGGTTTCCCGAGTCAGGCCGTCAGTGGCAGTGCAGTGGGCAGCAGCTTGTCTCATGCTCAATTTGCCGAGGAAATCGGACATAGAGCCGCAAGAGTCGCTTGTGGGTTCGGGTATGAATGTTGAGGCCTCCAGAATCCGTGCCCCGGCCGTAGTCGAGAAGACTACGGGTGGATTTTGGCTATTGCCATTACCACCTGGAGTAGACAATTCCTTTTGTTTCTCCATTCATAGCGTTGTTGAGTGTTAACCACTGGCTCCTGTGGGTTAGAATACACTAACAGTTTGATCTTTACTGAGGATAGGCTAAAAAGCTGTTACCTCAAACCATCCTCCTTTACCCGGGCTTTGGACCGGCATGCTACTTACTTTCGTAACAAGGCGGAGTTTTGGGACATCATAGAAGAAGATCTTTCGGTTTTTCGGTTAGAAGAAGATCTTTCGGTTTTTCTCCAACGACTAAAGACTGCTCATGAAGATCTCAATAACCAAGGAAAGTGAGACTATCGCGGAATACGAGGATAAAGCAGTCACCGCTATTGCGAGACTGACACAACGACTCGACCGCTTACATCGCATACAAAATTCTAATGAAGTGTCAGTACGAGTTTCTTCTCGTGAAAATTGTTCAAACACAGTAAAATTACCAAAACTCCAATTGAAATCATTCTCAGGAGATTTCAAGGAATGGCTTCCCTTTTGAGAGCAATTCCGAACAGCCGTGCATGAGAATAATGCTTTATCAGGAACGGATAAGTTCAATTATCTGCAATCTACACTCAAGGGGACAGCTGCAGAGGCATTATCAGGTTTTACTCCAAGCGGCACTTGTTACGATGCTGCGATCGGATTACTACAGGATGAATTTGGTAATGCAGGGAAATTGATTGATAAGACCATGAATCAATTAATGACGATTCGCAATGTCACATCTATGGGGATTTCATCAAACAGTTACGGTAAGCGAGCAGGAATCATCTTCAGACAGTACGAGTACGGTTACCCTGCGGCCTCAGCAATCGAAAATGCAAAAGGCGACAGAGAGATAGCAAATCAATTAAAATTTATTAAAAGAGAAGCAGACGCTTGAGAAAGCTCTTTCGAAGAGAATGATTCACGACATAGGCAGAATAACAAGCAGCATAAACCACACGCAAGTTTAACGGCAACCGCTGCAGAGTTATTTACCACCACCACCAAAGAGTCTTGTTTCTTTTGTAAATCCCTATCTCATCTGCATGTGCATGTTCTTATGTGCGTATTATTCAAATGACATTTATAAAGGAAAGTTTAGCTAATAAATTGCGTTTGCCTATAGTGGGAACAAGAAAGATCAGCATCATACCGTTTGGAAGTGGAAAGCAAACGCGTGCCGTGGATTGTTCCAGTGTATTTTTTGTATTGAAAAGTCTATACGATCAGCGATCAGTGGAAATCAAGGCAGCAGTTGTTCCAGAAATATGCTTAGATGTTTTGGCTATCCCGTCTGCCAATATTATAGAGCCTTTTAAATTAACTTTGGCAGATGCGCGTCCTTTCGTTAACCAAGCCGATGACTATTTTGATTGGTGCAGACAACTATTGGAAATTTGTTTCAGGAAATTTTGAACGTATCTCTGATCGTTTGACTGCCGTTGATACAGTGTTCGGTTGGACATTGCAAGGGCCAGCCCCGATTGGTGTTCAAAGTATTATTTCGGGATTGATTAACGTGAATGTATTGCCCGTAAGTACGAGAGAAGACTTCAGTGAGATCAGTTTTCGGGAACTCGAGGCTATTGGTATCCAACCTGAAAGGAAGCAAGCCGACACCTTTACACAGGAGTTTCTACGTAAGTCAAAGAAAATGACAGATATCAGGTATGTTTACCGTGGAAAGATGAAGATGTGTTGCTCGATGATAACCAGTTAGGTGCTATGATTCGTTTTAAATCATTAACTCGTAAACTTTCTAGACGTCCAGAAGAACTATTCAGATACGACAAAGCAATGCGGGAGCTTATAGATGCAGTTATTGCCGAGAAGGTTACTGACGAGAAAGGGGGCATTCGAAAATACTACATGCCACACCGGCCCGTGTACCGAGATGACAAGTCAACATCCAAATTACGTATCGTTTTTGATGCGTCGGCTCATGCTGAGCATTGTCTTTCGTTAAATGATCTTTTGCTGCCCGGATCAAATTTGTTTCCAGACATTCTTAAAATATTGTTAAATTTCAGAGTGGGATCTATTGGAGTAGTCGCCGATATAGGGAAGGCGTTTCTTCAGGTGTCACTTTGCCCAAAAGACCGTGATGCTCACCGCTTCTACTGATACACAAAGGGGTTGAAATCTGTTCACGATCTTCCGGATTACCAAATCTACAGAATGACTCGGGTGACGTTTAGGGTGACATCCAGTCCATTTCTTTTATTGGTCACACTCAAAAGACATTTTCAGAAAGAATGTGAGGAGTTTCCGGCAACATGCGATATTTTAAACGATAGCTTGTATATGGATGACGTGGTATGCAGTGCTGATGACGCGAAGAAGGCAATACAATTTTGTCAAGAAGCTAAATTTATCTTCGAACGTGCTGGTATGAACTTGAGGAAATGGAATAGTAATAACCCGACAGTGAGGTCTACATTTCCGGATGCCGCTATTAACGATCAGAAGGTGCTGGGTATGTTATGGTACATTCATACAGACGAGTTAGCGGTGGATGTTAATTCTGTTGAATGGTTTATTGCTGGATCGGCGGTGAAGGGTACTAAACGTTCTGTACTTCAGGTAATTTTACGTTTCTTTGATCCCTTGGGGTTTCTTGGCCCTTTCGTAATAAATTTTAAAATATTGTTCCAAACCATCTGGAAGATTAAACTTGGATGGGACGATGAATTACCTGCTCAATAACTGAAAGTTTGGAAATCGTGTTGTGCTGATATCACCAAGCTGAAACAAATGTCAATTCCACGCAATGTCGGCAGCCAACTGAACGTCGTTGAACGAGAATTGCACCTGTTTGCGGAGCAAGTACCAATGGATATGGTACCGTCGCTTTCATCAAATCAATTAATAAAGTAGGTTAATCTTCTGTTCAGTTCGTATGTGCCAAGAACAGAGAAGCACCGTTAAAGGGAGTTCAGGAGATCAATGACCTCACATTACCGTGCCTGGAGCTTACCGCTGCGCTCATTGCTTCTAGGTTGTGTTCTTTTTTGGTAACGAATCTTAAGATGACATTCGACCGCATTTTTCTGTGGACTAATTCGAAAATTGCGTTATGTTTGATATCTGGCGAGGCCAAAAGATGGAAACAATTCGTAGAAAATAGAGTTCGCGAAATTCGAACTCTGACAGCGGTCAATACTTGGAATCACTGCCCTGGGAGAGAGAATCCGGCGGATTTACTGACTAGATTCGTGTCAGCAAAGGCTTTAATAGCGTCTTCAATCTGGTTGCATGGTCCCCCTTGGTTGCCAGGTAATTCCGAATACTAGCCAGAGAGCGACGAGGAGCCGTGTTTTGTTAATGTATCTTTGCTACAAGTTAGCGTAAACACTAAAAGAGAGCACAAATTGGAACTTATTCTGCGTGTAGAGAATTTTAGTTGCTGGAAGAGATTACTGCGGGTGAGTGCTTATGTATTCAGATTTGTTAATATACTTCGTAAAAGGCATTTTGAGAATACAACATATTTAACGTCAGAAGAAATAAATCAGTCTGAAAAGTATTGGATTAAAGTAACTCAGTTCGCATATTTCAGTCATGAGATCGATGCAATTAAGAAGGAAAACTCTGTTGACAAATCTTCTAATATTCTTGCTCTTAATCTATCCTTAGATATGGATGGTATTTTATGTGTGAGTAGTTGACTTCAGTCATTTGGAGGGGTTGAAGATTGTCCGTACCCGATTGTGTTACCCAAACAATCATACGTCAGTCAGATTATTGTGTCGAATGCACATCAACGAACGTTGCATGGTGGTGTGAGTTCTGTTCTAACTGGAGTAAGAACCCGCTTCTGGATATTGAGAGCGCGACAGTTGATCAAAGCGATTATCAGTCGATGTGTCGCCTGCAAACGGCTATTAGGGAAACCTGGATCGCAACCATTCGCCCCGATTCCCCGCGACAGAATGCTAACATCCCGACCATTTGAGATGACTGGGATTGATTTCGCTGGACCGTTATATGTACTATCAGACGAAGGGTCACCACAGAAGGTATATATTTTGCTTCTAACATGTGGCTCAGTTAGGGAAATTCATCTAGAGCTGGTAACGGATTTAACTGCCGAATGCTGTTTGCTGGCACTAAGGAGATTTTTTGCACGTAAAGGAAAGCCTTCAATAATTTACTCCGATAACGCGAAGACTTTTAAGCGTGACTCTAAGGAACTAAATATATTAAACAGTGCTTTGGGTGCTGAGTTAATACAAGGATTTGCTAGCTGTCAAGCCATAAAATGGAAATATATCGTTGAAAGAGCACCGTGGTGGGGTGGCTTTTGGGAGACACTCGTAAAAAACGTAAAGGTGGTTTTAAGGGCTACAATTGGAAGAACTGCAATGAACTTCGAGGAGTTGCGAACATTGTTGGTATAGGTTGAACGCGTCATCAATGCTAGGCCCTTAACATACATTTCCGATGATCCCAAAGACTTATCTCCTTTAACACCTTCACATTTTCTTGCAGGTTCACATGAAACATTCTTTGAGCCTACATTAAGGAGTCCGACAACTGGTGATAATATTCGTCAAAAGTGGAATTCCCGCTTGAAATTCTTGCGGTTATTCTGGAAAAGGTGGAGGCTCGAATACTTGAATCAACTTCGTTCGCTTTACCTTAACAAAAAATCGTCCTCATCGAATTTCAAGCCAAATGATGTTGTCATATTATACGATGCAGCAGTATCAAGGACCCCATGGAAATTGGCTATCGTCGATAAGGTTTTCCCAGGCCGAGGCAACAAAGTTAGAGCCTGCGAAATACGTCTGCCGAATGGAACCAAACTGAGAAGACCTGTGCACTGTGCAGCTACTATACCCTCTTGAGCTGAACTAAATGTCATCTTTGGCGGTCGGAGAATGTAGAATTTGTTTAAGTTGTTAAATGCGTAATTGGTAACATATCAATTCAACTTTCCCATTTTTAAATGTATCACTTCTAAAGTAAATAGCTTTAGTTTTATTTTAACTACTTGAATTATGTGCTAAGCAAAAGCTCTTAAACAGTTAAGAAATTACACTATAAATTCTCTCTAACTGATTAGAGTTAGTTATCTTTTTAAACTTGATTTTGAATTATAACCTGAATTATAATAAACTATTACATTTAAACATTTGATTGGGGTCTTTCTTAATGCGTCATAGGTTTCAGCATTTGATAGCATTTTTTACACTCTATAAGGCCCTCTTCTTATTGGTGATAATTTTCCTTTTCGATTTTCGCTTTTGATGAGTACCTTATCCCCTACGTGAATGAGGCCTTATTGTTTTGTCAAATTAGGTTTTTGACCTGTGTTTGCTTGCTAAAAGGTTGCGCCTGGCTATGGAATATGATTTTTGGAGTCTATATCTTAGAAGATTTCAGTAATTTTCATGATTGTATATGGGTTCGGGATCTCTTTATAGGTTAAAAGGTATGTCAGGCGTGAACCCATAGAGACATTCCATGGGTGTGAGTTTCGTGCTATCATGAATGCTATTGTTGTACACAAAAGTTGCTGTGCACAGGAACTGATCCCACGACCTGGGGTTTTCGTCAGTTATGCTTCGCAGATACTCCACTATTGGCCGGTGTACTCGTTCGAGTGCACCATTTGACTGGGGATGGTAGGCTGTGGTCTGCAACTTTTTAATCTTAAGCATTTTGCAGAGCCCTTTCAATAAATCACTGAGAAAGTTTGTCCCCTGGTCCGTGGCAGTTTGTTTAGGAATACCGAAACGTGTAATTATATTATCGAAAACCATTTGAGCCACGGTTTGGGCCTCTGCATTTTGCATTGCATGGCAATCAACGATTTTCGTCAAATTATCCTGATAGGTTAAAATATACAAATTTCCAGACTCTGACTGTTCTAATGGGACTACTATATCTAAATATACCTTATCAAAAGGTTTCTTGGCGATATCGGTGATGATCATTGGCATTCGTATCAAAGGTGTTGCTTTCATGGTCTGACATTTTTTACATTTGTGTTCGTCGAATCGACGAAGATTACCCTTCTAGGGTTAAGAATGGTTTGTATTTCCTCGGAGCTACTGATTACTTCTATGGGTTTTGCATTTACAGCCTGCAATTCCATTTCGCTCTGCCTTATGGAAGCTTCCGGCTTTTCAGAATCGTTTGGTTTGTTTTGAATGCTTTGAATAACCGTAGGTGGTGGATCCGGAGCTGCATTTGCCCTTTGTGATTGCAATCGCGTTACAGCATTATGCTGCGGTATTTATTGGTGTTTTGATGAGCTCGCCCGATGGCCGGTGCACCTCGGCTTGTACCTTAATTATTAAAGGTTCTGCAGTTTCTTGCATAATTAAGCTAGATGTATCCGAATTTGCGCAACTCCTACACTCTACAGGTTTTTCACTTTGTTGTTCTGCTTTCTCGGCTTCGTACTCGTCATAGGTAAGGATTTTGTCCGTAGCTGTACACAGTTTACGTCAACTCTGCCGTTCTGGTGCCGAGTACGAACCATTAAGCTGTGGAATTCGACTTATGGCATCAGCATTAGTATTGGCTTTGCCTGGCTTATATTCTATTTTGTAATCGAATTCCGACAATTTGTGATGGAATCGAACGAGGCGAGTTGTGGGATATTTTACATTAAATACTCCCCTCAAGGGCTTATGATCTGTAAATATAGTAAATTTACGTCCTTGAAGGCAGCATCTAAACTTTTTAGTAGCCCATACAATTGCTAGTAACTCTTTTTCAATTGTAGAGTAGTTACGCTCCACTTTATTTAAGGTGCGGCTAGCATATGCAATGGGCTGGTCTTTACCTACATCGCCCTGGGACAGTACAGCTCCGATCGCTTCACCGCTTGCATCCGTCGTCAGATTAAAATGCTTTGAGAAATCAGGGTAAATCAACAGAGGTGGTGAGACCAAAAAGTCATTGATTTGTTGAAATGCTCTTTGGCATTTCTCCGTCCAGGTGAACTTTACGTCCTTACGGAGTCGGTTTGTGAGGGGACGAAGTATTTTAGAAAATTATGGGATAAATTTACGGTAGTAGTTGGTGAGTCCCAAAAAAGATTGGACCTGCCTAACTGTTCGTGGAGATGGAAAATTTTTAACAGTGGCAGTTGTACTGGGATTTGGAAGTGCCCCTTATTCTGAACATATATGTCCCAAATAAACTTCTTCCTTTTGTAGGAATCTGCACTTCTGCTGCAGTTTTAAGTTATTTTTTCTTAATCTATCAAAAACCTTTTTCAGCTTATTGTTATGATCAGTTAGGTTCTTACCGTAGATGACGATATCATTAAAATATAAAAAGCATTAGCTTCCTTGTAACCCGGTAAGGACATAGTTCATTAATCGTTGAAACGTAGCGGGGGCGCCTTTTAAACCGAAAGGCATACGCTTAAACTCATAGTGTCTATAGTTCATGCTGAAGGCGGTTTTTGGTTGATTCTTTGGATCTACCAGAACTTGGTGTAGCCACTACCTGGATCGAGAGTCGAGAAATAACGGGAATAACCTAGTTGATGTAATGGCACCTCTCTTCGGTATAAGTTGGACTGGCAAGTACATCTTTCTTTTTTGTTTCTAGAAAAGATTTTCTATGATCGTATGATCAAGTACCGCATTTCGCTAAAAGAGCCGATGGTTATGTATACATGGATCACACCACTTTTTGTTGTTTTGACAATTAGGCTTTACCGTAGGACCATTGCATATAGGTAATGTACGAGCGTGGGAAAGATCACTTTTATGTTTCAATACAGATCTATTTGCTGCCGTGAACTGCTATACCTGTGACATGTATGCATGCGCTGACAAGAGAGCTGACCCGCTAGCTCGGGTAACTTATAAACGCTCAGCTATTTGCGATGTTTTTTTTTGCAAGTGCACTTGCTCTCTCCGGCGGTTGTGTGGGTGTCACACAGTTCACTGCTTGGTAGCCCATCTCGGGTATATATAACAGTGGGTGACGGCAAAGGAAGAAAAAGAAAGAAAAAAGCTAGACCAGCGTGGAGAAGGTCAGTTGGGCGGAAGATTTGGAAAGGGCAGCAGTGGTCCACAAAAGCGAGCCTACGGAAAATTGTTTTTTTTTTGTCAAGTGTGCGGAGTTTTCGAGTTTCAGTTTCTTTGTAAGCAATTTAAGAAGAAACAGTACGACATACGGAAAAAAAAACTGAAATTATCGAATTTTTTTTTGTATTTTGAACGCAAACGCGAAATAAAAACTAAACCGCAACACATACTCACGTGCGAAAAAGTGTTTCTTATAATTTGTGTTCCCTGAAGCCAAATGAAAAGAAAAAAAAACGAAGCAAGCATAGAAGCTACAATATAAAGCCTTTGCTTTTTTTGCGAGCAAAAAAGTACGCAAATGTTAATTCAAACAAACTAAAAGAAAGAATCAAAACTGAAATTGTTAACTAACTAAGACCGTACGAAAAGTAAAAATAGTCGAAACTCGAGACCGTGAAATCCAATGGCAACCTCAAATGATGCTGTTCCAGTTTTCCAGCAATTTGTCGTGCTTAGATCCCGTTCTGCTTCATTCTCTTCCTTTTTTGTTTGTTTCTTTTTTGAATTTAATAAACCGTAGTGTAATTACCTATCATAAAGTAAATAATAATACCTAATTCTTAAAAGTAAATAATTAAATAAATTGTACATATACATATATATCAGTAGATAGAGAGAGAAAGAAAAAACGGAATCATTTTTTTTTGTGAATTATGGCGCGAAAATAAAAGGTGTTGATTTATACCTAAGGCGAAACCAATTCCTTTTTATGTGAAGTGTCTATTTTCAGCAAATGTGCAAATTACAACGTTAGCAAATTGACTAACTTGCATCCAGATCCTCAGGCCTGACGACGTGGATACCCGGAATAGCAGTAAGTCCTTCTTTTCTTTATGATGATGTATTTAAAAAAAAATAAAAAAAAACAGAACATAGATACTTCGACGAAGATTTGGTTACTCTTTCTTAAGAATAATATTTACTAAATACTTAAATACAAATAAAACAAAATATAGACATATACGTATATATATTAAAATATATCTATATTTATGAAATGAAACGTTATATTTATATATAAATTACCATTTTTTTTTCTCTCGTCTGCTATTAACTACTTAATAAAACTTAACTATTACATGCAAAATAAATTGCTTAATTTTTCTTTATTTTTGCCATCCTTCCGTTTAAATATTTTTTTTAATCCCTACATAATAAACTATGTATTTATATGCAGTAATTTATCATTAAGTGTTTTTTCAAATAAATTTCTGCTAATGGATTATTAATTATAAAAACTAGTTGAAGCGTCTCATTTCGGGGTAATGGGTTAGGGGTTGTTGTTTTTCTTTGAAGGGGCCTTAGGCTCCAAAGGGTGCCGTTCATTGTGTACTTTTCAGCGGACATCGGCACACGGATGGGTGGGTATAGAACCGCTTGGAGGATATACCATCTTTTCCTCCAGATGTGATTGGTTGTGGAGGATTATTGTCAACCTGGACAATATTATCCTTAGTTTTCTTTATTAGTTCCTTGTGACTTCCTTTTTTTTTGTAGTTTCAGCCCTTAGGTTTTTTTTTATTTTTTCTGGTCATTTTGCGTGTGCAATAATTTTATGTATGGGTATACATGTTCGACTGATTGCAAGTATCCACACCTCCCCGACGAGCTAGTTACAGAGCAATACGCTAGGCATGCGCAATCGCAATCAAGTCATTCATAAATTAGTCCTTTCCTTATCCCTTCCAACATTTTACAACCTTCCTATCTTCCCCCCCCCCCCCCCCCCCCCCACTAATCGTCTCCTTCATCCCTTCCTCATTGTCATCCCTCTTCCACCCCAAAGTACTACATCCATTACATTGATCAAGTATATAGTCTATTCGAGGAAGAGGGTAAGCATCGCCAATGGTTTTATCATTTAATTTACGAGAATCAACCACAATTCTCCATCTGCTGTTTCCATCCGGACCCGCTTTCTTAGGAATGACTAAGAGGGGTGAGTTCCACGGGCTTTTGCTGGGTTGAACAATGTCATTTTCCAACATTTCCTTCATTTGTTCGTTAATTATTTGCCTTTTTGACTCGGGCAGTCTGTACATTCCAGTGGTATCGTATGGGTAATTGCGTCGGTGTACATTAGATAATCGCCTTTAAGATGGAATATGTCATTATATTCACTACATAGATTCAAAATCGTTTGTTTTTCATATAGACTAAGATTTTTTCCTACTTTGAGTTCCTTTTTGAGGTTTTCTAACCGCAGATTACGCTGCGTCCGGCATTTCGTTGTCCGGTAGGAAGTATTTGACGTTGTGAATTGAATGTGTCGTCTCTGGGGCAAGTTTCTCTTCGGTTTCCAGAGGGATTATCTTATAGTTCTTTGGTGGACATAGTTGCAGCTTTAATTTATGTATGATTGCCGTTTTGCTATTTGTATTGAGGGCACTTATTAAATATTTATTTCGGCCTGAAGGCAAAATACAGTTAGAGACTCCATCGCCTACTTTATCGGGTAGGCAGAGCATTTCTTCCGCTAGTTCTAAAGAAACTATTAAACGTTTTTGTGACCGTTCAGGCAGGCAGATGGGTTTCTCTAATATGATTTCCACATTTGTTATACCAGAATCTGCTTCGCTACAGGAAGAGGTTAGTATGTTCGACCGTTTTATACCATGGCCTTCGTCGCTGTAGGATGGGGCTAGTATATTTGCTCTATTGTTAATAATTGTAGTTTGCCTATTTTCGGCTATTTTACGATGAGACCCTCCGTGATAAGCTGAGCTGAGAGGTATGCTGAACTGCTTGGGGTTATTGTTTGTGCAAGTGAATCTAAGCTGTTGGCTAGGCCCTTCCACTTCACAATTTTTTGACAGGAAGTCGTTTCTAAGTATCCCGTCGTCTGGGAATATAGGTGTATCGCCCAGAACTTGGAAAGTACATGGAACTTTAGTATTCAATTTAAAATTTCCTTGACAAGTACCCACACTTTTTCCATACCCAAATAGTGTTTGCAGGAGGCATGGCTTATTCGTTTCTAATTTTACATCTGGCTGGAGTGATTTTTGTTTGATTAAACTTACTTCGGAGCCGGTGTCCACGATTAATTTTGCCTGACCGTTCTAGAGGGAGAATTATTGTGGGGATACCGTGATCGGGCCTCCAAGAATACTTTCTGTTGTTATCGTTATGAGTTAATGTCGAGCCGGTGGTTTTGGGCTTAACAGTGGGGAGTTTCCCTGGTTCTCGTATTCCCATTTAGCCCCTTTTGTTTACATTCGATGATATCATGACCAGCTCGGCCACAAAAATCACATTTTTATACCTCCACAGGAAGGTATATTCACTTTGCCAATACATTTGTAACGACAAGAAGGAGTCACCGGAGACCTCATAAATTATATATATTCTGAATCAGGATCACATTCTGAATCGATTTAGCCATGTCCGTCTGTCTGTCTGTCTGTTGAAAGTACGATAGCTCCCAAAGGAATTGACATAGGCTAGTGAAATTTGGTGAAAGGACTTCTTTTTATCGTCGTCAGGTTGGTATTGAAAATGGGTTATGTCGGTCAAGTAGTTCTGGTACCTCCCATACAAAACCAATATTGGACCCATGTGTCTCTCTGTCTGTTGAAAGCACGATAGCGCCCAAAGTAATTGACGTAGGTAAATGAAATTTGGTGAAAGGAATTATTTTTATCGGCGTCAGGTTGGTATTGAAAATGGGCTCTGTCGGTCAAGTAGTTCTGCTACCTCCCATACAAAACCAATATTGGACCCATGTGTCTCTCTGTCTGTGGAAAGCACGATAGCGCCCAAAGTAATTGACGTAGGTGAATGAAATTTGGTGAAAGGACTTATTTATATCTTCGTTAGGTTGGTATTAAAAATGGGCTATGTCGGTCAAGTAGTTCTGGTACATCCCTCACAAAACCAATTTTTCATGACTTGTATGCAGTGGAGGGTATCAAAGCATCGGCCAGGCCGATGATAACACTTTTACTTCTTTTTGAATATTATAGACCCTTGAAATGTTTTGTGGCGAGCCGCTGGTCGCCTGGTTGGAAGAGGTATTTTCGTAGACTCTTACAGGGTTTCGATGGTTAAAGTCTTTTTTTCTATTGTTTTGAAACCTGTTGTTAGTTGGTCTGTTAGCTCGTCGGCAGTCTCTAATGTCGTGGTTATATACCCTACAATTTGTGCAGAAAGGTGTGTTTTTTCTGCTTAGACAATCACTGTAGGTCAGTAGGTGTGCCCAGTCTTTCCACAGAAACTGCAAATAACGCAGTGCTTGGATCTATTACTTTGTGAATAATTTGAATTGATTTTATTTTGGGTAAAATCATGGGATTGCTGTGTATTTGAATCAAACGGTGTAGATTGAGGATTTAACTGCGATTGAGGAAAAAAACTAATGTTCCCGGGCCATAAGCTCGGATTCGAGAAACTGTTCATCTCCTGTCGTTAATAGATATTGGCAAAGATACGGATTAGAGACTCCTGTTTTCAAGGCGTTTTTGGCAAAATTTTCCAACTCTGTTTTCACAGCTGGAGTTGCCATAGAGCCATATTTTTTAAGGTCCGCAGGAAAACAACTAATGTTCTCGGGCCATAAGCTCGGATTCGAGAAACTGTTCATCTCCTGTCGTTAATAGATATTGGCAAAGATACGGATTAGAGACTCCTGTTTTCAAATCGTTTTTGGCAAAATCTTCCAACTCTGTTTTCACAGCTGGAGTTGCCACAGAGCCATATTTTTTAAGGTCCGCAGGAAAACAACTAATGTTCCCGGGCCATAAGCTCGGATTCGAGAAACTGTTCATCTCCTGTCGTTAATAGATATTGGCAAAGATACGGATTGGAGACTCCTGTTTTCAAGGCGTTTTTGGCAAAATCTTCCAACTCTGTTTTCACAGCTGGAGTTGCCACAGAGCCATATTTTTTAAGGTCCGCTGCCTCCTTGCAAAGCTGCAGCATCTGCTTTATCCTAGCAGTAAAAGCGATGACAGCTTCCAAGCGGACTGTCTTATATTTAGTAATAAGTTTATTTACCAGATCTTGGTACGTTTCTCTCGGCAAATAAGTGCGGTTGAGAAGCTTTTCGGCATTCTCAAAGGATGTTATTGGGTTAGATGCGACTAACAAATGTGCAGCTCCTCGCAGTCTTGTTGCAAAAATCTGAACAAACGCTTGGTGTTCTCCCTCAGGTAGGCATTCAAGTACCTTCTTACAGCAACCTACAAACGTTTGCTTAATGATGGGCTGTATTCACCCGAAAATATTGGTACAACTGAGCAGTTAGCTTGCGATTTTACAATAATCCACCGACATGTTAGTTTCTGAGTTTTCAATGGATAATTCCTGTTCAGATTCAATAATTGAAACGTTCAACCAATTAAGAATAACTTCCCTTTCTGGTAAATCCCTTTCTATATCACTTTCACTACCTTTTAAATCACTTTTCGTATATAGGCTATCCTTATGAGTTATCTTATTGTCCATAGCAATTGGGTGCGTTTGACATTGAAAATCTAACAATTCCGTTTTAAATTGTGCAGTTGCTTCATTCAGATGGCTAATTTTACTGAGTGTCTGCTCATGGGTTTTTTCCATTTATTTGTTTAAACTTTCAGACTGCAGAACTGTTAGATTGTGGTGTACCTTCGCCAAAATAATTTTTCTGAATTGCCTAAACTGCATTACCGATCTGATTTGCAACAAATAAACAATCGAACATCACTTACCTTCGACAAAACTTATTAACGAAAAAGTCCGCCATCATAATTTACACCGAAACTTCCTGTAAGCGAAAGCTTCTTATACCAGTGCCCTGCTGGTCAGCGTTCTTTTCTGATTCCACCTCTCAAGCAAGTGCATCAGCACAACGCATAAGTAACGGACCGAATTTTACTGCGTGTTTGTTTTTCTTATTAATCTTTAACGAGATTTCATAATTAGGCTTGTACCGGTATTAAATATAGTGTGAAAGCAGAACTTAATGGCAATAAATCCCAATCTCAAGCATTTTTGTTGATTAAAAAGGTATAATGCTAATATCTTAACCATTTTCCTCCTATAATTTGATTTCTTTTCACAGGAAACCGGCGGATGATCTGTTGGTAATGTTTCAAGTACTGCGTGAACAAAAACGGCATAGTGGAATCCAAAAATGATTCCCAACTTTTAAGCAGACACTTTGTCCGTTACCCCAACATCCGTCTGGTTTCTTTTTGTGCGTGACTTGGGAAACACATGGTTTTCACATCACGCGAGGAACGGGAACGCAACCTATTTTCCCCACTCTTCACAGAACATACCTCATGTCACCAAAGAATCTAAATCAAGAAAAATCAACATTGATCATTCAACAGTTCTTCAAACATCAAATTATACCTAAAATATATATTCTACAAAAACCATAAAAAAAAAAAAAAAATGGCTTTAACTTGAAATCTACTTGGATAATCGATCGTTCAAAATTAGTTTACCTACCTAAATTTCTTAAGTGTATCTACATAAATTCTAAATTGCATTCCACAAGCAAATAGTAACCTACAAAAATAAAACGGAAATATTTAACCTACCTAGCCTAAGAAGTGATTCCATTAATATAATCCACAACTAAAATTAAAACAGAAGCGGAACTTTGTGCACAAATTTCGACGCCGAGATACATACGTGAGTACAAACATTAATATTTATTTTTTCTTATTCATCATTTTCTCTGGCTAATAATATTATCAAAAAAAAAAGAAAAAAAAAAGAAAAATTATAACATATCAGAATGTAGATACAGTTTGCTTTTAATGAATTCAGGACAACAAACATTTTATTTGTTACACTGGAATAATTGCGCCAGACATTAGATTCATCGATTATCCTACAGCTAGAATAGTAATCCTTTTTATAAAAAGTCTTTTTTTTTAAAATGAAACAATCATGAATTTACCTTTCGAATTATTATCTTGAATTGACTAAAATAAAATAATTATGTGCTAAGTTACAAAAACCATAGTTGAGATGAGTCTTTATTGAAGTGTGCGTGATATTAATTAGGGACGATCCCATCAGAATTTGAGGAGGGATACGTCAAAGGAGCAGTGGCAGCGGCCATTCGCAAAGGGGAGGGTTCCTCGGTGTAAAATTACAGCTAACACCCCCACCATTGCTGAAGAGCTTTTATTTACCTTCATTCTTATTTCGCTTCTTTCTCTGTCCCTTTTCTTCACTGAAACGCAATTTCTACCAGTTTATTTTTTTTGTCCCAGTTGTTTCTGCTTTTGTTCTTATGGCACGATAAATTTTGATAGCCTAGGGGAGTAAGCAGCAAGATCCCACCCCACCGTCGAGCGAACGCCGTGCCACCGCAAGCGTGCCAATAGCTGCTTCGTGTAAAATATCATACCACCGATAATCTTTCGTAATTGTGGGAACAATTACCTCACACCCCCTCGTAAGGCTACAAATGGCGCCCAAAACGTGGTACTTGAAAAGTCAGGAGCAGTAGTACCTATAAACTGTTCCAAACTGACGTTTAAATTGGCCACAACTAGCTTTCTTGCGGAAGCTAGGATAAATAATTAACTTGTGTAATGTCAATCAGGACACAATTTTCTTTAAAATATTGGTAAGATTAAGTTTCAGTTGGAAGTCAGAAAGTAACGTCTTAGAGACGAAGCATGCACACATCCGCTTTTGTATGTAACCTAAGATAGTTGTCTGCTTTAAATCCACAAAATCAACTCCCTGAGTCGCTAAAGATTAGCTTAGCAGTCCAGAAAGGTGAAATTAAACCAACTTTGATCTTATCAACCTACACATCATTTTATATATTTTTTTTTCTCCCTCTAAATTCAACATAAAACTCTTATCAGCAACTTAATTCTCGTACATTTCAATTAGACAGAAATCTCAACGTCATTACATGAACATTTTCGTCAACTACTACATAGTCTTTCTTCCATTCCGCTATCAAAGCAATATTTATTCAATTTCCTCTCTTTCGTTAAAATTTACGAAAACCAAACCAAAACAAAAATGAAGAAAAACAACCAACATACTGGAACAGTTCCCAAACGAGTGATACCAACACGCTCACAGACACTGCACCACGATGCCAACACACCTAATCATAAGCAACCTGTTATGCATTCGCCACTCCGAATGGCGGCGATGTCTCCTAACCGTTCTTCTTATGGTTCCAATATGAGCTTTGATAATTTTGCCAATACCTCCATCGGTTCGCTTCGACCGAATGTGGTTACAACAGCTACTGTAACGCTGACAACAACTACAACTGTAACAAGTACGTCAAATCCAATGGTGTCATCAGTAATAGCAGATGTTAGAGAAATGAATATAGGCAACTCATTCGCACATATTGCGCCCAACAGAAATGTTGATAATTTTCTCAATGTTGCCCATGCCAATTTATCAAATGCTGCTGGCAATAGAGTGCTCGATGATTCTCTTTCTGGTGTTCTCCCTCTCCCAAGTATATATGTTAATAATCACCAACCAGCTGATTATTTACCGAATATTCAGCAAGTTTAGGGCACGACAAGCAAAGCAAATGATTCAAATCAGATGCATGATCACATCAGGAAAATCGTTATCGATGCGTTAGGAGAACTGTTACCTTCGTCGGCTAGAAACAAAAATATTAAAAATCCAAATCAATTTCCCGTTGTTAGGCAAGAAATCAATCGTGAAGACATCACACCTCAGAATCACCAACCAAACCAGCGAAATGTAAACAGTAACCCTGTCAATTACTCAAATATTGATGATGATGTAAATAATGATAACAACAATAGCGCTTCTAATAGAGTGTTTCCACCAGATAGAGAGTTCCATTTACGACCAAATGACAGCCTTGCATGTCGTTTAGATCGGTGGGGTCTTAAGTTTGATGGCACATGTAAAGGGATGTCGGTCGAAGACTTTGGGTTCAGAGTGGACATGTTAAAAGAAAAATAACAATTGCACTTGGAACGATGTTTTGATGAATTTCCATCACCTTTTGACAGGTCCAGCGCAGGACTGGTATTGGCAATTTCTCCGCGGAAACCCTCGAGGAGATTGGCCAAGCCTCCGTCGCGCATTAATTAAACAGTTTCGAAATCACGAAAATGATTTCGAGATCATTAAGCAACTGATGGATAGGAAGCAACTTCCAAGAGAGAGTTTTGAAGATTTCTATAATGCGATTATGCAATTAAAAAGCCAATTGCGACAACAAATTCGAGATCATGATCTTATTGAAATTTTACGTACCAATATAAACACAAAACTCATGAGCTTTATTTATCCAATGAAAATTTATACATTGGAACATTTCAAAGATTAGTGCAAAAGAACTGAAAGGATGATACAATCACGATTTCCGATCGTAAGTCGAAATATCCCCTATCAAACAGTTCACGAAATCGAAGACTTTAATGACACACTTAACGGTGATAACGATGGTTATAATATTTCGGCAATTGCGAGTCCACGTAGAGCCAATTCCAACTCTCAAAAGAAA
The DNA here is from genome assembly GCA_948293265.1 of Cheilosia impressa. Taxonomy (NCBI): domain Eukaryota; kingdom Metazoa; phylum Arthropoda; class Insecta; order Diptera; family Syrphidae; genus Cheilosia; species Cheilosia impressa. The sequence continues at coordinate 62,073,869 of OX411880.1, read as the reverse complement.
GTATTTTCAGCCAAGGTACCCACCTGTTATAATTGTAAATGTGCAGGGCATTTATTTATCGACTGTCCATCACCAATCAGTCGATTGTTTTGTTATAGGTGCGGGTCTGATGGAGTAACAGTTCTCACTTGTGTACGATGCAATAGCCAAGTGGAAAACCAGGAGACGAACGAGATGAAAACCGGGGAGTCTCGTTCGACTCAAACCTACCCGGAGTTGTAATGGTTGACGCATGCACCAATACGAATCTCGACTATGGTACATCTTTTGTCTCTAGTCCCCATAATACACAAGCCTTGAGTTGTAATTTAAAATTCAAACAAAACCTTTTCCGAAACTTACCTTACCATGATAGATTAAAAAGATATAACGAGCTACGTTCCAAAATTTTAAGAGTGGAAGAGATTAAAAACAAGGGCGAGTCAAACAGCTTTATTAAAACACGTTTACGCTACAAAAAGCGAAAGATTTTTAGACAAATTATTAGTGATACAATGGTAAACAGCAGTTTAGATTCTAGACCATATGCCACAATTCAGATAAAGAATACGAAAATAACTGGATTGTTAGACAGTGGAGCGAGCATCTCCTGCCTAGGTAAAGATTGTTTGGAAGTAGTCAGTGAGTTGGGTATCCCTATCCTAGAATTCGCTTCATTCATTAGAACTGCCGATGGAAAACAACAGTCGATTGTAGGACGCATTATCACGGAAGTGACTTACAACAATCGGCAAGAAAAATTAGACCTTTACCTCATTCCATCGCTTACACAGTCTTTATATTTGGGCATTGACTTTTGGCAAAAGTTTCAAATAGCGCCAAATATTGTCAGTGAACTAACTGAAGACCAAAATGTTGTACTGAGCGCAGACATCAAACAAGCAATTGAATTAAATGCCTCTGAAACCAAACTATTGTCCGATGTAATAGCAAAGTTTCCATCGTTTGCAAAACTTGGCTTAGGTAAGACTTCGCTTGAAATGCATTCAATCGATACGGGTTCAGCGGAACCTGTCAAACAGCGGCATTATCCGGTGTCACCGGCAATCCAAAAATTGATTTTCAGCGAGTTAGATCGCATGCTTTCTTTGGGAGTGATAGAAGAGAGCGTGAGTTCATGGAGTTCACCCGTTGTTCTTATCAGGAAACCTGGTAAGAACCGGCTTTGCCTTGACTCTCGGAAGGTGAACTCACTCACGAAGAAGGATGCGTATCCTCTTCCTCATATTGAGGGCATGTTGAGCCGTCTGCAGGATACACGTTACATCAGTAGCGTGGATCTTAAGGACGCGTTTTGGCAGATACCTCTGGAGGAAGAGTCCAGGGAAAAAACTGCGTTCACTGTGCCGGGGCGACCATTATATCAATTCACCGTCATGCCCTTTGGGTTGTGTAATGCAGCTCAAAGGATGTGTCGGTTGATGGATAGAGTGATCCCCAGTGCACTTAGGGAACAAGTGTTTGTATACCTGGATGACTTGCTGGTCATCTCTAGGGATTTTGCCGGTCACATTGAGATTTTGGAAAAGGTAGCCGAGTGTTTGCAAAAAGCGAATTTGACTATTAATGTCGAAAAATCAAACTTTTGCTTCAGAGAATTAAGGTACTTAGGGTACATCGTAGGAGATGGTCACATAAAACCTGACCCTAACAAAGTATCAGCAATTAAGGACTTTCCAGTACCTACTTCTCAAAAACAAATACGGCGATTTTTAGGACTTTGCGGCTGGTATCGACGTTTCATTCGAAACTTCGCGTCAATTGCCAGTCCTCTGACTGATACTTTGAAGAAAAATAAACCATTTGCGATGACCCCTGAAGCCCTATTGGCCTTCGATTCTCTGAAAACTGCATTGATTTCTGCTCCTCTATTGTCAAACCCGGATTTTACAAAGCATTTCACTATTCAATGCGATTCCTCAAGCCACGGTATTGGAGGTGTACTGTACCAGCTGGATGAAGAAAACAACGAAAAGCCCATAGCATTCTTTTCAGAAAAGCTAAACGCTGCCCAGCGAAACTATAGCGTTACTGAACAGGAATGCTATGCGGCTGTTGAAGCAGTAAAAAAATTCCGTCCATACGTTGAAGGTTCGAGTTTCACCATCGTGACCGATCACGCAAGCTTAAAGTGGCTTATGAACCTTAAAGATTTAAGTGGTAGATTGGCACGATGGTCCCTGAAACTTCAATCATTTACTTTTGACATTCAGCACAGGAAAGGTTCGCAAAATGTAGTACCAGACGTTCTATCTCGTTCTTTTAATGAAGAACTATCGGTCAAACCAAAGTTTAGCGATAGCCTTGATCTACAATCGAAAGAGTTTCAGTCTCCTTCTTATCTTGATTTGGTTGCAACTATTTCCGAAAGTCCTGATAATTTTCCAGAGATAAAAATCGAGAACGGTATTGTTTACAAAAAAGCTCCAAAGAAAACCATAGAAGAGCTCATCCCTGAGTTTGAGTGGAAAATATGGGTACCAGAAAACCTAAGAAGGTGTTTAATGGAAAATTGTCACAACCCTCCCAACTGCTCGCACTTTGGGATGGTTAAAACAATCAACAAGCTAACAGAGCTTTATTATTGGCCAGGCCTGATCAATGAAGTTCGTGAATTTATTAGACAATGTTCAATTTGCAAAGAGAGCAAGTCCCCTAACACCACTTTGCGAGTTCCCATGGGTTTACAACATGAGATCGATAGACCGTTCCAAAAGTTGTATATTGATTTTATGGGTCCTTATCCCCGATCCAAACGAGGGAATGCGTTTATCCTTGTGCTTTTAGATAGCTTTTCGAAGTTTGTGCTTTTACAACCTTTGCGCAAAGCAAACACAAATGCTCTCATCGAATTTTTAAAGCGGAATGTTTTCCATCAATTCGGAGTCCCCGAGTTCATTCACAGCGACAATGGAAAACAGTTTATGTCCAAAGAGTTCCAAAACTTTCTGTCTGACTATAATTGTACTCATATTCGAAATGCTGTTTACTCTCCTCAGGCAAATGCATCAGAGAGAGTGAATCAGTCAGTTCTGTCAGCTATCAGGAGTTATATCGGAACTGATCACAAGGATTGGGACCGGTATCTCTCTGAAATCCAACAAGCTTTGTGTACCAGTGTGCATCAATCTACTGGAGTCACTCCATACTACTGCCTCTTTGGTCAACAAATGAGCACTAATGGCAACATGTACAAAATTTTCCGTAAACTCAGATCACTTAATGCCGGTGACTTACAATATTTACCGAAAGGCGGTAGGCTGGAAATCATAAGAAACATGGTGAAAGAAAACTTAAAATTAGCGCACCAAAAAAATTAAAGATCTTATAACTTGCGAAGTGCGAAGCAGATATTTGTGCCTGGGGAAATAGCTTTTCGACGTAATTTTGTATTAAGTGACGCCTCAAAGCATCGAAGCTCAAAATTATGTGCAAAGTTTTTGAAGTGTAAGATCGTCAAGCCAATTGGAAATTCTCTCTATGAGATTGAAAACTTAGACGGTAAGAGAATCGGCGTATATCATACCAAAGACTTGCGAAAGTGACCCTTTTAAAATACTTTCTGCAGTCAGGGTCATGGGTCGAGCTGAACTTCTACACGTAACGATGACAATGCGATTTTGTGAAGGACCTTTTTTTCGTGTCTTTTCAGTAACCAGGCGTTTTCGAAAATTCACGATTTTGTGGTGTACCTTCGCCAAAATAATTTTTCTGAATTGCCTAAACTGCATTACCGATCTGATTTGCAACAAATAAACAATCGAACATCACTTACCTTCGACAAAACTTATTAACGAAACTTCCTGTAAGCGAAAGCTTCTTATACCAGTGCCCTGCTGGTCAGCGTTCTTTTCTGATTCCACCTCTCAAGCAAGTGCATCAGCACAACGCGTAAGTAACGGACCGAATTTTACTGCGTGTTTGTTTTTCTTATTAATCTTTAACGAGATTTCATAATTAGGCTTGTACCGGTATTAAATATAGTGTGGAAGCAGAACTTAATGGCAATAAATCCCAATCTCAAGCATTTTTGTTGATTAAAAAGGTATAATGCTAATATCTTAACCATTTTCCTCCTATAATTTGATTTCTTTTCACAGGAAACCGGCGGATGATCTGTTGGTAATGTTTCAAGTACTGCGTGAACAAAAACGGCATAGTGGAATCCAAAAATGATTCCCAACTTTTAAGCAGACACTTTGTCCGTTACCCCAACATCCGTCTGGTTTCTTTTTGTGCGTGACTTGGGAAACACATGGTTTTGACATCACGCGAGGAACGGGAACGCAACCTATTTTCCCCACTCTTCACAGAACATACCTCATGTCACCAAAGAATCTAAATCAAGAAAAATCAACATTGATCATTCAACAGTTCTTCAAACATCAAATTATACCTAAAATATATATTCTACAAAAACCATAAAAAAAAAAAAAAAAAAAAAACAGTGCACTCCGGGAGTGCCGACAGAAGTGAAAACTTGAACAACTCTACGTGTATTTTTTGAATCGTCAGGCAATATTTTGTTGTGCAGGAAATACTTTTAAATGAAGTGTTTTCTAGTTCATTACTATAAACTAAATACTACTACAAAAACCATAGGTACTACCTACAATTTTCATTTTCGTTTAATGCGCTATTGTATACCTACATGAAAAAAAAAGCATACTAGCTAATACCCGCGACTTTATCTGCGTAGAATTAGTATTTCGAGTAACTCATAAAAATATTTATATCAATCGGGTCTAAAATTTTCAATATTAGGACAACTGTCAACAAAACTGTTTTGAAATAACATAACAGCGCTTCTTACTATCCGATTTCCCCACAAAATTTTGAAAATTCCTTCTTAGATTCCTATGACTGTAACTCTCTTCCATAAACTAACTATTAAATTTAAAAGTAATTTTTCGCCAAAAACAACAAACGAAAACAGACTCAATAATAATTATAGGAACAAAAACATTTTATTTGAATTGCGAATGAATTTTTTCCTTTATTATTATTTATATTGATTACATTCGTTATTATGCAATTTGTAGAATATGAACATGTATTCGTTGTGAAATAAAACAACGAATTTAAACTCTCAGAACGCATCCATCAGCAGACAGAAATCACCAAACCCACAAACTATCAGTCAGTGTTCTTAGACACTTAGATACTAGAAATTGTTGCTACAGGCAAATCTTCTTTTTATGTGCATTTAGTGCGTTTATATTCATGGTCAACAAAAAGTTTTTCGAAAATATTAAATTCCCTCAAAAAGGTAGAGATACAACGATGTAGGAACACGCTGAATTCACACGTATTCACAGATAGTAAATTGCGAGCGGGAGGGAGGGGCTTATATTGAAAAAAATTGCGGTGGGAATCGGTGAGACGTAGTAAAGCTGTCAGTCTATTTCATACTTAGTTTATGCTCTCTTCGGCCGTTGACTCTCTTTCGTGGCGGCTTTTGTGCTACGGCTACGGCTACGGCTACGGCGCTACGGGCATTATTAATGAAAGATTATTTTTCCCTGAATCATAGTTTGTATGAAACTGCGTAGTTGAAATTGTATGTGTAAGATTGGTTGAGTGTGTGAACAGCAAGAGGTAAATATACTACTACAGAAACAGAAATAATAATAGAGTGGATGGATGGATGGATGGATGGACTATTTTAAACACAAAAATTGCAATCTAATGCTTAAAACGTAAATTTACAAAGCATGCAATTAATTGGTATTCTTTAAAATGAATACCAGTGAAACTTATGAAACGCACACCCGATTGCCCCGCAAATTTTAGAAATAAAATTCTGTCTGAAATTACATCAGCGTGGCAAAGGCAAACACACTTCCCCAAATTAACATACATACTGAGTCGTCAAAAGTGGTTGGCAAATGGCAACGCGAACACTGGTATTACACACACACTTGTAGGTAAATTCTCTTAAGGCGCGTTTTGCCATTGTATATAAACATTAGTTGGCAGTTGGGCAAAACAAATCTCTTAAGTTGTCTGAGATGGCGTCATCGTTGCCAACTTGAAAAAAAGATGCCTTTTTCAAAAGGAATTCCTAAATTTCTTTTTTTTTTTAAAGTGGAACAGTAAATCAAAAATTAAACAAAAATATAGAAAAAATAAACAAAAACAATTTTTTTTTTATGCAACAAACAGCTTTCAAATTTGTTTCCAATTTCATTCAACTTACTTGAAGTGGAAGCTGGATTGATGAATCAAATTGGAAACAAATTTTGAAACTGTTTGTTGTTTCAATAAAATTAGTTTTTGTTTATTTTTTCTATGAGTGTGTTTAAATATTTGATTTAGGTTCTATTTCACTTTACAGAAAAAAAAGATATTTTAGACATTCTTTTATTGAAAAAGGCATCTTTTTCAAGTTTAGCAGTTTTTCGTTAAAAAAGGCTGGCAACGATGCCGCTGATCTGACAACTTAAGAGAATTGTTTTTCCCAACAAATGTTTATATACAATGGCCAAACGCGCCTCAAAAGTCTTTACGAACACTGGTGTCGGCAACATTGGTTACACAACATTGGTGTCGCGAGTTCAATGGTTTTATCCCATATCAAAAGTGCCCCAACGCGCCTAAAGAAGTTATCACTTCAAAAAATGGAGTGACTAGTGTAAAGACTAAACATTAAAAGTTTAAGTGATTGGCTACCTAATTATCACAATTCTCTACCTATACATAAATTATCTTTTGGTGCTTTAACTTGAAATCTACTTGGATAATCGATCGTTTAAAATTAATTTACCTACCTAAATTTCTTAAGTGTATCTACATAAATTCTAAATTGCATTCCACAAGCAAATAGTAACCTACAAAAATAAAACGGAAATATTTAACCTACCTAGCCTAAGAAGTGATTCCATTAATATAATCCACAACTAAAATTAAAACAGAAGCGGAACTTTGTGCACAAATTTCGACGCCGAGATACATACGTGAGTACAAACATTAATATTTATTTTTTCTTATTCATCATTTTCTCTGGCTAATAATATTATCAAAAAAAAAAGAAAAAAAAAAGAAAAATTATAACATATCAGAATGTAGATACAGTTTGCTTTTAATGAATTCAGGACAACAAACATTTTATTTGTTACACTGGAATAATTGCGCCAGACATAAGATTCATCGATTATCCTACAGCTAGAATAGTAATCCTTTTTATAAAAAGTCTTTTTTTTTAAAATGAAACAATCATGAATTTACCTTTCGAATTATTATCTTGAATTGACTAAAATAAAATAATTATGTGCTAAGTTACAAAAACCATAGTTGAGATGAGTCTTTATTGAAGTGTGCGTGATATTAATTAGGGACGATCCCATCAGAATTTGAGGAGAGATACGTCAAAGGAGCAGTGGCAGCGGCCATTCGCAAAGGGGAGGGTTCCTCGGTGTAAAATTACAGCTAACACCCCCACCATTGCTGAAAAGCTTTTATTTACCTTCATTCTTATTTCGCTTCTTTCTCTGTCCCTTTTCTTCACTCATTTGTGTGCAAGGATCGTTTTTTTTTTCTTTTCTGAAACGCAATTTCTACCAGTTTATTTTTTTTTGTCCCAGTTGTTTCTGCTTTTGTTCTTATGGCACGATAAATTTTGATAGCCGTCGAGCGAACGCCGTGCCACCGCAAGAGTGCCAATAGCTGCTTCGTGTAAAGGATCATACCACCGATAATCTTTCGTAATTGTGGGAACAATTACCTCACACCCCCTCGTAAGGCTTCAAGATTTTCATTGTTTCGCGCTTTCCGTAGTAATAATTGTAAATAATCACTTAAACTTACACTATTATTAGTTGGTAATATCGTCCCGGATCGAAGTCTTCTGTGTGTAAAAGCTGGTTTTAGTGGTTGCGGTGGTTGCCCTGTTGAAGTTCCTGGTTGGTCAGCGGGATTATTTTTCTGAAATTGAGTCCTCTTAAGTTGGTGTTGTTTGGTTCATTTACCTCGTATGCGTATACCTTCAAAACCAAACTCAGTTCCGAGTTTAAGGGTAAAGTAGTCTTGCCCAGTATAAGGTATTCGGATTAAGGCTTTTCAAGCTATTATAAATTTAGAACTATGATTCCTTAATCCTACCGGCTGCGCCAATTTGTGGTGTTTTTAAATAACCTTCACTTGTCACTGTAGTTGTTTTGGTTGTGCCGAGCTTTGTTAAAATCCTCTTATTGTTATCCAAATATTTAGTACTTTAGTGGCGGTTGAATGTTACTAAATGTATCTACCCAATCTTCGTTAGTTTGCCAAGAATTGTCATATGGAGTTGATAACACTTGCACCAAAAATATATTTATTTTTAATTTTTCACAAGAACAATAAATGTAAAACAAGAAATAGTCTTCACAAAATATAAGTTAGCATCTACTTTGTATAGCACATTTATACCAATAGTAGTCGTAGCTGGATAAGACAGGTTTCAAGCTGCGTCTGAATCGTATGCGTTTCGGTAACGAACTCTCGCTTCAAAATTGTCTGCTCTGCCTTCGAACATAAAATTTGTTTGGCATCTGGCATTATCTTTTAAGAAGATATGCGACACCCTTGAGAACGCTGGCAGTTTGCACATTGCATTATTGCGTTTTGAATTTGAATTAGATTTGTAAGAAATAGGAGTTTTGCGCATGGAGTAAATTGGTAGACGATATAATATTTCGTGTGAATTTAAGATAGGAAAAGTTATTACGAAATGTGAGTTATGCGCATTCAACAAATCCTTCCCCCATAATAAAAGAGTTGTAAGTCGATCTTCTCGAAGTAAAGTTGAAATACATAGTTTTCTGTTTTGTTAACAAACGTGTCGCCGTATCTTAATAGGTTGCGGCGGGGTATTTGAGTTAAATGAAAACAACTACCGAAAAAAAAAAATTTCACTTCGGTATGATAAAACGAAAACGCTGTGACAAGCGAAAATCCCCCAAATGCAGAGATACAGATACGAAAAACGAGAACGGGCTTATTAAGCTGACTGCTGTGGGTGCCGCGCGCCGCCACTAATTCTGGACCAATTGAGCGCTGGCATACCTCGTAATTTACACAACCAACAAAAGATACCGCGCACCGCTGGCTGCTGAAAATCTACTATCTGTAGTATAATTTTTTTAACTTTTGTAAGTTTCGGTTTATTGCAAGCGAACATTTGTCGACCATAACACATTTCAAAGCTGCTAGATTCAGCGGCTTTTGTTTGTTTGTTTGTTTGTGTCCGTCGCGTCGGTCGTCTGGTGTGCATAGTGTGGATATTAATATTTTCGTCTTACACAAATTTGGCGAGAACAAATTTGAATCGACTAAGGACACTGCGGATTACCTGGAGTACACACACATCATGGAGGAGATTCTAGTGTTTCTATTTATCGAGAGCAAATTGCGCAAACGTGAAGAGACATCCTCCGCTAGTCCGGCAACAAATATTGAGGCTCAAACAACAACCTTTGCAACAGAACCGACGACGAAACCTGAGAGTTAACACGAAGTCAAATTGAAAAAGGCAATTTCAGCCCGCAATTTACAAAATTTATTATACAATTATTTATACAATTTACCAATCGGCGTGTTGAGTCGGCTAGGTCTCTAATCCAAGTGGACGAGATTTAGAATTTGGTTTCCCAAGCACCGGATACAAAGAAAATGTGCAAGGAAAAAAAAACGACGTTAATCACAACAACAACCCATCTATTGTTATCTCTGCACTCAGAGCATAACACGATAGCTGGTGAATTGTTGCTGTGATAAACCGGCACTAGAACATTTTCTCTGGACCAGTACAGTGAGTCACAGAATTAAGTTAAACAAATTTTAGAGTATTTTACCAATGAAAATGAATGAAAGTAAATTTTAAATACAACAAGAATGAAAGAAGCAATAAATAGATACTATTCCCAAACATCCCGGCCCCCCTGAAACGAGTTTCAGGACGATGGTAAAACGGCCAGTTTTGTTATGGGACGAACGAAATTTCCACGAGTTGTTTTAACTGTAGCCACTCGGATGTGATTATCAGGTCCTGGATGCACGGTTTCGATTCTGCCCAGGAGCCACTTGGTAGGCGGGAGATTCGGCTCCTTCATGATGACAACGTCGCCAACCTTCAGATCACGGGTCGGCCTCTGCCATTTAGGACGCTCTTGAAGGGTCGTTATGTACTCTGCATGCCAGCGTTTCCAAAACCCTTGGACCATGGCTTGGAGGTGTTGCCAGTGCGATAGACGGTTCGGTGCTGTCGTTAAATAGCTAGGCTCAGGAACTGCAGTGTATGGTTCACCTATAAGAAAGTGAGCTGGTGTTAGCGGGTTTAAGTCTTGGTCGGACAAAACGCAAAGGGGACGAGAATTTAATATGGCTTCGATTTGACTGAGAACTGTGTATAGTTCTTCGAAGGTAAGGATGGTGGACCCAATCACCCGGCGTAAATGCTGTTTTACGGACTTCACCCCAGCCTCCCAGAAACCTCCAAAGTGCGGGGCTGAAGGTGGTATAAAGTGCCAGTCGATCCCATCCATAGCCAGCTTAGCAGCGATGTCCTCGTTGTGTGTCTGCGATATGACCAGCTTTTGAAATTCGTTGAGGCATCGACGAGCCCCATGAAAGTTCGTTCCGTTGTCGGTATAGACGTTGGAGCATTTCCCTCGGCGAGAAACGAAGCGTCGAAAAGCTGCGAGAAAGGCATCAGTGGTTAAATCACTTACCAACTCCAGATGAATTGCCTTGGTACTCATACAGACAAACAAGGCAAGGTAGGCCTTAGATAGTTTTGGGTTACGACCACGGGAAAGCTTGATAGTGAACGGACCAGCGTAGTCGCATCCTGTGTTGGTAAAGGGTCGACTTTGGTGGACACGCTGTGGCGGCAAATTCCCCATAAGTTGCGTACTTGTGATCTTCCGCTGCAGGAAACAGTCTCGGCATTTATGAACGATTGTCCTGATGAGGTTTCGGCTTCCCAATATCCAATATTGTTGGCGGACTATGGTAAAAGTTTCTGATACTCCCGTATGGAAATATTTGTTATGTATGTGAGTGGCTATAAGAAAGGACACATGGTTATTAGGCAGAAGAATGGGATGTTTTAAATTAAATGAAATATTGGCATGTGTTATGCGACCCCCAACTCGTAAGAGCCCATCTCTATCGACGAATGGCGAGTATCGTAGGAGCTTGCACTTGGTTGGAAGTTGACGATGTTGCGTAAGGTTTTGAATTTCACTCCCGAAGGATTCTTGCTGAACGTGTCTCAAGATGAGGAGTCTGGCCGACCGAAGAGTTTCAAGCGAGAGGCCGCGCGAGAGTTTTACGAATTTTGTCGGTTGACAGTTGTTGAAGAACCGAATGCAATAGCCCACAATCCTAACTAGTCGAGTCCACGATGAGGTCCTTGAAATGAGCACGCTCATGGCATTTGATTCAAACGACGACGTTAAGATTTGATTAGGAACGTGTCGCTCTTCCGCGGAAATATCTGTTGCATTTGGTTCAGGCACTGAGAATTTTGATGTAGGCCAAAGTTCTTGTGACAGAGACAACCAGGACGGACCCGTCCACCACAGAGGATGATCCTTTAGGTGTGAGGGTAATACTCCACGCGATGCACAGTCAGCTGGATTAGATTCAGAAGCGATATGGTTCCAAGCATATCGAGGAATCTCTTCGAGAATGGCAGCTGTGCGATTTGCGACGAACGTAGTCCAGCGACGAGGCGGTGATGATAGCCAATGCAGAACGATTTCCGAATCACACCAAGCGAATACCCGAACTCTGCGTTGAATCGAAGATCTTATGAGAGTTATCAAGCGGCACAAAAGAAGAGCCCCACACAGCTCGAGTCGGGGAACAGAGACGGGTTTAAGCGGAGCTACCTTAGTCTTAGCTGCAACGATGGTGATTTTAAATTGGTTTTCAGCGAGTTTACAGCGAGTGTAAACAACAGCTCCGTATGCCGACGTTGACGCATCTGAGAACCCGTGAAGCTCAATTTCTTCTACCACCGAAGAAAACACGTTTCGCGGAATCCTCAACTCTTCGAATAAATGAAGCTCCCGTTGATAGCTTGTCCATTGTATTGCCAATTGCGATGGTAGTGGATCATCCCAGTCGAGGTTGAGTGCCGAGGACCATAACTCCTGAAATAGGATTTTAAACAAAATGACCGATGGGGCTAGAAATCCTAAGGGGTCGAATATACGAGCAATCTCAGATAGCAGCGACCGTCTGGTTGGTGAGGTACAGAGTTGAGAGTCAGACATCCGAAAGGAGAATTCATCGGAGGTGGGACTCCAATGCATCCCGAGCACCTTTGTCGTTGAATTTGAGTGTTCGGGATCGAACCAAGAGAATTCGCAGTCTTCCTTGGGTAGTCGAACCAGCAAAGGCCAACAATTTGAGTTCCACTTTCGTAGTTCGAATTTACCATGCGACAATAGTGCTACCAATTCCGACTGCAGCTTGATTAGCTCGTCAGGTGAGCTTGCTCCCGTCATGATGTCGTCGACATAAACATCACTTAAGAGGACACGTGACGCATTCGGATACTGCGCTTGGTAATCGAGTGCGATTTGTTTCAAAACCCGAACCGATAGGAAAGGAGCGGATGCAGTTCCGTATGTTACAGTGCGTAATTTAAAGTGTGCAATGTCATCTGAGGGATTGTCCCGCCAAACGATGCGCTGAAAGTTTGTATGGTTATCGTGAACCCAAATCTGACGGAACATTTTAACTACGTCAGCCGTAAAAACATACATGTGCTGGCGAAAACGCAACGATACTCCAACTAAATCACGTTGAATTGGAGGCCCAACAAGTAACTTGCTGTTAAGTGAGTTCCCACAAGAATCTTGGGCTGAGCCATCGAATACTACGCGAAGTTTCGTGGTAGAGCTGTCGGGCTTCAAAATGGCATGGTGCGGCAAGTAAAAATGGGTGCCGGGGCTAGAATAAACCTCATCTGCGGGTATGCGAACCATGTGGCCAAGACGAATATATTCGTCCATAAAGTTACGATACATGTTACGAAGGTTTGGATCCTTATGGAACCGACGTTCCATTGCGTTTAACCGACTAACCGCGAGTTTGAGCGAAGTACCGAACACAGGAGACGGAGTATTGAAGGGTAACTGAACGATGTATCGACCATCGGGTGAGCGCGAGAATGTCTTGCGGAAATGCAGTTCCGCGTCGTTGTCACTGAACGAGTCATCTCGAGGTGGAGTGACGTCGTCTAGTTCCCAAAATCGTTGTAGCAGAACGTCAACATCCAGAAGGGAGTGAAAAGAAGAAATGGAAGAAAAATTAGATTGCCTGGGCTCCAGTAATTCCCCAGTTACCACCCATCCAAATGATGTATTTTGAGCTATTGGTGTGCCTTGTGGTCCATCAATTCGCTCTGCTCGAAGAATAGACCACACCTTGTCAGCACCCAAGAGAACATCCACAGAACTGGAGACATTAAAGTATGGATCGGCCAGATCCAAATTCCGAATATGTTCCCATGTCGAAGCGTCGAAGGATTTTGATGGTAAATTCGAGGTTAGTTTACCAAGAACGAAAGCATCGACCGATAAATGTGTTGAGTTGAAGCGAGAAACGAGTTTAATTGATATCCGACCCTTTGTATACCCAGCTTCCCGAGACGATAATCCCATCACAGGGATGCGAGAGTGTTTACGCGGAAACCCTAGCAGTTGTGCGAACGATTCAGACATGAAAGATGATTGAGACCCCGTATCCAATAGGACACGGCAATCTACAAACTGTCCCCGGCTGTCTTGAAGTTTAGCAAGGATTGTTGGCAATATAGTTTGCTTTCGAAGGCTGAACTCAAGCGAATGGTTATTAACCAGTGGGTAAGCAGCTTTAGAAGTGGAGGGCACGTCTGACGAAAGGGGGTGGAGCGAAACTGGCGATGTTGAAGTGGAGTTGGAAGCAGGAACCTGATTTGAATGTGAGGACAATGACGATGAAATATTTCTATAGTCATCCTGATGAACCAAGGAGTGGTGACGAGCTTTACAAACGCGACAACGAAACGATGACCGACATTTATTTGACGAATGACCTTTTCGCAAGCAATTGAAACACACAGAGTTATTTTTAACGAATGCCCTACGCGATACTGTATCTGCTGATATGAATTGCGAACACTGGGCTAGTAAATGATCGTTTTTGCACATGGGACACGAATTGTTCTCAGAAGCTTTTGCTAAGTGGGCTTTTATTTGAACCGTTTGCTTACCGCGCGATGTGACGGAGCGATTAAGGGTTTGACACGATTCGAGTGCGTCACACCGTAGCTCGAGAAATTCAAGAAATTCGACGATCGTAGCATCATCGCGAGAACCCACTTCTTCTGCCCAGGCATGCTTTGTCTCAGTATCGAGTTTGGTAAGCAAAAGGTAAATTAACCAAGGGTCTCGACCATTTCTATCTAACGCGTTTAGTCCCCGAATTACTTCGTCTGCCCCGTCAGTTACTTTGCGAAGCAGTTGGACATTTGAGGCACTTAGAGACGGAAGTGATAAAAACATTTGAACGAACGATTGCACTATTAAGTTCACCCGGTCAAAGCGTTTTTCAAGCTTATCCCAAGCCTCGATGTAATTGGCGTCCGAAATGGGAATATGTTTCACTAGATTGGCCGCATCATCCCGCAAGAACGATTTCAAGTAATGAAATGTCTGCGTCGCGGTGAGATTTGGTTTTGTATCGACCGAGCCTATAAACAAGTCTTTGAACGATGGCCAATCTTTATAATTACCCGCGAAGTGAGGCACTACAATTGGAGGCAAATTTACAGTAGAGCACGTGCTAGGCGATGAATCTAATTTTTTTAGAAAGGTTGATTGCTGATCAGCGAGTTGTTTCAGAACGGACTTTTCTGGATCAGCTTGAACCGACGATTGTCTATCGCGAATGGCCTTTTTCAATCCCGCATGCGCCACGAAATATTTATCCTCATATATACCGAACTCCTTTTCGTAATCGCCAAGTTCGGCTTCTTCGATTATGGACTGCAAACATTCGTTGTGGAGCGACGAAAATTCTGCCCATGTTTCGACTAACCTGCTTAACCGAATCTCTAACATCTCGATAGTGATAGAGTCGTCGATAGATGCAACATAATCTGCCGCACGAGTCAAGCAGCCTTTGGCATTGCCACGTTTTTGTTTCAAAGCATTCATATTCACCGGCAAGAAGACGAGTTCAATGAGACAAAAAAAAAAAAAAACCCAAGGTCAAGACCTAGCTTAAATGCACAGAATCACCTTAATGAACTATAGAGAATTGCGCTATAATTCCAAAACGAGACTGCCACGAGGGAATTAATCGAAATGATCATAAAATGTCTTTACTATTTTAATTTCCGTATAAGCAATGCACGCAACAACTCGAACACGAGGTTTTTTTTATGTACTTGTTCTCGTCAGTGGGTATATATAAATTCACACCATGGACATGAGTTTCTATAAATCGACGCGATTAATAATGTTCACACAATTTTATTCGGCTTCAGAAGGACCATTAATTATGGTGTAGAACCGACGACGAAACCTGAGAGTTAACACGAAGTCAAATTGAAAAAGGCAATTTCAGCCCGCAATTTACAAAATTTATTATACAATTATTTATACAATTTACCAATCGGCGTGTTGAGTCGGCTAGGTCTCTAATCCAAGTGGACGAGATTTAGAATTTGGTTTCCCAAGCACCGGATACAAAGAAAATGTGCAAGGAAAAAAAACGACGTTAATCACAACAACAAACCCATCTATTGTTATCTCTGCACTCAGAGCATAACACGATAGCTGGTGAATTGTTGCTGTGATAAACCGGCACTAGAACATTTTCTCTGGACCAGTACAGTGAGTCACAGAATTAAGTTAAACAAATTTTAGAGTATTTTACCAATGAAAATGAATGAAAGTAAATTTTAAATACAACAAGAATGAAAGAAGCAATAAATAGATACTATTCCCAAACAGGCCACACATCGCAACAGTACGAGCAGTCAATGCAGCAACAATAGCGGTCAACGTCAGCAGATATTCACAGCATCATCATCGACAACTAGTTTTGATTCGAATCACAATCAAAACAATGTCAATCTGACCAACAGCAATCTGCAGTCTTCAGTGACACCAAACGGAAATTGCAAATTGCCAAAGGCGCCAACACCAAACATCAGTAGTATGAATAGGTAGGTTCTGGGACCACGTAGAGCGGCGGGATTCGCCACCCTGCGGTTAAAAAGTTTGATTGACAGCCGAGTCACCCAATTGTGGTTTTGATGTTCCAATTGTGGTTAAGTTGTTTACAATTTATTTTGGGAATTGTGGTTAAGTATTTTTTTTTTGTTATCATGACACTGACATTGGTAATGATAACGTTTCATATAGGAGCTATTTTGGGAATAAGTAATTGGGGGTCAAGGTTTTGTGTTGGTGTTGTGCATATATTTATTCTATAAATATAATTGTTGTCATAATAGTTTGAAAAATTGTGTGTTGTCTTTCATTGTCTTCCAATGGGAGTACATGTTGCGTACGTGTTATAAAATAGTTTTTATCTAAGAGAAAACCAATGTTTTGGAGTCAAACTATAAAATCGGGTGATAAATATTGCATTTGTCATACATCGTGGAAATATTTTAAAATTGTAAGAGTAGATGTGATTGATTGTAGTTTATCAGTTCATCTACCGCCAGAGGATGGTAGTAAATGTTTGTTGTTGAAAATGTGTAGAGGAGATCCAGTACCTGGGAATCTAACATCAGTACCGTATCAATTTACTGTAAACGAACATTTAAAAATTGAAGTAATCGGTGGTTCCATAACTATATTAGGAGTGACAACCGATGGTTTTCATCCCTTGAGAATAACGAGTAGTTTTAATGAGATGTGTATATTTAATAATAGATATTGATAAGGAAGATATAAAATATAAAGCGATCAAATAAGATGGTGGGCACAGATTGTGATCAGCTTATGAAACTAATTCCTGACTTTTTATTAAATCACAAGGAAAATTTGTTGGATGATCACTACAGGGAGATTCTAAATTGTTACATTAAATTATGTGAATACGCTCATGTTTCTATTGTTAATTCTAAATATGGATGTCATTATTCAACATGCAGCTGGTCATCGGATACATGTGAAGTGGGACCCGACACTTGTGGTTGTTATATATTAAAAAGTAGAATAATGCATACTCGAAAAATAATTTCACTATATAGCAGAATAAATAAAAAGAGTTAATTCAAAGAATGTTGATTTAGTTTCCATTTGACGTTTCAGTGGTGTGGTGTGTCCCTATCTCTATCAAATCAAACAAAATGTATAAATTCTTCTTTCTGATAGTCTGCCTTTCATTGGGTTTATTACAAGCCATTACAATACCGTTAAATCTATCAGCTGATGCTAATAATAAAGGAAATTTAAAAATTGATTTGTCCTTTCAATTGATGAAGATCAATGAGATCATATAAAATGATCAACAAAATAATGACACAATAAAAGCAACAACAACAGAAGAACCTGTAAAACAATATTTTACTGTCGAAGAGGCCATCGAAGCATTCAGGCAAGATTTGCTGAAAAAAGGAAAGGATATCCAAGGAATAATTGAAAGTGAAAATATTTTTTACAGACATTTTAAGTTAGAATACGATCAGTTGGATCTAGCAATACGGTGCTCTTACGACAGTAATTATAAGAGACGTACACTCGCCATAAATTGTTACGAAGATCGTGAATATTCCAGTGAAAGAATTACGAGTAATGGTGAAATTGAAATATTTACATCACAAGACACGACGTTCCGTACCGATGTTGAATTGATTAATGTAATAAAGTATAAGCAAACTTATGATATAACAATATCATAGATTTCAAATCTCAAAAAAAAAATTTTAATAAAGAAAAAACAGGCAGGTGGATTGCCGCTTTTAAGTAATCCCAGCTTAAAATTTTTAATAAAGAAAAAACCGTTTAATTTTTTCTATTTATTGTTTATTTTTTTAATTTAATTGGCTTAAACTAATGAATATAGGGTTTATGTTTTTGGTAATATAATCCCCTGCTCTTGCTCTTATATTAAGAGCAATCAGCAGGTGGATTGCCGCTTTTAAGTAATCCCAGCTTCTTGTTTGCTGTAGCTCCTTTATCACCTCCTCCAGTTCCTCTTTCATGCCGGTGAACTCCCAGCAGGCCTCGGTGATTTATTTTAGATCGTCTTTGATCAGCAAAATTATGGCTTCCATGTCTGAAGTGATTTGATTAACGTGTTGAAGTAATGTTATGCTTAGATTTCAAGGAGTTTTTATACTACAAAATCATGGGAATTTGTGTAAGAAAAATTTTTTTTTAAGAACCACCAAAAATTTCTTCTTATCTAGCGGTTTTCATATTGAGGGGATTCCTTCTAGGCTCAAAGGAGATATAGAGTTTGATTGACAGCTGAATGTTCCAACGGTGGTTTTAGTAGTTTTCGATTGCGGTTTGCAATGTTCTGCACTTACGAAGACTGCGTACTACTTATGTACGCATGTACGCTTACTATGGGAATCTACATGCAATGGTCTACACGCATTAATTATCGCTATCACAGATAATGAAAACATAAAATGCTTATTTCTTTATTTGAAATTTTGATTTCGGACGTGTGGGAAAAAAAAAATTTTCTGTGCAGTTTCTTGTGTTATGTCAGAAATTTGGTTTGTTTTTTAATTTGATAGTATAGAGTTTGTGATGGTATAAATAGGGTGTTTCGATATGATAGTCAGCAATACCATGGATATCAACGAAGAACTAAACAACATCGAGCTAGGTAGCTTCAAAGAAACAGTGAAGCTAACAAGTTTAATTAAAGGTCAACCGTACGAAATCGAACAGATTAAAGTCTGTACGACCAAGTTCGGTCCGAAAGTCCTATGCATGTTCAAGGATTTCCAAGTAAGTACTTACCTAAGAAAAGAAAATGTAAATAGATACTTACTATTTTTCTTCTCTCTAATAGGTGTTTCTTCCGGACGGTTACAGCAACATGTCGGAGGAGCTAAGGAATGCTATATGTGAACAAGATTTCACATTAACCTATAATGGTCCGCTGATCAGATCATCACATATACAAATTTCAAAAAAAGATAAATAAAAAAACAATTTTTTTTTCTTTAAATTATTCGTTTTTTATTTTCCTCTAAACTAAATTTCGTATGATAAAACTGTTTTGAAGGACGCAGCAGCAACTTTTTCCATAATGGTTTTCACATTTTGGGTGCAAGCAGTTTGTTCGTTGAGATTTAAAATTTTCGCAATCCTCTTCAAGCTGCTCCACGTTTAATACCATGTACCACGGGTCGTCAAGCATTCGCTTAATCCATGAAATCTTCTACTTTTCCTTTACATATATTGGAGTTGTTACGCAAATATTATCTTTTATGAAGCTCTGCACACTGTTGTATGTGATAGAACCTTCATTCCACATCAGGTTGTGATGGTTCCGCCCCAACCAATTGACGCGTTTCTTGGAGGCCGCAGATAGGCCATTATATGGAAATGGTGGTTCGATTAGGAAATTTTGATGCTCCTTGTAGCTGAATGTTATCGCCACTTCTTTGTAGATGAAATTGTTGGGTTCAATGCTGAAGCCCTGAACATGCATCGTGATAAAAACTCCCGCAACCATTATTTAAAATTTTCAAAAGAAAAAAAGGGGGAAATTATAAATTTAGATGAGTGCTTACGCTCTAACCACAAACTGTCTAATGCAACTATTTTACAAAACAAATTTCCTTAAATAACTCTTTTTTATTTCATTGGTAAGCAGTGTACAAGTTATTTTAACACAAAACTTTTAGTTATAAAAAAAAAACTTTATTTAATTCGAACAACCTTATCTCCGACAAGACGTTTAGAAGCGGAGGCGCGGCTTTGATATTTGCTATCTCCTCCAAGATGTATTTCTGGTGGTTGATTGTAATGGTACTGTTTCTAAATTTGACTACGTATGTTCCTTGAAGATCTTTCGTCGTTCCGTTCATTTCTAGCTGACCCTTAAAATTGTTTAAAAGTAGGACTCCTTGTGGTATCTCCTCCACGGGCGTGACATGGTGATCGTTCGTCTTATTACATGTTGCGTTCAGGCTTTTGAGCAATTTAGAAATACAATTATCGTTACTTATATCTATTACATGATTTTTTCTACAAAGAGATAATTCATTTATAGTTTTACATTTTTTTCCTATTCCATATATTAAATCATTTTTCCTTATAATATCTTGAAAATCTATTTTATTAATGACATTATTTTTCCTAATCGGTTTGATAATAAATTTCTCAAAAATTATATCTTCGGTTTTGGGAATGCTTACAATGTATATAAATTTATTTGAACTTAATGCTATTTTAACATCTGCGAATTTTAACGCTTCTTCGATATTCTCATAAGGAATGTGTGTTTCATTAATTCTACTTATTATTAAGTTTAATTCTTTCTTTGAGAGGATATGGGAGCTTACAATATTAGATTCTGCCAGTTCTATGGCGTATATGACATTTGTCAGGTCCTCTTTTAATAGTTTTGTTTTATATTGAAGGCTTAAGGCTAATTCTATCTCAAACGATTTATCGGCTTTATAAACTTTAATTATTTCATTAGTTATATTTGTAAGTTGATTAATTCTATCATTATATGCTTTGTTTATGGTAACCTGCTCGTTATTGTTGAGATGATTATTAGATTAGATATAGCAAGCAGTAACACTTGATATCTTGTTGGCTGTGTGGTGAAACAACCTGTTCACCGTAAAAGGGGAGTAAAGAATAGCTAAAAGAAAGACGTGTTATATGAGTCAATAAATGATATTGATTGCTTTTATTTTTGGGCCAACGCCTCTTTTATACTTATAATTACTTACTTAAAGTGCTACGATAAACAATATATTTGTTCCATATTACTTAATGCTACCATAGCCTACATATTACATGTTGTTTAATGCTATATGTGGTGTGTCAGCGCAACAAGCGATTGTTGCTTCTATTGTGCTGACGGTGTTATTGGTGGTGACTGGAGTGGGTCACTAGGTGCGGTGTTCGTTGCACCTGGTGTGTTATGTTGTGTTGTTACTGAACAGTTATTACTTTCAATTATACCGTTAATTTTACTCTCCATCATGATAAAATCAGAATGATCTGGGTTACCGGCTATCCACTTCCAAGTGGACCCGATGAAATCAAGCGATCTTTTCGCTTTGTGAATTTTGATATGGTCAATTAAATTCTTTACCTGTGTTAGTTCTTGTTTTAGGATGGGGAATAAGGAGAGGTGCGAAAAATCGTGTTTGTCTAATACGGACAGTATTTCGGATACGAATGTTTCGTATTGTTCTATTTCAAGGGTGTGGACTAGTTTTAAGTCTCCGTTCTGAATCCTGGCTTTGCCACAATTTAAAGCTATTATTTGCGAGTTAGTGTAATCGAAAATTTGGACTTCTGCAAGGGCGACGACGACGACGCAGAATAACCTGTAGGGAAAGGGAAGAAAAGAGAATGTTCAATTTCGAATGTCGCTTTTATGAATCGTCCTTCCGGACTTTGTTAAAACCACAGAAGGTTTGTTTTCTTGTACAATTTCCTTTTTATACCTAGCTGTTAATTTGGAACCATGACGTTTGTTGTGTTTCACATAAATTGTTTGGCCTACCTCATAATCTTTTTCTGGTTGTCTCTTTTTGTTATGATAAGCTATGTCTTTTTCTTGTTTTGCTCGTAGACGTTCGATTGTCTCATGTCTACTCGTTTCGAATTTATCGGGATCGATCTATACATTTCTGCCGTAGAAAATTTCGATAGGTTTCCTATTGATTGTAGAGTGAATACTTGAATTGTATTCATAGACGGATCGTTCCAGTAATTCATCGAAAGAACGGTGAATGCCATCTGTTTTCAGACATCTCATGATTTCAGAGAGGGTTGAATGAAATCTTTCAACCTGGCCATTGACCTCGCTTTTGTAAGAGGGTGTTTGGAAGATTTCTATGTTTAATTGGTCATGCATAATAAAAGTGATAGAGGCGGAATTGAGAGATTTTTCGTTATCTATTACAACAAATTTCGGTACTCCGTAGAAGAATAAAATTTTTCGAAGAGGTTTCCGTATATCTTCGATTGCTCTTGATTTTATTGGTTTTGCCTGTGCGAATTTTGAAAATTTATCCAGTGCAGTTAGAATAAGGTTTCGTTCGGTGGAATAGATATCTATGTGCAGTATGTGTCCGGGGTATTGTGGAATTGGTGTTGTTTTTATAATAGGGTTGTTGGGATGCCTCTCATATTTATTTTCCTTGCATATTGTGCATTGGCTAACAAGGTTTTTGATTTTAGCACTCATCCTTGGAAAATAATATCTTTCCAGAATTTGCATTCTATTTTCGTTTGAATTGCGATGAGCTCTTTTATGGACCCCTAAAATAATATTTTCTTGTTCGGATTGATCAGTTATGTCATCAACTTTTATCTGGGTAAATCTTATTCTGTAACTATTGAAATAAAGAGGGTAAATTTCCTGAATCAAGCCCATGACCTCTTCCGTGGTCATTATTCCGTTAAGGACAGCTGGATTAAGAAATCTCTTAAAAATTCCTATTAAATTTTCTTTGGTGTAAGATGGTTCGGTTATAGTATGCCTACTAAACTTGGGGAAAGGTGTTTTAAATTCATGACTTGAAGTGTTACCTGTTTCCAAAATGAGTTGGTTTCTAAAAACGTTTATTGGTGTTTCGACTGAAGGGATTAGGTTATGGGATGAACTATCGTCACTATGTTGTGTTCCAGTTAGCGAATTTATTGCAGTATCGCGCGGAGGTCTGGATAAAGCATCCGCTACAACGTTAGTTCTTCCGGGTTTATAAACGATTTCATGGTTGTATTCTTCCAAGATGACTTTCCATCTCTTCATCTTCGAATTGTTATTTTTATTACTGAGTGCGTAGGTTAACGGTTGATGATCTGTAAAAAATTTTACTTTGCGTGATCCGTAAAGGAAGTTGCGAAGAGAATGTAGTGCCCAAATGATAGCGAGCATCTCCTTCTCGTTAGTAGCGTATGATTCTTCCGTCTTATTCAGCGTTCGGGAAATAAATATAATTGGTCTGTTATCTTGTTCCAGGACTGCTCCGATGGCGTAACCATTGGTTCTGGCCTTGGTTGTGGCTTAGGCGCATTAGGACGAGGGGGCATTGGTACGTAATGCTGAGCTTGATTTTGTGGGTAACTTTGAATAAACTGTTGTTGTCTGTAAGCGTTTTGGTTTGGGGGCAGATTGGAGTTGGGATTTGGTTGCCTATGGGTGTTTTGGTTCATATGTTGATTGAAATGGAATGGTGGTTGGGGTAAGTATGCTAGTTGAGGATAAAAATCTTGCCTATTTCCCTGAGGATTAGGGAAAGTAGTATTTACTACATTCCTACGAGGTGGAATTGGGGCTACAACCTGATTGTGGGTGGCACGAGAAGGTGCGTTATGAGCGATTGCATATTGGGTACGGTAGTTTTGGTTTTCAAGCTTAAAGCAGAGATGCAAAGCTTGTGGTAAATCGGTAGGTTCTCTAATACCAAGTAGTCTCGGCAGATCACCTTTTAAGCCTCTAATAAGCGTATCGAGGGCCTTATCTCGGTAAGTTTGGGTGAGTAGAGTAATGGACTCATTACTGATATCCATACAACCTATTTTGTTTAGTATAAGAGACAGATGTGAATAAACTTGGTGATAGAATTCTTGAACGGTATAGTTTCCTTGAACTAAAGATGTCATTTGATATTCGAGTGTTGTTAAATCTCGTTTATCTGCATAATGCATGGTTAAACAGCGAGAAATGCACTTCCAATCCAATGGGGTATTATATGATTCTAATACCACATCAGCTTGGCCTACTATCTTGTTTCTTATAACACTTAAAATTCCGAAATACTTCGGTGTTCCTTTAGTAGATTCGTACAATTGTAAGATTCTGTCTACGCTCTTTTTCCAGGAATTATATTCACCTGGTTGTCCGGTGAAGTATTTTAAACTTCGAACAACATCGGGGATTTTGTCCAGCTCCGTCAGATTTTCACGGTGTTCTGGATTAATAATTTGGTCTGTACCACTAAAACCATCAGCGTTAGGATTTATAATTGATTGAACCCATCGGCGACCTTCACTTTGAAGGACACGGCCCACTATTCCCGTTACTAGGTTGTTAAGAACTTCGTTGGTTATTACACCGCCCGCATTAGGGGGATTTGGAGGATTCGGAGGGACCTCAGGATTAAGGACCGGTGGTCGAATATGGACTGGGTTTGCCATGATTTGAACTAACACAACTTAATAAATTGAAAGGCAAAAATAAATTCTGAATTTAACGAATTAAGAGAGATTCTGCAAAGGGTTTTCGAAAAGCTTACGAAATTAATATTAATTCACGAAATTCGAGCACTATTTCTGGTTTTAACTTAATAACAAAAGATTTTAGAAATGGATATCAAAAAATATTGCAAAGTTAACACTTAATTAATTCACTTATTTAAATAATTAATTTTTTTCTTAAACTATTCTTACTATAAGCACTGTTTCTTACACTAGTGCGGCTCGTTGCATCCTGGAGCGGCTGTCAAAATTGTTTGACTCCTTTTCCTCTGGTTGTGGTTTTTCCAGCTACTGGGGGGCCTCGTTTCTCCAAGTCGGTTTGTTTCACAGCAATGTCTTTAATACACAGTTATAAACACGCTTTAAATTTATTATTTATTAAACCCACGTACACGAATTACTGTCGGATTTCAACGCGGGTCCCTGCTCGTGCGCCAGTTATTTTAACACAAAACTTTTAGTTATAAAAAAAAAACTTTATTTAATTCGAACAACCTTATTAACTAAACTAACAGCTATGGATAACGCTAAGCAACTGAACAACAAGTAACATGCAGGCGCATGTATTTATAGACTGATAAAAATAATGTCGCAGACGCGACGTCAGCATTCCCTGGAACGGCAGGTGCAGCGACATAGATCATATTTGCTGACGCTGTGGGAAACAGGGTTGCGCGTGTTGTTGGTTGAATGTTTCGTGGGAATCAAAGTTGCGCGTGTTGCTGTTTCGTATGTTAACTTACACTCAACCAGACGATCATGTATGAGTACACAATATACACAAGTCTTATCAGGTATATTCTTTGTTGTGTGAAATTCCACTTTAATATCCAGGGGACCCGTTTTAACAGCCTCGTTTTGATGTGTCACATCGATAACAATGATTGGGGCGTTTTTCTTAAATTCGTCACGCGATAAAATTGGTTGAGGTTCACGAATGTAATAGCCCTGCTGAAATTTCACATACATATCATACAATATGGCATACCAATTTCGATAAAATTTTAGATTGAGAGCATCATACGGATATGAAACAGAGTTAAGATGCACTTTAATATTACTCAAATCACAATGCTGAAATAAATTAGCAGACTGAAAGACAATTAAAATAAACCGTGGTCTCTGGCTTTGCGGTGAAAGTTTTACATTCCACAAAGTGTGTAGTCCCTGTGATAGTACAAGGTTGTAGTGACAGTCCCAACTTCGAAAAGACATTGTCAAACGTCGTCCGCTGTTGATCGTTTTGAGAATTTCCAATTTCGAAAAATCAGGCAGTTGTATATGTGGCATTTTCCATGTAGTATTGATAATGTTTAATTAAATTTTTTCTTTAATATCAGTGGAATAGAATGAATCCTGATTAGATTTTGAACGCAGTAATATGAGCTCTTGCTTAGAGTTCAATACAATCTTATTAAAGTCTTCGGCAAAGCCCATTAGCATTTTGAGTGGCACGCAAAAATTTAAACACCCGTTCTCTAGTTCAAAGTCTTCCCTGACAGACCATCCAGCATTTTTCAACATTTGGCTTTCATTGATATTGAGGGAGACATAATTTTTAATCATCGTGGTCACTCCTAGATATCGTGTACGGTCTACATACTTCAATTCCATTGATTTCATATCGGATCTCATCAAAGAGAAAAGCTATGCAATTGTTTTTAGATTTTATATTATATGCTATTGTTCCATTATCGAGAGTTACAAATCCCTCGATATAAATATAACTATCACTAGGCAGCACATAAAGATCTTGATTCTGAATCGCTATTCTTATCTCATCATTATTTTTAAATGATTGCATATATGGTGTATAGCTATGGTATTACTTTTTTATTATGCTTTCATCATACGTGGGCTTTTGTAATATATTCAATATTTCACTCATGATTTAAGTTTTTGTTAGCAGCCGCAAAACCCAATCGGCCTTACCAATAATCAACTTTAGTCTGGAAGTTTACGCAAAGACCCCACACTTTCCAAAATCCCTTTACCAATAAACAAATATAGTTGCCAGAATATCCCTAACTGTAGGATTAAATGTTAATGTTCAGAAAACCATGTTTATCTCGGGCATTAGCTAAATAAATCCTCCCCTAATGTCATTTTGAAGAGGAGTGCTGCCCAACCATCCTTAATGATAATATGGAATTTCGTAATAGGAGCAAATTTATATACGCTGTTGTTCAGCCTGAACGTTTAAAATTATAAACTAATTTTAGTAAATTGTAAATGTTTTCTGATTTTATTCGATGGAATACAACAATGCAAGTGGTTTTTAAGTCTAGCAAACACAAATTTGTACAAATGTATGGACAAAATTGAAAAATAATGCATTTTTGTTCTATTTCTAAACACTTACCCCCGTATTACAATATTTAGCATACAAAAATTTGACATAACTGCTGAATAATGAGTTGATAACTTTTACGCAGCGTTTATTAATATTTGGGGTAAAATATGTACTTCGAATATTTTGATTAGAGGAAATGCTTAGTGCTTTTCTCTGCTTTGTCTTGTTTAACCGCTAGTGCTTGCTTTATGATTGATTTTCATTTAAGTTTGTAACGAATGCATGCTGAGTAAAAAATAAATTTGATATAAGTTTGGAATCTTTCCAAGAATTTCTTAATTCGCTAAGGGAATAAATAAAATATCTGTTCATTTAATATTGGACAGCTCATACCTGAATACCTTTTTTTTTGCAATTCTTAATCTACCCCAAGTAGATTTTGGATGAAGATCTTAAATATTGGTGTGGAAATGGTTGGTTTGAAAAGGTTGACTTAGCGGGAAATATAGATAGAAGAATTGTCAGCACTCAGAAAAATCCACGCGAAATAATAAATTTAGGAACTGCTGGAGAAAAATATCAGCTAGTATGTGCGAATTTAAGATATACAAAGTTCTGTATTACTTACTTACTTACTTACTTAACGGGCTCCCGACCCGTGGAGAGTCTCTGCCTGAGACACTGCAGCCTTCCATCCTCTGCGATCCCGGGCACGCTGCTTCCAGTTATCCAGACCAAGCGCTCTGGCATCCGCGATGGCTTGGTCTTTGAAACGGAGGTTCGGTCTTCCTTGTCGTCTCGAACCTGGCGGCTGGGATTCGAAGATCCTCTTAGCTGGAGCATTATTGTCCATTCGCTCGATGTGGCCGAGCCAATGTAGTCGACGTATTTTGGCCTTTTGGACTACATCCACATCTTGGTACAGCTCATAGAGTTCGCGGTTGTATCTTCTCCTCCATTCGCCCTCCTCGCACACAGGACCAAAAATCCGCCGAAGAATTTTTCTTTCGAAGGAGAACAGTATCAGCTCTCCCTTCCTGCTTATCGTCCAGCACTCGGCGCCATAAAGCAGAACTGGCAGGATATGGGTTCTGTAAAGCATACATTTTGTCCTTCGAGTTAGGAGTTTTGAACCCAATTGTTTTGCCAAACCGAAGTAGCAGCGGTTTCCTAGGGTAATTCTTCGCCGGATCTCCACTAGGATGTCATTTGTGGAGTTCATGTTCACTCCGAGGTAGATAAACTCCTTAACTACCTCGAAATTGTTGCTATCAATAGTGACGTTCTGTCCTAGGCGGCGGACAGATGCTTCTTTGTTTGTTGATAGCATGTACTTAGTCTTGTCCTCATTTACTACAAGACCAACGAATTTCGCCTGTTCTTCAATCGCCGTAAAAGCCTCTATCACGGCACGCTGGGAGCGACCGATGATGTCAATATCGTCTGCATACCCCAGCAGATAAACGGATCTGTTGATGATAGTGCTTTCCGTGTTGACACCTGCGCACTATCTGCTCTAGCACGAGATTGAAGAAGTCACATGATAATGCGTCTCCTTGCCGAAATCCGGTGCATGTTTCGAATAGCTCGGAGGAGCTACTTCCAAATTGCACGTTGCAGCGTGTGTTCTCCAGCGTCACGCTACATAGCTGGATCAGTTTTGCCGGGATCCCGAATTCGGCCATCGCCACATAAAGCTCCTGACGATGAATGCTATCATATGCGGCTTTGAAGTCGATGAATAGGTGGTGAATCTCGACTTGAAATTCATTGGTCTTTTCCAGGATTTGCCTCAGTGTGAAAATTTGGTCTATAGTCGATCTGCCGGGCCGGAAGCCACACTGGTACGTGCCGATTAGTGTGTTGCAGAACGGTTTGAGACGTTCACACAGTACGTTGGATAGGATCTTGTATGCGACATTAAGCAGGGATATGCCTCGATAGTTCTTGCAAGACATAGGATCGCCTTTTTTGTAGATGGGGCATATGGAGCTGATAGTCCAGTCATCGGGCATACTTTCCTCCACCCATACTTGGTTGATGATTTGGTGCATGCGCCCTACCAAAACATCACCACCGTATTTGAAGAGCTCCGCTGGTAAACCATCAGAGCCGGCGGCCTTGTTGTTCTTTAGCTTTTTTATTGCTAAGCCAACTTCTTCTATACAGGGCGGTGGAACTGGATCTTCATTGACTGGACGTGGGTTCTCTTCTTGCCCTATCACTCTCTCTACATGATGCCCAATTAGCAGCTGCTGGAAGTGCTGCTTAAACACATCTACTATTCCCTGCGCTTCGGTGACTAGGTTTCCATCACTGTTTCGAAGAGCCTGCGTTCCGGTCTCGAAGCCAGCAGCCAGTTGCTTGGCTATCTTGTAGAACTTCCGGATGTTGCTCGATCGCCGGACTCTTCGATCTCCTTGAGCTGGGAGACTGCGTAGGCCCTCTTCTTTCTACGCAGGATTTTCTTCTCCTCCCTCCTCCTGGCTCGATACTCTTCCCTCGCTGCCCTTGTTTTGCGCTGCAGCGCCTTTATATGTGCATCTTCTGTCACCTTTTTCCTGCGTACGCATTCATCATCATACCACGGGCTCTTTCTCTGGGGTGGCTGGTACCCTAAGGTGGTTTCGGCTACCTCTTTGATGATGTCGCGATACTGGGACCACTGGGTGTTGGCATTTGTGGTAGGTGAATGCACTGCGGAGAGTTTCTCACTCAGGCGCTCTTTGTAGACTCTGGCTACTCCAGGTGTGCTAAGGCGTCCAACGTTGAATTTCTTCTTCTGGGCGGAACGCAGCTTCTTCTCGTTGGATAGTCGAGCTCTGAACTTAGCCGCAACAAGAAAATGGTCAGAGTCGACGTTTGCCCCTCGGAATGTGTGCACGTTGAGGATGTTGGATGCGTGCCTCGCGTCGATTAGCACATGGTCGATTTGGTTGGCGGTTCGACCGTCTGGAGAGCGCCAGGTTGCTGTGTGGATCCTTAGCCTTGGAAACCTAGTGCTACTTATCACCGTATTACGAGCTGCCGCGAAGTCAGTTAGTCGGTAACCGTTGTCTGTGGTCGTTTCGTGGATTCTGTGTTTACCAACTAACCCGCCAAAGATGTTTTCCTTTCCGATTTTAGCATTGAAGTCCCCGAGCACAACTTTGACATCGTACTCCGGACAGGCTCCGTAGGCTCCATCCAGGAGGTCATAAAACTCCTCCTTGATAGGGTCTTCAGCCTCGTCGGTAGGGGCGTGTGCACATATTAGGCTTATGTTTTGGAAAGTAGCTTTGATGCGGATCACAGCTAGGCGATCACTTATCGGCTTAAAGTCAATAACTTTTGTCCTAAGCCGATTTCCCACGACGAATCCGCATCCTAATACATGCAATCTTTTATGGCAACTGTAATAAATATCGCAATTTTTCCTTTTCATCATACCTGATCCTATCCATCGTATCTCCTGGATCGCGGTAATATCTGCCTTGTACCGCGTGAGGACAGACTCAAGTTTTTGAGTAGCACCTGGGGTGTACAGCGTTCGCACGTTCCAGGTACATACTCTCAAATCGTTGTCCGTTGACGTTCCGGGTCTAGTTGCCGTTTGAGGGAAATTGTTATCCGAGGCTCCTCGTGTCTCTCTCAAAACTATTCTTTTTTTTACATGGTCGGGAAGTTACCCCGACGGCACAACCCCCAACCTGGAGGGCCAGGCCCTTGACCCTAGGACAGCAGGCCGGTTACTCCGGTGCCAGTAACCCACTTTGGGATGTGAGCGCTGCCGTTGGCCCATTAAGGGTTCATCCGCCACCAACTCTTCTCCAACACCCTGGCTCGGTATTGGAAATCCCTATAGACCTGGTATCCGAATATGTCAGAGCAGCTCTATAGGGATTACACTAAATAGTTCGGCCTGACTGGAACTGTAGACGCCACCGTTGGCTCCATCTAGGGAACTCCTCCGCTGCCGTCTGGTACCAGAGGAGGTGTCTTAGTGAGTAAACAACACTCCTCCCCCCTCTCTCGTCTGCTGCCACCAACGACCTTCCAAAGGGGTTGGTTACCCAATCTCCAGTCGAGGTACTAGGCACCCACCAGTCACCACGTGGAGGTGAGAGTAGGAGTTGATAGTGAGAGGCTAGGTGAGAACGCTTGTGTTCTCATGACATCGCATCACTACCCTTCAACACCGGCAAATTCGTCTAGGAGAACACATGACAGTTTATGTATATGTAGAAGAATGCCAAGGCTTTATATTTTTTTTCCCGAATTAAGTAATAAAGCTATGCAATTTTTAAAAGATCAAATTATATTTATTTTTACACATCCATATACTTTTGCAAGTACTGTTTTGCAAACGGAAATGAATAAGCAGGTTAATATTTCTTTCGAAAATATTCACTTGCTAACGATCTAAATGTGATCTTTAGACTACAAATAAGTTTTGATTTGCATTATCAGCCAACGAATAAATCAAAGCATTCTAATAAACTGTGTTCCGTTTATTGTATAATTTAAAAGAGACCTTATTACGACACAAATTCACTCATAAATCAATCGTGAAGTAGTAGAAAACAAAGGAAAGCGTACTATAAAAATTACCGAAAATTGTGTCCGATCGAACAATAGGGCATTACTGATTTGCATACGATATTTGACAGATCAGCGGATATTTTGTGCATTTCTTGTTTTCTGTTTTGTTTTTTGCTTATAATAAGTTTCAAAAAGCGTTTAAAAGAAATCTGTTGGGCAAATTAATTTGCAATTTATATATTCCTTTTTTTAGAATAAAATCCTCGTTGTGAAATAAATCATTAACCTTGTTTTTTACGAAAAAAAATTATGAAATTTGAATTCTGCGATGACAAAAAATGTAACAGTTTCTAAGAAAGTTGTCGCACTAGCAAATGTGGAGGTCTTATTGTTTATTGGTACCGTTTCACTGATGCTGTACATTTTTACTAAAGCTGGCAACCAGCTAATCGTCGACATTAGTGTTTGATTATTAGTAAGGCCGAATGATTTTAAATGTTCCCTATTGATTGCAGTTAAGTTTTTTCTTTTTCGCGACGGTTCCCTCTTAATCACTGTTGTGGGTCGTGTGACTGATAGTGATAAAGTGATGAAGGGTGTTGATTTATTGTTGTTTTTATTGTAAACAATCATTGGTCCTTTGGTTTTAAATGAAGCCTAAGCGTAATGGTTTCTCCACGAAAATTTATCAGATCACCGTTTTGGTCAATGACTCTAACACATATTGAACTTATCTGTCGGGTGGTTACTGGTAAATAGATGACATTTTTAGGAATTTCATCTATCTTATATCCGGGGCTACCATTAGCGAAAACTCATGAAGGGTGTGTGCTGGTGCATTATTAATATACTAGCTGACCGGGCGAACTTCGTACCGCCTAAAATTGATTAAATTATTAACATCCCTTTTGATAGTTGAACCTCTCTATTGAACGAATGGAACTTCCTTGGAATTAAATTATGTTCAAATCAAAGAAACGACTTTATAGATTTCCAGGTCAGCTTCTTGATCATCTTTTTCCGCACCAATGATTGAATCGAGTTGGTCCGGTCAGACTAAAGCAGAATGTGGGCAATCGGCAATCCTCGCGTCTGCCGTTCGACAGAGTACATCCAGAAACGCGATTGTCCAAAAACACAGTGCTTAACGATAAAGTCCATGATCGTTTCGAGGTTTCGTTTTTAAAAAATCGTGCGTGATGTCGTTACCGTGTGTATGACATCAGCACACAGTAAACATACAGCACACGCTCATAGGCGCCTAGTTTTTTTTTTTTTATATGGACAAAATCAGATGTTGACATAACTCACCAACGCGTTGACCAATTTCCTTCAAACTTTAGATAAACCAACTACACGACCATGCAAACAAACCCCTTTTATAGAATTCGGTTTGACCGTTCGCGAGTTATAATGTCACAACGCTTTTGCAACGATTTTTGTTGCTCCAAATGTCATTTGTCATTTGAAAGCACGAATTGAATTTGCGAGTTTTACGCAAAAACAATTTAGATTGAGATGTACCTCCAGCCAATAATGCTTTCAATGGTTCTGGCGGCGAATTCAATGGTGGCAATACAACTTTTCCAGACGCGCAGCAGAAACCGATTAGAATTTGTGAATGTGACGAATAGTCGATGTCCGACTTATATTCAAACGCAAGGCGAAGAAGTAATGCACGTGTCAATGTGCGATACACTTGCAAACGCTGTTGTTCGCGCGTTCTGAATGTGTCGGTGACTCGTTGACGGGCCAGTCTTTGTGTCAATGCATTAGCTCGAAGGCGTTTATTGCGGTGCTTTTGACTTTCATTAGCACGTGTGATTGCAGTCGGATTTATTACATTTCCCTTGTCCGTCAATTGATCTTGTGCCGATGTATTTAACCGATGGTTGTGCTGTAACTGTGAATGGATAGTCCGTCGACCAATATTTCCTCCTCGTCCACGAAGACGTGGCATTGTTTCAGTTACGTAACTTATATGTGAATGTAAGACACTTAATATTCACTGAAAATGCGACACCAAAAATATCCAAAGATACAAAAAAATTTAAATATGAAAATAACGAAACGCACTTAATGCAATACACTTAAATTAGAATACCTACATGTGGCCGTAGTTGTTGCTTGATTCAAGTTTGTGTTGTTTTCAATGACACCACACTCGTTGTCTTGCAATTCGAAATAAAACAAACCACTATTGCGTAAATTAAAATTTACTTTTGTTTGAACGATTGAGAACGAATTTGTGAGATGTCAAAAAATAATAGCAAACAAATAAGCTCGATGACCAAAAAAATTTTATTCAGTGACATACACACGTTAAGTAGAATTATATACATAAAGAAGATTTGTATGGGAGGTACCACGCGTCTTTATCAAATCCCGCCTATATTTGCAGCAGAACTTAAAATATGTTCACTCAACCGAAATACCAACCGTTAGCAGGAGCAGAAAAATTGGATTCAAAAATTTTTTTTTTTATGGGAGGTATCACGCCCCTTTGAACAATCCCGCCCATATTTGCAGCAGCACTTAAAAAATGCACAACAAACCGACGCAAGGCGAAGAAGTAATGCACGTGTCAATGTGCGATACACTTGCAAACGCTGTTGTTCGCGCGTTCTGAATGTGTCGGTGACTCGTTGACGGGCCAGTCTTTGTGTCAATGCATTAGCTCGAAGGCGTTTATTGCGGTGCTTTTGACTTTCATTAGCACGTGTGATTGCAGTCGGATTTATTACATTTCCCTTGTCCGTCAATTGATCTTGTGCCGATGTATTTAACCGATGGTTGTGCTGTAACTGTGAATGGATAGTCCGTCGACCAATATTTCCTCCTCGTCCACGAAGACGTGGCATTGTTTCAGTTACGTAACTTATATGTGAATGTAAGACACTTAATATTCACTGAAAATGCGACACCAAAAATATCCAAAGATACAAAAAAATTTAAATATGAAAATAACGAAACGCAC
This sequence comes from Cheilosia impressa, assembly GCA_948293265.1. Classification (NCBI taxonomy): domain Eukaryota; kingdom Metazoa; phylum Arthropoda; class Insecta; order Diptera; family Syrphidae; genus Cheilosia; species Cheilosia impressa. Next base: position 62,039,665 of record OX411880.1, on the reverse strand, counting down.
TTAATGCAATACACTTAAATTAGAATACCTACATGTGGCCGTAGTTGTTGCTTGATTCAAGTTTGTGTTGTTTTCAATGACACCACACTCGTTGTCTTGCAATTCGAAATAAAACAAACCACTATTGCGTAAATTAAAATTTACTTTTGTTTGAACGATTGAGAACGAATTTGTGAGATGTCAAAAAATAAAAGCAAACAAATAAGCTCGATGACCAAAAAAATTTTATTCAGTGACATACACACGTTAAGTAGAATTATATACATAAAGAAGATTTGTATGGGAGGTACCACGCGTCTTTATCAAATCCCGCCTATATTTGCAGCAGAACTTAAAATATGTTCACTCAACCGAAATACCAACCGTTAGCAGGAGCAGAAAAATTGGATTCAAAAATTTTTTTTTTTATGGGAGGTATCACGCCCCTTTGAACAATCCCGCCCATATTTGCAGCAGCACTTAAAAAATGCACAACAAACCGACGTACCAAATTTTGTGCAAATACCGTTATCAGGTATAATAATAGATTTTAAATTTGTGGTTTGTATGGGAGGTACCACGCCCCATTGTCCAATTGGACCGAATTGTAAATCTAAACTACGCGGGGCGCAACCCAAACGCATGCAAAAAAATTTATGCAAATCGGTCCAGCCGTTTAGGAGGAGTTCAGTCACAACACACGTACAGTAGATTATATATATAAAGATGATCCGCCTACAATATTACATTCAATACGTACAGCATTGACTTTTGCTATATTGATTGGCAAGTCCGAATTGTTCTCTTCTCCTCCTTTTAACTTTCTCTTTTTATACCCTCCAGAGGAAGGTATATTCACTTTGCCAATACATTTGTAACGCCAAGAAGGAGTCACCGGAGACCATATAAAGTATATATATTCTGAATCAGGATCACATTCTGAATCGATTTAGCCATGTCTGTCTGTCTGTCTGTCTGTCTGTCTGTCTGTCTGTCTGTCTGTTGAAAGCACGATGTCGCCCGAAGTAATTGACGTAGGTGAATGAAATTCGGTGAAGGGACTTCTTTTTATCGGCGTCAGGTTGGTATTGAAAATGGACTATGTCGGTCAAGCAGTTCTGGTACCTCCCATACGAAACCAATATTGGACCCATGTGCCTCTCTGTCTGTTGAAAGCACGATAGCGCTCAAAGTAATTGACGTAGCTGAGTGAAATTTGGTGAAAGGACTTCTTTTTATCGGCGTCAGGTTGGTATTCAAAATGGGCTATGTCGGTCAAGTAGTTCTGGTACCTCCCATACAAAACCAATATTAGACCCATGTGTCCCTCTTTCCGTTGAAAACACGATAGCGTCCAAAGGAATCAACCTAGGTGAATGAAGTTTTGTGAAAGGACTTCTTTTATCGTCGTTAGGTTGGTATTTAAAATGGCCTATGTCGGTCAAGTAGTTCTGGTATTTTGCATGACTTGTATGCCGTGGAGGGTATCAAAGCATCGGCCAGGCCGATGATAACACTTTTACTTGTTTTTTTTTTTTTTTTTTTTTTAATTTTCTGTCTCGCCAAGGCGAAAAATAGGCAGGTCGACCAAGAAGTTCTATTGTGCCGAGAATGACAGAAAATGATATCTAGGTTAGCAGTGTCTCTACCTCCCTAATGTAGTTGGTAATGCAGAGGACTTCTTCAATTCTTCTGCACTTGTTATTTCCCGAAAGAAGAATTTCCTTCTGATTCTAGATAGAGCCGGACATTCACACATGATGTGCTCAGCGGTTTCGTCTTCTTCAAGACATAGCCGGCACTCCGGGGAGTCGGCTATATGAAGTTTGTGTAGGTGGTATCGCAAACCGTGGTGACCAGTTAAATAGCCTACAAGGTTTTTGATATCGTGCCTTCGTAGATTTAGGATCTTTTTGGCACTTTTCTTGAATGGCAGGATTAATCTTTTGGCTTGCCTGAGGCCTGGGATTTCTTGCCACTATCTGATACACGTGTTGTGTTCCCAACTATTGATAGTGGAAGTAATTGCTGATTAAGTGACGACGCAGAAAGGTTCTGGTCCTATGAAAGGGGTTCCTGACCCTTTCCTGGCCAGTTCATCAGCTTTTTCGTTTCCTTCAATACCCTCGTGCCCGGGAACCCACCATAATTTGGTTTTGTTTCTGGAGCAAAGAGTTTGGAGAGCATTGAAGCAGTGCATGACTGATTTTGAGACAATTATTGGTGAGCTAAGGGCTTTTATAGCTGCTTGACTGTCTGTGAAAATATGGATGTTTGCAACTTTGATCCATGAAGAGTAGATAAGGTTCGCGCATTCCTTGATGGCATGGAGGTCTGCCTGAAATACACTGGGGCTTTTCCCCATAGGTATTGAGACGTTGCGATTTGGTCCATGTACGCCAGCTCCTACCCCCGAGTCCATTTTGGAACCATCCGTATACCACTTTAAGCCGTTTTGGCAGTTTGGTGGGTTATTGCTAACCCATGCTTCTCTCTCAGTGAACTCCGTAGAGAATTTCCTGTTGAAGCATAGTATTTTTGGAAGTCGGTCTGTTACCGTGCAGATCATCTCAAGTTCCGGAAGTTCCGAGGTAAGAATCATTAGTTCTGGATGGTCGCTAAAGCTTATCTCTTTCACTTGTGCCAGACTTGCTGTGCTGCGTATAGCCACTTTTTTGATGTGAATGTGGAGGGGTGTTAACCCTATTAAGGCCTCTATAGCAGCTGTAGGACAGGTACGCATCGCGCCGGAAAGGCCCAAGCATGCGAGTCGCTGTAGCTTGTTTAGCTTTGCAATGGTGTTCTTTTGGATAGTTTTGTTCCATCATATTATAGAAGCATATGTTATAATAGGTCTGATCATGACTGTGTAGATACAGTGTGTAATTTTGGGTGTTATTACCCAGGTTCTACCGTACATACGTATGCAGGCCCATAAAGCATTGGTAGCTTTGGTAATTTTGTTGTTTACGTGGGAGTTCCAGTTCAGTCGTTTATCTAAGATGACTCCAAGATATTTGACTTCATCGGAGTACTCAATGTGTATGTCATTAATTGAAACTTGGTTTAAATTTAAATTTCTTCTCCTTGTAAAGGGAACTATGATAGCCTTATTGGGGTTAATAGAAAGGTCCTCTTTGCGGCACCAGTCTAACACTATCTTAAGAGCGCTTTGCATAAGTATTGTAACTTCATTTGCTTTTTTACTCTTAACGATGATGACTAGGTCATCGGCGTAGCCTACAATATTGAAACCTGAGTGACTCAGTTCACGTAATAGGTTATCTATCACCAAAGACCACAGTAGAGGTGAGAGTACTCCTCCCTGCGGGCAGCCCTTTACGGCTGTAACAGATGCTGTCGTTGGTCCTGAAGAGGCCGTTATTTTTCGGCTTACAATGATCGCTTTGACCCATTTGATGGTTGGTTCATCTATATTTCTTTGAAGCAAAGCATTTGATATGGAGTCATATCCTGTCTTGTCAAAAGCACCCTCTATGTCGAGAAATACGCATAGTGCAATCTCTTTACAACTATATGAATCCTTTATGTGCTTAGTTAGCTTTAAGAGTGCACCTTCAGCTGATTTGCTTTTCTGATAGGCATACTGACAGGGGTGTAGAGGTATGCTTCGAGTTAAGCAATCTCTAATGTGTACGTCGATTATTCTTTCCATTGTTTTCAGGAAAAACGATGTCAAGCTTATGGGACGGTATGATTTAGGTAGCTCACTAGGCTTGTTACCTGGTTTGGGGATGAATACCACCTCCCTCCAAGTTTGTGGTATATAGCCCCAGTTAAAGCTAAACCTAAATAAGGCGATCAAGGTTGGTAAAGTGAAGTCCAGGCTTTTCTGTATAAGGGCCGGAAATATACCATCTGTACCCCCTTGTATGGTTTAAATGAGTCAACTGCCCATTTAACCTTATCCGGGGTAAAGAGTTTACCGGATAAACTATTGATTCTATTTAAGTTAATCGGACGCGAGTCCTCGGTGACGTTCTCATATGATTCGTCTATGATAGTTGACCCAGGGAAGTGCACTTGAAGAAGAGTGTGCAGAGTTTTTTCCCGGTCGCGTATGACTGTACCATCAGGTTTAATTAACAGTCCCATGCAGTTGGACCGATCTTTTGATAGAGCCTTTTGCAGTCGCGCCACTGCAGGGAGCTCTTCGAGACTCTCGCAGTGCTTTCGCCAAGTGTCTCTTTTTGATCTTCTCAACTCCTTGTTATATTGAGTGAGAAGGGATCGGTATTGATCCCAAAGCGTTGGGCTTTGTTGAAGAGCTTTCTCACTTTTTTTGCGAAGGTCTTCAAGGGTTTTATTCCACCAAGGTACGCACCTTTTCTCTTTGATGCGTTTAACCTTGCAGCTGTTTGCAAAAGCTGTGAGAATAAGTTCATTCACCTGACTTTGTCCGGCTTCCATTTCACCTATGCTACTTGGAGGTTCTGGAAGCAAGTCAGATGTTATCGCTAAATTTTCGCGATAGGTTCGCCAGTTCGTAAGTTTATTGACGAAACGGACTGGGGCCTGTTCGGTGTTGCATCTCAATTTGAAGCTGATGTGCATATGGTCTGATAAGGATGCCTCATCAGATACATGCCAGTCTTCTACTATGTTTTGGACATAGGGAGATGAGAGGGTAAGGTCTAAAACTTCCGCTCTAATTGCGTTTCTAAATGTAGGCTTATTGCCCTTATTTAATATAACTATTTACATTTTTACAATAAAGTTATTCTAACAAGGACTCACCTCTTTTGTTCGTATCTCGACTGCCCCAAATTGTATGGTGGGCGTTTGCATCGCAGCCGATGATGATCTGTAGTTGCTGGTTCTGACAGTACTGGACGAGTTCCTGTACTGGAGTGGGTGGCACCTCATCTTCGTCTCCAGCAAAATACGCCGATGCACAAACGATTTTTTGTATCTCTCGGCCGTTGTGGCGTTCTACTAAGATCGCCACCAGATCTCTTGTGTTGAAGTCTGGAATGAGAGAGAATTTTATATCTTTCGCAACAAGTAGAGCTGCCCTTGGTCTAAAATTTCCTCGGGCGTAAATAAGCTCTCTGGTTTTACAATTTAAACGAAAAATCTTACCGTCTGTTGCCCATGGCTCCTGGATTAAACCGAGAGCGATGTTACTTTCGGCACATCGTTGGATATAGGTGTCCGAGGCACCCATAGCGCGATGCAGGTTAGCCTGCAGCACACTCAGCAGAGATGTTATTACCTCTTCGTCTTACGAGACCCTGTTGAGAAGAAAGGCCGCCTTACCTGTTTCTCGGATTTCTGCTTTGTCCGCTACCGCTCTGATCTTCGTGCGCCAGTTTTGGTCTGAAGCGCTTCCTGCTCGTGTTAGCAGGAGTAGGAGCGGCTTTGTTTGCCGACGTTTTCGCGAGTGCGATCGCTTGGGCGCTGGTACTTGGTACAGGTGTCGAGTCACTCTGCACCGTTCCGCTCGCTACCTTGGACGACGCGTCTGTCGTGGGGTTGCCTGGTTTTGCAACTCCCTGTGGTGTTGGTCTGTCCGCACTTTTAAGGATGAGTCTGATCTGCCCAAAACGATAGGAGACCATTCCTTTTTGCGTTGCCAACCTTCTCATTGTGCTATCGTTGATAGCAAAGACCATGTGGGCAAGATCTCTCGTGTTGAGGTCTTTGTTCTGGCCATCCAGTATAGCAAGGATTCTTTCGTTAGCTACGCCGGTACTCTGTGGAAAGAACCCTCTGATGACATGTGGCTTTGGAAAGTTTTCCTCACCCACAAGCATCACCTCAAATCCACATTTCCCCTTTAGCTTGTCGAAATTCACCTTCATCCACTCAACAGTGGACGCGTCTGCGTATATGATCATAAGCCATCCGGCTTTGAATGTCGTGCCGCAGAAGGATGGTTTGGTGTCCTCGTCACGAAGTTCGACCGTCCATAATCTTCTCTTGTAACAGAACCATTTGCTCGTTACTGAGAGGATTATGGTCGAGATCAGACGACACGATGCCAAGTCTGACGCAGCTTAAAACCTTGCTGTACGACAATTTGTTGGCAGTTACGTTATCAGCCCGAGCTCGCTTAGCTTCGGACTGAGGAGGGTATTATCCTCGGATCGCGTACGTTTCACCTCGGGACCCTTGTAGCCTTCCTTTGACTTGGCAAACACTCTTGATTGCTCCTTTGTACTGCCCTTTTTCATGGCCTGATTAAATCGGCGTTGTTCTGAGGGTGTAAATCTGACGAAAACCAGCTCCCTCTGACCTGTTTTGTCATCGATCTTGGGCCTGGAATTTCATCAGACAACATACTAACGTTGCACAAAGTGCTTGTCTCTGATATGGAGTCACTTAGATGAGACGAATTCTCGTCTAAGCTTCTCATTACCGAGTCGATGGTTGGTGGCTCTGCCCGAGTGGCAGATGTCACGTCATTACTGACAGGGTGTTCGATGTTAACATCCCTATTTGATGATGCTTTTATAGAGGCATCATTCTCTGTGTTATTTTTTAAATTTGATATATCTACTTTGACCCACGAGTAGGCGGGATACAAACGGTCGCCCGTGGTCTACCCGTTTAACCACAGGAAGGCTATCTTGAAATCGGAGGTCGCCTGGTATCCGAAGTTCGCAAACTTACGACTAAGCACCCTCTTAGCCACGCATCCCTCAGCGAATGCTGTTCAGCCTTGGATTAGGGATTTATTAAAGAGGTTTGGTCCTCCCCCTGCTCCTTCACCCGGGCTTGGGACCGGCAAGTTACACTAATGTAACCAGGCGGAGTGTAGCGTCCTTTGGTTTCGGACCTCATCTAGAGAAATCTCGAGAATCATTGACCTTACTCAGCCCCTACAACTCGGCAAGTTCGACGCTCATTGGTAGGAGTTAACTTTCTCTTACTAAATCCCAATAATGCCAATAATGAACCGATTGTGCGATCTGCGGTAAAATTAATGTCATCACTGCAGTAAATTTCAGTTTTCAATGTATTGTAATTGGCGTCAATATAAAATTCTACAGTTTTGTTTATACTCTCATACTTTTTCTGCAAGAATGTAGCTATATCTTCGAATTCATACGAACCAATTGGAAGTTTAATGACTGTGTCTCGCACATGAAACAAATTGTTTTCCAAATCAATATTGGGTACAGAATTAAATGTATAGAAATCAACGAGACCACACTCGTAATCCCTATCCGAATCTATTGATGGAAAATAATTTGCCTCCAGATTTGGTGTGTCGCCAGTTAAAATTAGTGTTATTGACATCTTGAGCGTTAGTTGAACAATGATATTGAAAACAAATTTTAAATATATATTTTATTCGAATTGTTTTGTATTGCAATACATAATTTTTTTTAATCCAAGAATTATGTTCGCTTGAAAATCCGAATCATTTGACTAGAGCTTTATCTCCCCTGGTATTGAGAACTTTCTCCACGAGATAACTATTTGGATATCTTGTTTTCATCAGCTCAACCCTCACCCTCCTTTGATGACATTGCCCTTATAGTCCTACAAAATGTATGTAGTTGGATTAGTATTTTGAACTGTTTGATTTTAAAGATTTCAGTCGTCCAATTGGGGGTGTAACCCTTTTCGAAAATGTGTTTATATTTACTGATTCGTATACTGCCTCGCTTATGAAACATTGGTTTATTAAATATTTTCAAGTTATTGTAAACTGTGTTTAATAGCATTTTTTCATTGTTGGAGTTCACACTGCTTGGTGGCATTTTAATGGTACGATGTTTTTTATTATTATATGTAGCAATCAATTGTTTGCGGAAATGTATCCATTGATATGATCCTCGGTAACTAAACTCTTTCCACATTTCCTTTAAAATACTAAATGTTGAATAGTGATTAATACTGTAGGGGAACCTGGGGACAGTTGATCCCCCCTTTTTAAATTTCACATTATTTCAGGAAGTATAAGATATACTTCCTTCTAAATTATAGGATAGAAAATCCGTTTTGTTGGTTACCGTATTGTTAAGCTGAACAAACAATAAAAGTTCGATAAGATACACTTTTAGCTCTTTTTTAAAAATTTATCAAAGTAACCGAGTGTCCCCGTATAAGGGAGACTTGATCCCATTGTAGGGTAGACTTGCTTACAAGGGGATCAACTCTACCCCATTCCATATATTAAAAAATAAAACACATTTTTTTTATTAACATTGAAAAAAGTTTTATTATACTCGTATGTAGGTTTTTAAAACAAACAAAATAGGTATATGAGAATAGGTACATAATATTTTTTTTAATTAATATTGGGAAAAGTTTTATTACAAGTTATTAAGAGAAACGAGATTTTACTCTAAATTAAACTTTCTTAAGGATTTTTTAAATTGAAGCAAAATAACTCGCTTGGTGTTAACTTTGATGATTGGTGGATTTATTTTTTTAACAACTTGGTACCTTGCTATTTCGGAAATATCTTCTTTTATTGGCCATTTAAAAGTGTTGTTATTTATTTTTTTAGCAAAGCGTACTACATATCCACACTCCGTTAGTGACTTTATTGTACCAACATAACGGTGTACACGGTTTTTCATGGAAAGCATATAGACAATTACCCAATCATCCCCACAGAGTAGCGAGGACATCTCATTTTGATTTTCTGATTCGCAGCTAGATGAACGAAAAGACTGATTGTCGTCTTCAGATATATCGAATGTCGATTCAGGGGATGGCGGCAATTCGCCTTCGTCTTCTGATAATGATGAAATAGTCGCTGTCATATTACGTTTTACCTTCGCAGTTTGTTTTTGCATCTTTTTATTTTTTTTCATCTGCCGCAATAAAATTTCCTCTTCGATTTTGTTTTTTTCTGGAGTGTATGTCAATGTTTTTGTCGAGCCTTTTTTACGTCCTCTTGAAGCAAGCTTCCTTGGAGGTGCTTTAGGAAATGGACGAATTTCTTCAGGAGTTCTAATATATGCTCTGGATGTTGAAGGCAGAGGTGATATTGGCGGCTGAGGTAATGTTGACGGGTTAGGTGGCGGAGGTGTTGTTAACAGCTGAGGCGATGCTATCAGTGAACTTGGCCTTTCATCATTAATTTGATTTTCAGACGTTAATTTTCGTGAGGGCGAATGCAGAGCTAATTGTGTTTCATCGGGATTCGTATCGCCATTAACTGGAGTTAATGGAACATTCCGAGTTTCTGGAGAAAATGGTTGGACTTGTTTCAAAGGTTGTCTTTCTATATTTTCAACCAAACCATCTTGTTCAGGTCTGTCAGTAACATAAGACGAAAGATAATCATCGTCGGTGAAAATTTCGCAGTTAAACGGAAAAATACCCGTAACTCGAAAACCGCTTTGTATATTTTGTGGAGTGAAAGCTCGTACAAAAGCATTCCCGAAGCACTCTGAAATATCATAAATAGTCAAAACCTTACCAGGATTTTGAAGCATCCAATTGTCGCATGCGATGTTGTAGTATGCTTTTAGAGGTCCAAAAACTGTCCTGTCTAGTGGTTGAGTCTTATGGGAAGTGTGCGGAGGTATAGTGAGAAGATGAATTCCATTTTCCTTTGCAAAATTTAATGACTCAATGCTTATATGGCTGTCATGATTGTCCATAATTATTTAAGATTGGAATTCTAAAGAGCACTTGGCAAATTTTTTTGAAATGCTTCAAGAAATTAATAAAGTTAACGGCAGTCATCCAACCCGAAGGAAAAGTGTTTCCACTTGTGCCTGGAGGTGCACCTTTTAACATACGGTCCTGCCAATTTTTCCGTGGGAATATCATAAAGGGCGGAATATGATTTCCGATTGCGTTTATGGCACAGCAAGCAGTAACCAGTTCACCGCGTTCAACAGACGTTATTTTGCCCACTTGTTTTAAGCCCTTACTAGCAACAACTTTTTTAGGTTTGTGAACTGTAGTCAATCCAGTTTCGTCAATATTCCATATTGATTCTGCACCAAAGCTATACTTTGCGATCAAAGTAGTTTCTTAATTGTTCACAAAATTTGTATGGAAAACGAACTATATTTTATTGAGAGATATGCACAAATACTTACCAAAATAAAGACTTTTCCAAATAAATATACACAAAACACTTTACTTTACAACACTGTGGAGAAAAAAATACAAAAAAAAATTAAAAAAAATAACTTTACGGCTATTAACACAAAACACACCCTTGAAGCTCAAGTTCTTCCGTACGATTGGCAAAAAGGCGTCTGAGGTAATTTTCAAAATCAAATGCAGTGATGCCACCTTTTTATTCCAATAAAACAATTCTCGCTGTGGAAATAATACCCAGGTATCAAGTCTCCCAGGGGATCAAGTGTCCCCAGGTTCTCCTACTGCTGCATAAGAGTTTGAAATTGTTTGTTGAAAAATTCTTTTCTTCATCGGTGGACTGACTTACAGCCTAATAACTATACTATTTATTTTGATGATTTCCTACATCATATGGCTAAACTATAAGATCAAGAAAAATGTCCAGATAGATGTCCAAGCTCAAGAACTACCACCAATACCTGCAGCTCGGCGTTTTTCTACAACCGATTTCTCGGTGACATAAAGGGCGGCCCCAGCATATCATGGTGATTATACCAGACAGCGTTATCATTTTGTTGCTCTATTTTCTAACGTGTAAGATTTCATATGTCTGTTCCCAGCAAGATCAGCAGAATAAAATTCTCACGATTAATCGCTGACTGTGCTTGGTACCTGGTAATTTAAGTTGTAAATATTTGTACCTAACGTAAGCAATATTTTAGTATTTAAGCAAGAAGAATAATAAATACGGTTTTCATTCGTAAAGAAAAGCTCTTAGAGAATTATCATTAGACTTCCCCCCACCAGTGGTAAGGGGTCTTGCAACATTTTCTCTAATCTTTACAATTCGGTTTGTAGATTCTTTGGTGAGCGGTGCGAATCGACAAGAATACTTTTCATTGCTTCGCTGACACTGGAAGCTGTTTTAGTTTTAAGCGGTACAACCCAGGCAAATTTCCCATTGACCCATTTCTACTAAATCTGCTTGCCAAAGGTCATCTAATCCCTTCATTATTACCCGACGACGTTGGAAATTTTTGCGAGCTTGTCTATGCAGCTCACCTACTAGTCCTTTTTTCACATTAATATTAATTTCTTTTCCGAATACAGGATTCTCGGTGGTTCCACGATTTGTTTGAACGTGTATGCTTCAAACCCTGCCAGTCTATCTTCAATATATTTAGCAAGTTCTTTTATACCCTTGCTTAGATTTTCAATGAGCAATTTATTTGATTTTATTTCCAATTGTAAATCCTCATTATTATGACCTGCCGATTGTGATGAAATTAAAAGTCGCAATCTATCGACTATTTCGTTGGGATCATCCCAGTAAATATAATTAGTTTTGTGCAGATTTACGCTCATTAGACCAGATCCTTTACGAATTTTTTTATCATTGAATAACCTTTTTGTAATATGTTTGTACTTGAATGCCTTTGATTTGTTCATTTTCATCGTATTGGCGTTTATGTGCACTCGTTGTAATGAGAATTTCTTTGTAAATTTGCAAATCAGAAGAATTGTAGTTTTTCGATGGTGTTTTGTAAAACAAAAGCTCAAATAGTCCGGGTGTTAGGGGCCAGTTTTGATCACCAACAGAAATACTATTTTCTCTTAGGACAAAATCTTTATTACCAAATTTCCAAATTTAAAATTTTGTGTTTGAATCTCTATGTGGACCATATAAATTATCTAATTTTCTTGTTCCGTTCCAATTGGGTCAAATTCAATTTTGAATATACATCGCTTTTATTAGTGTCATTGTTTTGCGAATAGAATAGGTGTGTTGTCCTTTTTCAAAGGTGTACTTGTATTACCTTCCAGCTGATATTTTAAAAATTCTAGGTTTGGTTTCATTTCCATAGCTTTGCTTTAAACTTTCAACGATTTGGTTGAGAGGTTTGATGATTGCTTTAAATGTGTCTTCCAACAAGTCCAGTGCATCTGATTTTTGTGACTTGAAACTGTTGAACTTTTTCGTCTGTAACGAAATGTCTTTCGCCACAGTCTCACCCACCACACACACACAACAGAGCTACCGCTACCCACATCGCAGCGACGGAACCCACCACAAGCAGCAATCCACCTTACCGCCCCACCGCAGCGCAGTGCCAACCACACACACACACAACAGAGCTACCGCTACCCACATCGCAGCGACGGAACCCACCACACGCAGCAATCCACCTTACCGCCCCACCGCAGCGCAGTGCCAACCTACCACACACAAGCACGACTCGATCAAGTCGACTCGACAACCAGAAGATCAGTCGAGTGGTGGCCACCGGACCATACACATGGAAGCTGGAACCAGCTACGTGTGTGGAGCAGAAGCGCTCTGGTGGTAACCATTGGACTCGGTAGGGAGAGTGGGGACACAGGGTGCGCAGTCTATTGCGGCCCAGGTACCCGTCCCTCGATTGCTATAAGTAGTGTAGGTAGTAGGTAGTGTTGGTAGCGATTGCAGTAGCAGAAAGAACCCCATTAGCATGCCCCACAGCCGGACGAACTCAACACGGAACAACAAGCAACATAACAACAACACGCAACATAACCACAGCGGAGGAAACAACAACAACAGCAATGACCACTATAAAAGGCAGAGCCGCCTTGGACGAGGAGTCAGTCGCCAGAACATCGCCGAGCCAAGAAAGTAGATTAAGTACTAGCATAAGAAATTACGTAGTAAATAAAGTGAAATAATTGAAAAGGTTAAAATTCGTGTGTTTCTTTCCCGATTGTCCACTACCGGTGCTTAGATTGAAGGACCCGGACATTTCCACTCACCTACCCAGGTTGGGAAACTCGTTATACGTCATTACATTTCTAGTCTTTATAACATCTCTTATTATTTTATCATTCATTTTGATTAGATCAGATCAATCAGAATCAATATTCCTATGACAACCCATACAAAAATATGATCGAATATTGTTTTGTTTCTCACATGCGACATCATCGAAAATAATAATCGAATCAATTTTTGCTTCATCGGGCGATATAACATCTTCATTTGCAGAGAATGTATGAAATCCCATACCTTTAATAGGTTGTAGTAGTTGTTGTAGATATTGATACTTTGGTTGATACAACGACTTTGAATACAATTAAATATTCTTGAATTTTACTCCATTGGGACTTTCGATTAAACCTATCATAACATTGGTTTTCCCGCAGTTTGATGGACCCACTATCAATGCTCTTATTGTGTTTGGTAAGAGTAAACTATGTCTCGGTGACGATAAACTATTAGTTGAAAAATCTCTGTTGCGAACAACAAGATCGTTTTGCTGTTTAATAAAATGCATCTCAATAATGAGTGTTGACACATGTACTAAAAACCTGTGCTTTTATTGATTTTGTTTTAGTCTTTGAAAATATGTTCAACAGACTTGATCATCGGCACTGAAAATGGTAGTCTTTTATAAAAAGCACTTTAGTCACAATCGAAACACAGCTGGACAAGGACTTGTAGATAATATTATTAATTCCCTACCAGTTGAACTTCACTTACCATGCTATCAATTTTGTGGACCCGGAACTAAACTTAAAGAGCGTTTGATCAGAGGGGAAAAGGGAGTAAATCCATTAGACGCTGCCTGTAGAGATATTGCCTATTCTCATACAAAAGATATAAATAAACGGCACGCAGAAGATCAAATATTAAGTAACAAGGCGTGGACAAGAGTAAATTCCAAGGACAGTAGTTTCGCTGAACGTGCAAACGCTTGGTTCGTCACAAATGCCATGAAGGGCATGGGCAACAAAACTAAGGGGAAATCTGATGGGAGGAAAAAATATAATGCCGGGAATAAACTTTTTAATAAGGCCGTGCAAAATGCGAAAAAGGTTTTATTACAAGAAACACCCACTGATTTTGAGAGTGCAATACAAATTGCTAGAAAAGTCATATCTAGCTCATGGAAAAGAAAAAAAATCAATGATTCAAGTACCACGTATAATACCGCTACCTAAAATTGGAGGTTCCCTACCTCTAGTTCCAATACTAACAGCCCTCGGAGCAATTGAAGGCCTAGCTTCTGGTGGATCCGCTATCGCTAGGGCTATACATGAAGCCAAGTCTGCTCGAAAGCAATTCGAAGAAGCAAATCGTCATAATAAAACTATGGAGGCCATAGCAATGGGAAAAGGCCTATATCTGAAACCATACCGAAAGGCCTCCGGTTTATTTTATCATTCGCAGCCAAAAAACTATTGAGACAGCTACCCAGGCGAGCATTTACAGATATCGATTTGGTTAGATATACAAAACATGTGCCACACTTTAGAGGGGTTTTTATGCGCGATACGTTACCGAAAAAACCCTATCAAATTGAGTGTGGTATTGTTAATCTGGATTCTTCTTTCGGTTCCGGAACACACTGGGTAGCATATAGAAAAGATAAGAACCGTAAGGAGTACTTCGATAACTTTTGTTACGTCGCGATTCCGTGCTTTCCCAATAAAGGGAGAAGAGAATCGTGCGGAGAGTAAAAATAAAAGACGTATGTTATTTAGTTTCTTACTTTATCTGAAGAGCCCGCTGTCTATAGCTTGGCTGCGACTCTCAGATAGTTTACTTTTTATTTATAATTGTTAATTTATTGATTTATGATATTGGCCCGCCGTCTTTTGCGTCGCTGCAGCCTTCTAAATACAAGTCTGATATCACTCTGCTCGTCCTGGTCACAACCATCGCATTTTATACTATTATTTGGTCGTGACCTACCTCCTGTCTTCCCCCTCCACGTACCATTATTTCCATTATTAAAATACCATATGTGCATAAACGCATTATTTAGGTATTGCTTAATTGTTTTCTGTTCCCATTAAAAATGTCCAATTGACATCTTGGTGTCAATTGCCCTTGTACCGGTGTCAAGTGTCACCCATTCATAAATCGTAATCTTACTTCCCGGATGGCACATCGTAGTATTCCTTCAATATGCACTTGTTGCAGTTTTGCCATATGTTGGCGTGCCGCTGTGCAATTGGATATCGGAGTTTTACTACGTGTGTATCCCGTTAGGTAGGCAGGTATACGACACTTGACTCGGTTTTGCTTGGGTTGGCATTTGGATAAGAGGAAAACGAAAACAAAGCGAATGACCTATTAATAGCCGCACTCTGGAAGTGTGTTTTGGCATATGAGTGAGTAATTATTGGGAAATGATATGCGATTGTATGTTGCTTGGTGGAAAAATCGGAGAGAGGTCACGATGTGGGTGTTCTGGTTATGGTTGTGCGAACCACAACATCCCACCCCCCTTGGAAAAAGAAAATTCTTACCTGAAGGGTTAGAATTTTCTGTAAGTAGGCTTGGATGTGACGAGGAGTTTACAAAAAAAAGTGTCTTTAAAATTTTAAGTATTGTGCTTAAACTAAGTACGATGTTTAAATGATTATTATAGTGTACGATTGAAATAGATTATTATGAATAACAAATTGTTTACAAAAGATGCTTAGACTAAGTACAATGTTTGAATGATTATGATTGAAATAGATTATTATGAATAACAAATTGTTTACAAAAAATGCTTAGACTAAGTATAATGTTTGAATGATTATTATAGTGTAAAAGAGTAAAAATTTTTAATTTTTTTTTTTTTTAAATATGAAGGTAAAAGGAATATATTCTTATTCTAAGAGTAATATAAAACTAAACAATTAGTACAAAGATATTTTTTTCTTATTTGAATAAATTCATAATACAGCTTGTAGTAAATAAATACAATGTCTAAAACATAGTTTGTTGGATATATAATATTTATTTTTATTATTTTTTTTTTCACACACACACCTAGCCGTCTGTCGAAATGCTCAGTCTAAACTCGGGGTTTGGTATTTGTGAGGTTAATTGAGTATTTGTTGTGTCTTTGTTGTCTCTGTTGTTGTTTGGGGCTTTGTCTTTATTAACTATGTAAGTTCGATAGTGTTTATAGCAAAATAGAACTAGTGTTAGTGCTATTATCAGATAAATTAATGTGTAGTGGTGAAGATTATGGTTGTCCAGTGTAAGCATAGGTTTTGATTCTTCAATTTTTAGGGAGTTTATGTCTTGTGAAATTAGCCTTAACTTATCTTGGCTGGAAAATTTTACGACAACCATGTTGGATGTATGGTTGGGTAAGTTGTTATGGATAATATGTGAAATGTTTAAGGGGGGAATGTAGGAGTTGGTAAGTCCTGGATTGGGTTCTATGGGTTCGATTTTTAGGCCACTTTGCGTGATTGTCGTGAGTAGTGTTAATATTAAAATACGTAGCATCATCTTGGTGATACAAGGGGAGTGTCCAGGTCTAAGTCATTCGGGTAGCCATTGCCTATTCTGATGGATCCGCGGCGCAAGTAGATTTCGGTTCGTGTTATTGTATTTACCAATGTCCGTTTTGAATCAGGTCTGTAGTATATAGACTCCATTTCCCTTTTTTTTTTTTTAAGAAAATAGGAAAAATGAGATATTTCGGCAAGGTATATTCTTGTATAGTGTGGAAATATAGTGTGTTATTCGAGGTACAACCGTAAATTATTATTATGTATGAGTTTGGATTTTCTGCCATCTTGTATTACTGTGTTTTCTTCTGAATGGATTTTGATTAGCTCGTATGGTCCATCCCATAGGGTAGCAAGTTTGTTTTGTCTTGTCTGGTTCTTTATTAGGACCTTGTCTCCTATGTTAAATTGTTTTGTCTTGCTCCTTTTGTCGTAATTTAGTTTTGTTTTTTGTTTTCTTTCGTACAACTGTTCCCTGGCGATTTTGTAGCCATGTTGTTCGTTGGCGTAATTGTCGTAGTTGTAGGAGATCTGTGGGTTCCTATTTAGTGAGCTTGGTATTTTAGGGGGATACCCGTATAATAATTCATGTGGACTAAAAGTTGTGCTGGTGTGTGGAGTAGTGTTATAGACGAACATGGAGTATGGGAGCCATGTATCCCAAGTTAGTGGGTCTTGGTTTACATAGTGTCTCAAGTATTCTGCTAATGTTTTGTGGCTGCGTTCTAATGCGCCGTTAGTCTGTGGATGATACGGGGTAGTTTGCAATTTTTTTGTTTTTAGTGTTTTACAGACTTCTTTAAAGAGGACACTGAGGAAGTTTGTGCCTTGATCTGTTAATATTGCATCCGGGATTCCGAATCGACAGACTATTCGTTCTATTAGCATTCGGGCTATTGTGTTGGCTTCTGCATTGGGGATTGCGATTGCTTCGCTAAATTTTGTTAGGTCGTCCTGGAAAGTCAGTATGTATTTGTTGTTGTCGTGACAGACAGGTAAGGGACCTACGATGTCCAATGCTACTCGTTCAAAGGGAGTCTTACTCGTGGTTGTTATTTTTAAGGGTAATTTCGGATCTTTCGATGGTTTGTTCTTTTGGCATGATTCGCATTTGCGGATGTATTCCGTCGTGTCCTTAGTTATGGTTGGCCAGTAGTAACTCTGTTTTATTCGTTTGATAGTGCGAGTTATTCCTTGATGTCCTCCAAAAGGGGACTCATGATTTTCGTGTAGTATTCGTATTATGTCGTCTGTGTTGTCTAGTATTATTCTTCTGTTGCTGTGTATGTAAATGGTCAAGTTTTCTTGTTTGAAAATGTCGTGTACTGTCATCTTGAGTTTATCTTGGTCGTTGCCGCTGAGCGGCAAGGAAATTGCTATCGCTTTTAATTTTCGTTCTTTGCACTTTTTATGGATGTTTTGTAGGCATTTAGTTAAGGTTTGTTGGTCAGTGGTGCTTCTCAAAGGAATTGGTAAAGTGACAATACAGAAATGGCATTTGTTTTTTGTTTGTGGAAGGTTTAGTATTTTCCCTATCTCAGTTTTACGAAATTATTGAACTGTTTTTGTAGTAGTTCTTCTTCAGGAGATTTTATAGGAGTATAGCTTTCAATGAGACCGAGTTGTTTGAAAATATTGGATTCATTTTTTCAATAAGCTTTAAGCCTGCAGTTGGTTGAGAGTTTGTTGGGTTTTGTTCTTCCCTATTTGTTTCGATGTCTTGGTTAAGAGCTTGTTGTTGACTTCTTGTAGATACCAGTACTTTAGGGTCCTCTCCATTATCTAAGCGAACTCGACTGAGAGCGTCAGCGATGACATTACTCTTGCCGGACTTGTGCACAATTTTGAACTCATATTCCTCCATTAAGATACGCCAGCGTAAAAGTCTCGAGGTAGGATTTTTTTGTCCAATTAACCATAATAAATTATTGTGGTCGGTGCAGATCGTAAATTTTCTTCCGAAAATGTACGGTCGAAATTGTTGCAGGGCATAAGTGATGGCGAGTAACTCCTTTTCAGAAGTTGTATACCTTGTCTCGGCGTCATTAAGAGTTCGGCTAGAGAAAGAAATTGGTTTATCTTCTCCTATTGGGCCTTGGGAGAGTACTACTCCTAATGCTATGTCACTTGCATCAGTGGTGACAATAAACTCTTGGCTGAAATCAGGGTAAGCGAGAATAGGGGGTTTTATGATTTTTTCTTTTAACTTTCTGAATGATTCGTCACAAAAAGCGTCCCACTTAAAAGCGGCGTTTTTCTTTAATAGTTTGGTTAAGGGTTTGGCCAGATCCGCGAAATTAGGGATAAATTTCCTGTAGTATCCTACAAAACCGAGGAATGATTTAATATCTTTGGTTTTTTTGGTATCGGAAAGGTTTTTACTGCCTTAATTTTTTCTGGGTCTGGTCTTATTCCTTCTTCAGAGATAACGTGCCCAAGGTAGGTAAGCTCTTTGCGGACAAAGTGACATTTGTCGGGTTGCAATTTGAGATTGTGTTCTCGAAGACGGTTGAGAATCTGGATTAACCGTTTGTTGTGATCGTGTAGATCGTAACCATAAATGACTATGTCATCAACGTAGACAAAGCATTCGATGCCTTGTAGTCCCATTAATACGTTATTCATCAACCCCTGAAATGTTGCGGGTGCATTTTTTAATCCGAATGGCATACGATTGTATTCGTAATGTCCGAACGGAGTGCTGAAGGCCGTTTTGCTTTTGTCTTCTTCGTCCATGAGGATTTGGTGGAAACCTTTGGCCAGGTCGAGCGTACTAAAGTATTTCGACTTACCGAGCTGGTCGAGGATGTCGGTTATGTTTGGTAGTGGATAAGCGTCTCCAATGGTCAGCTCGTTCAGTTTCCTGAAGTCTACCACTACTCTCCAACGTTTTGTTCCATCCTTAGCGGATTTTTTAGGAACTAAAAGCAAAGGCGAATTCCAAGGGCTATAGCTTGGCTGTACTATACCATCTTTCAACATTTCGTTGATTTGTTTATGAATTTCCTCTCTTTGACTTTCAGGGAGGCGATATGGTCTTGTGAATAACGGTGGCTTGTTTTCTTCGGTTATTACCCTATGTCTTATGGAGTCTGTATGGGTAAGGTGATCTCCTTCAATATAGAAAAGGTCGTTGTATTCACGACAAATATTAAGAATGGATTCTTTCTCTTCGGGGTTACAGTGGTCCAGGTCAATTAGTGTATTAAGTTTGCTTAATCGCTTCCTTACTGGATTTTTGAAGTTCTCCCCTGTGACTATATTAAAATTATTAATCTCATCCCACTCTAAATTTATTTTTTGTATGTTGATTTCCTGATCGTTTTCTAATGTGTTCATTAGAAGTATTTTAATTTTTTCGTTGTTAGGTTTAACTAACGTTTCGCCTAAGTAAACCCCTGGGATAATTTGTTTTTTCTTTGTTATTATTTCTGTAGGGGTTACTTGATTAAAGGGTATTTCTATTATCTGTTGACTTCGTGGTTTTAGTAAAATGAATGAACTTCCCTTGATCTCGGTCTTATGCTCTGCTAAGGATTTTGTCTTCTTAGTCTTTTTGTCTGCCGGATTTATTTGTATCGCAGTCTTACTTTCTGCAGAGGCACTTTTCTCCTCAGGCTTACGCTTTGCTGGATTTATTTGTATCGCAGTCTTACTTTCTGCAGAGGCACTTTTCTCCTCAGGCTTACGCTTTGCTGGATTTATTTCTATATCCTCTGACGATATCAGAATTATCTCGTCTAAATTTTCCTTCAAATGTTGAAGCTTACTGGAAGTCGATTTACTCCTGGTTTGCTTAGGGTAACTTTGTGGAACTACTGGTCCGTTTTGAGATGCGGAGCCAGATGTTGATTCCCAGTTTGATTGTTTTTCTACCCCAGTGTCCGTATGGCACACCTTCTTGGTAGTAGAAGAATAAGAGTCAAACTGTTTGTACCCGTTGATTGCAGGTTTGAGTTCATCGGTAATAGTGTTAGGTCGACTTAGGTCGTATTGTTTTACACTATTACCATTCTCAGCAATACCCGTAGGTAACACCCCGGAAGGTGTAGCTTCTTGAAGTTTTTCTAGTTGAATAATTGTTATGTTATCAGAGGGTTTTGTTAGTAGTTGTTGTTTTTTTATATTTTGGGGAGGAGGAAATTTGTTAAATACTTCTCCTAAGCCGTTTATAATGGCTGTGGAGTCATTCACAAAGGGGTTTATAATCAGAAGATTATTACGATAGTCGATATTGCATTCATATTTTTTTAAGAAGTCGTTCCCAATAATACCGTCGAAATTTTGTTGAACCTGAGGGTCCAAGATATGGAACGGGTGTGATATCCTGATAGAATCTTCTCTCATTTGGAAAAGCAGGGATTCAGTAGTCATATTGGTACTTGTTACCTTTTCGCCGCTTATAGTGGATATTATCGTATCCCTGTTTAGCAGTGGCGAGTTTGTGAAGCCTCGCAAGATACTGATTTCGGCTCCAGTATCTATGACCAAATCCCTGTATCTTCCATCTGAGAAAGGAATTTATTCTTTATTCTTTATTCATCTACCGAGCTTAACTCTAACAGACTATGATTAAATAATATAATAATTCAATACACATTAATATTCAGTAGTACCTACTATGTTTCAGGACATATTAATATTCAATATAGATAATTTAAATTTCGATCTATCATCATATAAATTTATTTCAGTGCAAACAGAATTAAAAAGTTTTATACATTTAGTTATTGGTTCATTAAAACCATAATTGTAAGAATGACTAGGGTTCAAAAACATTTTGTTTCTTGTTCGAAGAATTCTTTCAGGTGCATATAACTTAAAATTTAGAAGAACATCAGGACATATTATACGATAAGAAAAGACATCATGAATAAACAACATACAATGAACACTTCGCCTTTTTTCCAAGGTATCTAATCCTATTAAAGCACATCTTGTTGGATAAGAGGGCATTATATCAAGGTTCCATTTCATTTGCCTTAAAACAAATCTTGTAAAGGACTTTTGTACCCTTTCTAGCCGCATTATAGAATTTGCATATATAGGACACCAAACTATAGAACAATATTCCAGATAAGGTCGTACTAGAGACATATAGACAGACTTAAGAGCATATGGGTTCGAAAACTCAGCACATGTTCGCTTGAGAAATCCAAGCATCGCGTTGGCTTTGGCAACAACATAATCAATGTGAAACGAAAATGTAAGTTTCATGTCAAAAATCACGCCAAGGTCTTTAATTTCTGTTTTTCGACAGAGGCTGGTCCTGGAGATTGTATAGTCATTAATTATAGGCACTAATGTATGGTGCACAGAAAAAGAATGACATTTATTTATGTTCAAGGTAAGTCGATTACGGTCACACCAATTAACTATTACGTTTAAATCATTTTGAAGACTTTTACAATCATAAATATTTTGTACGCGCATAAAGATTTTTAGGTCATCAGCATACATCAAGCAGTTAGCATGATTAAGCAATGAAGGAATGTCATTAATAAAAATATTAAAGAGCAAGGGCCCTAAGTGGCTACCTTGGGGGACACCAGATAAGACATCAATGAGTCTAGATTGAGAGTAACCAATTTTTACGTACTGTTTTCTGTTCAAGAGATAACTCGAAATCCATTTAAGAAGCATGGAATGAATTCCAAATGATTTTAATTTGTTTATAAGAATGCTATGGCATACTGTGTCAAAAGCTTTCTTAAAATCGGTCAAAATTACATCAACTTGATATCCCAACTCAACCGAATCAAAAAGATATTTCGTAAAGAGCGTCAAGTTGGTTAATGTGGATCTACCAGATATAAATCCATGTTGGTGCAAAGATATTTGTTCCTTGATTGTGAAATAAAGTTTTTTTGTAACAATTGACTCGAATAATTTTGGAATAGCAGAGAGCTTAGATATTCCACGATAGTTTTCAACTTTTTGTCGAGATCCGGCTTTAAATATGGGAGTTATAAATGAATATTTCCATTCATCTAGAAACTCACCAGAAGCTAAGGATAAATTGAAAATGAGTTTCAAAGGAATAGATAGGGATAAACTACATTGTTTAAGAACTTCAAATGGAAAACGATCAGGGCCAGCACTTTGGGAAGAGTTCATGTGTTGTATGCCTTGCAAAACATCATCAATCGAAAGATACAGTGATCCCATACATGCATTACAATCACTTATTACATTATCAAATGATGGACTAAGATTCGTGTGATTAACATAAACTGATTCAAAAAACTTTGCAAAGAGATCGCAAGTTGAATCCATGCTATAAGAGACAGCACCTTCGAATTCCATCTTCTGCAGCATACCATTGAGCTTTCGTTTGCTGTTTAAAAATGTCAAAAAACTCTTAGGATTATTTGAAATTTGAGACTCAGTGTTCATTACATATTGTTTATACAAAAATTTATTCAAAAATTCATATTCGCGGCGCAGTTGGCAAAAACGATGTTTGTCCAAATCAGATCCGGACTTTTTAAATAATTTAAATGCTTTATTTTTAGCATTCTTCAAATTTATTAGTCTTTGGTTATGCCAAGGTAATTTGAAGTATTGTCTTTTTCTTTTAAGAGGCACGAACTGAGTAAATCCATAGTCTAATATACCCAAAAATGTATCATAGACTTCTTTAAGTTGTAGACCAGAAAGAATGCTCGACCAATCAACCGAGTCTAAATAAATATTTAAGGCATTATAATTTGCCTTTGAAAAATTATAACTTGTTTCAAAATTATTTGATTTTGGTTCTATTGCAGAAAGAGTACTGCATTGTAAGTCTAGACATAGAGCAATGTGATGAATAGAATTTCTCATTATAGGACATAAAACTTCTCTGACTGTACAATTTAAGTAGTTATCAACAAATATTAAATCAAGAATTCTATTTAATGAATTATGACAATAATTTTTTTGAAATATATCAAAAGCAAACATAGAATCAATAAACATGAACTCACATTCTGTTTTCATATTATATGGAATTAAACATTTATCTTCATTTGAATATGACCATTTGATATCACCTAAATTAAAATCGCCCAAAACTATAAGATGTTGATGTTCAGTCAGCTGATCAGCGATGAAATCGATGTTGGCAAGATGAGATTCGTACACATATAGCGGGCTGTTTGGGGGTATGTAGCTCTCAATAAAGAAAATTTCCTTCAGTCCAGCTGCCCCGCCACCAAGGTCCACAGAAACGCATAGCTGCTCGCTCTTAAAGTCATCATATGGGAGGGCAATGGGATTAGCTCTGAGAGTTGAACGCACGGCAATAAACACTCCCCCGCCACGCAGATGACCACTGTTTTCTGATCGGTCACAACGATGAACGGTGTAGTAGTCATCGAAGATTTCAGCATTTGAGAAATTGTCATTCAACCATGTCTCTGTGATGACAATTATATCGTACTCGTGCAGAGAAACAGCAAGAAAAACATCATTGATTTTGGTTCTCATTCCACCCGCATTTTGATAATAGACGGTGATAACATTTGATGACGAAGAAAACAATAAAGAGGAATGAGAAAAATCCACGTTATTGTTTATATTTGCACATTGTCTGCGGTGTCGTTTTTTGGAATGAAACGAAATTTTCTCACATTCACGTTCAAAGGCCAGTTATCAGCATTCAATGCATCGTTGATAATACATGCAGGGACACCAAGGCGAAAATTAACAAATTTGAATGACGACAGATCGGCATCTCTTTTGTAAAGGGGATAGCAAGAGAGAAGATTTACCGGAACACTCAACTTCTTCGATGCATATGCCAGTATTGATTCCGCTTTTGTGGTTGTGGAGAAGCGAGAGAGATGAAGCCATTTTTTTGCTGATATTACCTCAACTTCTGTATATGCGGAGTCTTTACCGACGATTTTTGGCTGTTTTTTTGTGTTCCGTCTTCTATTATTCACTGTATTCCATTGCATATTCACTGGCTCAATCAATTCGTTAGAATTGACTTTGGATGAGAGGTCAGTGACATTTAAAGAACTAACTGGGTGTTCTTCAAGCACAGTATTGGTGAAGGCTACCGCAGTGTTTGAATTATGTTTATTATTATTGTTGTTGTGACAATTTTTTTTGTCTTTATTAGAAGTGGGTGTTGTCTTTTTTGATTCAGATGGACTAATTGTTACACTATTCTTTAAGGATTTAATTTCCTCATGCAATATTTGAACAGTTTTGCTTAGTTCGGCAACTTTACACACCAGGCCAAGAACTGGAACACTAGCACAAGCATTACACTTCCATGACAAATTTATACTTGATTTTAAAAAGTTCAATGCACTTTCAGATAAAGCTGCACATTTATCGTGGAATTTTAAATCGCAAATACCGCCGCATACAATAAAGTCTTTGCTTACGATTTTATCGCACTTAGCACACTTTTCGGACATTGCGCTTATTAAAAAGAAACCAAACTATGGAGAGCACAAAATAACACGTCTGTACACTTTGGCGACTTTTGAAAAAAAAAAAAAAAAAAAAAAAAAAAAAAAATTTGTATCATTGACAAATTATTATTGGGAACGAGAGGTATCTTTATTGAGTAGGTTACTGACGGTGTACATCGGCTTGAATCGTTAGTCGGGGGGAGTTGCCGTCTATCTCCTCCCGACGAATGTCGTTTCCCAAATTGTTGTGTTGTGGATTTGAATTTTGCTGCACATGGTGCAAATTTACTTGTCGGTCTTGGTTTGGGTTGTGATTATTCCGATTTCGATGTGGGGGTTGGTAGTTATTTCGGTTTTGGGTGGCTACTTGATTTTGCCTTAAGTGAAATATTTTGAGCCGGCACTCGTTTTCTGTGTGAAAACGTTTGTTGCAATAACTGCACCTTACTATTTGCAGATTACACTGCGCTTCACGCTTAATAGGAGGGGGGACAAAATTTGGTAAATTCGTGTTTCGATAACACGTTTGTGAAGTATGACCTACTTTATTGCAGGTCTGACAGATGGGTCGAGGAGTGTTATTCCTTGCCGAAGGTGTGGAATGAGGGCAGTCGTTGTCCATGCGAAGAGATTGATCTACTGCGTAAGAGATGGCCTCTTTTAATTGGCTCGCATTGTGGGCCTTCACCAATATTCTTAGATTGGGATTTCTTATTCCATCCTCGAATGTTTGGACAGCTAGTCTGCGATTTTCAAGAATTAAAAATTCTTGTACGGCTTTTTCATTTGAACTATAATATGTCGCGGAATCAAGTGCAAGAAGTAAATGTGATAGCCTGTCTCCGTATTCTGTTATGGTTTCTTTGGGGTTTTGTTTGGCTGCCAGAAGTTGATTCTGCGCCGAAGTGCGAGACCTATATTCCTTAAACTGGGATTCTAGTGCCGAGACTAGTTCTTTCCAAGTGGCCAGTTCTTTGTGCTGTATCAGCTCAAAGGCCGGACCTTGGAGTCGGGTCTTTACTATACTGAGGAACAATTTATGTTGTGCCGCGTCAGTTATGAAGCAGAACAGTGTGTTGCCACACGAAATAAACTTACACAGTTCGTCGGGTTTACCGTCGAACGTGGGAATGATGTTATTGACATCGTTCAATGAAAGCGTAATGCTCATGGTTTTGGGTGATGTGGGGTCTGGTTGGATTGAATGGTCGGAAAAGGGTAGGGCTTCGAAGAGCTCTACTGTCAATTTTTGTTTTCGCGTGAAAATTTTTAAAGATTTATGGGCAAAGGTATGTGTGTAAAAAAATTTTATTTATAATAGTTATAAAATAGCTTAAAACTGCTGCAGTTGCTGTTAATGTTGTTTCTGCTGTTGTAGCTTGGTTGCCAGGCAGGCTTCACGCCCTATAGATGTAATTACAGCCTGGTCTTTTCACTGCCCAAATGTTTGCCTCCGGCGTCTCTTGTAGAGAATTCGCCAGGTCTTACGGTTTTCGGGACTTTCTCACGCACTTTTGCACTTAATAACTTTTACTTTCACTTTCTCTGGTATATAGCCCCAGAGACGCCTCAAGATCTATGTCTTGTTGTTTGGTTTGGTAGTTGGGACCTTTTAGGTATCCCACCGCTGCCACCAATGTTACGTCGCGATTCCGTGCTTTCCCAATAAAGGGAGAAGAGAATCGTGCGGAGAGTAAAAATAAAAGACGTATGTTATTTAGTTTCTTATTTTATCTGAAGAGCCCGCTGTCTATAGCTTGGCTGCGACTCACAGATAGTTTACTTTTTATTTATAATTGTTAATTTATTGATTTATGATATTGGCCCGCCGTCTTTTGCGTCGCTGCAGCCTTCTAAATACAAGTCTGATATCACTCTGCTCGTCCTGGTCACAACCATCGCCTTTTATACTATTATTTGGTCGTGACCTACCTCCTGTCTTCCCCCTCCACGTACCATTATTTCCATTATTAAAATACCATATGTGCATAAACGCATTATTTAGGTATTGCTTAATTGTTTTCTGTTCCCATTAAAAATGTCCAATTGACATCTTGGTGTCAATTGCCCTTGTACCGGTGTCAAGTGTCACCCATTCATAAATCGTAATCTTACTTCCCGGATGGCACATCGTAGTATTCCTTCAATATGCACTTGTTGCAGTTTTGCCATATGTTGGCGTGCCGCTGTGCAATTGGATATCGGAGTTTTACTACGTGTGTATCCCGTTAGGTAGGCAGGTATACGACACTTGACTCGGTTTTGCTTGGGTTGGCATTTGGATAAGTGGAAAACGAAAACAAAGCGAATGACCTATTAATAGCCGCACTCTGGAAGTGTGTTTTGGCATATGAGTGAGTAATTATTGGGAAATGATATGCGATTGTATGTTGCTTGGTGGAAAAATCGGAGAGAGGTCACGATGTGGGTGTTCTGGTTATGGTTGTGCGAACCACAACACTTTGGAAACCTTCAACCACCGCAAGAAATTGTGAATTATCTGGGAAACAACATAGAATACAACTATCAGCAACATCAAAATTATAATTCTTTTAACTGCGGTCACTTGTGTCTGAAATTTCTCTTTAAATAAAAAAAAAAAAGCAAACATTGTACTGTTTCTGCTATTTTCAGCAATTATTTTTTATTTTGATATCTTGTTCAAAATTAATAATTCACTTTTTAATTACAAATTCATATATTTTCATTTTCAATCTTATAATAACCCCAAGCTAAAGTACTTGTAAATATTATTTTCATATATATCTTTCAGTATCTTCAAAGTTTAATGTTTTCTTGCATAGATTTTGTGAATAAATTATATGTAGTTTATTCCTAAAAGTAGTCATATTTCTATAAATAGAGATTTTATCAAACAAACAAGTCTTATAGTTTTCTATAGTAAGTATTTTTGTAACAGACTTCTTGATACCTTTTGCTTTCTGAACGGAAATACCATCATCAATTGTAAAAGAGTACATTTTTGCACGTAAGCCAACAAATTGTGCCATTATTTTTTGGCATTAACCAGCGGAAAGTTGTTCACATTCAAGAAATTGTAGTCGGAAGTATCGAAGTATGTGTGTAAGGCATTAAAGATATCTGCGTAAAAGTCTTCGGTATTGATAGTATAAATGAAGGAATCTGTGTCCATATAATTGAGAAGCAACCTGTTACAAAATTTGACTTTCATATATTCATAATGGAACTCGTACATGAGTAATTTCGAAAGTTCCAAGACTACAAAGCCCAAATAAAGTGGTTTATTATAGACAACTTTTACCCTATGCAATTGAATAGCAACCATATTTTCAGAAAATATCGACCTGCTGTGGAAATTTGGTTTTGCTATAAGAGACCGTATATCCTTCCTTTTGCCGATATTCTCCCGAAGTGTAGCAATTTTAACATCAGCTCTCTTATCAATGTTTTCCATTGTCTTGCCATATTTACTATTATTCATTAATTTGAAAAAATTCTTTTCAAAGGCATTTCTAGCCTTCCTACGGTAATGGGTATTCAATTCAATATACTTTTGAAGCCAATTCGATTGTTTGAATTGAATGACTCTGTGGACATTTTTCAATATTAAACCATGTTTTAGTGCTTGTTTCAGGTTTTCTGTATGAATAACATATTTCCGTTTAGGATAAAAACTCCTTACTAACTTTTTAGATTTCGTACCCGGAGTGCAAATATTTTCCGGGCAGAATGGTAAATCATTGTGAATATCATGTTGGGTTTCGGGATAATCCAAGTCTACCTCCAAGATGATAACGATATCTGGATTTTTGAATGACATTATATAACTTTTGTAAAGTGGTCTGTGTTTGACACCCACTGAAAACCATCATAAATAAGAGTTTTGTTCATAGCCCAACCATAGAGATTATTAGCATCCAAGTACATAAAAAAATGATGAAGGTAGGTTTGGTTTATATGTACTCATAAATTTGTTGTTTGCTTCCGAATATCTATGAGAGCACTGAGTTAAACCACCCCTGACACCGTTTTGAAAAAACTTATACATTTCGAATTCGGTACACAAAACCTTGACCCCCAATTACTTATTCCCAAAATAGCTCCTATATGAAACGTTATCATTACCAATGTCAGTGTCATGATAACAAAAAAAAAATACTTAACCACAATTCCCAAAATAAATTGTAAACAACTTAACCACAATTGGAACATCAAAACCATAATTGGGTGACTCAGCTGTCAATCAAACTCTTTAACCGCAGGGTGGCGAATCCCGCCACTCTACGTGGTCCTAGAACCTACCTATTCATACTGCTAACATATATAATTGCAGTAATAATTTCGATGCATTAGTAACAGCCAATGATAAGAATGGTTTCAAGGGATTCCGCAAACAGTTCAGTGGCCGCTTCAAGCGCCTTGTGACGAAAAAACCGGCAGAACCCGCACCAGCAATACCGCCAGAGTTGAAGCCTCAATTGAAAACAATCTATGTCTATTAACGACATAGGAAGTGAGGCAAATAATATTATAATCGATGCTCGCAGGAAATGTATTAGAACTAAGGTAACGAAAATAATCGAATCGAATTCACCTGCCCAACCAAGAAATGGGCTCAATACGTGAAACTTTTCAATTAAACAAAAAAAAAAACAATTTCTGTATTAAATTAATGTTCTCAGCTTAAGCAGATGATAGAAGCAAAACCAGTCCATAATTTTTAAGCAAATGAAATGTTGTAGAAAACAAACAAATTAATGATATAAGTTCAGTTCAATAGCGACTGTGAAAGCGACAACATTAAGAGTGTTCTATGAAAATAAATTGAAGTGTAAATCTTCAGTATTTCTTTCAAAAATTAATTGAAGTGTATATCTTCTTTATTTCTTTTATATTTAAACTATAATCTCATTAAAAGGGCCTGTTCGTTGTGCAACACAAAACTGATTAGTGATTTGGTGATTTGGTTTAGTGGCAAGTACAAGTAAAGCCGCCAAAAAATTGCAACAGAAAGATGTGAACAAAATAAACACAGAAAAAAACATAAGCCGCCGGCTAACAAAAGGAAAATTAATTATACCTTCTAATCAATTTGTTATCAAAGCGGATTCTTCTGTTCGTCACTTTCATCTTTCAAACGCTCATAATACAACAACTACTCAACAAGTTGTAGAGCATGTTGCAAAAGCTACAAAAGTACCTCGCACTAATATTAAATGCAAAATGTTAGTCAAAAGCAGTGTTGATATATCGAAATTTCGCTTTGTTAATTTCAAAGTAAGCATTATTTCGGATAATGCAGAGGACATTCTTAAGTCCAAGCATTGGCCAGCTAAAATGAAAATAAATACATTCGTACAAAAGAAAAAAAAAGAAGGGGTCCACTTGCAAATGACGGAAACATAAAACAATTAAATTCTTGTGCTCACCATGGAGAACTTTCTGTTTACTTTCAGAATGTTGGCGGCACAAGAACAAAAATAAATTGTTTATCTCTCTCCATTTCGATTAATTCTTATAAAATAATTATGATTGTAGAGACATGGCTTCATACGAATATTTTCTCACAAGAAATTTTCGGCAGCGAATACACTGTCTACCGACGTGATAGAAGTCATAGACAAACCATACTGAGACCCCCAACTCACAATCCTCTTGCCGCTGGCCCCCTCAGTTTTTTTTTTCAAATTCGCCATTTTGTATTCCTATCGGTGTTATGTCAATTCGGAATCCGAATGACGTGCAAAAACATACAAAAAATACAAAAATAAATGCTGCCAACCTCGGCAGCAGTGGGGAAATGTGAAAGAGTTCGGGAATACCACATTTTAGCATAACTGAATGCCATTGGTTAGTAATTATAAATTTTTTAAAGGTGAATAATTTTATTTATGTGGTTAATAAAACTATCTAAAGGAGATGTTTTATATACTAGAAATATATTGGGACAAATATGGTTGTGTATTTCCCGCTTTTGGATAAAATTAACTTCGGTTTCGTGTGTAATTTTTTCTTAAATAATAAAGAAAATTTGCTCAAAATGCTTTTATTTTCCCTCAACCAACATACATTCTTAATTTTTTGTAAATATTTTAAGCAAATGTACACTTTTTCCCAAAAAAAAATATTATTCACACGTAACGAACAATTTCAAATTTAACTGATAAAATTCTATGAACGCTGGAAGCCACTTTGCCCAAAGCGGAAGTGGCTCATATTTTTTGGGAGTGTATTGGTGACTCAGAACTTTTGAAGTTATGTGACATTTGTCAATACGAATTTCTATGTATCAATACTAGCGCAGTAAATCGTGACCACTCCGAAAAAATATAGCTTGTAGGCTAAGTAACGGGAAATCGGCCGAAGTTGGTTGGTGGTCTCAGTATTGTCTCTGATAGAAGTGTTCACACAGGTATGACAAGAGGAGGGGGTGTACTCATAGCAGTTCACCGCTCGCTTGTCTCGTTTGAAAAGCCTTTGCCGCTTGTCGATGACTCTATCGAACAGCTAGCGGTGAGTGTGTTGATGAGAAATTCTAGTACCAACAACAATTTAAGTGAAATAATTTTTGCTCTTTCTTACATTAGGCCAGCGAGTGCATGCAGCATGTATGTTTCACACACAAATAACATTGAATTTCTTGCTAATAATTTGCGTGAAAAACAAATGTTGTTTATTGCTGGTGATTTCAATTTGAGTCAAGTTTGTTGGGAATGGGATAGAGATGAAAACTGTATGATTCCATCCCAAGTAAGAACCGATTACGAAGTGGTGTTTATTGACACACTTTTAAGTTGTGGGCTAATGCAAGTGAATCAAATTCCAAATTCATTTAATAGGTATTTGGACTTGGTCTTTTCTAGCAAGAACGGAGTCGTAGTTGTGTCTGAAGCACATTCTCTACTTTTGCCCACATCTGTTCACCATAAGGCATATGTTGTTAGTATAACAACTGACAATTATTTGCCACTTCAAAGTGCTCAATATGAGTATAATTTCGCAAAGGCAGATTATAATAATCTGAATTTGTATTTAAATTCAATCTTATGGAATGATATTCTAGATGTTTCAAATTTATCGAGCATGTACAGCACGGTTATTTCAGTTTTAAAGGTGGGAATCGAATTACATGTTCCTATAATAAAGCGAAAAGACAATAGAAAGCACCCATGGTTCAATATACAGCTTTCTTAAATGAAAAACATCAAGAACAAAGCTTTCAAAAAATGTAAACTGACCGGTATGTCAGAAGATTTTTCATTGTTTTCTCGTTTTCGTAAAGAATACGAGTTTCTTAATAAATTTTTGTACAAAAATTATATATGTTCAGTGGAATGGAGAATAAAAAATAACAGCAAAGCGTTTTTATAAATTCAAAACGCAAAACTACTGAAATTCCTATTGGTATTGAATATGAGGGTGTTCGCTCAGATAATGTTCAATCATCTTGCGAACTTTTTGCCTCATATTTTCAGACTGTTTATTTGGATGACGTTTATACTTCTGTGGTAAACCAATACGATGATATTTCTCCTATCACTGATTTGGGAATAATTTCCTTGACTGAAATTGAAGTATTGACATCATCTCAAAAACTTGAACCAATTTAAATCCGGGATTTGATGGTATACCATCCATATTAATTTTAAAATGTAGTTCATCTCTCTCGATTCCGCTCACATTGATTTTCAATTTATCCCTTTCGACTGGCAATTTTCTAAACTGTTGGAAATATTCTTTTGTTACGCCTATTCATAAGTCCGGTTGTAGGAATGTGGTTACAAACTATCGTCCAATTTCGAAGTTGTCAACGATTCGGAAATTGTTTGAAAGTTTAGTGAAAGAAAAGATATACTTTTTTGTAAAGGAATCTTTATCCACCAATCAATATGGATTTATGAGTGGCAGGTCCACAGTAACGAATTTAACTGTATTTACTAATTTTGCCTTAAAGGCAATTGAAGAAGGTGCACAGGTTGATGTAATATATACTGATTTCGTTAAAGCATTTGATCAGGTAGACCACAAACTGCTTATAAGAAAATTAGAAGCACTTGGTATCCATTCAATACTTAACAAGTAGATTGCATCCTACCTAAGTAACAGAAATCAGTTAATTAGAATAGGAATATGGTTACTCCATAGCTGGGCACTTAATAACTAGATCTGAGGAAACAAAAGACTTGGGCGTTACGTTTGATTCGAAATTAAATTTCAATAAACACATAGAGAGCACAATATCCAGAGCTAACTCTATTCTTGGATTTATTAAAAGGAATAGCAAGGATTTTGCAGACATGCAAACTCTTAAAACCTTGCATTGTTCTTTAGTAAGATCTGTTTTAGAATACTGTTCTATTATTTGGTCACCAGCATATCAGGTGCATAAAAATCGGATTGAACGCATACAAAAGTCTTTTTCAAGATATTGCCTTCGTCACTTTAATATAATGTAATATATACATATATTTACTTATTATTTTTTTTTTTTTTGTTTTTTTTTTAAATATTTTTTCTCTTATGTTAAGAGTTTTTTTTTGTTTTTCCTAAATTATTTAATTATATAGTCTGTAAATTGTAAAATGGTAGACTTAAATAAATAAACAGATAAACAAAGAATGAAAACATAATTTAAATACAATATGCACATAGGATTGCATCTCACCCTGAATAACTAAAAGACATTTTCATCCATCGAAGACACAGCAAAATCCTGCAGCGCTTTCTTATTATATATAATTATTATACGTATCAACTCGACGATTTCACTACACAGAAGAATAAATTTTCTATAAATGCTTATTCAACATCAGCTACTCGTGATTGTGGCTAAAAACACAACAAACCAATATTCAGAGAGAATTTCCATGGGATTTTTCTAACACCACACAAAATAAAAAAAATCAAATAATTTATGTTATTCAAACTATAACATTCAGCATCAATTTAATTTATTTTTGAAGTTCAATATGAATGCAGAAAACTACAGAAAAAAAAAATAAAAAAACATATGAAATATATTTTTACATGTTTACTATTAATATTACTAAAACATTTAAATATAAAGATATCAATTAGTTTATTATCAACTAAGAGTAGCTTTATGGAATTGATGTAGAAGAAAAGTTATTACGAAATGTGAGTTATGCGCATGCAACACCATTACTTACGTAGTAAAACAATTCCGACCGTACGTGTATGGTACAAAGTTCATCATATCTGCTAACCACAAGCCGCTTCAATAGCTTATGAATTTAAAAGACCCAACATCAAGGCTAGCTCGTTGGAGGATCCTTACTTACTTACTTAGGCGGCGCTACAGTCCGGGGTGGACCTGGGCCTCAACCAATACGCCTCTCCAGTTAGCGCGATCTTTGGCTAACTGCCTCCAGTTGCGCACTCCAAGTTGGTTGAGGTCCCCTTCCACTTGTGCGCGCCACCTAAGGCGAGGTCTTCCTCTACTGCGTTGTCCCTCCGGGTTGGTATCGAAGACTCTTCGGGCCGGAGCATTGGTGTTCATTCGCTCTACATGCCCCAGCCATCTTAGACGACTGATGCGTATTTTTTTGACCAGGGCGATGTCGCTGTACAGCTCGTAGAGTTCGCTGTTAAATCTCCTCCTCCAAAACCCGTCAACGCAAACGGGACCGAAAATCACTCGAAGAATTTTTCGTTCGAAACGACCAAGGAGATCTTCATCCGCCTTTGAAAGCGTCCATGCTTCTGCACCATATAGCAGGACTGGGATGATGAGGGTCTTATATAGAGTCTCCTTAGTGTTTCTCGACAAGGCCTTATTAATCAATTGCCTTCTTAGGCCGAAGTAACAGCGGTTGGCAAGAGTGATTCTTCGTTTGATTTCTTAGGTGATATCGTTTTCAGAATTTATAGCGGAGCCGAGGTAGACAAAGTTCCTAACTACCTCAAAATTATAGCTGTCTACTGTGACGTTCTGTCCGATTCGTCGATGTTGTGTGTCCCTTCTTGTTGACAGCATATATTTTGTTTTGCCCTCGTTTACCACTAAACCCATTTTTGCCGCTTCCGTACTGATACTTGCAAACGCGCCAGTGACAGCTCCCTGTGTTCTGCCAATAATGTCAATATCGTCCGCGTATGCAAGCAGTTGCACAGACTTTTGGAAAATTGTGCCTCTGGTATTGGCTTGTGAGTTGCGCACAATTTTCTCAAGAATGATGTTAAAGAAGTCACATGACAGCGCATCACCTTGTCTAAATCCTTTTTTGACATCAAAGGTCTCGGTGAGATTGTTTCCGACCTTAATGGAGCAGCGAGAATTCTCCATTGTCATTCTGCACAATCTGACGAGTTTGGCAGGGATGCCAAAACTAGACATGTCTCTGTATAGCTCGTCTCTATAAATGCTGTCATATGCGGCCTTAAAATCGATGAACAGATGGTGGGTATCGATTTGGACTTCTTGGGTTTTCTCCAGGATCTGCCGTAGTGTGAATATTTGGTCGGCTGTGGACTTACCGGGCCTAAAACCGCACTGATAGGGTCCAATCCAATCCATCAGATTGAATGGATCGTTCTGCCTGACAGCGGGATCTTGGTCGTCTTCGCCGTTTAGCAGTCTGCAGAAATGGTTTTTCCATGTCCTCAGCACCGACTGTGATTCCACTACAAGGTTCCCTTGTTCATCTCTACAGGCTTCTGTTCGGGTTTTGTTGCCATGACACGTTCTTTTTACCTTTTGGTAAAACTTCCGAACATTGTTCCTGGAGTAACATCTCTCTATTTCCTTGATCGCGCGCTTCTCATGCTCTTTCTTTTTCTTTCGGAGAAGCCGGTGTTCTTCCCTCCTCTTTTGTTCGTAGAGCTCACGAGCTGCTCTCGTCCTTCTGTGCAGCGCCGCTTCATAGGCACGTTGTTTTGCTGCATGCGCTTGCCGGCATTCTTCATCAAACCAGGGGTTTCGAGGGGGTGGTTTGGTGAAACCAAGCACATCAGTTGCGGCGTTTCTAATGGCTTCTTGGCATCTATGCCACTGGTCTTCAGCACTTGATGCTGGCTGCGTAGGACTTCTCGAGAGGTTGAGGGACACGCGATCGGCAAAGGTTCTGGCGGTCTGTTGCGTTTGTAGCCGTTCAACGTTGAATCTCCTCACAGTATTTCCTTGTTGTTGTGGTGTCTGGGATATCCGCATTCGTACCTTGGCTACAACAAGGTAGTGGTCCGAGTCTATGTTGGCCGCTCGGAAGGTGCGGACATCTAGAATACTGGAGGAGTGCCTTGCGTCGATCGCAACATGGTCAATTTGATTGACAGTATGATGATCCGGTGACCGCCATGTTCCTTTGTGAATATTGAGGTGAGGAAACCGTGTGCTAGCTATAGTAACATTACGTCCCGCCGCAAAGTCAATTAGCCTTAGTCCGTTTCCAGACGTGTTGTCGTGTAGGCTGTGCTTTCCGATTGTGCTACCAAAGATATCCTCCTTGCCTATTTTGGCGTTAAAATCACCAAGGACGATTTTAACGTCATATTTAGGACATTGCTCATATGTTTGGTCGAGGAGCTCGTAGAAACATTCCTTGGTAGCATCGTCTTTTTCTTCTGTGGGGGCGTGAGCGCATATTAGGCTGATGTTGGCAAATTTAGCCTTGATGCGGATAGTTGCAAGGCGTTCACTAACGTGTCGAAAGCTCAAGACTTCTTGCCTAAGTCTGCCGCTTACAACGAATCCACATCCAAATAGTCGCTGCTTCTGTTCCTTATAGCAATCACCGTAGTAGATGTCACAGTTTTTCATCCTTTTTTTGCCCGGCCCATCCCACCGCACTTCCTGGATGGCGGTGATATCTGCATTGTAGCAGCAGCGTAGGGCCTCCGCTAATTGTTCGGCTGCACGCGGTCTATTCAGGGTCCGAACATTCCACGTGCAGATCCGAAAGTCATTGTCCTTTTTTCGTTTTGCAGGGTCGTCAACAGTAAATCCGTCCGTCTCCGAGGCTAATGGTTGCTTCGCAACTGTCTCAATTTTTCCGTGGTTGGGTAGTTAACCCCACGCACAACCCCCAACTTGGAGGACCAGGCCCTGAATTGACCCTAGGACAGCGGGTCGGAAACTCCGTTGCCAGTAACCCACTTCGGGGATATGAGTGCTGCCGTTGGCCCATAAAGGGTTCATCCGCCACCATCTCTATTTCAGCACCCTGACTAGTGCTGAAAAATCCTTACTGACCTTTTCTCCAAATATGTCAGAGTAGCTCATGTAAGGTAACTGCCATCTTGACTGTTGACACCACCGTTGATCCAATCTCGTGGATTCATTCGCTGTATGTCCTCTTTCTGAGGGGCTCATGTAAGACATCTGAGACTCGTTCAGCCAGTCATTCCGACAGAGCATTATAGTGTTGCTATTTTCTTCGTGTTCAACACTCGCGCTTATAAGTTTAGCAAGTCATGCCCGGAAGGACAAGACCAGTATCCGGTGGCTACCACGAGGAGGTAAAATAAGCACAATTGATGTGTATGAACCAGTTGCAACGCCTGGGCATCGCCAAGTTGACGCCAATCAGTGTCTACCCTATTCATACATCACCCAACCACCCGTTGGAGGATCCGCTTGGACGAATACGAGCACCAAGTTCTATATAAAGCATTTAGAAGCAACTCCAACGCCGACGCACTAAGTCGCATCCCCAAGTCTGACGCAGAAATCCTTAACGGACTAATATTTTAGTAACCACACGTGAGCAGAAACTCAAACTAGAGGAACCTTCGCGACAATCGCACAATGACCCGGACGAAATTCAGGTTATCTCAAGGTTTCTTCTACAAGAAGAAAGAAA
The DNA here is from genome assembly GCA_948293265.1 of Cheilosia impressa. NCBI lineage: Eukaryota > Metazoa > Arthropoda > Insecta > Diptera > Syrphidae > Cheilosia > Cheilosia impressa. The sequence goes on along the minus strand of OX411880.1, from coordinate 62,002,179 downwards.
ACCAATTTTTAAAGACCAAAATGTTCAATTGAAAATAATAATCCAGAGTCCAGAGTCTGAAGTCCAGAGATGAAGAAATTCTTAAAAAAACTTCACTGATTTTTCAAAACCCCAAATAGGTGAAATGGTTTCACTCCAAACAGACAACGACCAAACGATATACGCAGTGACTCTACCCATACCCTTCAGGAGCACTAGAGATAAAAAATTCTTGGGAGAAATCAAGGAAATAGTAAGTAAACAAGATCTGAAAAGTGTAGGTTTTCCCACACCAGTTCTAGGGGCCGATACACGGCACATCTTCAAGACCCTCCTCGAGGAAGTCTTCCAAAACCTAGACGTGACCTTACACCTTTATACATTGATGATAGAATCTTTCTAACTGACTAAGATTCTATAAGCAAGGCATTATTCGAATTCCACAATTCACCATTCGATGGCCACCAAGGAGCAACTCGAACACTCAAAAGAATTAAGTCCAAATACTTTTGGCCTACAATGGCAGCAGACATAGCTGAGTACGTTCGAAAATGTGCCTCCTGTCAAGTTAATAAAAGCAAGCGAAATCCACCCATACCCGAGAGAATTACGACTACTAGCTCAAAACCATTTGAAAGGATCGCATTAGATATAGTTGGACCCTTACCAACAAGTTATGGTGACCATAAATATCTTCTCACCTTCCAAGATGACCTTACTAAATACTCTGAAGCATATGCCTTGTCCAATACAGAAGCCTCAACAATAGCAAGAGTTTTCGTCGAAAACATTGTTTGTCGACTCGGAATCCCATTTTCACTACAAACGGACCAAGGTGCAAACTTTCTAAGCAAGATGTTTTTGGAAGTGTGTTCGCTCATGAAAATAAGAAAAATAAACACAACATAATATCACCCCCAAACAAATGGAGCTCTAGAACGTAGTCATAAAACCTTGACTGAGTATTTACGACACTACGTCAACCATGACCAACTTACATGGGATACCTGGATTCCTTACGCAATGTTTGTGTATAACACTACTCCCCATTCAAGCACAGGCTTTACGACATATGAATTACTCTACGGTTATCCAGCAAACGTGCCTAGCAAACTCGCACAACAACCAAACGTTTCGTATAATTATGATAATTATGCGAACGAATTAAAGGCATGATTGCAATATGGGTACCAGGCAGCACAAGAAATGCTAAACAAAAGAAAAGAGAACTCTAAAAAATATTTTGATTCGAAAACCAAACCCAAAATATTTAATGTTGGTGATAAGGTATTGCTGAAAAATAACGCCAGAAAGAAAAAATTATCCCCTCTATGAGAAGGTCCTTTCGGAGTTATAACAAGCAAAAGTGTTATCATCGGCCTGGCCGATGCTTTGATACCCTCCACTGCATACAAGTCATTTAAAATTGGTTTTGTATGGGGGGTACCAGAACTACTTGACCGACATAGCCCATTTTTAATACCAACCTAACGACAATAAAAATAAGTCCTTTCACAAAACTTCATTCACCTAGGTTGATTCCTTTGGACGCTCTCGTGTTTTCAACGGAAAGAGGTACGCATGGGTCTAATATTGGTTTTGTATGGGAGGTACCAGAACTACTTGACCGACATAGCTCTTTTTTAATACCAACCTAACGAAGATAAAAATAAGTCTTTTCACCAAACTTCATTCGCCTAGGTTGTTTCCTTTGGACGCTATCGTATTATCAATATACGGAGAGACACATGGGTCCAATATGGGTTTTGTATGAGAGGTACCAGAGCTGCTTAACCGACATAGCCCATTTTTAATACCAACCTAATGACGATAAAAGAAGTCCTTTTACAAAACTTCATTCACCTATGGCAATTCCTTTGGGCGCTTTCGTACTTTCAACAGACAGACGGACATGGCTAAATCGATTCAGAATGTGATCCTGATTCAGAATATATGTACTTTATGAGGTCTCCGGGGACTCCTTCTTGGCGTTACAAAGGTAATGACAAAGTGAATATACCTTCCTGTGGAGGGTATAATTATAATAAAAAGAAATTAAAATATGTACCTTCTGATCCTTTTTGATGTCCGTGCGCACGAGATCTTGGTGATGTTTAAGAGGAATGTTGTTTAGTTAAAAAAAATAAAACTTCAACAATAATAAATGAAGAGAACAAGGAAATAACAGCAATAATAATTATAATGAAAAACAAAACTTAAGTTCGATTATTTGGTGGCTGCACTTATAGCGTAGCGACTTGCTTTTAATATTTTGTTCTTGTTTAAATTGTTTGTGATTTTTTTATACCCTCCACAGGAAGGTATATTCACTTTGCCAATACATTTGTAACGCCAAGAAGGAGTCACCGGAGACCTCATAGAGCATATATATTCTAAATCAGGATCACATTCTGAATCGATTTAGCCATGTCCGTCTGTCTGTCTGTCTGTCTGTCTATCTGTCTGTTGAAAGCACGATAGCGCCCAAAGTAATTGACGTAGGTGAATGAAATTTGGTGAAAGGACTTCTTTTTATCGGTGTCAGGTTGGTATGAAAATGGGCTATGTCGGTCAAGTAGTTCTGGTACCTCCCATACAAAACCAATATTGTACCCATGTGTCTCTCTGTCTGTTGAAAGCACGATGGCGCCCAAAGTAATCAGTAGGTTGCTATTCAAAATGGGATATGTCGGTCAAGTTGTTCTGGTACCTCCCATACAAAATCAATATTGGTCCCATGTGTCTCTCCATCTATTGAAGATACGATAGCGTCCAAAGCAATCAACCTAGTGTTACCACGCTCGGCGCGCAATAACAAAAATGTCCTTTCGGACTTTTCCCAAGCTCAGTGGAGATGGGGGTAGGACCAAGAAACAATGGTGGTAGGGTTTCAAATGATATGATCTCTATTGAATGGGAACTCAATTCACTTTAGTTTATATCATTATATTAATACGTGAACATCAAAAGTTTCGGTACACTTTTAAGGTATTTATCAGAGACAATACTGAGACCACCAACTTCGGCCGATTTCCCGTTACTTAGCCTACAAGCTATATTTCTATGGGGTGGCAAATGCTAAGTGCGTTTGTATTGTTACATAGAAATTCGTATTGACAAATGTCACGTAACTTCAGAAACAAATACACTCGCACCTTGCATATGCCACTTCCGTTAAATTTCTAGTTGTTCGTTACGTGTGAATAATATTTTTTTTTAGGAAAAAGTGTCATTTGCTTAAAATATTTGCGAAAAATTAAGAATGTAGGTTGGTTGAGGGAAAATAAAAATATTTTGAGCAAATTTTCTTTATTATTTAAGAAAAAATTACACACGAAATCGAAGTTAATATTATATCCAAAAGCGGGAAATACACAACCATATTTGTCCTAATATATTTCTAGTATGTAAAACATTTCCTTTAAATAGTTTTATTAACCACACAAATCAAATTATTCACCTTCAAAAAATTTATAATTACTAACCAATGGCATTCAGTTATGCTAAAATGTGGTATTTCCGAACTCTTTCACATTTCCCCACGGTTGCCGAGGTTGGCAGCATTTTTTTTTTGTATTTTTTGTCTGCAAAAAGCATGTCACACAAATTCCCAATTGACAGAACACCGATAGGAATCCAAAATGGCGAATTTGAAAAAAAAAACTGAGGGGGCCAGCGGCAAGAGGTTGTGATTTGGGGGTCTCAGTATGGTTTGTCTATGGTATTTATTACGAAATGAGGGGAATGAAACTTACGTTATTTGAAAGGTACTGTGCCGTAGATCTGCACAAACAAAAAATCATGGGTATATGCTACCATTAAGGCTGGTAAATTTAAGTTAAGAATTCCGCATACCAAACAGGTCATTGCAAGGATTTTGGTGACAATCTATTTTTCGACGCCATATTACCATAGCAACGTATTCAAATATAAATTATCTTAGATTAGAACCTGTTTGCGGTGGAGAAGCTCATCTACGTATTTTTTCGATATCTAGATGTCGCTGCTTTCGTTTAAAAAAAACATAATAACGAAAATAATTATTGTGGTATGTTTAGTATTACGTACTTATAAAAAGTATGGTCGATTTTCGACCACAAGCGATACTACTGTTAATTAATTCGTATATTTAATTCAATATTGATATTTTCAGATCGTTATAAAAAAAAACAAGAGTAGTTCTTTCAGAGTAAATGAAAAGAAGGAAACCACGACTTTGAACCAAATTTATAAGATTATTATAAGAATAAGATTGTTATAAGAAACCCGAATGAAAATCTCACCAAACCATCCTCCGTCCCTCCAGTATTCGTTGCTCCAGTCGTCGTTAAAAACGTCCAACTCCGGTGGCCTGAATCTGCCTTCCAGCCTCTAGGGTAGGTCGTTTTGATGGCTTATCGCTCAGCACTGGCGATGACGTTCGGTAGCGCGACAGCTTCTCGCTCGGTAGTGACAATGTTTCCCTCCTGTTATTGAGCCCAGTGACTGCTCTTTCGGTTCAGTTATCTTAGTAATTTTTCTTTCTTTCGAGGAGATTTCGGTTTTCTCTCTAACTTGTCGGCCATCCAAAGAAATTCACGGCTTTCGACTCGGCGCGACTCCTACAACCCAAAACTTCCACGGCTTTTTCCACGATGTTTTCCCGTCCGTTTCCAGAATGTGAGAGACTCGTTCCGATTTCCGGAAAGAACTTGTACCTCCAAGCTTGCCGCACGTATCAATTCGTCCTCTCTCTTTTCGTATCGTTGTTCTTGTCATTCTTCCGCTCTATTTTGCCGACGACATTAGGGTCAGGTTTCATCGCAGTATGGAATACAATTGGAGTTTGCTGTGGTGCTGTTTATGGTTTCGAGGTGAGATTTTCTTTCATATGTCTTTAAGATTAATGTTAGGTAATTTCCAAAGTAATAACTTTTACAAAAGAATAAGGTTAATAAATAGACGTGTATGATTGAGATATAATCGGCCTTACCAATAATTAACTTTAGTCTGGAAGTTTACGCAAAGACCCCACACTTTCCAAAATCCCTTTACCCATAAACAAACATAGTTGCCAAAACATCGCTAACTGTAGGGTTAAATGTTAATGTTCGGAAACCCATGTTTATCTGGGGCATTAGCTAAATAGATCCTCCCGAAATGCCATTTTGAAGAGGAGTGTTGCCCAACTATCCTAAATTATGGTATGGAATTTCTTAATGGGAGCAAATTAACATACGCTGTTGTTCAGCCTGACCGTTTATAATTATTATAAACAAATTTTAGTAGGTAAATTGTAAATGTTTTCTGATTTTATTCGTTGGAATACAACAATGCAAGTGGTTTTTAAGTCTAGCAAACACAAATTTGTACAAATGTGTGCACAAAATTGAAAAATAATGCATTATTGTTTTATTTCTAAACACTTACCCCCGTATTACAATATTTAGCATACAAAAATTTTACGTAACTGCTGAATAACGAGTTGATAACTTTTACGCAGCGTTTATTTATATTTGGGTTAAAATATGTACTTCGGATATTGTGATTAAAAGAAATGGTTAGTGTTTTTCTCTGCTTTATCTTGTTTAACCGCTAGTGCTTGCTTTATGATTGATTTTCATTTAAGTTTGTAACGAATTCATGCTGAGTAAAAAATAAATTTGATATAAGTTTGGGATCTTTCCAAGAATTTCTTGAGTATAGTCGCTAAGAGAATAAAATATTGGACAGCTCATACCTGAATACTTTTTTTTACAATTCTCAGTACCTTAGGCGGCAGGTAGATTTTGGATGAAGATCTCAAATATTGGTGTGGAAATGGTTGTTGTGAAAAGGTTGACTTCGCGGAAAATATAGATAGAAGAATTGTCAGCATTCAGCAAAATCCACGCGAAATAATAAATTTGGGAACTGCTGGAGGAATATCAGGTAGTATGTGCGAATTTAAGATATACAAAGTTCTATATTACTTAGTGCGAATTCATCTAGGAGAACACTTGACAGTTTATGTATATGTAGAAGAATGTCCAAGGCTTTATATTTTTTTTCCCGAATTAAGTAATAAAGCTATGCAATTTTTAAAAGATCAAATTGTATTTATATTCACACCTTCATATACTTTTGCAAGTACTGTTTTGCAAACGGAAATGAATAAGCAGGTTATTATTTCTTTCGAAAATATTCATTTGCTAACGATCTAAATGTGATCTTTAGACTACCAATAAGTTTTGATTTGCATTATCAGCCAACGAATAAATCAAAGCATTCTAATAAACTGTGTTCCGTTTATTGTATAATTTAAAAGAGACCTTATTACGACACAAATTCACTCATAAATCGATCGTGAAGTATTAGAAAACAAAAGAAAGCGTACCATAAAAAGTACCGAAAATTGTGTCCGATCGAACAATAGGGCATTACTGATTTGCATAAGATATTTGACAGATCAGCGGATATTTTGTGCATTTCCTATTTTCTGTTTTGTTTTTTGCTTATAATAAGCTTCAAAAAGATTTTAAAAGAAATCTGTTAGGCAAATTAATTTGCAATTTATATATTCCTTTTTTTAGAATAAAATCCTCGTTGTGAAATAAACCATTAACCTTGTTTTTTACGAAAAAAAATTATGAAATTTGAATTCTGCGATGATAAAAAATGTAACAGTTTCTAAGAAAGTTGTCGCACTAGCAAATGTGGAGGTCTTATTGTTTATTGGTACCGTTTCACTGATGCTGTACATTTTTACTAAAGCTGACAACCAGCCAATCGTCGACATTAGTGTTTGATTATTAGTAAGGCCGAATAAGTATTGTAGCAGTTAAATAATAATGTTTAATTAGGTTAAGTGGATATTAAAATGCTGATCCATTTACCGCCGCCGAATGCATTTCCTCCTCGGCGAACATCTTGTAGCAGCAACAATGATCGGTTGTTTCGTGGTGGTGGCAGCCTTTCGACGATTTTACCTTAAAGTGGTAGTATTAATAAATGCATATAGCGTGGAATATTATGGCTCTGGGTTATTTTCGTGGTTTGTGACGTAAAGAATATTTACAATGATTTTCTCTAGGGTTCTTTGTTTTACAAACTGGTTATTTTTTTTTTTTTATAATACAAGAAAAGTAAAAGTCGTGGGTTCGGAAATTAAAGCGTAACATTCCCCCCCTTTCTTTCAAGAAAATTTGTTAGGTACATTTTCTCTTTTTGCTAATTTTCTTTTGCTACCGGAGTCTCGGCACTTTGTTCAGTAAAGGGTTTTAAATCCTTCACGTTCCATATACCCATTGATTTCCCATCCTTTGAGAGTTCATAAGCATTCGATAAAATTTTTCGTTCTATATAGAACGGACCTACATACTTCGGCGCCAACTTAGCCATAAAATTATCAGGGGCCCTTGACAAAGCGAAATTTCTACTCAAAACTTGATGGTGGGGAAAATATTCTACGGGTCGACGACCATCATTAAAGTACTTCACAGCTTTTATGCTAGCTTTATCTAACCATTTCCTTATGTCTTCGATAAGATTTTTTTTGGCTTCTAACACTTTTGTTAAATCCACGTCCTTTCCTCTCACAAACCCCTGTTTTGGAAAATTTAGGTTTTGTCCCTCCAACGACATTTCCCTACCAAAGAGTACAAAATACGGTGTATAACCAGTTGACTCATGAATTGTATTATTTATAACGCACGCTATCATGGGAATATAATTCGACCAGGACTTATGGTTTTCCGAAACGTAGGATCTTAGCATCTGCTTGATAACTTGATTAACTCGTTCCGCAGGGTTAGCTTGCGGATTATAGTATGGTGTATATTGTATTGAAATTCCCCGAAGAGCACACATACTTCTATATTCCTTACTAATAAACTGTACCCCGTTGTCGCTTAAAATAAACTCTGGAGTACCGAAAACCGTAAATACCGAGTCCTCCAACGTCTTACACACCATCTTAGCTGTGGAGCTCCTTAAGGGAAACAGACAAACGAATTTGCTAAAGTAGTCGGTCACCGTCAAAATATAGATATAACCACTAACCGATCTGGGTAGCTTGCCTATCAAATCGATGCATAGCATTTCCCAGGGCTTCCGAATTGACTTTCGTCCCGACATGAGTCCCGGCGGAGCTCGATGATCCGCCTTATTGGATTGACATATCCTACAGCTACGAACATATTTTGCGACAACTGAATTTAACTTTGGCCAATAGTTTTTTCGACTGATTTGATTAGTAGTATTTTTAATTCCAGTGTGACCAAAATTATCGTGGCAAGATCGGATTACTTCCGAGCGTTTTCCCTTGGTACCACTATTCGCCAGCAATCCTCCCCATCTGAGTTGAGAGTTCGGAACCTAGATAGTTTATAAGGCACCCTTGTTCTACTTTCCAGTCTGCATATGCACTCGGTTTCTGTACTACATCGTCTCTCATTCTTCTTACCCACGGACCCATAGTATTCTCAAATTCAATCACGTCCAATACAGGGACGGCCCTAGACAAAGCGTATGGAACGGCGTGGTCTTTCCCCTTTCTATGTATGATTTTAAAATCGAACTGTTGTAACCGTACCGCCCACCTAGCTAACCTACCACAAGGATCCGCTAAATTGTTGAGCCATAATAGTGAATGGTGGTCTGTGACTACCGTCATCCCTTCCACGTATGGCGTTAACTTTTTTAGGGACCATATGACGGCAAGACACTCCTTCTCCGTTGTCGAATACTTCCTTCCTGCAGCAGTCAAGGACCTGCTTATATAACACACTACCTTCTCACCCGTCTCATCTGCTTGTGAGAGCACTGCCCCAATACCATAACCACTAGCGTCTGTTTGTACCGTGAATGGTAACGAAAAATTTGGACAAGTCAAGATGGGCGACGTTATCAAGAGTTCCTTTATACTTTGAAAAGATGACTCACATTCATCAGATCAGTTTAACATATTACTCTTTTTCAACAGTTCCGTCTAGGGAGAAATAACAGAAGAGAAATTAGGCACGAAACGCCGATACCATGATATCATTCCAATGATTCTCCTCACCTCAGAAACATTTGTCGGTTTGGGAAGCTTAACGATACTTTCTATCTTATCGGGATCAACACTTAGACCATTTTCATTGACTACATATCCCAAGTACCGGAGTTCTGGTCTACAAAATTGCCATTTATCCCTGCTCAGAACCAACCCCGCGTCTTGTACTCGGTCAAAGACCTCCTTTAAAACCTCGATATGTTTTTGGAATGTCTGAGTGACAATCACGATGTCATCCAAACACACAAAAACGAACGGTTCTAAATCTGCCCCCAATACGCTATCTATCAGTCTCTGCCAGGTTGCTGGAGAATTGCTCAGCCCAAACGGCATTCGACAAAACTCAAACAAGCTCTTGTTTGCAACCGTGAACGCTGTAAATTTTTTTGAAGATTCCTCCATAGGAACCTGCCAAAATGCAGACTTGATGTCGAGAGATGAAAGATATTTGGCATCTCGGAGCTTGTCAAGGGTGTTTGAGACGTATGGTAAAGGATATGCATCCTTTTCCGTTACGTTATTCAATTTTCTATAATTCACACAGAATTGGTAACTCCTGGCCTTTTTCTTTACGAAGATAATAGGAGACGACCATGCGCTTTTAGATGGTTCTATAACCCCATCTTTCAGCATTTTATCCAATTCTTCGTCAATATGCTTTTGAACGGCAGGGGACAGGGGATAATACCGCTGCTTAATTGGTGGCGAAGATGTTTTAATGACGTGTTCCGTCATATGGGTAGACCCTAACCCTGTCATTCTAGCAAACACTTCATTAATCAAACTATTTAATTGTCTGCTTTCAAGACCCGACAGCTTGGGAATTAATGGTTCGAGTACAGAACATACTGATGGGTGCCCAAGGTACCACTCATCTTTGGAAAGATCCGCCACTATCCCCATACTTTTCATAAAATCTGACTCCAAAATCAACCCTTGGTGTAACGAAGGGACAACGAGCACCGACACCAACCTGACATTCCCTTCCAGTTCTATAGGTATATCTACCTCGCCAGAAATTTCGGCTTTCCCCCCATTAGCTACCGTAACACTAGCATTTTTGAATGGCCCTAGGACCAGCCCGATTTTCTGCAGCTTGGACCACACTTCGCATCCTATAATGGTGCGAGAAGCACCCGAATCTAATAAACCCATCACTGAGATTCCATACATGTTAACTTTTACAAAAGGTCTGATATTTCCTTCCAATTTTGTGAAAACGTAAGCCACTTGCAACGTGGTCTTACTCCTACTCATTTCCACCGATCTCATAATTCTTTCGAAATCCACGGACCCGAATTTTATACCCTCACCTCCCGAGCAACCTCTACCCCTATCACCTTTACTTTGACGCGACCTTTTACAAATGGAACTCAATTGGTCGCCGGCCCTTGAGTTCCGTTTTAGTTTGTTGGGTTTTGATTACAAGTTCTGCAATACCGCCGGGTGATGCCTAATGCACCGCAACCGAAACATCGCATCGGCTCATGACAGTATCGAGAAATGTGCCCCGTTTGTCTACAATTGCAGCACACAAACGAAGTTTGTACATGCCCCGATCTATCGCGAGAATCGATAGCATTTACAGGCGAAGGATTTCCAATATCTACATATGCCAAATCTGGTTCCAGTAAATGTCCCCGTCTGGATGATGGTGGTACAAAAGATTCTATCCTACTGCGAGTAATGTCGAAACGTCTTCCCAATTTGATCAATCCCTCCACTGAATGGACTTCGACGGTGTCCAGTTTACTCAGATAAAACGGATTTAGGTTTTTCATTATAACTTTCAATTGTTTCTCTTCAGTGACAGGAACAGACATGCGGCCGAAAAGGTTACACAGATGTGCAACAAACATGCTAAGGGTCTCATTTTGTCCTTGCGTGCGACTTTTAATTTCTTAAAGTAACCTATCATCGTAATCAGTGACTAAAAATTCGCTTCTTAACTCTGCTACTAACTCGTCCCAATTATGTATTCTTCTGCGAGAAGCCCTGTACCAAACTAATGCCTTCCCGACGAACATCTCCACGGCTGAACTGTACAAGTTACATTTATTAAAGCCACGAGATTGTCTAAGTTCATCTACTCGCTCTAAGAACTCATTTAAAGATTGATTCTTTTCACCGGAAAAGGTTATAATAATTTCTACACAATCGCACCAAAATCTTTCCCAGCTACCCCATGGCTTATCTCTCTTTCCGATTGTGGATTTACACTCACTTCTCTTATTGCTCTTTGCATATCTACTAAAGCCTTTTTTATATTCGACAAGTCTCCCTGCTCCTGTGCCTCAGTCATTCCTGCTATAGTCTCGTTTAATGAATCTACCAAAACTCCCCTTTTACGGCTTTATCCGGTTCTACATCAACATCCCCCACTTTTTCGTCTAGCTTACTACTCAAGGAAAGCGCTTCTAATCTAAGCTCTGCTAACACTTTCGTTTGGTTCTCGTTTTCACAAACCACGCGGTTGAAGCGGCGTAGGTATCACCCAATCTATTTTCACTTGCATTTTCAAAAACTCACCATTCTTTTCATCCCCATCGAATGCCAATAGACAATTACTAATTTCTATAATTTTCTCGTTCACGGCGGCAGTATCCTCTTCAAAGGAATATGGATATTCGGCGGTCAAAACTGACCCTCTTCTCTCCCTTTTTAAAACCGATCTATACTGCTTTCGCATGGTGTCTACATCGCCTGCAGGTAATCCTCGAACATACATCTCGTATGCCAGCTCATCTGACGCCATCCTATTAATATCCATTTTTATGCTTTTCGAAATTAGAAATGACAAAGATCACCCACCTTATTATATGTGCAGATTTCTATACAGGAAATCTGTGAATCCTAAATTTATTTTCTTTTATTCTATACTGTGAAATTCCGCTTGCGCAAACAAAGAAAAATGTGGTTATTTTTAGCGTGGGGGAAAACGCAGTGAGTAGATCAAGCAGAGGTCGACTTGGGAAGTACTTTCCAATTTCCAATTACGAACACCCGATCGAGAGAGAGAGCATACTTCCAGTTTCAGCGTAGGCTGATATTGTATATCCGCTCTGAAAAGCCAGGATGAATTGGCAATTGCAGGTTACTTTATATTCTTTTGTGGCTGTGGCCGTACAATGCGATTCAGCTTTGTGCATAAAAATGCATCTGAGAAGATAATAATTCGTCTTCTTTTTATACCCTCCAGAGGAAGGTATATTCACTTTGCCAATACATTTGTAACGCCAAGAAGGAGTCACCGGAGACCTCATAAAGTATATATATTCTGAATCAGGATCACATTCTGAATCGATTTAGCCATGTCCGTCTGTCTGTCTGTCTGTCTGTCTGTCTGTCTGTCTGTCTGTCTGTCTGTCTGTCTGTCTGTCTGTTGAAAGCACGATAGCGCCCAAAGTAATTCACGTAGGTGAACGAAATTTGATGAAAGGACTTCTTTTTATCGGCGTCAGGTTGGTATTGAAAATGGGCTATGTCGGTCAAGTAGTTCTGGTACCTCCCATACAAAACCAATATTGGACCCATGTGTCTCTCTGTCTGTTGAAAGCACGATAGCGTCCAAAGGAATCAACCTAGGTGAATGAAGTTTTGTGAAAGGACTTCTTTTATCGTCGTTAGGTTGGTATTAAAAATGGGCTATGTCGGTCAAGTAGTTCTGGTATTTTGCATGACTTGTACGCAGTGGAGGGTATCAAAGCATCGGCCAGGCCGATGATAACACTTTTACTTGTTTTTTTTTTTTTAAAGTTTGCAACGAGTGAGTGATGAAAATATGTCTGTGACTTTTTTTGGTTTTGGTAATATAGAGAAATTTTGGCGATGGATTGTTTTTTTTTTTTTGAAAGATTGATTTGTTTCCTATGGCCCCACGTGGGCGCCAATTTTGTTTTCCCAAGCTCAGTGGAGATGGGGGTAGGACCAAGAAACATTGTGGTAGGGTTTCAAATGATATGATCTCTATTGAATGGGAACTCAATTCACTTTAATTTATATGTTAATTAATTCGTATATTTAATTCAATATTGATATTTTCAGATCGTTATAAAAAAAAACAAGAGTAGTCCTCTCAGAGTAATTGAAAAGAAGGAAACCACGACTTTGAACCAAATTTATAAGATTATTATAAGAATAAGATTGTTATAAGAAACCCGAAAGAAAATCTCACCAAACCATCCTCCGTCCCTAAAGTATTCGTTGCTCCAGTCGTCGTTAAAAATGTCCAACGAAGGTGGCCTGAATCTGCATTCCAGCCTCTAGGGTAGGTCGTTTTGATGGCTTATCGCTCAGCACTGGCGATGACGTTCGGTAGCGCGACAGCTTCTCGCTCGGTAGTGACAATGTTTCCCTCCTGTTATTGATATTAAAATGCGGATCCATTTACCGCCGCCGAATGCATTTCCTCCTCGGCGAACATCTTGTAGCAGCAACAATGATCGGTTGTTTCGTGGTGGTGGCAGCCTTTCGACGATTTTACCTTAAAGTGGTAGTATTGGTAAATGCATATAGCGTGGAATATTATGGCTCTGGGTTATTTTCGTGGTTTTTGACGTAAAGAATATTTACAATGATTTTCTCTAGGGTTCTTTGTTTTACAAACTCGTTATTTTTTTTTTTTTTTATAATACAAGAAAAGTAAAAGTCGTGGCTTCGGAAATTAAAGCGTAACACTAGGCGAATGAAGTTTCGTGAAAGGACTCCTTTTTATTGTCGGTAGGTTGCTATGCAAAATGTTCTATGTCGGTCAAGTTGTTCTGGTACCTCCCATACAAAATAAATATTGGACCCATGTGTCTCTCCATCTATTGAAGATACGATAGCGTGCAATAGAAACAACCTAAGCAAATGAAGTTTGGTGAGCCATCTATAAATTCAACATTGCATCTACGTATCACCGCATTTGTAAGGTTTTCAGTTCTTGCTCATCTAATACTTCAACCACAACATTCTTGGTTCACTTCCTCGTTATGAATAATCTCGAGTGCTCTATATGCAAAAAAAATTCAAATGATGTCAATGTTTCCTGTGCAATCTGCCTTGAAACTGTGCATGCAAAGTGCATTGACATAAAAGGAAAAGACGCGGATAAAATTACTACTATTCCGGGCCTACATTTTTATTGCATAAAACATCGAAGCATTTCACCTGACGTGTTGCACTGGAAATCGATCAAGATTCAAAAGACGTTTAATAGTCTATCTGTGTTATTTTCCGAGTTGCAAGAAGTGTTCGATTTCGACTGTTAGAATACAAATAAATTGCTCGAAGGATTTATCCCCTCTACCAACGGGAAAATTGCTGGTCAACCCGAGCTTTTGGCCTAAAGATATTCTGGTAAAAGAATTCGTGAACAGACCTAGCTTCAGGAAGAATCAATCAAAAAACGCTCCAAACAACTTTTCAAAAAACTCAGAACTAAGGATTTAACTCCTACAGCCTTTAATCTGTATTACCAAAATACTGGTGGTCTAAGGACTAAACTTCGCGATGTCTTGCTCTTCTCCTCATCTGCCCAATACGATGTCATTGTTTTCACTGAGACTTGGCTGACACAGAATCATCACAACGAGGAAATGTTCAATAAGGACCAGTACGAAGTTTACCGCAAGAACCGTTGCCCCATTCTAACTGATTGCGAGAGAGGCGGCGGAGTATTGGTTTCGGTTCGGGCCTCTTTGCACAGTGATGAAATCGAGCTACCTCCAACAGCAGCTGATTTAGATGTTGACCAAATAGCAGTCTCAATCATATACAATTCTGGAATTGAACTTATTGTTATTGTAAGTTATATACCACTAAGGAGTCCTTACGTGCTATATAAAGCACATATAGATAATTGTTCCTTTATCTTAAACGTTAAGTTAGACTATGAGCGTGAAGTCGTTGATACTCTTGCCCAGCTTGACCTTTGTCAGATAAATTATTTTCCTAATGAATTTAATAATGTTCTCGATTTGGTATTTGTTGATTCCGAACTCGACATTAGTATCAACGACTCCATGATCCTAACTTACTTTACTTACTTACTTAACGGGCTCCCGACCCGTGGAGAGTCTCTGCCTGAGACACTGCAGCCTTCCATCCTCTGCGATCCCGGGCACGCTGCTTCCAGTTATCCAGACCAAGCGCTCTGGCATCCGCGATGACTTGGTCTTTGAAACGGAGGTTCGGTCTTCCTTGTCGTCTCGAACCTGGCGGCTGGGATTCGAAGATCCTCTTAGCTGGAGCATTATTGTAGATTCGCTCGATGTGGCCGAGCCAATGTAGTCGACGTATTTTGGCCTTTTGGACTACATCCACATCTTGGTACAGCTCATAGAGTTCGCGGTTGTATCTTCTCCTCCATTCGCCCTCCTCGCACACAGGACCAAAAATCCGCCGAAGAATTTTTCTTTCGAAGGAGAACAGTATCAGCTCTCCCTTCCTGCTTATCGTCCAGCACTCGGCGCCATAAAGCAGAACTGGCAGGATATGGGTTCTGTAAAGCATACATTTTGTCCTTCGAGTTAGGAGTTTTGAACCCAATTGTTTTGCCAAACCGAAGTAGCAGCGGTTTCCTAGGGTAATTCTTCGCCGGATCTCCACTAGGATGTCATTTGTGGAGTTCATGTTCACTCCGAGGTAGATAAACTCCTTAACTACCTCGAAATTGTTGCTATCAATAGTGACGTTCTGTCCTAGGCGGCGGACAGATGCTTCTTTGTTTGTTGATAGCATGTACTTAGTCTTGTCCTCATTTACTACAAGACCAACGAATTTCGCCTGTTCTTCAATCGCCGTAAAAGCCTCTATCACGGCACGCTGGGAGCGACCGATGATGTCAATATCGTCTGCATACCCCAGCAGATAAACGGATCTGTTGATGATAGTGCTTTCCGTGTTGACACCTGCGCACTATCTGCTCTAGCACGAGATTGAAGAAGTCACATGATAATGCGTCTCCTTGCCGAAATGCGGTGCATGTTTGGAATAGCTCGGAGGAACTACTTCCAAATTGCACATTGCAGCGTGTGTTCTCCAGCGTCACGCTACATAGCTGGATCAGTTTTGCCGGGATCCCGAATTCGGCCATCGCCACATAAAGCTCCTGACGATGAATGCTATCATATGCGGCTTTGAAGTCGATAAATAGGTGGTGAGTCTCGACTTGAAATTCATTGGTCTTTTCCAGGATTTGCCTCAGTGTGAAAATTTGGTCTATAGTCAATCTGCCGGGCCGGAAGCCACACTGGTACGTGCCGATTAGTGTGTTGCAGAACGGTTTGAGACGTTCACACAGTACGTTGGATAGGATCTTGTATGCGACATTAAGCAGGGATATGCCTCGATAGTTCTTGCAAGACATAGGATCGCCTTTTTTGTAGATGGGGCATATGGAGCTGATAGTCCAGTCATCGGGCATACTTTCTTCCACCCATACTTGGTTGATGATTTGGTGCATCCGCCCTACCAAAACATCACCACCGTATTTGAAGAGCTCCGCTGGTAAACCATCAGAGCCGGCGGCCTTGTTGTTCTTTAGCTTTTTTATTGCTAAGCCAACTTCTTCTATACTGGGTGGTGGAACTGGATCTTCATTGATTGGACGTGGGTTCTCTTCTTGCCCTATCACTCTCTCTACATGATGCTCATTTAGCAGCTGCTGGAAGTGCTGCTTAAACACATCTACTATTCCCTGCGCTTCGGTGACTAGGTTTCCATCACTGTTTCGAAGAACCTGCGTTCCGGTCTTGAAGCCAGCAGCCAGTTGCTTGGCTTTCTTGTAGAACTTCCGGATGTTGCTTCGATCGCGGGACTCTTCGATCTCCTTAAGCTGGGAGACTGCGTAGGCCCTCTTCTTGCTACGCAGGATTTCCTTCTCCTCCCTCCTCCTGGCTCGATACTCTTCCCTCGCTGCCCTTGTTTTGCGCTGCAGCGCCTTCATATGAGCATCTTCTGTCACCTTTTTCCTGCGTACGCATTCATCATCATACCACGGGCTCTTTCTCTGGGGTGGCTACCTCTTTGATGATGTCGCGATACTGGGACCACTGGGTGTTGGCATTTGTGGTAGGTGAATGCACTGCGGAGAGTTTCTCACTCAGGCGCTCTTTGTAGACTCTGGCTACTCCAGGTGTGCTAAGCCGTCCAACGTCGAATTTCTTCTTCTGGGCGGAACGCAGCTTCTTCTCGTTGGATAGTCGAGCTCTGAACTTAGCCGCAACAAGAAAATGGTCAGAGTCGACGTTTGCCCCGCGGAATGTGTGCACGTTGAGGATGTTGGATGCGTGCCTCGCGTCGATTAGCACATGGTCGATTTGGTTGGCGGTTCGACCGTCTGGAGAGCGCCAGGTTGCTGTGTGGATCCTTAGCCTTGGAAACCTAGTGCTACTTATCACCGTATTACGAGCTGCCGCGAAGTCAGTTAATCGGTAACCGTTGTCTGTGGTCGTTTCGTGGATTCTGTGCTTACCAACTAACCCGCCAAAGATGTTTTCCTTTCCGATTTTAGCATTGAAGTCCCCGAGCACAACTTTGACATCGTACTCCGGACAGGCTCCGTAGGCTCCATCCAGGAGGTCATAAAACTCCTCCTTGATAGGGTCTTCTGCCTCGTCGGTAGGGGCGTGTGCACATATTAGGCTTATATTTTGGAAAGTAGCTTTGATGCGGATCACAGCTAGGCGATCACTTATCGGCTTAAAGTCAATGACTTTTGTCCTAAGCCGATTTCCCACGACGAATCCGCATCCTAATACATGCAATCTTTTATGGCAGCTGTAATAAATATCGCAATTTTTCCTTTTCAGCATACCTGATCCTATCCATCGTATCTCCTGGATCGCGGTAATATCTGCCTTGTACCGCGTGAGGACAGACTCAAGTTTTTGAGTAGCACCTGGGGTGTACAGCGTTCGCACGTTCCAGGTACATACTCTCAAATCGTTGTCCGTTGACGTTCCGGGTCTGGTTGCCGTTTGAGGGAAATCGTTATCCGAGGCTTTAGGTGTCTCTCCCATAACTAGTGTTTTTTTTTACATGGTCGGGAAGTTACCCCGACGGCACAACCCCCAACCTGGAGGGCCAGGCCCTTGACCTTAGGACAGCAGGCCGGTTATTCCGGTGCCAGTAACCCACTTTGGGATGTGAGCGCTGCCGTTGGCCCATTAAGGGTTCATCCGCCACCAACTCTTCTCCAACACCCTAGCTCGGTATTGGAAATCCCTATAGACCTGGTATCCGAATATGTCAGAGCAGCTCTATAGGGATTACACTAAATAGTTCGACCTGACTGGAACTGTAGACGCCACCGTTGGCTCCATCTAGGGAACTCCTCCGCTGCCGTCTGGTACCAGAGGAGGTGTCTTAGTGAGAAAACAACACTCCTCCCCCTCTCTCGTCTGCTGCCACCAACGACCTTCCAAACGGGTTGGTTACCCAATCTCCAGTCGAGGTACTAGGCACCCACCAGTCACCACGTGGAGGTGAGAGTAGGAGTTGATAGTGAGCGGCTAGGTGAGAACGCTTGTGTTCTCATGACATCGCATCACCACCCTTCAACACCGGCACTCCATGATCCTACTCTTTCGTAATTCTGTTTTTCATGTAGCATGAAGTTTGAATTCTATGAGTTTTTTAACCGGGTTCCGGTGACACTTATTTCAAGTATAATTATGCTAAAGCTAATTTCAGCAACATTTCAAGCTATTTAGATAGTATAAATTGGTTAGTTATTTTTAACAATAATTGTAACTTGGAAAATTCTTTTAATGTATTTATCAAATCTGTGAAAATGGCAATTGATTTATTTACACTTAAAGTTAAGTCTGTCAAAGGTAATAAGCCCATTTGGTTTAATGACAGAAACATAAACTTAAATAACAGGAAAATTAAGGACTATAAACGTTTTCGTAATAGAAATAACGCCCCGCAACTTCTGAAAGTTTATCGGTAGCTTCAAAAAGAATTTGATGTTTTAAATAAGTTTCTTTACAGACACTATGTTCTTTCTGTCGAATCTAATTTAAAAACCAATAGTAAACGCTTTTGGAGCTTTATAAATAGCAATTCTGGATCGAGGCATGATATTACCAACTATCGTCCAATCTGTAAAATTTCTTCTATCCCTAGTTGTTTGAAAAACTAGTTTGTGACAAACTTAAACCTCTCTTAAATAGATTTATCTCTCCGTCACAGAATTGATTCGTTACAGGCAGATCCACTACTACAAATCTCTCAATTTTTTGTAATACTGTCTTGAATTACCTTGAGAATGGCTCGCAATGTGATGTAATTTATACAGACTTTGCTAAGGCATTTGATCGCGTTAACCATAGAACATTAATTTCCAAACTAACTACGTTAGGATTTCACTCCAATATCCTAAAGTGGATTCATTCCTACTTAAGGGATCGTATCCAGTATGTTCGCATAAACCAAATGCTCTCGTCACCAATTTATGTCACCTCTGGAGTACCTCAAGGTAGCCATCTGGGCCCTCTGCTCTTCCTTTTGTTTATTAATGACATTCCGGACTTGTTTTTGAGTTCCCTGTGTCTTATGTTTGCCGACGATTTGAAGATCTTCCGACCAATACGTTCAGTTCAAGATTGTATTCTTCTACAAGAAGACCTTAAATGTCTTTCTATTTGGTGTAATGACAATGACCTTCATCTCAATGTCTCTAAATGTCAAAGCCTTTCTTTTTATCATCCCCTCTCTCCAATTCCCTTTACGTACGTAATCTATAATACCCCTTTGTCCATTATTTGCTCCAAAAAAGATCTTGGAGTTATTTTTGATATAAAACTTAGCTTTTGCAAGCACATTGAGTTTTTGGTTGCCAAAGGTAATCAGATGCTTGGTTTTTTATTGCGGAATTCGAAAGACTTTCAAGATTCTCATACTCTTAAATGTCAATTTTTTGCATTTGTCAGATCACATCTTGAATACTGCAGTATAGTATGGAATCCATTTTACGAAGTACATTCTTTTAGAATTGTGAAGATCCAAAAGCGTCTTACTAGAGTAGCTGTTCGTAGACTGCGATGGAATATTGAAATGCCATCTTACGAAACGAGGTGTTGATACGGCGCTACACAGGGTAGTATCTGTAGTGGAAGAATCACTAAAGCACAAAGAATACACTCTGAGTGCGTTCCTAGACATCGAGGGGGCTTTCAACAACATCGAAGCTGACGCAATTTTGCGTAGCTTGCGCGGAGCCCAACTAAATAACAGCCTATGCAACTGGATTGGACTAATGCTAGGCACACGTAGGATCAAGTCACAGCTAGGTGACGTGAGCACTGAACACAAGGCCAGTAGGGGAACACCGCAAGGTGGAGTCCTCTCACCGCTCATATGGATCCTAGTAGTTGATGAACTGCTAAAAATACTGGAAAGAGAAGGTTTCATTGTGAGCGCATACGCAGACGATGTCGTCATTCTGGTCCCAGGCAAATTCACTCCAGTCCTCAGCGAAAGACTTAGTTACGCACTCCTGCTAGTCAATAACTGGGTTACGGGCCGCGGACTTGGAGTGAACCCATCGAAGACGGAAATTCTACTGTTCACGAGAAGAAGGGCGATCCCCGCCTTCAATCCCCCAAGGATGGGCGGAGTGGACCTAGAAATCTCGAAGACAGCTAGATATCTGGGCGAAGTCCTAGATTCCAAACTCAGCTGAAAGGAAAACATAGAGGACCGCATCAAAAAAGCATATTTGGCACTATATTCCTGCAGAAGGGCATTCGGTAACACATGGGGATTCAGGCCGCACGTGTTGCACTGGCTATACACAGCTGTAGTGCGGCCCATCCTTCCCTATGGTAGAACAGTGTGGTGGAAGGCCATTGAGAAGAAATACCATCTTGCAAGCCTAACCAAAGTACAAAGGGCAGCATGCATCGGGATGACGGGCTCCTTACGGACCACTCCCACCGCAGCTTTGGAGGTGATGCTAAACCTCATCCCTCTGGACATCTACTGCAGCAGTAAGGCGGTTAAAACCGCAATCAGATTGAGGGAATCAGGACTGTGGTCATCCAAACCATATGGTCACGCCTCCATTGAAAGTCAATGGGAAGCGGGGAAGGAGAAGGTGACTACAGACTACATACCCACCACCCTCGTTTTTGAAAGGAGATTCGCTACTAGAATTCCCAACAGAAGCGAATGGGAGAACAAATCAGTTACAGACGCAGAGGAGATAGCCCTCTATACCGACGGCTCCAAGATGGATAGCGGTACAGGCGCGGGCGAATTAGCGATAATTGCAGTGTCTTTCAAGCAGAAATAGCTGCTATTACCCAAGCGGCGAAATACCTTAAGAGAAGAAACATTGTCAATAAACAAATCACCATTTACTCCGACAGCCAAGCGGCCGTAAAAGCCATGGAGTCGGTCGTGGTGAAGTCAAGGGCAGTGAGTCACGGTAAGAAATATCTGGACGAAATATCACAAGACAACACGGTGACCCTATGCTAGGTACCAGGACATAGGGATATTCCAGGAAGCGAACAGGCGGATGAGCTTGCAAGAAACGGGTCGAACTTACATACGTCTATGGCCCTAAAATCAGTAAGAACTCCGCTATGCACGCTTGCAAGGAAGATTGACATTGAATCCGGGAGTAGGACTAACCTACGCTGGACAAATCTCAATACCTGAAGGCACACAAAAGAATTATGGCCAGAGGTGAGCCAAAAGAGATCCAAATATATGATCGGACTCAGCCGCAAGGACATTCGCATACTCACGGGAGTCATTACTGGACACTGTGCGATAGGCGTACATACGGAAAGGCTAGGAATACTGCATAATGACTTTTGAAGGAGCTGCAGGGGCGTTGATGAAATAGAATCTGTTCCCCACCTGCTTTGCGAATGCCCAGCCCTTAAGGACAGCAGACAAAGGATCCTCAAGAGTTACTTCTTCGACGACTTAGAGGATCTGAAGAATATCGACCTTAAAGAACTCCTGAGATTCATACTTAAATCTGGGTGGTTCTAGTAGATGGATATCTTCATATCATCAGGTACTCGTAGGACGAACCAGAGGATATGGTACGAAAGAGCTTAAGAACCCATGCGATTCTACTAAATCTATGTGGCTCTGATTCGATAAGCGGTCTATCTATTGTTTTAACAGGTATGGATGGTCGCCAGTAACTGGACACAATGAACCCAACTGATGGTCTGTGTGAAGCTGTGGCGGAGGCCACAAGAGCACCCTTTTACCTACCTACCTACCTACCACTTTTCAGACGGAGGCAATATTTTTCCGTTATGTTTATTCGCGATTTGATAGATGGTCATATCGATTGCCCTTTTCTACTATCATTAGTTGGATTTTAAGCTCCAGCGAGAGTTCTTAGAAACCGCTTTTTATTTCAAATACCCTATCATAGGGTTAACTATGGTTACAATGAACCAGTTTCTAGATGCCTTAGGGAATCCAGTAAATATTGAGATGTTATTGATTTTAGTATTAGTAGAGAATCATTTAGGAATAAACTAATCCTTTTGTTAGGCTTTGGTGGTCATTTTTAAATATAAATTTTTTGTATTAAGTATCTAATCTAGCGAGAACAATAGATGTACTCATTTGATTAAAATAAAATAAAATAAAAACAAGTAAAAGTGTTATCATCGGCCTGGCCGATGCTTTGATACCCTCCACTGCATACAAGTCATGCAAAATTGGTTTTGTGAGGGAGGTACCAGAACTACTTGACCGACATAGCCCATTTTCAATACCAACCTAACGACGATAAAAAGAAGTTCTCTCACCAAATTTCATTCACCTACGTCGATTACTTTGGGCGCCATCGTGCTTTCAACAGACAGAGAGGCATGGGTCCAATATTGGTTTTGTATGGGAGGTACCAGAACTACTTGACCGACATAGCCAATTTTCAATACCAACCTGACGCCGATAAAAAGAAGTGATTTCACCAAATTTCATTCACCTACGTCGATTACTTTGGGCGCCATCGTGCTTTCAACAGACAGAGAGACATATGGGTCCAATATTGGTTTTGTATGGGAGGTACCAGAACTACTTGACCGACATAGCCCATTTTCAATACCAACCTGACGCCGATAAAAAGAAGTCTTTTCACCAAATTTCATTCAGCTACGTCGATTACTTTGGGCGCCATCGTGCTTTCAACAGACAGAGAGACATATGGGTCCAATATTGGTTTTGTATGGGAGGTACCAGAACTACTTGACCGACATAGCCCATTTTCAATACCAACCTGACGCCGATAAAAAGAAGTCTTTTCACCAAATTTCATTCAGCTACGTCAATTACTTTGGGCGCTATCGTGCTTTCAACAGACAGACAGACAGACAGACAGACAGACAGACAGACAGACAGACAGACAGACAGACAGACGGACATGGCTAAATCGATTCAGAATGTGATCCTGATTCAGAATATATATACTTTATGAGGTCTCCGGTGACTCCTTCTTTGCGTTACAAATGTATTGGCAAAGTGAATATACCTTCCTCTGGAGGGTATAATAAAACAAGTCAAAGTGTTATCATCGGCCTGGCCGATGCTTTGATACCCTCCACTGCATACAAGTCATGCAAAATACCAGAACTACTTGACCGACATAGCCCATTTTCAATACCAACCTGACGCCGATAAAAGGAAGTCCTTTCACCAAATTTCATTCAGCTACGTCAATTACTTTGGGCGCCATCGTGTTCTCAACAGACAGAGAGACACATGGGTCCAATATTGGTTTTGTATGGGAGGTACCAGAACTTTTTGACCGACATACCCCGTTTTCAATATCAACCTGACGCTGATAAAAATAAGTGCCCTCACCAAATTTCATTCACCTATGTCAATTACTTTGGGCGCTATCGTGCTTTCAACAGACAGAGAGGCACATGGGTCCAATATTGGTTTTGTATGGGAGGTACCAGAACCTTTTGACCGACATACCCCGTTTTCAATATCAACCTGACGCTGATAAAAATAAGTGCTCTCACCAAATTTCATTCACCTACGTCAGTTACTTTGGGCGCTATCGTGCTTTCAACAGACAGACAGACAGACAGACAGACAGACAGACAGACAGACGGACATGGCTAAATCGATTCAGAATGTGATCCTGATTCAGAATATATATACTTTATGAGGTCTCCGGTGACTCCTTCTTGGCGTTACAAATGTATTGGCAAAGTGAATATACCTTCCTCTGGAGGGTATAATTAAGAATGGGCTATGTCGGTCATGTAGTTCTGGTATTTTGCATGACTTGTATGCAGTGAAGGGTATCAAAGCATCGGCCAGGCCGATGATAACACTTTTACATGTTTTATTTTTATACCCTCCACAGGAAGGTATATTCAATTTGCCAATACATTTGTAAAGCCAAGAAGGAGTCACCGCAGACCTCATAAAGTATATATATTCTGAATCAGGAGCATATTCTGTATCGATTTAGCCATGTCCGTCTGTCTGTCTGTTTGTCTGTTGAAAGCACGATAGCGCCCAAAGTAATTGATGTAGGTAATTGAATTTTGGTGAAAGGACTTCTTTTTATCGGCGTCAGGTTGGTATTGAAAATGGGCTATGCCGGTCAAGTAGTTCTGGTACCTCCCATACAAAACCAATATTAAACCCATGTGTCCCTCTTTCCGTTGAAAACACGATAGCGTCCAAAGGAATCAACCTAGGTGAATGAAGTTTTTTGTAAGGACTTCTTTTATCGTCGTTAGGTTGGTATTAAAAATGGGCTATGTCGGTCAAGTAGTTCTGGTATTTTGTATGACTTGTATGCAGTGGAGGGTATCAAAGCATCGGCTAGTCCGATGATAACACTTTTACTTGTTTTAAAGTTCAGTTAATTGTTGGCTTTTATTTTCTTTACAATCCTTATCTTTCTTATAAAAAAGAATAATAATTTAAAAAAAATTTACATTGCGCCTGGATTTGGTAAATTACTAAACTATTTATAGCCAAAGCGTAAATGATCTTTGGAATTCATATATATAATATATTATACATATCTTTAATTCTATAAAGGCGGTTCAAAATATTTGTCGATATGTTTACTTTTCAATCAACAGTAATATTCGAATGACAAAGATGTTTCGTGATGAATTTATTTTTTATTCACAAAAAACGAAACTGACTAGCAAAGTTGTTTTATTATTTAAATAAAGGGTTTTCCAATAGGAGGTGTTACTGTGAATGACCCGCTATTTCGGTAGCTGCGACTTTTGAAGCTTTTTTTCTTTGACATTTGACAAGCAGACAGTACGCCATTACTAACAATGGAACGATACATGCTTCAGCAACGCATTGAAATTATTAAAATTCACTACAAAAATGGTGAAAAAACGTCGTGCCTTTGCTGATTGGGTCCATAAAATTCATGAAAATGATCCGGAATTCCATCGAAAAATCATCTTGACTGATGAGGCCCATAGGGCAGCCACTTTGCGATATGGTTATGGAAAATTTTATGAAAAGGATATGAATATTTTTAACGGCATACATTACTCTTTATTATGAAAATCCGATCATATACCTCAAAAAATGGCATTTTTCTTTGAATACCAAAATAACACCTCTTATTGGAAAACTCTTTAGAACCAAAACCGATAAAAAGAATTTAGAAACATGTTAATCGTTACACAGACCTAAGGTGTGTGTTTTGTTTATTAAAAATGTAATTCAAGTTTATAGCCAATGTTGAGTACAAAAAAAAATATATATAATATTTATTTTGATCGTGGCCTGTATTCCGTCTTCCCCGTATGTGCGATAGGCGTACATACGGAAAGGCTAGGAATACTGCATAATGACTTTTGAAGGAGCTGCAGGGGCGTTGATGAAATAGAATCTGTTCCCCACCTGCTTTGCGAATGCCCAGCCCTTAAGGACAGCAGACAAAGGATCCTCAAGAGTTACTTCTTCGACGACTTAGAGGATCTGAAGAATATCGACCTTAAAGAACTCCTGAGATTCATACTTAAATCTGGGTGGTTCTAGTAGATGGATATCTTCATATCATCAGGTACTCGTAGGACGAACCAGAGGATATGGTACGAAAGAGCTTAAGAACCCATGCGATTCTACTAAATCTATGTGGCTCTGATTCGATAAGCGGTCTATCTATTGTTTTAACAGGTATGGATGGTCGCCAGTAACTGGACACAATGAACCCAACTGATGGTCTGTGTGAAGCTGTGGCGGAGGCCACAAGAGCACCCTTTTACCTACCTACCTACCTACCACTTTTCAGACGGAGGCAATATTTTTCCGTTATGTTTATTCGCGATTTGATAGATGGTCATATCGATTGCCCTTTTCTACTATCATTAGTTGGATTTTAAGCTCCAGCGAGAGTTCTTAGAAACCGCTTTTTATTTCAAATACCCTATCATAGGGTTAACTATGGTTACAATGAACCAGTTTCTAGATGCCTTAGGGAATCCAGTAAATATTGAGATGTTATTGATTTTAGTATTAGTAGAGAATCATTTAGGAATAAACTAATCCTTTTGTTAGGCTTTGGTGGTCATTTTTAAATATAAATTTTTTGTATTAAGTATCTAATCTAGCGAGAACAATAGATGTACTCATTTGATTAAAATAAAATAAAATAAAAACAAGTAAAAGTGTTATCATCGGCCTGGCCGATGCTTTGATACCCTCCACTGCATACAAGTCATGCAAAATTGGTTTTGTGAGGGAGGTACCAGAACTACTTGACCGACATAGCCCATTTTCAATACCAACCTAACGACGATAAAAAGAAGTTCTCTCACCAAATTTCATTCACCTACGTCAATTACTTTGGGCGCCATCGTGCTTTCAACAGACAGAGAGACATATGGGTCCAATATTGGTTTTGTATGGGAGGTACCAGAACTACTTGACGGACATAGCGCATTTTCAATACCAACCTGACGCCGATAAAAATAAGTCTTTTCACCAAATTTCATTCACCTACGTCAATTACTTTGGGCGCTATCGTGCTTTCAACAGACAGAGAGGCATGGGTCCAATATTGGTTTTGTATGGGAGGTACCAGAACTACTTGACCGACATAGCCAATTTTCAATACCAACCTGACGCCGATAAAAAGAAGTGATTTCACCAAATTTCATTCACCTACGTCGATTACTTTGGGCGCCATCGTGCTTTCAACAGACAGAGAGACATATGGGTCCAATATTGGTTTTGTATGGGAGGTACCAGAACTACTTGACCGACATAGCCCATTTTCAATACCAACCTGACGCCGATAAAAAGAAGTCTTTTCACCAAATTTCATTCAGCTACGTCGATTACTTTGGGCGCCATCGTGCTTTCAACAGACAGAGAGACATATGGGTCCAATATTGGTTTTGTATGGGAGGTACCAGAACTACTTGACCGACATAGCCCATTTTCAATACCAACCTGACGCCGATAAAAAGAAGTCTTTTCACCAAATTTCATTCAGCTACGTCAATTACTTTGGGCGCTATCGTGCTTTCAACAGACAGACAGACAGACAGACAGACAGACAGACAGACAGACAGACAGACAGACAGACAGACGGACATGGCTAAATCGATTCAGAATGTGATCCTGATTCAGAATATATATACTTTATGAGGTCTCCGGTGACTCCTTCTTTGCGTTACAAATGTATTGGCAAAGTGAATATACCTTCCTCTGGAGGGTATAATAAAACAAGTCAAAGTGTTATCATCGGCCTGGCCGATGCTTTGATACCCTCCACTGCATACAAGTCATGCAAAATACCAGAACTACTTGACCGACATAGCCCATTTTCAATACCAACCTGACGCCGATAAAAGGAAGTCCTTTCACCAAATTTCATTCAGCTACGTCAATTACTTTGGGCGCCATCGTGTTCTCAACAGACAGAGAGACACATGGGTCCAATATTGGTTTTGTATGGGAGGTACCAGAACTTTTTGACCGACATACCCCGTTTTCAATATCAACCTGACGCTGATAAAAATAAGTGCCCTCACCAAATTTCATTCACCTATGTCAATTACTTTGGGCGCTATCGTGCTTTCAACAGACAGAGAGGCACATGGGTCCAATATTGGTTTTGTATGGGAGGTACCAGAACCTTTTGACCGACATACCCCGTTTTCAATATCAACCTGACGCTGATAAAAATAAGTGCTCTCACCAAATTTCATTCACCTACGTCAGTTACTTTGGGCGCTATCGTGCTTTCAACAGACAGACAGACAGACAGACAGACAGACAGACAGACAGACGGACATGGCTAAATCGATTCAGAATGTGATCCTGATTCAGAATATATATACTTTATGAGGTCTCCGGTGACTCCTTCTTGGCGTTACAAATGTATTGGCAAAGTGAATATACCTTCCTCTGGAGGGTATAATTAAGAATGGGCTATGTCGGTCATGTAGTTCTGGTATTTTGCATGACTTGTATGCAGTGAAGGGTATCAAAGCATCGGCCAGGCCGATGATAACACTTTTACATGTTTTATTTTTATACCCTCCACAGGAAGGTATATTCAATTTGCCAATACATTTGTAACGCCAAGAAGGAGTCACCGCAGACCTCATAAAGTATATATATTCTGAATCAGGAGCATATTCTGTATCGATTTAGCCATGTCCGTCTGTCTGTCTGTTTGTCTGTTGAAAGCACGATAGCGCCCAAAGTAATTGATGTAGGTAATTGAATTTTGGTGAAAGGACTTCTTTTTATCGGCGTCAGGTTGGTATTGAAAATGGGCTATGCCGGTCAAGTAGTTCTGGTACCTCCCATACAAAACCAATATTAAACCCATGTGTCCCTCTTTCCGTTGAAAACACGATAGCGTCCAAAGGAATCAACCTAGGTGAATGAAGTTTTTTGTAAGGACTTCTTTTATCGTCGTTAGGTTGGTATTAAAAATGGGCTATGTCGGTCAAGTAGTTCTGGTATTTTGTATGACTTGTATGCAGTGGAGGGTATCAAAGCATCGGCTAGTCCGATGATAACACTTTTACTTGTTTTAAAGTTCAGTTAATTGTTGGCTTTTATTTTCTTTACAATCCTTATCTTTCTTATAAAAAAGAATAATAATTTAAAAAAAATTTACATTGCGCCTGGATTTGGTAAATTACTAAACTATTTATAGCCAAAGCGTAAATGATCTTTGGAATTCATATATATAATATATTATACATATTTTTAATTCTATAAAGGCGGTTCAAAATATTTGTCGATATGTTTACTTTTCAATCAACAGTAATATTCGAATGACAAAGATGTTTCGTGATGAATTTATTTTTTATTCACAAAAAACGAAACTGACTAGCAAAGTTGTTTTATTATTTAAATAAAGGGTTTTCCAATAGGAGGTGTTACTGTGAATGACCCGCTATTTCGGTAGCTGCGACTTTTGAAGCTTTTTTTCTTTGACATTTGACAAGCAGACAGTACGCCATTACTAACAATGGAACGATACATGCTTCAGCAACGCATTGAAATTATTAAAATTCACTACAAAAATGGTGAAAAAACGTCGTGCCTTTGCTGATTGGGTCCATAAAATTCATGAAAATGATCCGGAATTCCATCGAAAAATCATCTTGACTGATGAGGCCCATAGGGCAGCCACTTTGCGATATGGTTATGGAAAATTTTATGAAAAGGATATGAATATTTTTAACGGCATACATTACTCTTTATTATGAAAATCCGATCATATACCTCAAAAAATGGCATTTTTCTTTGAATACCAAAATAACACCTCTTATTGGAAAACTCTTTAGAACCAAAACCGATAAAAAGAATTTAGAAACATGTTAATCGTTACACAGACCTAAGGTGTGTGTTTTGTTTATTAAAAATGTAATTCAAGTTTATAGCCAATGTTGAGTACAAAAAAAAATATATATAATATTTATTTTGATCGTGGCCTGTATTCCGTCTTCCCACGTTCCTTATTATTTCTCATATATGCATACGCAATATTTCTACGCATTGCTTAATTGTTATTCTGCTCCAATTAAAAATGTCCAATTGACACTTGACACCGTTGCAGGGAAAATTCCATCCATTCATAAATCGTATTCATAAACAGCACGTCACAATATTCCCAACGACCTATTAATATCCGCACTCTGAAAGTGTGTTTCGGCATATGGAGTGAGTAGTTAGTATAGTAGGTATCGTCTAGTAGATACCGCCTGGGAAGTGATACATGATATTTTGTATGGTATTGACGCTTGGTTGGAAGATCGGAGACAGGTCAACATGAGGGTGTTCTGAATATGGTTGTGCGGATCACAACATATTCAATAATTTGGTCCTAGCTACGCAAAACTTTTCATTGAAATTTTCCGATTACTAAATTACCATTCATATCTTCTAATTCATAAATGTTATTACTAACTACTTCTCGAACTCTGCATTTTACAAATTTGTTTGGATTTTCAAATTTATTACTTAATTAAATTTTTCCTGAAAACTATTTGCCCAGGATAAAATTTTATGTTTTTTAAATATTTTTTTTGCTTTTTCTTGAAAAACAGAAGAGTTTTATAGCGAACTGACCGTTACAAAAAAACGCTAATTTCAAATTGTGGGCGAACGGCTTGTCCGATTGAAAAAAAAATAAATTTCCCCAGAGCAATTAAATCGGTGATTGGTATGCGAAAAAAAAAAAACCTTCAAAAGTCAATGTGGCGGTTCCAGCTTTACCGGTAAGCTAGGTCCGCCACAAAATCTCTCACTTCCCGAAGAGCAAAAAATCAAGAATAGATCAATTAAATCCCATGTACTTTGCATGTTTCGGTTCCAGCTTTATCCACGTTTATTTTTAACTTCTTCATTAGAAATTTGCATCTTGCAGGAATGAGGTAAAACTTCAATATTCTCCACCTGGGGAGAATTAAGCTTTTTAATTACTGAGTAAATAGATCTGTGAGCTATCATTTGGGTACTGAATATAGCAAAATAAGGAGAAGTTCCAATCAATTCGTGTACAGTAAGCCTTAATGCACTTCTTAATTAAGCCACTTGGCCCATTCCTTATGGTCTTTTTGCTTAATATAAGCGTGTATTGCAGTGACGACTGATCTATTTACCCCTTTCAGAGGCGTTAGCTTGGGGAGTATAAGCAGGGGTTCTTCAATGGTTTATTCCATATTTTTGCAAAAATTTTGCAAATAATTTGGAAACAAATTGACTGCCATTATCAGAAAACAAACCTTCAGGAACACCAAAAACCGTGAAGACACTGTCCTCCAAAAATTTTACAACATTTTCTGAAGTAGCTTTCCTCATTGGTTTGAGCATAATGAATTTTGAATATTGGTCCAAAACTATAAAAATAAAGCAATAACCGGAAGTTGAACGAGGATAAGGACCCAAAAAGTCTATATAAATTGTTGCCATTGACGATCCACTTGAATTTGATTTCCCATAAGCGGTTGATGAACAGAGTTAGGAGACTTAGTTTGTTTGCAGATGTCACAATTTTACACAAAATCTAGCTTGGCTTACCATTTGAGGTTCTCGTTTATCGTTTTTATCAGTTGTTCGTCCGATTTAAACTCCGGAGAACTTAAGTCGATACTAAGCAAGCATATCTGAAGCAGGAGAATCAATCGCATCAGCAGCATAAACTCGAGATATAGCATCAGGAAAAACATTCTGTCTTCCTTTCCTATGTTCAATTGAAAAATCAAATCTTTGAAGCGTTAGACTCCAACAAGAAATCGTATCACTTAAATCCTCGTGATTCATCAACCATTTAAGTTCTGAGTAGTCAGTAAAGATTTTTAATGGAAGCCCCTCACTTGTGACGAACCTCGCACTCAGCCATATGGAAAAGGGACGTTCTCACCAACGTGATTTAGCCGAAGTGATTCATAAATCACGATAGGCGTCTCCAACGAACTTTACGTGTTTTAATGTAACATTCACGTCAACTTTGACATTAAGTGTTAACTTTCAATATCATAACTATTTATATAAAAGTGCAAAAAGAAAATTATCTACATCAAATTAAAAGTTAAAATGAGTTCAAATGCTTTGTAAATCATTTCCATCTATCATAAAAAAGCCAAAAATGATATAAGCATTTTATTCTCTGCATTTTCAACCAGAAGCAATGTTCTCCGAAAAAAGCATAAAAAAAATATTCGGCAACTAATGCATCTCCTACATAGTCACTTGTTTTTATCGCACAAAATACTTATATGGAAAAAACCGAGAGGAGTTTGGACTAAGGTGAGTGTAGTTTAAATATGCACGTAAATAAAGTTACAAGCCAGAACGCGTTAATTGCAGATACGTTCAAGATATATTTGGGGAAAAGATGTGCCGGAAAGTGATTATGCCGTTTTTGAAGAAAGCTTTCGTATGTGTCGGGCAAATTTTAATACAATATGCCATGAATTGAGAGGTATGGAAAAACATGACGCGAATTACCGTAAAGCCATTCCCTTGAGAAAGAGGGTTGCAATCGCACTGTACACTGTTGGATCTTCAGCTGAGTACCGAAGCACCTCAAATCTTTTTGGCAGCAGCATTTTGAAAAGCTTTTGCAAGGAAGTACGGAATGTGCTGCGTCCAAAATATATAACAGCTTACCCACTTACTGAGGAAGTTATAGAGGAAAATGTTAATTGGTTCAAAAAGTTGAGCTTCCCTAAGTGCTTCGGAGCTTTCGGTAAGTAAACTGGAATATTAAAATCTACCTAAGAATAATGTTATTTCAATGATTTTTAAGATGGCTGTCATATCGAGGTAAGCCCCAGATCTGAAGACGCTGTTGATTACCATAATTATAAAGGTTGGTATTCTGCTGTACTATTCGCTGCAGTTGATTACCGGTACGAACCGCATTATGTTATTAAAATACGATTTTGATTATGATTTATTAAATCTAGATACAGATTTCTATACATCAATGTAGGTAGTCCAGGACGATGCAACGATTCACAAATTTTTTAAAGTTCATCTCTTAAGTTGCAACACCAAAATCCCATACTTCAAAGGTTGTCAAAAAGAATATGTGGTGTAGACGTTCCGGTCTTGTTGATTGGCGATTCTGCATTCCGATTTTCGGATAGAGAGATAGATGAAGCCTTATCCGTTTGATGCCGTTGCACCGGCAGAACAAAAAAACTTTAACTTTGCCCTATCCAAATGTCGAAGGGTGGTAGAAAACGTCTTTGGTCATTTGAAGGCCAGGTTTAGAAGAATTGGGAAAGGACTGGAAAACTACATAGACAACACTTCTTTGATTATAAAGTCTTGTTGTGTACTTCACAACTTTTTTAACGTTCACAACGATGACATTAATATCCCATGGATGCAGAATGCGGACGAAACTTACAAGGAGGAGCTTACAAATCTTTCAAGAATTGCATTCCGCTCTCGTTCTATTTGAATGAGTTCCTGATCAGTATTTCGTATTTCCTTAATTTGATTTTGAATCCTTTTTTCCCATGCACGGAAATCAGTTGCATAATGCAATGCTGTCTTCAACGATAGATTCCAGGTTGTTGATCCTCAGCTGCCCAAGGATAGCATTCACTTTGCGGTACAGTTTTTATTCCGACGGCGAACCTCCCGATGGACCGACTATATGTTTTTTCTTTCTAAAAGGTACCGATATAAAAAATATAAATAACGGTTACAACAAATATGCTCAAAAAGCGAACTACCTGTATCTACTGGTAAGGTTGTGTATTTTAATCCTTATCTCGTCGGGAGAAAATAAAGAATTCCTGCTTTGGAGGGAATTCGCCATCTAGTTATAAATAGATATGATAAGTTTTCCTGTTTCCTCGCAGTTCCTGAAACTTTTCCTCCCAAAGCTCCAGGAGAAAGAATTCGTCCACTTCGGACCAAATTTTTGTTTGTATGTACTTAATAAAAATATAAATAAGTAAAAGTGTTATCATCGGCCTGGCCGATGCTTTGATATCCTCCACTGCGTACAAGTCATGCGAAAATTGGTTTTGTATGCTTAGGTTGTTTCGTTTGGACGTTATCGTATCTTCAATAGACGGAGAGACTCATGGGTCCAATATTGATTTTGCATGGGAGGTACCAGAACTACTTGACCGACTTAACCCATTTTTAATACCAACCTAATGACGATAAAAAAAAGTCCTTTCACAAAACTTCATTCGCCTAGGTTGATTCCTTTGGACGCTATCGTGCTTTCAACAGACAGACAGACAGACAGAGAGACAGACAGACAGACGGACATGGCTAAATCGATTCAGAATGTGATCCTAATTCAGAATATATATACTTTATGAGGTCTCCGGTGACTCCTTCTTGGCGTTACAAATGTAATGACAAAGTGAATATACCTTCCTCTGAAGGGTATACAAAACTCACCGAAAAACTAAATTAGACTTTTTTGAACGGTTTTGTTATATTTTTGGTTGCTGAATAAAGTTCTGACGTTAATAAGAGGTATGTTTGATTTTATTTGTGTATGTTCGATTTAATTTTGTGTGGATTTTGCGATGACAGATATGTAATTAAAAACAAGTAAAAGTATTATCATCGGCCTGGCCGATGCTTTGGTACCCTCCACTGCATACAAGTCATTTAAAATTGGTTTTGTATGGGAGGTACCAAAACTACTTGACCGACATAGCCCATTTTTAATACCAACCTAACGACAATAAAAAAAGTCCATTCACAAAACTTCATTAGCCTAGGTTGTTTCCTTTGGACGCTATCGTATTATCAATATACGGAGAGACACATGGGTCCAATATGGGTTTTGTATGAGAGGTACCAGAGCTACTTAACCGACATAGCCCATTCTTTATATTTACCAACCTAACGAAGATAAAAAGAAGTCATTCCACTAAACTTCATTCGCCTAGGTTGTTTCCTTTGGACACTATCGAATTTTCAATAGAAGGAGAGACACATGGGTCCAATGCCAATACCAACCTAACGACAATAAAAACAAGTCCTTTCACCAAACTTCATTCGCCTAGGTTGTTTCCTTCGAACGCTATCGTATTATCAATATACGAAGAGACACATGGGTCCAATATGGGTTTTGTATGAGAGGTACCAGAGCTACTTAACCGACATAGCCCATTTTTTATACCAACCTATCGAAGATAAAAAGAAGCCATTTCACTAAACTTCATTCGCCTATGTTGTTTCCTTTGGACGCTATCGTATTATCAATATACGGAGATACACATGGGTCCCATATGGGTTTTGTATGGGAGGTACCAGAACTGCTTGACCGACATAGCCCATTTTTTATACCAACCTAACGAAGATAAAAAGAAGTCTTTATACCAAACATAGTTTGCTTAGATTGTTTACTTTGGACGCTATCGTATCTTCAGTAGACGGAGAGACGCATGGGTCCAATATTGATTTTGTATGGCAGGTACCAGAACTACTTAACATATACAGCTCTTTTTTAATACAAACCTAACGAAGATAAAAAGAAGTCCTTTTACCAAACTTTATTCACCTAGGTTGTTTCCTTTGGACGCTATCGTGTTTTCAACAGACAGACAGACAGACATGGCTAAATCGATACAGAATGTGATCCTAATTCAGAATTCCATGTATTTAGAAAATGTAATGCTGCAAAATTCGCATTATATAATTCATATATTTTACTTACCATATTTGAAAAAATACAGATATTGAACTAATGTAATCCAATTGCTTTTTATAACAACT
The DNA here is from genome assembly GCA_948293265.1 of Cheilosia impressa. NCBI lineage: Eukaryota > Metazoa > Arthropoda > Insecta > Diptera > Syrphidae > Cheilosia > Cheilosia impressa. The sequence continues at coordinate 61,966,481 of OX411880.1, read as the reverse complement.
AGTTGTACCCGCCCGGCTTCGCCCGTGTAAAATGTGGTTTCAGTACAGTTGATAGAAAAAAAAATAAAGAAATTTACTGTCTTCTAGGGGACATAAAAATGTATTTCTTTTGAAAATCGCTGGAAGGAAAAATCAAAAAATCCTCGAAAGATATTGTAGAGGCATAAAGTGAGGAAGCCTTCTTCAATAGTGAGGGACTTGAACCCGATCTAAAAAAAAACTCCCGAAGACTGAGTCTGAGTGGACAATGAAAATGAGCGAAGATAATGTTATACGGCCTTACTAATAATCAAACGCTAATGTCGACGATTAGCTGGTTGCCAGCTTTAGTAAAAATGTACAGCATTAGCGAAACAGTACCAATAAACAATTAGACCTCCACTATTACATTTTTTGTCATCGCAAAATTCAAATTTCATAATTTGTTTTCGTGTAAAACAAGGTCAATGGTTTATTTCACAACGAGGATTTTATTCTGAAAAAAGGAATATTTAAATTGCAAATTAATTTGCAAATAGATTTTTTTAAACACTTTTTGAAGCTTATTATAAGCAAAAAACAAAATAGAAAATAGGAAATGCACAAAATATGCGCTGATCTGTCAAATATCGTATGCGAATCAGTAATGTACAATTTTGGGTACTTTTTATAGTCCGCTTTCTTTAGTTTTCTAATACTTCACGTTTGATTTATGAGTGAATTTGCGTCGTAATAAGGTCTCTTTTAAATTATGCAATAAACGGAACACTGTTTATTAGAATGCGTTGATTTATTCGTTGGCTGATAATGCAAATAAAAACTAGTGTAAAGATCACATTTAGATCGTTAGCAAGTGAATATTTTCGAAAGAAATATTAACTTGCTTATTCATTTCCGTTTGCAACAGTACTTTGGAAAAGTATATGGAGGTGTGTAAAGAAATACAATTTGATGTTTTAAAAATTGCATAGCTTATATCACTTAATGCGGTGGAAAAAAAAGCCGTGGACATTCTTCTACACGAAAGCTGTCATGTTTTCTCCTAAATGAATTCGCACCAAGTAATAAAGAACTTTGTATATCTTTAATTCGGACATACTACCTGATATTCCTCCAGCAGTTCCCAAATTTATTATTTCGCATGGATTTTGCTGAATGCTGACAGTTCTTCTATCTATATTTTCCGCGAAGCCAACCTTTTCACAACAACCATTTCCACACCAATATTTGACATCTGCATCCAAAATCTACCTGCCGCCTAAGGTACTGAGAATCTTAAAAAAAATGGTATTCAGGTATGAGCTGTCCAATATTAAATGAACAGATATTTTATTCCCTTAGCGACTATTCTCAAGAAATTCTTGGAAAGACTTATATCAAATTAATTTTTTACTAAGCATGCATTCGTTACAAACTAAAATGAAAATCAATCATGAAGGAAGCACTAGCGGTTAAACAAGACAAAGCAGAGAAAAACACTAACCATTTCTTTTAATCAAAATATTCGAAGTACATATTTTAACCCACATGTTAATAAACGCTGCGTAAAAGTTATCAACTCGTTATTCAGCAGTTAAGCCAAATTTTTGTATGCTATCTGATGCCTACTAGCTACTTGTGCACATTTTTGTTTATTAATACTGGGGTAAGTGTTTATAAATAAAACAAAAATGCATTATTTTTCAATTTTGTGCATGCATTTGTACAGGTTTGTGTTAGCTAGACTTAAAAACCACTTGCATTATTGTATTCCAACGAATAAAATCAGAAAACATTTACAATTTACTAAAATTAGTTTATAATTATAAACGTCCAGGCTGAACAACAGCGTATGTATATTTGCTCCTATTACGAAATTCCATACCATCATTTAGGAGGGTTGGGCAACACTCCTCTGCAAAATGACATTTCGGGAGGATTTATTTAGCTAATGCCCGAGATAAACATGGGTTTCTGAACATTAACATTTAACCCTACAGTTAGCGATATTCTGGCAACTATATTCGTTTATTGGTAAACGGATTTTGGAAAGTATGGGGTCTTTGCATAAACTGCCAGACTAAAGTTGATTATTGGTAAGGCCGATAATGTTTAACTCACTTTTTTTTTTATTAATGTAACACTTCTTTGTATACCACTATGTTAGCGGTTTTGTTTCTATCGGCTAAGATAGTGATATTTCCTGCATTAATTACCCTGGAGCACGCTACATATAACTGCCCGTGTGTGAAGCAAATCTTTCTTAAATCAACTCTCGATTGACCCTGTGACTTATTGATTGTCATGGCAGAACAAACATTAATAGGAAATTAAATCCGTTTAAACTGAAATGAATAACTGCTGGGAATTATTTGTAGGTATTTTTGTTATAAACACCGTTTTTCCTTTACCACACCCAGTTAAAATGAAAGCATCAATAAAGTTTTCCTGTAACGATATTACTCTCAATCTGGTTCCATTACAAAGATTAGGGGGATTCAAATTGCGAAGCAACATAATGGGGTCTCCAACTTTTAATTTAATTTTATGAGCAGGAAGGCCATGGGCTGTAATGCTATTTAAAAACTCGAGCGGCTAATTTACTGCCCTTGATCGCTCTTTTAGCTTTTTATGTAAAGGCAAAATACCCGCGAATTGTGTAATTACCCACGATCTAGTATCACTGATACCTATACCTATTTGACATTTCTTTTAATGGTTTTTCTTTTCCTTTTTTAATAAACAAACGAACGGCCACAGTATCAGCATGTGTGAATATTACCATCGGGCACTTGAGTGGGTCAGTGTTGTGTGGTTCCCATGTATTCAACTGGGTTATTCAGTTTGGATGACAAGGTATATTTGTGTCACCGAATTGTACCGTTACACAATATGTGTGGGCACAACAATAGCCCATTTTCAATACCAACCTGACGCCGATAAAAAGAAGTTCTTTCACAAAACTTCATTCGAGTAGGTTGTTTCCTTTGGACGCTGTCGTATTTTCAATAGACTTACAGACTTACTTACTTTACTTAACGGGCTCCCGACCCGTGGAGAGTCTCTGCCTGAGACACTGCAGCCTTCCATCCTCTGCGATCCCGGGCACGCTGCTTCCAGTTATCCAGACCAAGCGCTCTGGCATCCGCGATGGCTTGGTCTTTGAAACGGAGGTTCGGTCTTCCTTGTCGTCTCGAACCTGGCGGCTGGGATTCGAAGATCCTCTTAGCTGGAGCATTATTGTCCATTCGCTCGATGTGGCCGAGCCAATGTAGTCGACGTATTTTGGCCTTTTGGACTACATCCACATCTTGGTACAGCTCATAGAGTTCGCGGTTGTATCTTCTCCTCCATTCGCCCTCCTCGCACACAGGACCAAAAAATCCGCCGAAGAATTTTTCTTTCGAAGGAGCCCAGTATCAGCTCTCCCTTCAGAAAGCATAAACTGAATTTCGCCTGTTCTTCAATCGCCGTAAAAGCCTCTATCACGGCACGCTGGGAGCGACCGATGATGTCAATATCGTCTGCATACCCCAGTAGCTGGACGGATTTGTTGAAGATAGTGCCTTCCGTGTTGACACCTGCCCTGCGCACTATCTGCTCTAGCACGAGATTGAAGAAGTCACATGATAATGCGTCTCCTTGCCGAAATCCGGTGCATGTTTCGAATAGCTCGGAGGAACTACTTCCAAATTGCACGTTGCAGCGTGTGTTCTCCAGCGTCACGCTACATAGCTGGATCAGTTTTGCCGGGATCCCGAATTCGGCCATCGCCACATAAAGCTCCTGACGATGAATGCTATCATATGCGGCTTTGAAGTCGATGAATAGGTGGTGAGTCTCGACTTGAAATTCATTGGTCTTTTCCAGGATTTGCCTCAGTGTGAAAATTTGGTCTATAGTCGATCTGCCGGGCCGGAAGCCACACTGGTACGTGCCGATTAGTGTGTTGCAGAACGGTTTGAGACGTTCACACAGTACGTTGGATAGGATCTTATATGCGACATTAAGCAGGGATATGCCTCGATAGTTCTTGCAAGACATAGGATCGCCTTTTTTGTAGATGGGGCATATGGAGCTGATAGTCCAGTCATCGGGCATACTTTCCTCCACCCATACTTGGTTGATGATTTGGTGCATGCGCCCTACCAAAACATCACCACCGTATTTGAAGAGCTCCGCTGGTAAACCATCAGAGCCGGCGGCCTTGTTGTTCTTTAGCTTTTTTATTGCTAAGCCAACTTCTTCTATACTGGGCGGTGGAACTGGATCTTCATTGACTGGACGTGGGTTCTCTTCTTGCCCTATCACTCTCTCTACATGATGCCCATTTAGCAGCTGCTGGAAGTGCTGCTTAAAAACATCTACTATTCCCTGCGCTTCGGTGACTAGGTTTCCATCACTGTTTCGAAGAGCCTGCGTTCCGGTCTTGAAGTCAGCAGCCAGTTGCTTGGCTTTCTTGTAGAACTTCCGGATGTTGCTTCGATCGCGGGACTCTTCGATCTCCTTGAGCTGGGAGACTGCGTAGGCCCTCCTGGCTCGATACTCTTCCCTCGCTGCCCTTGTTTTGCGCTGCAGCGCCTTCATATGTGCATCTTCTGTCACCTTTTTCCTGCGTACGCATTCATCATCATACCACGGGCTCTTTCTCTGGGGTGGCTGGTACCCTAAGGTGGTTTCGGCTACCACTTCGATGATGTCGCGATACTGGGACCACTGGGTGTTGGCATTTGTGGTAGGTGAATGCACTGCGGAGAGTTTCTCACTCAGGCGCTCTTTGTAGACTCTGGCTACTCCAGGTGTGCTAAGGCGTCCAACGTCGAATTTCTTCTTCTGGGCGGAACGCAGCTTCTTCTCGTTGGATAGTCGAGCTCTGAACTTAGCCGCAACAAGAAAATGGTCAGAGTCGACGTTTGCCCCGCGGAATGTGTGCACGTTGAGGATGTTGGATGCGTGCCTCGCGTCGATTAGCACATGGTCGATTTGGTTGGCGGTTCGACCGTCTGGAGAGCGCCAGGTTGCTGTGTGGATCCTTAGCCTTGGAAACCTAGTGCTACTTATCACCGTATTACGAGCTGCCGCGAAGTCAGTTAATCGGTAACCGTTGTCTGTGGTCGTTTCGTGGATTCTGTGCTTACCAACTAACCCGCCAAAGATGTTTTCCTTTCCGATTTTAGCATTGAAGTCCCCGAGCACAACTTTGACATCGTACTCCGGACAGGCTCCGTAGGCTCCATCCAGGAGGTCATAAAACTCCTCCTTGATAGGGTCTTCTGCCTCGTCGGTAGGGGCGTGTGCACATATTAGGCTTATATTTTGGAAAGTAGCTTTGATGCGGATCACAGCTAGGCGATCACTTATCGGCTTAAAGTCAATGACTTTTGTCCTAAGCCGATTTCCCACGACGAATCCGCATCCTAATACATGCAATCTTTTATGGCAGCTGTAATAAATATCGCAATTTTTCCTTTTCAGCATACCTGATCCTATCCATCGTATCTCCTGGATCGCGGTAATATCTGCCTTGTACCGCGTGAGGACAGACTCAAGTTTTTGAGTAGCACCTGGGGTGTACAGCGTTCGCACGTTCCAGGTACATACTCTCAAATCGTTGTCCGTTGACGTTCCGGGTCTAGTTGCCGTTTGAGGGAAATTGTTATCCGAGGCTCCTCGTGTCTCTCTCAAAACTATTCTTTTTTTTACATGGTCGGGAAGTTACCCCGACGGCACAACCCCCAACCTGGAGGGCCAGGCCCTTGACCCTAGGACAGCAGGCCGGTTACTCCGGTGCCAGTAACCCACTTTGGGATGTGAGCGCTGCCGTTGGCCCATTAAGGGTTCATCCGCCACCAACTCTTCTCCAACACCCTGGCTCGGTATTGGAAATCCCTATAGACCTGGTATCCGAATATGTCAGAGCAGCTCTATAGGGATTACACTAAATAGTTCGGCCTGACTGGAACTGTAGACGCCACCGTTGGCTCCATCTAGGGAACTCCTCCGCTGCCGTCTGGTACCAGAGGAGGTGTCTTAGTGAGAAAACAACACTCCTCCCCCCTCTCTCGTCTGCTGCCACCAACGACCTTCCAAAGGGGTTGGTTACCCAATCTCCAGTCGAGGTACTAGGCACCCACCAGTCACCACGAGACTTACAGACATATGGGTCCAATATTGGTTTTGAATGGGAGGTATCAGAACTACTTGACCGACATAGCCCATTTTCAATACCAATCTGACGCCTATAAAAAGAAGTCCTTTCCCCAAATTTCATTCACGTACATCAAAATACTTGGCCCCTCCTAGTGATGCTTCTTCCATTGGACCACATACATCAGCATGCACAAGTTCACCTGGTTGACTTGCCTTAAAAGAACTGTTTGGTAATGACATTCGATGCAGTGTTCCATACAAACAGGAATCGCACGAACAATCTTGGGAATCTATGAAATCAATATTGTTTTCTTTCAGATGAGCACCTTTTTTAATATACTGATGAGCCATTCTTTCGTGCCATAATTTCAATGGCAGTGGTCTAGAGGTTGCCAAATTTGCCGACGGCCCTTTAGAAACTTGTACACGAAAACACATTCTGAAAAGTTGTGCTTCAGGTTCTCCCATTGCCACGACAGCTCCGTCCTCTTTGACAAACTCACATCTCATTTTATCACAAATAAATTTGAGTCCTTTATCCAAAGCGCAACTTTGAGAAAACAGATGAACAGATATTTTGGGTACATACAAAACATTAGACAAATGTTTTTCGCACCATTGTTTCCAATTGAATGCCAATATATTTATATCACTCATTCCAAAAGCTAATATTTTATGCCCACTTCCAACTCTAATATCAATCGGAGAAGGAAATGATTCATAATTTGAGAACCAATCCTTTCGATAGGTCATATGATCGCTGGCCCCAGAATCAAGGTACCAATTATTATCACTTATTTCACTATCTTTGACTAACAGTGCATTAAACAGGCTTGGTTCTTCCCCTTTAGCCTCACCTCCACTTCCAGTCCTCACACGATCAACGTTCAATAAGTTCGTCTTCCACACCGCTGTCACCTCATCTTTACTTCCAGTCCATACACGATTGTCATTTACTGAAGACGATTTCCTCGCGGCTGCCAAATCATATTTACTTCCAGTCTTCATAAGATCGCTACCATTATCAGCGTTACACATTAGTGCCTCTCCCATCTTTGCACCACCTCTGCTGTCAGTTTTCCTATGACCAATAAGCTTTTTGGGACACTCTCTCTTCCAATGTCCCACTTCATTGCATCTGAAACACTTTCCAGGTTTACTACGCTCTGCTACCAAGCAGAAGTACTTGTGCCTGGACCCGATGAGCTTGAAAGCATTCGTGCTTCCTCCATAACTAAGCGAGATGCTAAGTTCTCTAAAGTTTGCTGATCTTTCGTGGTAGATTCCCATGCAAAAAAAAATGTTTAAAGCTCTCTGGAAGTGTGATTAAAAATTTTGGTGATTATCATGCTTTCCGTAACCTCCTCCCCAAAGTTGCCTAGCTATGTTCTCCAATTTTGAGATGTGAGTCGCTACGTCATCCACTGGTTCCATAGTAAAGGCATAAAACCGCTGGAGCAGCATATGTACATTTGCTTTTGATGATTGTTCATACACCGATTGAAGCTTTACCCACATTTCCCTTGTAGTGGTGCAATTCACAATATGGCGAAGTGGTGTTGGGCCAACACTCATTGCAATAATGCGTTGAGCTTTACAATCGGATTTCGACCATACTGATAAACGAATATCATATGCGTCCTGAGACTCTGCTTCCATCTTCACCGGCCGGACACTCCCGCCATCGACATAACTGAATAGGTCTGAAGCACTCAGTAATATTCTTACCTGGAACTTCCATACAGAATAGTGCTCAGAATTATGAAGTTTGTCAACTTTAAACATTTCGCTATCCATTTTAGATAATAGTTATTTATATACGACCGATGCACAGTGTGTTATTTCACAAATCTAGCGGAACTTTATTTGTTTCGCGATTGGAAAAAAATGTTTTTTATATTTATCTATGCAATTACGTATTTCTGTAAGGTTTTTCGGAGTTTTACTTAATTATTTATTTAACAATTTTAACTTACCTATAATATGATACTTGAATCCATTTCAAAGCCTTATAGAATAATTTGGCTCAGATCTTCACGTCCTTTTTTTTATTTTATTTTAACTTAACTTTACCCCTTTCAAAGATTTATATATAAAATGCTTTGGAAAAACTAAAGAAACATAAACAATAAGTTTTAAGGAACTTTCTCGAATGAAACAAATTACAAAACAATTATTTTTATTCCTATTCGCGAATTAATCAGATTCAAATTCACTTTCATCTGAACTGCATATATATCTAAAAGTTCTTCGGGAGGCTTTAACAGGGAAATACTCTCCAGTGGGAGTGGATTTCTCTTTCTATGCAGCATTGTACTCCCGCTCGAAAGATAGGGATCCGATGAAAGTAAAAATCGATTAAGCACTTCTCTATTAGAATTTATTCTTGAAGACTTTCGGCTGTAGTGCTCCCGGAATCTTCTATACTCTTTATTACTGGCTTCTTGTGCCTCTTCGGATAACTGCCCAAGAGGCAATATGCAAGCTTGAATTATGTCCTTTGAATGCACGAGAAGCTTATGTATGCTTGCAGGCATATGGTACCAGGCATAATGTCGAAGATATAAGTTCTTTGTTTCATTGGCATAAGTTCCAAACTTGTCGGCATCAATTTCATGTTCACTAGATATTGCTTCTAGTAAAACTCGGAAACGTTTTATTAGATCAATATTAATACCCGTTATTTCCGCGCTTATTTCAGCGTTTCTAAAAAACTTTCGAGCTGTGTTACCATCATTGGTATTTCCAGCTATTTGTATTATAGGCCTATGCAAAACAAAAAAAAATTGTATGGGGTGAGCACTCAAGAGCAAAAACTGTAAATGGATTCTGACAAATAACACATAGGAGAACATTTTAAGCACTATTACACGAGGAATACATGTGGATACATTTTTAAAACGCTTCACAAAGTCACAAAACACAAAAATAAATCCAGGCGTAAAGCCTCCAGGCAAAACGAAGATTACTTCACTTTTTTAAGTTCACAAACAATTCTTACTTACCTTGGAAATTTAGAATATACCAAAAAATAATAAAAAATTATAATTCGTGGGCTAACTGCTTTATTCAATGAACACGGAATGGTCAATTGGACGCGAAAAATGCAACTAAACTATAAAAAAATAATTTTGCTCAAGTTAAGCTTCTGTTTGTGATGTCAGAGAACGGTATATACCGTTTTAAATTTTCTTTTGTTTTTAGCATGTTATTGTCTGATGTTCTACCTTTCATATCATACCAAAACATTATCATTTGGGCGACATTGAATTTTGCATAAAATTCCGCTACATGTGTGAAATAACACACTGTGCGATGTTTAGTTAATCGAGAAAACGAAACGTTAGGGCGTAGGTGCTGGAAACTATTTATGGAAACGCGTCTTTGGATTTTACTTGTGTTTGTATGACTTTCACTTGTCCTTTAAAAAAAAACGCGTGTACTGGGCCCATAACCTGTTAAATTCCGAAAATAAAAGGCGACCGACTTCTTTCAAGTAATAGAGCCAACTAACTCATCTTTTATTCAGCATTATGTAATACTAGCTGTACTCGCCCGGCTTCGCCCGTGTAAAATGTGGTTTCAGAACAGTTGATCGAAAAAAAATAAAGAAATTTACTGTCTTCTAGGGGACATAAAAACGTTTTTCTTTTGAAAACCGCTGGAAGGAAAAATCAAAAAATCCTCGAAAGACATTGTAGAGGTATAAAGTGAGGAAGCCTTCTTCAATAGTGAGGGACTTGAACCCGATCTAAAAAAAAAACTCCCGAAGACCGAGTCTAAGTGGACAATGAAAATGAGCGAAGATAATGTTATAATATTTAACTCACTTTTTTCATTAACGTAACACTTCTTTGTATACCACTATGTTAGCGGTTTTGTTTCTATCGGCTAAGATAGTGATATTTCCTGCATTAATTACCCTGGAGCACGCTACATATAACTGCCCGTGTGTGAAGCAATTCTTTCTTAAATCAACTCCCGATTTTCTTAAAGTTTGACCCTGTGACTTATTGATTGTCATGGCAGAACAAACATTAATAGGAAATTAAATCCGTTTAAACTGAAAAGAATAACTGCTGGGAATTATTTGTAGGTATTCTTGTTATAAACACCGTTTTTCCTTTACCACACCCAGTTAAAATGAAAGCATCAATAAAGTTTTCCTGTAACGATATCACTCTCAATCTGGTTCCATTTCAAAGATTGGGGGGATTCAAATTGCGATGCAACATAATGCGGTTCTCCAAATTTTAATTCAATTTTTATGAGCAGGAAGGCCATGGGCTGTAATGCTATTCAAAAACTCGAGCGGCTAATTTACTGCCCTTGATCGCTCTTTTAGCTTTTTTTCTAAAGGCAAAATACCCGCGAATTGGGTAATTACCCACGATCTAGTGTCACTGATACCTGTACCTATTTGACGTTTCTTTTATGTCGTTTTCCATTGGTTTCACTCGGGGATCCACTCATCCTGAAAACCAATGGAACAGCAAAACTGCTTCTGACAGAATCCACAAAAGTATTGGTGAAATGCCAAAAAATAATCTACGGCTGCTGTCAGCTGACTTGTAATAAATACATAAAATTGCACTTGTATGAGTGCTTCTTGAGTGGATGCTGACTTCAAATCGAGAAGCAAAATTCTCTTCTCAGAATCACCAGAAGAGTATTTTTGTGCCAATGGAACGGCATTTTTTCGATTCCGGACTCTCCCGGACTCTGCCACATATTATATCACCACAGCCGATGAAAACATCGTCAGGATTATCACTAAACGACATCATGTACACAGGACCCACAATGCAGGGAGAACTATTTTCACTTACTTACTTACTTACTTACTTCGTTTCCGGTTACCAAGATTTGTCTTTTGCACTGATATTGGAAAAATGTATCGGCAAATAGTTATGCATCCCGACGATAGAAGATACCAAACAATTGTATGGACAACAGACGAATCAAGACCGCTACGCTACTATCAACTCAATACAGTAACATATGGCACAAGAGCAGCACCATATTTAGCAACGAAGTGCTTGCAAAGATTAGCAATGGAAAATAGCGAGCGATTTTTATTGGGTGCTCAAGCCCTACACCACGACTTCTAGGTTAGGTTAGGTAAGGTGGCTGTCTGGAAAAACACACTTAGACCAAAAATTAAGTATTTCCTTTGTGATACCACATGATGGGGGAGAGAGGAAATAGAAGGCCAGGGTAATAAGCTACACCGGACATGCTGTTGGGTTCATTGTTGCTGCCGAATACTTATGGCGATTTGCCTACGGCTGTGAGGGAACCGGGGTGGTTTGTCTTTGGATCTGGGGGAAGGGTGCCGATACAGTCTACCCCTTGTCCGTGAACCTCGGACGACCCCGAGTTAGACTATATGTCTTCGGATATGCGATGGGTGACCGAAACAGTGTACCCTCCGCTAGTGATCTTCCGACCTCTCGTCCGAATTGACGTTCGAAATTGACCAATATGTGTGAACTATCCCTTTACTTTGCGATAACTTGCTGTTTAGTAAGCTTCGGTCAAAGAGGAAGTGACCGGTTGACAGCTAGCCTTCGGATAGACGGATGGTAACCGAAACGATTGTACCCTCGCCTGTATCCTCTGGTTACTTATCGAGTAGAGTATATAATGAATTGTAGTGGTGGTTGGTATAAGATAGGAACTAAGGGGTGACCGATGCAGTTTCCCCTCCGCTACCATCCATAAACAAACCATCCATACAAAATAGCTGGCCCTGCTAAGATACTGAAAATATGTGAAAAATGATTGCAACCATTTGGTCTTGGTAATATATTTGCTGATGTTGCGTGTGTCTGTCAGAGACAAGTCACTAAGGTCTACGAAGAAATATTTACCTAAGTGTGTTTTGCGCATATTTGCGAGAGCCGGGCAGGTGCACAGAAGATGGAGAACGGTTTCCTCTTTCTCTTCATCCATGCAGCTCCTGCAGAAATCGTTGTAGGGGGCTCCTAGTCTACGAGAGTGTCTACCTATTTCTTCTGCTTCTACTAATGGAGAGAAGTTTCTGAGTCCTTTTAGCATCCAGTTTTGGCCAGATTTGCTTGGATGTGGCGCAGGTGTCAATGCTGTTCTACCTGTTATTTGCGACCCTTTGTAGCGTTCTCCGCAGGTGTCAAGTTCTTTTGACCACTGGCATAACCAGGGAACAGGGCGAGATGTATAAGAGATCATCATCTTTTGATCTCAAGACAACTGTGCAAGTGCACTGAGTTGCAAGAGTGAGTTATTTGGTTTTTAGTGATTGAGGCTGTCGTGTGCGGTTGCGTTTAGGGCTCTGGTTGTAAAATATACAAATTTAGAATTAAATAGATAGTTAAGTGTGAAGAATAAAGATAGTGAATTTTGAACGAGTAAACTGTTCTTTCATTCGAACGACTATCCCCGCATCGCGCACACGTTCCCATAAACTTTACATTGGTGACCCCGAGTTAAAAAAAAAAAAAATCGCATATTGGATCAGAGCATAAATTATATCCTAGTAGAGGAGCTGGGAGCAAACATAAATTGTTTTATCAAACGACACAAGCGGCATATCAATCAATGCCAGCATTTTTATGAGCAGCCGAAATACATATTTACAAGATATCCCGCCAAAATTTTAATCTGCATATATACGTACATACGAAAGGAGAATAGCCGTATATTACTACATATGTATATGTATATAAGACCAGCTAAATCACGTTATACCATCAGCTATTTTCCATCATCACATTTATCCACCACGAAGGAGAGGCTCAAATACTTACCGCGAGCTTTTGGAACGCATGTACCTTATGCAAGTGGGTGTACATAATTGTCTTCCCACCCAATAGAGCAGGCGAACTCACGTCATCAGCATGTGCACGAGCTTGCCTACCATAAGTTAACACCGACTAGTTTTCGACGTCACATACTCACCACCAGCACAAGTGTATATACCATCTGGAGCTTTCAGGAAAAGAGAGCATTTGAGAAACTAAGTTAGATCTCACCTCAGTCGTTTGGAGCAGCATGAACAAGCGATATCACAGGTTCTTCTTCATTATAAAAAAAAATAAAATAAAAATAATAACTTTTGATTTATATTGTATTTCAAATATATAAAATTTAACAATATAAAAGTTATAAATGGTCAACCATAAGTTTCTACATACAAGCTATTGAAGTTTATTTAAAACAAATTTGTAAGTCATATATTTCTGTTTTTATATTTTTCTTTGATTCAGTTCAACAACATTTCATAAGTTAAACAGTTGTTAGCCAAACACGACAGCAGAATCATTTTATTTTAGTGCATGTGAGTAAATAGTTGCATGACATAAAAAAAAAAAAAAATTCAAGGAATTTGATACGGTATGGAGGAAAGAAAAGAATCTACATCGGCGGAGAACACTTCGGATCAAAATTCAATTCCAATGACTTCTGCTACGCAACAACCCACGCTTCCATCAGCCATTAACTTTGACCAATTGTACGTCAATCCTTATGAAATATCGTCAGTAAAACTCCCAAACTTTTGGGAAAAGGCTCCGGCGGCGTGGTTTATTGCTGCAGAAGCACAGTTTACAACCAAGAAAATTACTAAAGATGAAACGAAATATTCGTACGTACTTGCTTCACTTCCTATTGACGCGATTAATAATATTATTGATGTGTTAGATAACCCTGCGACGTCAAACAAATACGGGAATTTAAAAGAAGTTCTAATCAAGCGACATTCACTGTCAGAACAACGCCGATTAGAGCAGCTTTTATCTGCAGAAAATTTAGGTGATCGGAAACCGTCCGATCTTTATCGTCATATGACGTCTACAGCCGGAAACATTTCATTGTTGGGTGAGGACCTAATTAAGTATCTTTGGGAAAGAAAACCCCCGACACAGATTAGCATACCACTAGCTGTTACTCTAGGTCAACCTTTCCAAACTAGATTAGATTTAGCCGATAAGATTTGTGAAACGACGCAAACGTTGAGTGTTAATGCGATTCAGCATCCCTCTGCCAGTCAAAATATCCCAAACAATTTTTCTAACGTTGAGGAAAGACTTATGAGAGAAATAAACGAAATTAAGTCGACTCTTATAAAATTTACTTTTCGCGATAGAGGCAGGTCACCACATCGAAGTGTGGGTTTCCAAAACGGGAAGAGATTCAATCGGAGTAAGAGTAATCAAAGAACATGTTGGTTTCATCGGGTACATGGAGTAAACGCTAGAAACTGCAAGCCTCCATGCAACTTCCACAACAAGAATATGAATGAAAAAAACTAGATACTCCGAGTGTATCTACAGCGGACACTCGGCATTCAACTTTTCGCCGTCTCTTTGTACACTCTAAGACTAACAAATTAGATTTCCTTATAGACACAGGATCCGAAGTTTCCGTTGTGCCGTTTAAATTATTTCATACAAACCTATGTAATCCTTCAAAACAAGATCTAACGGCTGCAAAGGGGTCTAATATTAAAACTTATGGATCTAAGCTCTTGGATCTCGATTTGGGTCTTCGGCGAAAATTCAGATTTCCATTCACTCTTGCTGCAGTGACAAGACCCATTATTGGAGCATATTTTCTTGGCCATTTCAATTTATTAGTTGACATAAAACGACGCGTACTTATCGATTCACTTACGAATGTTTTCTACTGCAAGCATTGCTTCTAGTAAAATCGATATGATTTCTCCCCGTTTGGCTATCGTTGATGATGAGTTTGGAAACTTACTCAAGAAATTCCCTTCATTGACAAGCACTCCAAATTTCAACATCCCTGTTAAACACAAGGTTTGTCATCACATCATCACTTCAGGGCACCTACCAGTTTCTCGACCAAGACTTTTAGAAAGCACAAGGTTAACAATGGCTAAAATGGAGTTTGACCACATGCAACAGTTAGGTATCTGTCGACCCTCTTCATCACCTACTTGCTCTCCTTTGCACATGGTAGCAAAAAGGGAACCAGATGACTGGCGTCCCTGCGGCGACTACCGCGCAATTAATTTTGTTACAGTTCCGGATAGATATCCAATAGCTCACCTTCATATTTTTTTCCGAAAATTTAAGGGGCCGCAAGATATTTTCTAAGATAGATTTACCACGAGCGTAATACCCGTGGCAGAGGAGGACATTTTTAAAACGGCCATAACGACCCCCTTTGGAATGTTTGAATTCACTAGAATGCCATTTGGTCTTCGAAATGCAGCTCAAACATTTCAAAGATTTATGAACGAAGTTTTGACGATATACTTATCGCAAGTGTTGATCGTCAGGAACACCTAAAACATCTTAAAATTCTGTTTAAGCGTTTAATTGATTATGGTTTAACTATTAAACCAGCGAAATGTGAATTTGGAAAAACACAACTCGAATTCTTAGGTCACAGCATAACGGAAGCAGGCATTGCACCGTCTGAGACACGTGTGAATGCTATTAAACGTTTCCCTGATCCGACTTCATTGAAGCAGATTCAACGTTTTGTCGGTATGGTAAATTTTTACCACCGATTTGTTCCGAACCTTGCCAATCTCTTAACACCTATCCACTTACTTACTTACTTACTTACTTAGATGGCGCTACAGTCCGGGGTGGACCTGGGCCTCAACCAATACGCCTCTCCAGTTAGCGCGATCTTTGGCTAACTGCCTCCAGTTGCGCACTCCAAGTTGGTTGAGGTCCCCTTCCACTTGCGCACGCCACCTAAGGCGAGGTCTTCCTCTACTCCGGGTTGGAATCGAAGACTCTTCGGGCCGGAGCGTTGGTGTCCATTCGCTCTACATGTCCCAGCCATCTTAGACGACTGATACGTACTTTTCTAACTAGGTCGATGTCGCTGTACAGCTCGTAGAGTTCGCTGTTAAATCTCCTCCTCCAGAGCCCGTCAACGCAAACGGGACCAAAAATCACACGAAGAAGTTTGCGTTCGAAGCGACCAAGGAGCTCTTCATCCGACTTTGATAGGGTCCATGCTTTTGCGCCATAAAGCAGGACTGGGATGATGAGGGTCTTATATAGAGTCTCCTTAGTATTTCTCGACAGGGCCTTACTAATCAATTGCCTTCCACGCACAAGTAAAATTGCTAAGTAGGAAAAAGAATAAGAGTTCAACATTTTCGTGGCCAATAGATTATGCAGACGCGTTTGTTAAGATCAAAGCAGCTCTTTCACAAGCTACTATGCTTGTTCATCCGAGCGAGGACTCTCCAACGCGCCTGACAGTGGACGCATCCAATATAGCTATCGGATCCGTGCTTGAGCAGTTAATTGAAAACAAGTGGAAGCCGGTGGCTTTTTATTCGAAGAAGCTTAGTCCAGCCGAAGTAAAATACTCAGCTTTTAATAGAGAGCTTTTGGCAATTTATGTATCCATCCGGAATTTCCAATATTTCCTCGAGGGTCGCGAGTTTGTCGTATACACTGACCACAAGCCTCTGACTACAGCTTTAGCCAGCAAAGCGATACGAAGTCCAAGGCAGACAAGGCACCTCGATTGGATATCGCAGTACACCAACGATATAAGGCACATAAAAGGAAGGAATAACATCGTAGCGGATTTTCTATCTAGACCCGAAGAGAACGCGATTACTAGGACTGATTCATCCAATTCTATTATATTTTCGCCTGAGAATATCGTTATAAAGCAAACAGCAGATGAAGAATTGAAGTCTCCTATATCACATAAAACTAAATCATCGTTTAAGATAGAGAAAATAGTTATTCACTTGCTTAATCAGCCCATATGGTGCGAAACGTCCTCTAATCGTAGCAGACCGTTTATTCCAAAGTGCCTCAGACATGCGGTATTTCTCAGTTTGCACTCACTTTCTCATCCAGGCATTCGCGCATCAAGAAAAATTGTAGCAGAGCGGTATTTTTGGCCTGGAATGAACTTCGATATTTAGAAGTTTGTTCTTTCTTGCATTCAGTGCCAACTCTCGAAAGTGCATCGGCATACTAAGTCTCCCATAGGCAGTTTTAATACTCCCAGTGACCGATTCGAGCACTTGCACATGGATTTGGTAGGACCACTTGATGTGTCCGATGGATATACCTACATACTTACCATTGTCGATAGATTCACGCGATGGCCAGAGGCATATCCACTAAAAGACATGTGTGCAGAGACAATCGCAAAGAAATTTATTTCTGAGTTTATCAGCCGATTTGGAGTCCCATCGAGGATAACAACTGATCAGGGAGCGCAATTTGAATCAAAATTATCTTCGGAATTGACTAAATTGTTGGGTCTCCATAGAATAAGAACCACCGCCTACCATCCACAGGCGAACGGGCTCGTAGAAAGGTTCCACCGTGTCCTAAAAGCAGCCATTAAATGCAAAGAAAACGCTGCTCATTGGAGCGAAGATTTACCACTAATCCTTCTCGGCATACGTACGGCTTTTAAAACCGATATTAATTGCTCTCCAGCAGAAATGGTGTATGGTCAGCCTTTACGTTTACCAACAGATTTTTTTTCTTCTAACGCCACATCTCCGAGTCTTGATGATGAAAATCTACCCGCATTTGTAGCCAAACTCAGGAATAACATGAATGCTCTACGTCCAAAAGAGACGCGTCAGAATGAATCCCAGGTTTATATTCCAAAGTCTCTGGAGGATTGCGATCAAGTTTTTGTTCGCTCACCACCAAATAAATCAGGCCTTAAAACTCCTTATCAAGGACCTTTTAAAGTTTTGAAAAAGTTGAGAAAATATTTTATAGTAGAGATGAAAGGTAGAAATGTTTGCGTCTCGTTAGACAGGATTAAGCCCGCGTATATAATAGAGTCGTCAAATAGAATCGAAGGTGTCAGATTTCGATAGCAGAGATGAGACATTACGTGAATTTGGATATATGGATATTACATCCGTAATGTATACTTACACCGTCCGTACCTTTATTCCGTTTCATCAGCTTTAATTGAATCAGTATCACCTTCGGCTGGAAGGGGGTGATGTTCTTTTGACCACTCATCGCGATAAGCAACCCAACGCCACTGGCATAACCAGGGAACAGGGAAAGATGTATAAGAGATCATCATCTTTTGATCTCAAGACAACTGTGCAAGTGCACTGAGTTGCAAGAGTGAGTTAGTTGGTTTTTAGTGATTGAGGCTGTTGTGTGCGGTTGCGTTTAGGGCTCTGGTTGTAAAATATACAAATTTAGAATTAAATAGATAGTTAAGTGTGAAGAATAAAGATTGTGAATTTTGAATGAGTAAACTGTTGTTTCATTCGAACGACTATCCCCGCATCGCGCACATGTTCCCATAAACTTCTACACCTTATTGCCTCTTTAGATAAAAAGAATTTGATGGATTGTATGGGAGCGTACGGTTCACTGTTGTTGTTCGAGTGAAAGCCGCTTCCTTGTCTGGCTAATTCGTCCGCTTTGCAGTTGCCAGGAATGTCACTGTGCCCTGGAACCCAACACAGGGTTAATGAACATCTGGCCGCAATGTCGTTCAGAGATTCCCGGCATTGTTTTACCAACTTGGATCTAGATGTTGGTGTAATCAGGGGTTTTATTGCTGCCTGGCTGTCTATGTATAGTACGATAGCTTTTTCATCTATCGCAAACAAGGCAAGTCTGCAGGCTGCCTCGCGTATAGCCATTAATTCAGCCTGAAAGACGCTACAATGGTCTGGAAGGCGTAGGGCAACGTTGATTACGGGTGATGGAGAATAGACTCCCGCACCCGTGCCCGTCGCCATTTTGGATCCATCTGTATATACTTCAATTGCAAAGTTGTTACCTATTGTGCAATTCACCCATTCGGAACGTTCTGGGATTATTGCTCTGTATTTTATGTTAAAGTCCTCAAAAGGAATAGTATAATCCGTTATATTTGGGATTGTATCAGGAAGAATGTCCGTATGGCCTATATGACAGTTGGTCCATTTTTGAGATTCTCTGAGTCTTAAGGCCGCCCTAGACGCGACCAGTTTCCCATAGATGTCTACAGGAAGAAGGTGTAGTATTGTGTCCAAGGCGGCCGAAAGGGTGGATCTGAGTGCCCCCGTGATGCATATGCTGGCTGATCTTTGTAGTCGTTCCATAGATCTAGAATTGTATTTTTTCTTTTGTGCGGGCCACCAAACCAAGATTCCGTAAAAGAGAATTGGTCTGACTACCGCAGTGTAAAGCCAATTGGTTACTCTAGGCTGAAGGCGCCATTTTGGACCTAGGGCCTTCCTACAGGTATGGATAGCAACCGCAGCTTTCCTTCTGCGGTCCTGAATATTAAGCTTCCAGTTAAGCTTACTGTCTAGAATTATGCCTAAATATTTGGCATGATTACTAAATTTTAGCTCCTTGTTTTTGAGTTTTGGAGGAGTTAAATTGGGAACTTTGTACCTGTTTGTGAACAGGATTAGATCTGTTTTAGATGGGTTAACATCGAGTCCGACTGTATCCGTCCATTTAGCTAACTTGTGGAGAGCGGATTCCATAAGGTCTCTTATTGTGTTGGGGAATTTGCCAGATATAGCGATAGCGATGTCATCTGCGTAGGCTATAACTTTACAACCCATGTTGCTCAGGGTGGTGAGTGCATCATTAACTACTAAGATCCAAAGCAGTGGCGACAACACTCCCCCCTGGCGTGTTTCCCTGCACACTGACCGTTTGGATTGACAGCTCCCTAGTTCCGACAGGATCACTCATGCTGCTAAGCATGTTTTCTATCCAGACGCGTAAGCTGCTGTCAACCCCCAGTCTGTGAAGTGCGTTGGAGATGCCTTCTGTTTTGACATTATTGAAGGCGCCTTCGATATCTAGGAAGGATACCATCACGGACTCCTTTATTGAGAGCGATTTTTCAATGGTACCTACTAGTGAGTGTAAAGCTGTCTCTACAGAGAAACCCTTGCGATAGGCGTGTTGGGAATCTGATAGGGAGTTTGCTGATAAATTCTTACGAACGTATGTATCAATGAGTCTTTCTAGTGTGTTCAAGAAGAAGGAGGAGAGACTGATCGGCCTAAGATCCTTAGGCGAAACATGTGAGGCCTTGCCACACATAGGTATAAAGATTACTTTAACCCTTCT
This sequence comes from Cheilosia impressa, assembly GCA_948293265.1. NCBI lineage: Eukaryota > Metazoa > Arthropoda > Insecta > Diptera > Syrphidae > Cheilosia > Cheilosia impressa. The sequence continues at coordinate 61,946,310 of OX411880.1, read as the reverse complement.
CCATGATGCAGGAGTGTATCCGAATTTGAGGCAAGTTCGGAAGATCACTACAAGCCAGGGGGTTAGAATTTCTATAGATTTCTGTATTTCTACTGGTGTTATTTTATCTGGTCCAGGAGATTTATACGGAAGGAAGCTGTTGACGGCCCAATATATATTGCGGCTGTTAACAATCTCGACCGGTGATTCCTGGGCCGAGTAGTTGGGTAGTGCGGATGAAGTATCATCTATTGTATTACCAGGGAAGTGTGTGTTCAGGAGAAGATCCAGAGTCTCCTCGTTGGACGATGTCCAATCCCCGCAGTGTTTTTGGATAAAACTAGGCATGGGTGGAGATTTGGAAATTCTTTTCCTTAGCCTGCTCGAGTCGGTAGTGCTCTCTATGTTGCCACAGAAGAGTCTCCATGATTGCTTGTGAGCTTTTTTAATCTCTGCCTTATATTGCCTTAGACTGATTTTGTAAGTGTCCCAGTCTACTTGTAGTCGAGAGGACTTGGCTAAATTGAAGCATTTCCTACTTGCTTTACGCAACATTGATAAATGAGCATTCCACCACGGTGGTTTGCTCCCTTTTCTGTGTCTACTGATCGGACAAGCTCTTTTAAAGGCTTCATTCATCGATTTGGTGACACTGTCAACCATAAAATCAATGTCCTATGGTGAATTTGGTTGATTACTTAAGTAGCCGAGCTTCTGCCTTAGACCTGCCAATTGGTTTTCTTGGGATTCCGGAAAGTTTCAAGTGGAGGCTTAATGAGGTCAATTTTAAATTGGATATAACGGTGGTCCGAGAAAGAAACATCCCTAGAGACCTTCCAGTTGCTAATTATTAGTTTAGGAGAGTTAGGAGCTAGAGTAATATCTAAGACTTCCTGCCTAATCCTATTGATAAAGGTAGGTTCTGAACCTTTGTTACATACTACGAGATTAGTTGTCATAATGTAATCAAAAATACACTCACCCCTGTTATTTATGCCTCTGCTACCCCATAGGGTGTGATGAGCGTTGGCATATACGCCCACCACGAGGGGAGTGTTGTCTCTCTCAGCTGCTTCTACCATTCTGCGCACATTTGCTGCTGGGATGGGCCCTGTGTCATCATAGGGCATGTAAGCGGCTGATAACCTTAGCTTGTTGCTGCACATGTCTATCTCCACACAGACAAAATTTGGATCACTGAAATTGTGTATATGCCGAGCTTTTAGACTGTTCTTTGCCAATATACAGTATCTAGGTTTACCTTCGTCTTTTATATAAAATAACTTATAGTTCTTTTCCCTTAGTCCAAGTATGGTATTCTTACCATCCACCTAAGGTTCTTGGATGAGGACCACGTCTTCTCCGCCCGTTAGCAGGCGAAGCAGCAAATTAGCTGATGCTATTTTGAAGTGATGGAGGTTAATTTGTAGCAGTCTTAGCATTGTTGCTGACTGATACGGACGCCTCTATCACTGTCCTGTTGCTTTCCTGAGATTTAGAAGAAAGCTCATCGCTGAGGTTGATCATGGGTGTACCGTCGCTGGTCCTCCTGCCATCCGTAACAGCTGGCTGCGTTGCGACGGCCCGGTATCCTTCCTCTACAGAGACGGGAGAGGGACCGTCTAGTTCGGCATCCAGGCCGAGGTTAGTCAGCGTGGATACCACACCCGACAAAAGTCTCTCTTCCTTCTCCTGAACTCTAAGAACAAGCTCGTCCATGTCGTAGGAGAATTTATATCCCCTACTGCTAAGCAGGTCGAGTGATTCCTTGTTCATGAGGAATGATACCAGCCTGCCTCTTTCTTCCGGTTCTCCGGCTTTAATGATCTTCCAACTGCTCGTTGGTAGATCGAGGTTTTGTAGACGGATCAGTCTTAGGATATCCGCTTCCGTTGACGGTCCTGGTGGTAGCCAGACCCGACCTTTGGGGCGGACTGGTATATCGCTCCAGTGCATCACTTGGAGCCCTGCGTTGGTCCACAACGGTTTGATTTTCGGTATTGTTGATTTGAGAAAATCTAGGTTCTGTGTTAAAACAAATTTAAATTCGACAAATCGAATAACAATACGGATTGTCCCGTCAGACCTTGCCAAATTATTCGACCCATTAGGTGTAATGGCTCCATTAGTTGTTACAGCAAAGATATTCATTCAGGAGTTATGGCTACTTAAGTTGTCATGGGATGAGGCACTGCCAGCTGAACTACACACGAGATGGATGACCTTCCGAAACAACTTGAAGGAACTAAATAATTTTCAGTTTCCACGTCATATGTTTAATAATGAAGTTCCAGCAGCCATACAAATACACACGTTTTCTGATGCATCTGAAAAGGCATATGGCACAGCGGTGTACCTGAGAACAACTATGAAAGATCGAAGAGTAATCGTAAGATTGCTATGTTTAAAATCACGCGTGGCTCCGTTGAAGAAACAAACAATACCACGATTAGAATTATGCGCCGCAGTCCTGGGAGCTCAACTAACAGCGAGAGTGAAGAACGATCTTAAGTTCAAAGATATACCCACATTCCTATGGACAGACTCTGAAATCGTACTAGCATGGATTAATTCCCAGTCGTCATCATACCAAACATTTGTTGCCAACAGAAAGGCCATTATTCAAGGAATAACATTTCCCGAGCAATGGCGACATGTGTCATCACAACATAATCCAGCGGATGTACTATCAAGGGGCCTGCAACCAGCCAAATTACCATCATGCCCACAATGTTTTTTTTGGTCCTCGTTTTTTACACGGAAATGAAGATATGTGGCCAGCAAAATATTCCAAGGAGCTTTCTATTACGGAAGACACGGAGAGAAAGCGGAAACTACCAACTGTAGCCACAGCAACGAATGCTTGCGATCAGGATATGATCTATAAAATCAACCTTCGCAATTCCTTCGCCATGCTTCAAAGAATAACAGGATATATTCTTCGGTTTGGCAATCATGCCAGAGTTTCCAAGGGTCCACGACAACACGGAATAATATTGACGCCTCAGGAACTAGAAAATTCCCTCGTCGTGATAATACGAGCCATGCAGGCATTCGATTTCAAAGAGGAAATCAGTGATCTTCATACCCATAAAGAATCGAAGTGATGCAGCCATTTCGCAAGCCTCGCACCGTGCTTGGATGAGAAGGGAGTTATTCGAGTTGGAGGTCGACTAGAAGCAGGAACACTTCCGTTTGATGCCGAGCATCCAATGTTTATACCATACAACATATGGTTTATGGAAATGGTTTTCCCGTCGGCTTTTTTGGTCATAGGCGTTTGAATGAAACTATATTAGTTCATTGCTTTTCCCGACGTTTCGGCAGGGATTGCTGCCTTCTTCAGGGTGTCTTTATTAGGAAACATAAATTATTATTAAATACAAAAATGTAGATGACGTGAGACTTACAAAATGAAAAAAAATATAATTAAGTTAAACTGCAATGATATGAACTTTAGCACAACTTAGAAACAAATATTGGTAAAAGATGACATCAAAAAAAAGAAAGAAAATTAAATGGACACACTTAGAGTGTTACACTTCCATTGAAGTTTAGTCTGGTATTCGGTTTTTCCATCAATTAGAGAGCTATATATAGCAGATATATTTTGGATGTCCTGTTTTCGGTTCATGTTATTCCTGTTGTTCATTATGTGTAGCGTCTCAAGTGTATACCGTTTCGAGGTATGTCTCTCCGTCTGAAGCACAGTTGCGTTGTCAAAGTCTGGGTTATGACTAGCTTGAATGGAATGGTTGGCCAGTGCCGCTTTTTCCCCGTTTTGTGACTTGATGTCCGACCGGTGATTGGACATTCTTTGGGACAGGAACTGTTTTGTTGTCCCGATATAGCAAAGGTTGCAACTCTCACTTGTGTTACCTTTGCAGTTGATTTTGTACACTACGTCAGTACGTTTATGCTTCTCAGTTGTGGGTTTAAGTTTGGAGAACGAGGATGCCAGGGTCTGATTCGACTTAAACGCAATGTGAAGGTCCTTGGAACTGCTGCTGATAATTTTTTTAAAATTCTCGGCAAGTCTGGGGACGTAGACAACACTTCTGTAAATAGGCAATGTGACCTCCGATCCTCTATCACGTGTAACCTTGCGTTTATGATTAAGGATTATGTTTCGTATGAAACCATCAGGGTAATTATTATTGTCCTTATTATTGACATCCCAGCATGTTGTCAATATCCTGTTTATCAATGACTACAAAGATATCGTCCACATATTTTGCTATGAATCCTTGACTTTTGCATTAAGGAAAATAACTTTTTACAGTACAAAGATGGCCTATAAAAACAAATCTTTGGCATGCCGATGGGGTGGGCAACCCACTCTCGCCCACAATTGCTGATTTGGTAATGGATCACTGTTGAGATGGAGAGAAACATTTCCATAGCGTTTTTGGATGTTCTAATCTGTCGCGATCAACACCAGCTTTCATTTAACTGGCACCAAAAAGATACGGCATCTGGAAGAATCATCAACTTTAAGTCCAACCAAGCAAAGCACATCATCACAAACACTGCTTCAAATTTGGTCCATAAGGTTTTTACTTTGAGTGACGAGAAGTTTAATACTATAAATGAACGTAAAGTCACAAAAATCCTTAAGGACAATAATTACCCTGATGGTTTCATACGAAACATAAACCTTAATCCTAAACGCAAGGTTACACGTGATAGAGGATCGGAGGTCACATTGCCTATTTACAGAAGCGTGTCTACGTCCCCAGACTTGCCGAGAATTTAAAAAAAATTATCAGCAGCAGTTCCAAGGACCTTCACATTGCGTTTAAGTCGAATCAGACCCTGGCATCCTCGTTCTCCAAACTTAAACCCACAACTGAGAAGCATAAACGTACTGACGTAGTGTACAAAATCAACTGCAAAGGTAACACAAGTGAGAGTTGCAACCTTTGCTATATCGGGACAACAAAACAGTTCCTGTCCCAAAGAATGTCCAATCACCGGTCGGACATCAAGTCACAAAACGGGGGAAAAACGGCACTGGCCAACCATTCCATTCAAGCTAGTCATAACCCAGAGTTTGACAACGCAACTGTGCTTCAGACAGAGAGACATACCTCGAAACGGTATACACTTGAGACGCTACACATAATGAACAACAGGAATAACATGAACCGAAAACAGGACATCCAAAATATATATCTGCTATATATAGCTCTCTAATTGATGGAAAAACCTAATACCAGACTAAACTTCAATGGAAGTGTAACATTCTAAGTGTGTCCATTTAATTTTCTTTCTTTTTTTTGATGTCATCTTTTACCAATATTTGTTTCTAAGTTGTGCTAAAGTTCATATCATTGCAGTTTAACTTAATTATATTTTTTTTCATTTTGTAAGTCTCAAGTCATCTACATTTTTGTATTTAATAATAATTTATGTTTCCTAATAAAGACACCCTGAAGAAGGCAGCAATCCCTGCCGAAACGTCGGGAAAAGCAATGAACTAATATAGTTTCATTCATACGCCTATGACCAAAAAAGCCGACGGGAAAACCATTTCCATAAACCATATATATGGCAAAATTACTGATGCAGGAAATTCATGAAAAACACAAGCACTGCGGGCCCCAGACACTGCTAGCCCACATGAGGCAAAGATTTTGGCCTATTAAGGGCAAGATAATGGCACGATCAATAGTTCATCACTGCGTAAAGTTGAGTGAGATATTGATTGAACTGTCAAAGTGGAAGCAACAATTTTATCTCCGGACCTAAAAGCTAAAAAGAAAAGTGTTTTAAGCGAAAGTTAAAAGAGAAAACCCATTCAGGCTATAATTGAAGAGTGACTCTATCTCAATCAATTGAAATTCGAGTAAGTTCTATCCCCTAAGCTATATTATAGTTAAGTAAAAATTCCTTCCATAAACTAACCTATAAATGGTAAAAAGAGGAATATCCCAAACCTCCCCAGAACAACCAGGAAACGAAAAACGCCACCAAAGCTTGAGTGAAAGCGAACCAAAACTCGCTATGGGATCTACTTCTACCCTGAGCGTTGAGAGTTTGCAGGAAATTCTGCGCGAAAACAACAAAAAACTTGTAGAAGAATTAGCCTCAAAGGCAGATCTGCAAGATTTCTTCAAACAAATTTCAACATTGAGTGTGCGACAAGAAGAACTTGAGCGAAAAGTTGTATATCAGGAGGATCATAACAAACGTCTCGAAAACCAGCTTGACCGACTTTTACAGATGAGTACTGAAGCGAATCTTGTAGTTCACCTGCCTCTTGAAGATCAAGTCGACATGAGCGAAAAGGCTAAATCCATTTGCGCCGGGTTAGTTGACTCAACTCCAAATCAAATCGTCGAGTCTGCGTATAGGGTACACAGCCATAACACGAACAAATCTACGATAATTCTAAAGATGAGATCGAAAAATTCTGCTTGGAGCGTATTGAAGAATGCCTTCAAATTGAAGGTTACTAAAATAAGCATCCAAAAGGACCTACCCTTTAACGTTAGACAACGTCGGGCAAAAATTATCCCCATCATGAAGGAGCTCCGTCAAAAAGACACAACAATAAAGATTTCTCTGCGGGATGATAAGCTCCATATTGCAAAGAAAGTCTTTACTTGGGACTCCGTGCTTGGGTTGAGGTGTGGTGAGATAAGTGGTATAGAAATAATACAATCTATTTTTGGAGACATTTCGTTAAATAAAAATCTTTATATCAATGAAAGCAAAAGTACAAATAAAACAGCTACGAAAGAAAACACTTCTAACAAAACTTCAATTTTGACGGCTAATGTCAACCGCAGCAGTGATGCCAAACTCAACAAAATACCAATATGCGAAAAACATTTGGGGCCATCCACAAGCTCTAAGGCGACTGTACGAGATGTGCACCAGTCTACCAGAATGATGCTGAAAAAAATTTCGTTAAGAAGAAAATAAAAATTTTAAGCTACAATGTGTCAGGTTTAAAAAACAAAATGAATTTTGTAACATTTTTTAATTATGTAAAAAGTTTTGATATTTTTGTATTATTCGAAACTCATCTATTAGATAATGAAGAAATTAGATTTAAGAATATTTTCTCAAAATATTAACTAATCTGGTCTCCTGCTATAAAAACTTCACTTTTTGGGAGAGGAAGTGGCGGAACTCTATTTGGCTTTCGCAATGATCTCGAAGGAATGTGTACGAGTATCTTTATAACAGCTGGCGAGATAGATGCTATTAACTTAAAACTGAATACATTTGAAATGGTTTTGGTATCTATATATTTAAATTGTAACCATTGGCAGCGCGACTTTGAAATACTCTGTGACTCACTATACGCCTTGGACTGTACGGATATAATGCTTATTGGGGATTTTAATGGGCGTGTAGGACTCGCACAAAATAATTTCGCATCCGGATACAACAGCACCATTTTGGAACCGAGTCGCAAATCTAAAGACCCAATTTGTGACAACAAAGGAGCAAAAATACTTGAACTTGCTGATGAGTATGACATGTGTATGCTGAATGGTAGTTGCAAAGGTGATCCTGAAGGCAAATTGACCTTTATCAGAGGAACATCTTTGTTTCGGGAAATTGGCGTAAGATTCTAAACAGTTTTCAAGTAGGAACAGAGATCTTTTCAGATCACATGCCCTTGGAAGTAACCCTTATTTCTACTGCTAGCGGCAGCTATGCTTGCACAAAACCACTAAGACTTATGCCGAAATTCGTCTGGAATGACCGTATACTAGAATCGTATCAGCGAAACTTGAATATGAACCTTATGGAACAGCGTGGCACACCAAATATTGAAGCTCTAACGGAAATAATAACGAAATCCATTCCGCAACAGAGAGATTTAAGAACCTTTAAAATATATAAACAGAAATGGTTTGATTCAGATTGCTTGAAAGCTAGAGCCAAAACCTTTAAATTTTTTAAACTTTTAAGATTAAATAACTGCAATATTTTTAAAAGACTCTATCAAGATGCCAACATTGAATATAAGCACATTTGTCACATCAAAAAAGTTGCATTTGAACAACAAAACATTGCGATCATAAACTCCTCAAAATCTTCGGCTCAGTTTTGGAAAGCTTTCAAATACCTAAACGGATACACGTCAAACATCTCTGTATCTCTTAAAGCCCCGCTACTCAGAAATCATTTCGATAAACATCTAAATGCCCCATTAGCCTCGCCGCTATTTCAATATGCAGCCCCGCTGATCTTAGACGAAAAATTAGACTCTGCATTTACTCTGGAAGAAGTCGAAGAGGTAGTAAGCAACTTGAAAACAAATAAAGCACCTGGTATTGATCGCATTCCTTTCGAGTTCTATAAAAATTGCACATATGAGTTCATGAATTCCCTCTCAATTGAATTTAACCGATTATTTGACTCTGCTAATATCTCCGATGTATTCAAGAAAGCGATCATTTTTCCACTTCACAAAAAAGGCGATTACAAGGACCCGATGAACTACAGAGAAATCACATTTTTAAACACGTCAGCCAAACTGTTTGCTTCATTAATTTACAAAAGATTACATGATTGGGTCCAAGAACATAACATTCTTAAAGAATTCCAAGCTGGATTTAGAAAAGGATCAAATATTCTGCTTAACAAACATTGCTGAAACATATAAGAGTAAGAAAAAAAAGTTGTACGCCTTCTTTGTTGATTTTCGTGCAGCTTTTGATTCAATACCACGAGAAGCACTCTTTTACAAGCTCTCCGAAATCGGTGTATCAAGTAAAATTATTCGAATCCTGAGAGCCTTGTATGAGAATAATATTGCATATGTATGGGATGGAGACGTAATTTCTGAAGAGTTCATAACCTCAATGGGTGTTAAACAAGGCTGTACGCTAAGTGCACTGCTTTTTATATTATACATCAATGATACAACAGATGCGGTTAAAGGTGGAATAAGGTTCAACGATGTATCAATTCCTGCGCTGATGTATGCTGATGATATCGTCTTTCTGTGTGACACTATCCAAGGTATGCAGTTAATGATAAACAGGCTTAATGCTTTTTGTAAATGTTGGAATCTCACGGTAAATCTTGATAAATCAAAAATGATGGTATTCAGAAATGCAGGAGAACGATACTCACATTTGGAAAAATGGAAGTTAGACGGTGTAGAAATTGAAATAGTGTCCAGATACAGATACTTAGGTATCCTTATATCGTCTTCGTTAAATCTCAAACCGCACTTTGAAGAAAAATTATCTGTTTGTAAAAGAGCTATCTGCTCGATTTGGGAACTTTCCTTTAAAATTAGTTTATATCGCAAAGTGCAAAACAGAGTTTGTTCCACTCAACTGCAGCATCGATAATGCTCTTCGAAGCTCAGGTATGGGGTTACAAAGGCTACGATACTGTGGAAAAATGTCTTCGCTACTTTTTGAAGAAGATATTCCGGCTACCAAAAAATACCCCGAACTATATGTTACACCTTGAAACAGGAACTCCTCCTTTGCACTTGTACACGCTCAAAACGCATTTCAACTATTTATATGTTATAAGTACCAGAGATGAATGAAAGCAGGATACCAAACATAGTTTTAAGAAGTCTAATTAGAACAAACGGAAGCATTTGCGAGGAATGGAAGAAAACAGCATCTGAATGCGGAATAAACCTGTCTATTCAGGCGAACGAGCAACCTTATCTTTTAAGAGAACAATTTAACTCACTTTTAGAAAAATTTGGTAGACATACATATGACCAATATGTGGAAGAAGCCGAATCGTCACTGTTTAGGAACTACTACAGCAAACTAAACCATTTTTTAAATGAAAAAACGTACTTCCTTGACAGCTACGGAGTCGACAAAATAAGTTCCATTTTCAAACTGAGAGGTGAACTCGTCCAGTTAAACTTTATACCCCATCGGCCAGATTTACCAATAATTTGTGACTTCTGCAACATGAAGAAAAGAGAAGATATCACTCATTTTCTTGGCGATTGTCCGCTTTTAAAAGAATTTCGACTATCAATGTTCCGAAAAGATGTGTTAGACGATGATGAAGCAATGAACATCTTAAATGGAGAAAAAGGATGGGAGATCTTATATGAATACTCAGTAGCAGCACTTCGTTATAGAAAGCGTATCAAAGAAGGAGATTTTTAATGTAAGACTTAAACTTAATTTGTCAACGTGGTAGACTAAGGTTAATCTTTACATTGTAAAATACTTATTGAAAATATAAGTCAACTAAACTAACTAAACTAAAACTGCGTAAAGTGCACCAGAGCCCGACCTCAACTACTTCAGCAAGTAATGGGGAATTAACCATCATCAAGAATAACACCATCTAGGCCCTTCATTCAGTCTGGAGTCGATTATTGTGGACCATTTTGGATTCATTACAAAATTCGTGGCAAACCACCCCAAAAGGCCTATGTTGCAATTTTCTGTTGCTTCGCCACAAAAGCCGTGCATATAGAACTCGTAAGCGGTTTAAGTACCAATTCATTTCTCGGAGCCTTAAGAAGATTTGTCGGACGCAGAGGAAACTGTCAGCACATATATTGTGACAATGCAACAAACTTTGTGGGGGCAAATAATCAACTATCTGAGTTAGAAGACACGATTTACTCAGAAGAGGCACGTTCATCCATCGTAAAGGAATGCGTTGGCAAGGCTATACATTTTCACTTCATTCCTCCAAGAGCACCTCATTTTGGGGGTCTCTGGGAAGCGGCAGTCAAATTAGCAAAACATCTACTAAAGAGAAGTGTATCAACAGCCTCTCTGACATATGAAGAATTGGAGACAGTTTTAGTTGGAATTTAAGCAATTCTTAATTCAAGGCCACTAACACCACTTTCAAGCGATCCCAACGATCTAACGGCATTAACACCGGGTCATTTCCTTATTGGTGAACCACTCACTGCCCAAATTGATGTAAACGCAATACCGATAAGGCAGACACTTTTGACACGGTGGAGCTTAGTGTCACATCTCAAACACGAATTTTGGAAGCGATGGTCACAAGAATATCTTAATGAACTCCAATATCGCCACAAATGGAAAGAAAGCTGCAATAACATTAAGTTGGGAGATATGGTCATCATAAAGGAAGATAACGTTCCGGCACTTCATTGGCCACTCGGGAGAATCATGAAAACATTCAAAGGTGATGATGTCGCAATAAGAGTAGTCGAAGTTAAAACAGCGTCCGGTATCTGGAAGCGCCCGATTCACAGATTAGCCCCACTACCAATCGACAATGAGGTAAACCATGACAGACCACCTGGAAGCGAGGTAAAACATCCAGTCACCAACGCACAATCATCAGCACAAGTACCTATCATACCAACTAAAAGAGAAAGATCAAGTGGTGCTATCGGTGTTACATCACTCTTAACAGTTCTTCTGATTTTGCCAGTTGTATTAAGCAATAATATTCAGATCACCAATTTTAAGACCGATCTTGGAATTTACTTTGAAGGCATTGGGTCAGCAAGAATAGCAACAAGCGAATGGAACTTCATCGTTCATTACAATCTGGATCCATTAATAAAAGAATGCTCGGCATTATCTAACGGAACATCGACCTTACATCATTTGTGTCAAGAAATGCAACAACGAAGCGTCTGCAACAACACTTTAAATCAATTTCAACATATTATAAATGAACTACATTCAGAAAGCACCCTGTTACCAAACAAACGAAGTAAAAGACTAGGAATTAACTTAGTTGGAAAATTAGCCAATTCCCTCTTTGGAGTATTGGATTCAGAATACGCTGAACAAATGACTAACACAATAAATCAAGTAAATACGAATGAAAACCATTTATTAAATTTAATGAGAAACCAGACCTCAGTAGTCGATTCAACGATAAACCTGGTAAAGCAAGACCAAATAAAAATACAAAATAGGTTTGAACAAATCACGAAACAACTAAGCGAAATAATGCACAATGATGGTGAAGAAATGTATAATGTCAAGATATTCCTGATCTTTACATCGCATGCCTCTCAACTGATTCTGATGATGATCAACATACAAAGGATACAGTCAACTGTCATTGATGTACTTACAGACACCCACCATGGAAGGGTAAGTTCACTATTATTGTCAGCGCACCGCTAAAAACGGAATTAAAAACCATCAAGGCCCACCTGCCAGCGTTCCTAGAATTACCTACAGAGGATGCCGACCTGTTACAGCTATACAAGTTAATGACTGTAAAGGGAGGAGTAACAGATAACCGAGCAATATTCTTGATCACATTGCCTTAAGTAGATCAAGAATCCTACGAACTATTCAGAATGACGCCAATACCAACCTTCATAAACAACACCATGCTGACAATCGTTCCTTGTGCACCAATACTAGCTCTAACAGCACATCGCGATCAATATATCCCAATACCATCACCCACCCTAGAGGCATGCATAAATACAGGAGCAGAACAATATCTGTGCAACAACCTGCAAGCTAAGTACAGGAAGGGAGCGGAAATCTGCTCTTGCGAATTGGGGTTATTCAACGACGAGAAGAAGGCCACGTGTGTTTTGAAGAATTCACAAGCGAACTCCACCTGGATTCAATTGGAGCACCAAAATCGGTGGTTGTTTTCCACAAAAACTCCATCTCGACTCACTGCAATCTGCGGAAGGAAAAATCTACATATGGTCTTAGAGGGTTCCGGACTGATAACACTCCAGCCAGGATGCATCTGAAAGCAAAATTTCATTACTATTCAGGGACACAACACATTCACCACTAACTTACAACCATCCTACACTAGTTTTGGATCACTGTCAGAAATTTCAACTCCATTGCATCATAAGCCATTACTACAAGAATTCAATGCGACACATTGCGACATCCAACTGAAGAATCTTACTGAATTACAAACAATAATTGCAGAGCAAGAGATTCTGGAATTGCCTCATAAGCTCCAGGTTCACAGCTATCACAATTACGCGATCGGGTATTTGGCCCTCTTCCTGTCCATCATGTTAATCGGTTACCTCAGTTGGAAACAAAGAAAAACCAAAACTGCAGTAGTTGCAGTACCAAAGCCAAAATCCCGTCAAATACCAGCAAGTTCTGAATTTGTCATCATTATGGAGTAGAGAGTTGAATTATTATTCAACGTGGGGGAGAATATCTAGGCAATACACAGCACGGGTCAACATATCGTGCTGACGGCGCAGCGTAAGCAACAGTAGTGAGTCAGTAGGTCAACGTTTAGTGCAACAACCTTACCTTGAAGACTTACAGTTATAGATAGTAATATTAATTCGTAGAATAAGCTATTTTTAAGTATAAAAGACGTTAATAAATAAAACAATCATTTTTGTCATTCTGAATTGGACTTTGTTTTTAAATACACCTTTCACAGCCATTGATAGTGATCAAGTTTAAGTGCTTGTTTACCACACAGCAGAAGTATCAAGTTTATATGCTTGACACTACTAAGTAGACAAACTCGTCTCTTACAAACTCCTTTCACCAAACTTCATTCGCCTAGGTTGTTTCCCTTGGACGCTATCGTATTTTCAATAGAAGGAGAGATACATGGGTCCAATATGGGTTTTGTATGGGAGGTACCAGAACAACTTGACCGACATAGCCCATTTTTTATACGAACCTAACGAAGATAAAAAGAAGTCCTTACACCAAACTTCATTTGCTTAGATTGTTTACTTTGGACGCTATAGTATCTTCAGTAGACGGAGAGACACATGGGTCCAATATTAATTTTGTATGGTAGGTACCAGAACTACTTAACATACAAAGCTCTTTTTTACTACCAACCTAACGAAGATAAAAAGAAGTCCTTTTACACAATTTCATTCACCTAGGTTGTTTCCTTTGGACGCTATCGTGTTTTTAACGGAAAGAGGTACATACGGGTTTAATATTGGTTTTGCATGGGAGGTACCAGAACTACTTTACCGACAGAGCCCATTTTTAACACGAACCTAACGAAGATAAAAAGAAGTCTTTTTACCAAACTTCATTCGCCTAGGTTGTTTCCTTTGCACGCTATCGAATTTTCAATAGACGGAGAGACACATGGGTCCAATATTGATTTCGTATGGGAGGTACCAGAACTACTTGACCGACACAGCCCATTTTTAATACCTACCTAACGAAGATAAAAAGAAGTCCTTTTGCCAAACTTCATTCACCTAGACCAGCTCCAACTCCGGAATCCATTTTCGATCCATCGGTGTACCAGACTAGGCTTTTTGGGTCCATTGTCGGAACTCCATTGGCCCGACTAGCGCGTTCAAGCAGTTCTACCTGATATAGTTTACCGAAACTGTACTCCCTAACCATAATGTCAGGGACGGAGCGGAACATGTCCAAGTTTGGTATAATGTTAAGTATCTGCAGATGACCAACATGATCAACTGAATTAAACCTATTTTCTGTCTGCAACTTAATGGCGCATCTAGCAGAACTCTTCATAATGAAGAACTGCAGTGGTGAGAGCCCAACAATGGCCTCAAGTGCTGTTGTTGGACAAGTGCGCATAGCTCCTGTGATGCCGAGACAGGCTATTCTTTGAAGCTTCTGAAGCTTGTTTATCGTAGTTCGTTCAAGTACTTTCGGCCACCAGAGGATTGCCGCGTACGAGATAATGGGTCTTACCATCATAGTATATAGCCAATATATCATTCTGGGATTAAGACCCCAAGTTCTGCCGTACAGGCACCTACAGGCCCACATGGCTCTAGAGGCACGCTCTGTGGCGGACTTGATGTGTAAGTTCCAATTTAGTTTTTTATCAAGGATGATTCCGAGATATTTAACTTCGTTGGAGTAGTTTAATGAAGTTCCATTCAGGATAATGGGTTCTAACATGACTAGTCTCCTTCTGGTAAAAGGAACTAGCACAGTTTTGTTCGGATTGATGGATAAACCTTCCGTGTTGCACCATTCCAGAACATGCAGTAGAGCATTTCTCATTCTACTAGTAATGGTAGCACAAAGCTTTCCACTAACGACAATTGCCAAATCATCGGCATAACCGATGGCGTCGTAACCAAGATTATACAGACTGTCTAGTAGGCTGTCTATGACGAGTGACCACAGCAGAGGGGAAAGCACGCCCCCTTGGGGGCAGCCTTTGACTGCTGTCACTGACACTGCAACTCCCCCTGACGAGGATGAAATAACCCTACTTTCCAGCATGGCTCGAATCCATCGGTTGGTCGAGTCTTCGATACCTAGCCCTAGCAATCGAGTCGTATCCGGTATTGTCAAAAGCACCCTCAACATCTAGGAATGCGCCCAAGGCAATTTTTTTGTGGCGAAAGGCGTCTTCTACCTTTTTGACAATATGGTGAAGAGCACCCTCAGTGGACTTGCCCTTTCTGTACGCAAACTGACTTGAGTGTAGAGGGTTAGATATTAATAAATGGCCTCTAATGTAAACATCAATTAGTCTTTCCATTATTTTAAGAACAAATGATGTTAGACTGATAGGTCTCTATGATTTAGGTAGTTCAGTTTTACGTTCATCTGTCTCCAAGTGGCCGGAATATATCCCCAGTTGTAACTAGCTCTAAACAAAGATATAATTGCCGGAAGTATGACGTCAATAACCCTCTGAAGAAGGGCTAGAAAGATGCCGTCTCCACCAGGGGTTTTGAAAGGTTTGAAAGAGCCAACTGCCCATCTAACCTTATCTGGACTGAAAATCTTCCCAGATAGACTATTAACTCGCCTAGAAGTAGCGATCATGTGATCAAAATCATTTGAGTTTCCGTGCGATTCACGGATGATCGAACCCGGGAAGTGAACCTGCAATAAGGTTTTGATTGTTTCCGTTTGGTCTTTCGTGTAGGTTCCATCAGCTTTCTTAAGTAGGCCTACACGGTTAGAATGATCTTTTCTTAGAGCTTTGTGGATACGAGCTGCCATTGGCATATTAGATATGTCTTCACAGCATTTTCTCCATGAGGCTCTTTTAGATCGTCTCAATTCTAAATTGTATTCTGTGAGAGCGGATCTGTATTCGTCCCACATTTTGTTTCTTTTAGCTCGATTGAAGAGTTTTCTAACCTTCCTTCTGAGTTTGGCAAGTTGGTCATTCCACCAGGGAACCTTACGTTTACTCAAACTGGTTTTACTGACACAGCCACCATGATAGGAGGTTATCAACGTATTTTTGAGCTGGGGTCTAATCGCGTAAGCACAAAACGATAGAACGATATCGTCTCGACGATGCTTCTACTTCGTGTAACAACCAAAAAACCATAATCGTCGAAACGATTGGACGAGCATCGTTTTTTGTTGCTACACGTTACTAATTTAAACGTCAAGTACTCTCGTCGAAACGATTCGATTGAACGATGGCTATTTTGCTATCGTTTCATCGTTTTTGCTGCATTTTTCACTTTAAATTAGTTCTGAGAGAAGTATAAAAATATTAAAGGAAAACACACACATTATATTCTCTTTGGAGGCGACTTGCACTTATCCGAACTGTAAAAAAAATGCATTTTTTGCCAAAAAAAAAAAATGGTTATTGCACTTATTGGGAATATCAAATGAATTTCAGCTACTTGTTTTTTTAATTTATGCATTTTTAATGCAATCAGAAAAAAATGCAATCATAAAATTGCATTCATTGATTTCTTTTTACAATTCGCCCTTTAAAAATAAAAATTCTACTACCTAGCTATCTATTTTTGCATAAAATACCCAATTCCATGACAACGAAGAAAAACAAAACAAATTTAATTCAAGAAAAGAAAAAAAAAGAAAATTCCATCCCTTTTTTCAGTTCTTTAGGTGTCAAAGTTTGTTTACAGTCATGCTCAAACTGTTGAAAACGAGGACGTTGAACGATTCGATTGAACGATGCGACGATGATGTTATATGAAGCAAACTAAAAACAATCTCGTTTAGTTCAATCGTTTCGACGACAATCGTTTCATAATTTACGCGATTAGAGCCCTGGTAAGCAGCCTCATTCAGGTCCCATATGGATTCAATTGGAGAGATAAGCATGTTTGTGTTTGAGATTACAAGTTCTCGATACAAATTCCAGTCCGTCGACTTGGGATCGTATCTGTTTTGTGCAAGTGCGGATTGACCAGGTATATCAAACCTAATATGTTGCTGATCAGATAGCGAGGCTTCGTCCGACACGTGCCAATTTACAATGAAGTTAGACATAAATGGACTGGCAAGCGTGAGATCAAGTACCTCTTCGCGTATCGCATTTATAAAGGTTGGTTTAGAACCATTGTTTAATATATCAACACTATTACTAACCAGAAATTCTAAAAGACACTCACCTCTCTTATTATTGTTGCTGCTGCCCCATGTCGTATTATGCGCATTAGCATCACACCCGATGATGTAATGCAGGTTGTTGTTCCTGCAGTAGCTGACAAGTCTCTGGACCTCGATGGGCGGAATATTGGTGTCGTCGCCGGGGAAGTACGCTGAGGCACATACGATGTTATGTGTGCCCCGTTCAGTTGGTACTTCAACTAGGAGGGCCGTCAGGTCTTTTGTGATGAAATCTGGAATAGGAAGAAAGTTGATATTTTTGTCAATTAAGCAGGCCGCACGAGTTACATATATGCATACGCCTGCACCTTTGCCAACACGAGGTGACCAATACGACACCTTTATCCGGTCATTAGCACCAAATAATTCAGGTATTTCTTAATTTCTGAGAATTGTAAAATCAGAAGTAGAAAAGCACACAATAATAAAATATTAAATAGAGGTGAACTACAAAAAATGTGGGTAGTCTCCCGGAATATTCAATAGGTTAAGTTGATCGTTACAATAAAGTTGTTCCATTGCAAATTAAAAGTGAATGTTGTTTTTTTTTAAACTAACTCGTAAAGGGTTATTTCAGTGGCGCAGTCGGTAGGATTCTTATAAAATAAGAATCCTGTGGTTCGAACTTACGTCGTGTGAAATTAATACAAAATAAGTGTTCCTAAACAATTCGTTTAAACATCTTCAATTAATAAACACGTTACCCAGTGAGAACTCGAAACAAAATTTGCAACGGATACATACAATAAAATCGGACAGGGAGATGTTACCATCAATTCGTTCTTCAGCTGCATAGAATACTACCTCAATCAAGTAGAAGATCCAGAAGTAAAGAAGAGTTTAGTACGAGCCATTTTCCATGAAAAAATTAATGAAATGAAATTATATAGACTTAAGTAACGTCGGAGTGATATTAGTGAATACCGCGAAGGAAATTACACAGGGCACTCTGTTAGACAGAATTTACGAAGAAAATGATTTAAGTAAAATAATTTCAATAAGATTTGAGGATTCCTGCATTAGGCCGGAATTTAGAAAAGTAGTTAGACCAAAAGCAATTGTTCTACCGGAAAAGCCAAAGAGACCAAATTATCCAGATGATCATAACAGATCAGGACAATATCGACAGAATTACCATCAGGGACAGCAACGAAACTACTCAGGGCAATATAGGCAGAATAATAATCAGGGTCAGCAACGAAACTACTCAGGGCAATATAGGCAGAATAATATTCAGGGTCAACAACGGAACCACTCAGGTCAATATAGGCAGAACGATAGGCCAAATCCACCGGCAGAAAATATGGAAGTGGATAATATTCAAGGAAATAATTGTAGTAGACAATTAAATAAATCCCAAGGTCAGAACCAAAATTCAGGACACTTCGGATCATCTCCGGGCCAAAATTGCCATCAACAGGAGATGACTGAACAAAGAATGGTTATGCCTCAAGAAATATGCTACAATGAAATTAGAAATCAAAATGAACAAAGTCCAGTGTTTTTTTTTATGAACTAGCCTCGGACGAATTACCACAAATTAAAATAACCATTTGTTCAAAAACCTTTATAGCCTTAATAGATACAGGATCAACCCTAAGCATAATAGATGATAGGTTGACCGAATTTAAAAAAAGTACGTATTGAACCAATACATTTCACGACGGTAACAGGTAGGGACACTATTTCGTATGAAATACATACACCGGTACCAGAGGAATTCAAAGTCTCATCCAACACCCTAATTAGATGGAAAGTCAAAAGACTCTGCAATAGAGGATATCAGTTTATTATTGGTATGGACTTACTAAATAAATTAAACACTTCCATAAACCTGGAAGAAGGAAATATTTATCTTAACAGTCAATGCTTAAAGTTCATTAACAAACCATATATATTAAATCAAATTTGTTCTTTAGAAACAGTTGATACTAACATTAATCATATAAAATTAGACCATCTTAACAAAGAAGAACGCCAAGAAGTAGAGAATCTGTTAAACAGATTTGGTAATTTATTCTTCAAAGAAGGCGACACATTATCAAGTACCCCGGAAGTTGAGCATGAAATTGTGACAACAACCGATCAACAAGTGAATGCTAAATTATACAGATACCCCCCTATGCATGACGCGGAGGTAAAACGTCAAATCAAAGATATGGAGACTCAGGGAATTATTCGGAAGAGTAATTCTAAATACTCGAGTCCACTACTAGTTGTACCAAAGAAAATGGACAACTCAGGGAAAAAGAAATTTCGTATCGTTATCGACTATCGAAAGTTGAACGAAATAACTGTAGACGACAAATTCCCGTTGCCAAATATTGATTCAATATTAGACAAACTTGGGAAGTCACAATATTTCACAACATTAGATCTCGCCAAAGGTTATCACCTGATCTTGATCAAAGAAGAAGATCGTAAAAAGACAGCGTTTGTTACCCCCCACGGGTTATATGAATTTATAAGAATGCCATTCGGTTTAAAGAATGCCCCTGCGACATTCCAAAGACTGATGAATGATATTCTTAGAGATCATATAAATAAGACTTGTGTAGTGTACTTGGATGACATCCTCATCTTTAGCACATCATTGAAAGAGCACGTCAAAGCTATAACAAACATTTTTAAAATATTAGAGTCTATAAAACTTAAGATACAGGTAGATAAGTGTAATTTTATGAAAAGTGAGACCGAATTCTTGGGTCACATACTCACAAAAGACGGGTTAAAACCTAATCCTGACAAGATAGCTTGTATTGAAAAATTAGAACTTCCGAAATCTCAAAAACAAATTAAGAGCTTCTTAGGAATAACCGGATATTATAGAAAGTTCATCCGAGATTATGCTAAGGTAGCACAACCCATTACGAAGTACTTAAAAAAAAATGCCAAAATAAATACAAACGATCCAAATTACATAGAAGCATTTGAAAAATTGAAAGAACTAATAAGTAGTCATCCAATATTAAGATACCCAAATTTTCAAAAGCAATTTACTCTCACAACAGATGCATCCAATTATGCGATTGGAGCAGTAATCTCGCAAGAAGGACACCCTATATGCTACGCATCGCGTACTCTTAATAAGCATGAAATCAATTACTCTGCTACGGACAAAGAGTTCTTAGCAATAATGTGGTCAATAAATTACTTTAGACCTTACCTTTACGGTAATAAGTTTAAGATCTTTACAGATCACCAGCCAATCAAGTATCTTCATGCAAAATATAGAGGAAAAGATCTTTCACCCAGACATCAACGGTGGCTTCTAAAACTTGGAGAATATCAATTTGAGATAGAGTACCTAAAAGGTAAAGAAAACAGGGTAGCAGATTTTCTTAGCAGAATAGAGGTTAACGAGGACGTTAAATCTAAGGAGGGGGAGAATCCCACGCCAACAGAAAATTTTTCGCTTAAAGGTAACCAAAGTGATTCAATATCAGAATTTTTATTTAATGTAGAAGAAGACGAATATCCCAATTGTTGAAGATATTGTCAATAAGTACAAAACTCAAATAATACTAACAAATAACAAAATAAAGGAAATCGAGATCATGCATAGTAAAAGAATAATATATATAGCAGAACACGATTTTGACAGATTAGGAGACATATTAAGGAGATTTTAAAAAAAAGGAAAAGTAGGAATATTTTCAGAATTAACTGATAACATTTATAACATTCTTCAAGAAAAAATAAGAGAGATGTATTCAAATGATAACGCAGTTAAATTCGTCAAGTGTTCATTTAGGGCACAAGACATCGAAACAGAGGTAGAAGTCGTTAAACAGATATCCCTGTAACACGTAAAAGAAAGCCAGCATTCTGGAATACAGGAAACATATAATCAAATAAAATATAAAATATATTATCCAAATCTAATGGAATTTATACATATTGTTATCAATCAATGCGACATTTGTCAAGCAGTCAAATATGACCGCAACCCCATAAAAGCCAAATTCAAGAAAACTGAAACACCAACAGATATTAATCAGATAATCCATATTGATACCTATGTAATACGAAAAATAAGTTTTCTCACTATAATAGATAAATTCTCTAAATTTGGTTCAGCATATTATTTAACAGATAGAAATCATACTACTATAATTGAACAATTAGAAGACCATTTCACAAAACTAGGGAAACCAAATAAAATAATCGCAGATAACGAATTCAAAGCTATTCAGATAAAGGAATTCTTAGAAGAAGAGGGAATCTCGCTGCATCTAACAAAGCCAAATAGTCACACTGGCAATGCAGACATTGAACGTTTTCATAACACTATAGCAGAAAAATTTAGAATTATTTCATTCAATAAAAATAAATATTCAGTAAAAAGAATTATACAGAAAGCTGTACGAAATTATAATCATAGGTTCCACTCTACCATTAAGTGCAATCCTTTTGACGCACATACTCATAAGATTGATTTAGAAAGAATTCGCCAAAACATAGAAAAAACAAAAGAAAGGAAGTTAAGAAAATTAAATAAGACCAGAGAAGATTATGAAGAAGAAAGGTCAACAGGTTTTATTAAAAACTACAGGGCAGTTACGCACAAGCATGAGCCAAAATATAAGAAAGCTAAATTGAAAAATATCCATTCCACAAATATTAAGCGACCATTAAAATTTGCAGATAATAACATGGATAGTACTTCTGACACTAATTACTCAGACTAATTGCCAACACCTATTGGACGTACAAACAATAAACGAACAGAACGGATACGTGAAACTACAATTGACTGACATAAGCATTACAAACGAGACGGACATTATACTACATATAATAAACCCAGCTGAAATCATAGCATTAGTAAAAAACATTTCTAGTAATCTAGCCCCACTACAACTCGAACAAAGACAAATGTTGAACGAAGAAATTTCAAACATCTTACATAAGATTAGGACCTTAGTACCAATACAACATAGAGAAAGACGAGGTTTAATTAACGTAATAGGTACAACACAAAAATGGTTATTCGGAACCATGGACGATGACGACAGACAGACTATAGAAGATCACCTAGATATAGTATCAAAGAATAATCATAATGCAATCGTAGCAGTCAATAATCAAATTAAAATAAATGAATATTTTAACAATACCTTTAACATCCTTAAAGATACCATAAGTAATGATAGGGAAACAATTTTAAAACAGGTTAACACTATACAAAGAGTAGAAAGAAAGTTAGTAATGAAGCAAATTTATTTTGATCAATTATTCAAACTTAAATTTATAGAGTCTAAAATAGAACATATCCAAGATAACATTGTGTCAGCAAGAAATAACATTCTACATCCTAATATTCTTACAAATGATGAAATCGAAGCATATAAAATAGATTTTTTCAAGTTAAAGCAAATAAGACTCGGAGTTGCAAAGTACAAAGAAAACATGTTAATGTTCGCCATTAAAATTCCCAAAAACTATGTAACTATACCTCTTAAACTTTTAACTCCAGTCCCTAATAGAAACTTTTTAGAGATTAATGCCGAAAAAGAATATATTATAGAATATAGAAATAAAACTTACAAATATGAACAAAACAAAAGCCTTAATGAATTAATTGAAAGTAAACATTGTGTAATAAAACAAAATTGTAACTTAATTAGAAATGATCAAACCGAAATTGAATCTTTAGATGACGAAACAATATTCATCAAAAATGTAAACATATGTAAATTTAAACCAAACATGTGACGATAGAGATATAAAGCTCACAGGAAATTATCTAATCAATTATATCAATTGTAAATACATTGTATTTCTTAGATCAAAAATATTCCAATGTTAAACATATATAAAAGCAAAGATTCTATTATCCAAATTACAGAGAAAAATTAAATTTTACTGAAACAATAAAGTTTGATAAAATTATCTTAAAAAACATTGAAAATATTGAGGAAATAAGAGAAATTGAATTTAAGAAAGACGTATCCTATAAAATAAATGTAACTTGTATTGTAATAATTTTAATCATGTTTGCAATATTGTCATGTCTCTGCATACAACAAAAAAGGATACGAATTAACTTTAGTAACAAAATTCAAGAGAATTTTACTCTTAAGGAGGGAGAAGTTACATATATGCATACGCCTGCACCTTTGCCAACACGAGGTGACCAATACGACACCTTTATCCGGTCATTAGCACCAAATAATTCAGGTATTTCTTAATTTCTGAGAATTGTAAAATCAGAAGTAGAATTCTTAGAAAATGCGAAGTGCATGTAAAATCGCTGACGCTATGTCTGCCGATTAAAAAGCACACAATAATAAAATATTAAATAGAGGTGAACTACAAAAAATGTGGGTAGTCTCCCGGAATATTCAATAGGTTAAGTTGATCGTTACAATAAAGTTGTTCCATTGCAAATTAAAAGTAAATGTTGTTTTTTTTAAACTAACTCGTAAAGGGTTATTTCAGTCACGTGGCACTGGCTCGTCTCTTTTGTAAATAAGCTCACCTGCTTTATTTCCAAGACCCTTTATTTGACCGCTGATAACCCATGGTTTTTGGATGAGGCCAAGGGCTATCTTTTCATCGGCGAATCTTTTGGTAAGGGTAGCGGACGCGCCCTTAGCATGATGGAGATTCGCCTGTAACACCTTGAAGGTGTTCATTGGTCCTTTTTGAAGGAACCGGCTTGCCTGAGTAATTGGGCCTTTTTAGGGCCTTTTCCTCTGCGGCAAGCAGCCTGGTCAGGACGACCTGATTTCCTTAACCTGTCAGACTCGTCGTTCTTGTTGAGTGTAACGCGCCCAGAGGCTGCGCTACACTTCGAGTGGCCGGATTTACCACTGGTTTTGTGGGTCGTGTTGCCCTTTGGTTCGAAGAAGGGGCGGGTTGTAGATGAAGCACCGCTCGCTGTCCCTGTACCACACCCAGAACCACTAGGAGTGGAGTGCCCAACAGCATTACCACTGCCCAATTCTTTGGTGCGGCCCACGGCAATGCTACTACCGTCATTGATGTTTGACGGCATAGTGGCACTGCTCATGACTGCAGGTACCTGTTCGGAGGGCACGATTGCAGTGAAAGGTGCCGCGTCCGAGCTGGCTTCTACTCCTGCCGAGGGGGTACCGCTGTCAGACGTAGGATTCTTGTCGGTAGGAGACTTTCCCCTTCAACTGGAGTAGCACGGCCATGGAATCATCGTCAATTGACAGCACTAGGTGAAGGAATGCACCTTCCTTAACCCTCTTGACGACCCTCCAGGTGGTTGCCTTTAAAGCGGCATTTTGAGCCGTCAGGGTGACAAGCACTTTTTTATTTGAGAGTTCCAGGCTATGCGGAAAGAAACCCCGAACGATGTGTGGCTTTGGAAAAGAATTCTCTTCCACCAACGTCAGTTCCAGACCACATTTGGCTCTGATACTCTCAAAATTTGAGCGCATCCATCCCGCGGTAGCACCATCTGTGCAAATGAACATTACCCACCCCGATTTAGGAACCGACCCAGAGAACTTGGGCCACACGCCACTGTTCGTCAGTTCGATCGAGGTGTCAATGACCGCCTCCTGCACGAGAGCCATTTGCTCAGAAGAGAGGGGTTGATTGACCAAGTCGGTCGGAACGATACCCAACCTGACTATGTTCACCACCTGACTAAAGGTGAGGACCTCAGGCAAGGGACCTCTCCTAAATTTCTTGGCTGCCGATGATGGTGGAGTGTTGTCTTCCGACCTAACTCGTTTAGAGATCGGCTTATCTTTTGGAGCGGATTTGTGTAGGATGAGAGCATTTTCTCTGTCTAAGCCACGTCGCAGGGCACTTTTAAAGCGTCTTTTTTCGAAGCCACTCAGCTTTACGAAACCACTTTGTTGAACCTGTAGTCCAGCCAGACTCTTCCCAATAGAGGAGCATCCCGACTTCTCGGATACTACACTACAGGAGTCAACTATAGTGGATGTGTCGGAATCGGAAGTTGATGATTCCCTACACTGGATTCTGTCACAACCCTGACTAATAGATGGAGCTCTCATGACATCGACATCTATTTTTAGGGGGTTCGGTTGCCCGTCAGCAGACCGAGAGGTAGGGGTCGCATTTGGCTCTAAGGCACAAGAAGTGTTGACCATCGGGGCTACCCGAATAGTTAGTTCCTCTGGTTGCCCAACAGCAACATCAGAGGTTGATGCGGTTTCAGAGGCAGCTGTCTGTAAAGTTTTTAAATTTAATTGAGAAATATTGATCCCACGAGTACCCGGGAAAGAAACATCACCCATGCCGGAGCCCGGTACGCCACGGGAAGGCTACTGATAAAACCGAAGGTCGCCAGGTATTCGGAGTTCGCATACTAATGACTAATCTCTCTTATAGCCATGCATCCCTCGGCGTATGCTGTTCCGCCTTGGATTAGAGATTTGATTAATGAGGTTTACTCCTCATGGGTAGAACTTAGTTTGTTTCTCCTCTAGCAGCCTTTCTGTAATGGGTGACCCTACAGACGACTACCGCCTCCGACAGCATAGCCCACTGAGTCATTGCAACATTAAGCCTCCGCACCAGCGCACTTTAAAAAGGCGCCCACGTCAAGGTGCCTACCATCGCGGAGGTTTCAACGGAAATAGGTACACATGGGTCTAATATTGGTTTTGCATGGGAGGTACTACTTTACCGACACAGCCCATTTTTAATTCGAACCTAACGAAGAGAAAAATAAGTCCTTTCACCAAACTTCATTCGCCTAGGTTCTTTACTTTGGACGCTATCGTATTTTCAATAGACGGAGAGACACATGGGTCCAATATTGATTTCGTGTGGGAGGTACCAGAACTACTTGACCGACATAGCCCATTTTCAAAGAAGTCCTTTCACAAAACTTCATTCACCTAGGTTGCTTCCTTTGGACGCTATCGTGTTTTCAACGGAAAGAGGGACACATGGGTCCAATATTGGTTTTGTATGTGAGGTACCAGAACTACTTGACCGACATAGCCCGTTTTCAATACCAACCTGACGCTGATAAAAATAAGTGCTCTCACCAAATTTCATTCGCCTAAGGCAATTCCTTTGGGCACTATCGTGCTTTCAACAGACAGACAGACAGACAGACGGACATGGCTAAATCCATTCACAATGTGATCTTGATTCAGAATATATACACTTTATGAGGTCTCCGGTGACTCCTTCTTGGCGTTATCAATGTATACGTCTAAAAAGTATAATTCACGAAAATGTATGATAAATCACGTTATTTGTGAGATGATTTAGCTAAATCACGTTGGTGGTAACATGGTATTAGCTCAATTGGAACCTACCCAATCTACTCCGGTGGAAACACATCCCCTGGTCAAACACATCCCCCTCTACTAAAATTCCAACACTTCATTTTACAATCCAGCACTCAGGAAATAACGACCACTTTCGAAACCATATCAACAAATCGAGAGGAACCGGAACCTTCAGATTCAAAATGCGGAAAAGTTTCTATTCACAAAAGTACACAATCGTATTTTATTGCATAATATAACTAACTACCTTATCCACTATCCTTCGGTTATACTTAAAAATATTTTCGACACTCCCGAAGAGTAAATAAATAAATAAATATGTAGTTGGCGCAACAGGTCGGTAGGGACCCTGGGCCTAGCTCCTCACAACGTTTTGGGTGAGTTTTTCATTTTTGGGACGAATGGAAGGGATCTACAATTTTATGCCGAGTCCAAACGGCTAATTGAGAAGCTTCTTCATGACAGTTATACTCTCGGATGTTTGTCAGACGTTTGCGAGAGGTGGCGCAGTGGAAAAAAAATTTGATTTGGAATTTGGTTTTTCTCGGGATTGGAACCTGGGACCCCTCTCTTAGTAGTCCAACACACTAACCACTAAGCCACTGCGCCGAAGAGTATGCAACGCAAATATAAGGCGTAAATATGAATAAAATGTAATCATGTAGAACCGTGGTTTTAATTGGTTTCATCCGGTATAATATTTTCTCAATAATATCAAAATATCAGTAATTCATTTGCGCTAAACCTATACACTATCTAATTTTCGATAAAAATTTCCGATGAAAATTCCAACATTTCGTGACGTTAGAAAGCAAATTACAAATAGAAAAATGTATATCGGTTTGATTCACAATTAGAATAAATTTATTTATTTTTATACAATTGAGGCATACTTTAAGGCAAGATAAGTTAGCACACTAGCTAAACCAAAGTTACTTAAGTGTGTAATCAAACTCTCTCAATTTATTTTATCTTTACTTTATAATTAAGATATTCATATTCGGCCTTACCAATAATCAACTTTAGTCTGGAAGTTTACGCAAGGACCCCACACTTTCCAAAATCCCTTTACCAATAAACAAATATAGTTGCCAGAATATCGCTAACTGTGGGGTTAAATGTTAATGTTCAGAAACCCGTGTTTATCTCGGGCATTAGCTAAATAAATCCTCCCGAAATATCATTTTGAAGCGGAGTGTTGCCCAACTATCCTAAATGATGGTATGGAATTTCGTAATAGGAGCAAATTTACATACGCTGTGGTTCAGCCTAACCGTTTATAATTATAAACTAATTTTAGTAAATTGTAAATGTTTTCTCATTTTATTCGTTGGAATACAATAATGCAAGTGGTTTTTAAGTCTAGCTAACACAAACCTGTACAAATGCATGCACAAAATTGAAAAATAATGCATTTTTGTTTTATTTATAAACACTTACCCCAGTATTAATAAACAAAAATGTGCACAAGTAGCTAGTAGGCATCAGATAGCATACAAAAATTTGGCATAACTGCTGAATAACGAGTTGATAACTTTTACGCAGCATTTATTAATATTTGGGTTAAAATATGTACTTCGAATATTTTGATAAAAGGAAATGCTTAGTGTTTTTCTCTGCTTTGTCTTGTTTAACCGCTAGTGCTTGCTTTATGATTGATTTTCATTTAAGTTTGTAACGAATGCATGCTGAGTAAAAAATAAATTTGATATAAGTTTGGGATCTTTCCAAGAATTTCTTGAAAGTAGTCGCTAAGGGAATAAAATATCTGTTCATTTAATATTGTACAGCTCATACCTGAATACCTTTTTTTTTCAATTCTCAATCTACCCCAGGTAGATTTTGGATGATGATATTAAATGTTGGTGTGGAAATGGTTGTTGTGAAAAGGTTGACTTAGCGGGAAATATACAGCCCTATTATGGCTATCAAATATCAATACGATATTTGATAATAAATAGTTGATACATATCAACAAAATGAATAAATCGGTATTATGTTTATCAACCTATCAAAATTTTTGATGAATTGTGAATTGTACTAGATTTAAGATCTATTGTGAATGGTTTTATCGATAAACTTGGTATTACGGTTGTCAAAAAATTTGATATTCATCAAATTTTCTATCAACCACAAATTCCTTGTTGATACGTATCAAATATTCGGGAGGTTAAAAATTTATATTGATATGAAATAATCAAATTTATTTCCTTTTTTTATTATTGATAAAGACGACTTTAGACCGAAATATAATCGGTAAGTTATTTTTTGAAGGGGATTATTACGAAAAAAAAAAACAAATGTCAAACCTCAAAACAGAACCCATTTTCAATGACATTTTGATTAGCATTCACAATGGCTTAAAAATTATCAATTGATACCCATAATACCAAATTATCGATTAATTGATAGATGTTATCAAATATCAAATAATTGATATTTGATAATAGTTGATAAATGATAAATAATTGATATTTGATAGCCATAATAGGGCTGATAGATAGAAGAATTGTCAGCACTCAGAAAAATCCACGCGAAATAATAAATTTAGGAACTGCTGGAGGAATATCAGGTAGTATGTCCGAATTTAAGATATACAAAGTTCTTTATTACTAGGTGCGAATTCATCTAGGAGAAATTATGTCAGTTTATGTATATGTAGAAGAATGTCCAAGGCTTTATATTTTTTTTTCACCGAATTAAGTGATATAAGCTATGCAATTTTTAAAACATCAAATTGTATTTATTTTAACACCTCCATATACTTTTGCAAGTACTGTTGCAAACGGAAATGAATAAGCAAGTTAATATTTCTTTCGAAAATATTCACTTGCTAACGATGTAAATGTGATCTTTGGACTACCAATAAGTTTTGATTTGCATTATCAGCCAACGAATAAATCAAAGCATTCTAATTATTTATTGTATAATTTAAAAGAGACCTTATTACGACACAAATTCACTCATAAATTAATCGTGAAGTATTAGAAAACAAAAGAAAGCGTACTATGAAAAGTACCGAAAATTGTGTCCGATCGAACAATAGGGCATTACTGATTTGCATACGATATTTGACAGATCGGCGGATTTTTTGTGCATTTCCTATTTTCTGTTTTGTTTTTTGCTTATAATAAGCTTCAAAAAGCCTTTAAAAGAAATCTGTTGGGCAAATTAATTTGCGCCGGTTTTGAAATGATGCGATGTCATGAGAACACAAGCGTTCTCACCTAGCCTCTCACTATCAACTCCTACTCTCACCGCCACATGGTGACTGGTGGGTGTTTAGTACCTCGACTGGAGATTGGGTAACCAATCCCTTTGGTGTCGTTGGTGGCAGCAGACGAGAGAGGGGGGAGGAGTGTTGTTTTCTCACTAAGACACCTCCTCTGGTACCAGACGGCAGCGGAGGAGTTCCCTAGATGGAACCAACGGTGGCGTTTACAGTTCCAGTCAGGCTGAACTAATTAGTGTTATCCCTACAGAGCTGCTCTGACATATTCGGATACCAGGTCTATAGGGATTTCCAATGCCGAGACAGGGTGTTGGAGAAGAGTTGGTGGCGGATGAACCCTTAATGGGCCAACGGCAGCGCTCACATCCCAAAGTGGGTTACTGGCACCGGAATAACCGGCCTGCTGTCCTAAGTTCAAGGGCCTGGCCCTCCAGGTTGGGGGTTGTGAGGTCGGGGTAACTTCCTGACTCTGGAAAAAAAGAATAGTTTTGAGAGAGACACGAGGACTCTCGGATAACGATTTAAGAGTGTGTACCTGGAACGTGCGAACGCTGTATACCCCAGGCGCTACTCAAAACCTCGAGTCTGTCCTCACACTGTACAAGGCCGATTTTACAGCGATCCAGGAGATACGATGGATAGGATCGGGTATGATGAAAAGAAAAAATTGCGATATTTATTACAGCTGCCATAAAAGATTGCATGTATTCGGATGCGGATTCGTCGTGGGAAATCGGCATTGGACAAAAGTTATTGACTTTAAGCCGATAAGTGATCGCCTAGCTGTGATCCGCATCAAAGCTACTTTCCAAAACATAAGCCTAATATGTGCACACGCCCCTACCGACGAGGCTGAAGACCCTATCAAGGAGGAGTTTTATGACCTCCTGGATGGAGCCTACGGAGCCTGTCCGGAGTACGATGTCAAAGTTGTGCTCGGGGACTTCAATGCTAAAATCGGAAAGGAAAACATCTTTGGCGGGTTAGTTGGTAAGCACAGAATCCACGAAACGACCACAGACAACGGTTACTGACTAACTGACTTCGCGGCAGCTCGTAATACGGTGATAAGTAGCACTAGGTTTCCAAGGCTAAGGACCCACACAGCAACCTGGCGCTCTCCAGACGGTCGAGCCGCCAACCAAGTCGACCATGTGCTAATCGACGCGAGGCACGCATCCAACATCCTCAACGTGCACACATTCCGCGGGACAAACGTCGACTCTGAACATTTTCTTGTTGCGGCTAAGTTCAGAGCTCGACTATCCAACGAGAAGAAGCTGCGTTCCGCTTAGAAGAAGAAATTCAACGTTGGGCGCCTTAGCACACCTGGAGTAGCCAGAGTCTACAAAGAGCGCCTGAGTGAGAAACTCTCCGCAGTGCATTCACCTACCACAAATGCCAACACCCAGTGGTCCCAGTACCGCGACATCATCAAAGAGGTAGCCGAAACCACCTTAGGGTATCAGCCACCCCAGAGAAAGAGCCCGTGGTATGATGATGAATGCGTACGCAGGAAAAAGGTGACAGAAGGTGCACATATGAAGGTACTGCAGCGCAAAACAAGGGCAGCGAGGGAAGAGTATCGAGCCAGGAGGAGGGAGGAGAAAAAAATCCTGCGTAGAAAGAAGAGTTCCTACGCAGTCTCCCAGCTCAAGAAGATCGAAGAGTCCAGCGATCGAAGCAACATCCGGAAGTTCTACAAGAAAGCCAAGCAACTGGCTGCTGGCTTCAAGACCGGAACGCAGGCTCTTCGAAACAGTGATGGAAACCTAGTCACCGAAGCGCAGGGAATAGTAGATGTGTTTAAGCAGCACTTCCAGCAGCTGCTAAATGGGCATAGTGTAGAGAGAGTGATAGGGCAAGAAGAGAATCCAGTCAATGAAGATCCAGTTCCACCACCCAGTATAGAAGAAGTTTGCTTAGCAATATAAAAGCTAAAGAACAACAAGGCCGCGGGATCTAATGGCTTACCAGCGGAGCTCTTTAAATACGGTGGTGATGTTTTGGTAGGGCGCATGCACCAAATCATTAACCAAGTATGGGTGGAAGAAAGCATGCCCGATGACTGGACTATCAGCTCCATATTCCCCATCTACAAAAAAGGCGATCCTATGTCTTGGAAGAACTATCGAGGCATATCCCTGCTTAATGTCGCATACAAGATCCTATCCAACGTACTGTGTGAACGTCTCAAACCGTTCTGCAACACTTTAATCGGCACGTACCAGTGTGGCTTCCGGCCCGGCAGATCGACTATAGACCAAATTTTCACACTGAGGCAAATCCTGGAAAAGACCAATGAATTTCAAGTCGAGACTCACCACCTATTCATCGACTTCAAAGCCGCATATGATAGCATTCATCGTCAGGAGCTTGTGGCGATGGCCGAATTCGGGATCCCGGCAAAACTGATCCAGCTATGTAGCGTGACGCTGGAGAACACACGCTGCAATGTGCAATTTGGAAGTAGTTCCTCCGAGCTATTCCAAACATGCACAGGATTTCGGCAAGGAGACGCATTATCATATGACTTCTTCAATCTCGTGCTAGAGCAGATAGTGCGCAGGTGTCAACACGGAAAGCACTATCATCAACAGATCCGTTTATCTGCTGGGGTATGCAGACGATATTGACATCATCGGTCGCTCCCAGCGTGCCGTGACAGAGGCTTTTACTTCGATTGAAGAACAGGCGAAATTCGTGGGTCTTGTAGTAAATGAGGACAAGACTAAGTACATGCTATCAACAGACAAACAAGCATCTGACCACCGCCTAGGACAGAACGCCACTGTTGATAGCAAAAATTTCGAGGTAGATAAGGAGTTTATCTACCTCGGAGTAAACATGAACTCCACAAATGACATCCTAGTGGAGATCCGGCGAAGAATTACCCTAGGAAACCGCTGCTACTTCGGTTTGGCAAAACAATTGGGTTCAAAACTCCTAACTCGAAGGACAAAATGTATGCTTTAGAGAACCCTTATCCTGCCAGTTCTGCTTTATGGCGCCGAGTGCTGGACGATAAGCAGGAACGGAGAGCTGATACTGGGCTCCTTCGAAAGAAGAATTCTTCGGCGGATTTTTGGTCCTGTGTGCGAGGAGGGCGAATGGAGGAGAAAATACAACCGCGAACTCTATGAGCTGTACCAAGATGTGGATGTAGTCCAAAAGGCCAAAATACGTCGACTACATTGGCTCGGCGAATGGACAATAATGCTCCAGCTAAGAGGATCTTTGAATCCCAGCCGCCAGGTTCGAGACGACAAGGAAGACCGAACCTCCGTTTCAAAGACCAAGCCATTGCGGATGCCAGAGCTTTTGGTCTGGATAACTGTAAGCAGCGTGCCCGGGATCGCAGAGGATGGAAGGCTGCAGTGTCTCAGGCAGAGACTCTCCACGGGTCGGGAGCCCGTTAAATAAAGTAAGTATAGACTGTCAAGGATTTCTTAATTTCTTTCGAAAGCGCTTTATTGACTTGGCTTCGACTCTTGATGGCTTAATTTGGTGAAAAAATACAGTTATGTGATTCAATGCTACCTGCTTCATGCAGACATATGCCTAACTGGGTTTCCTACAACCAAATCAAATGATTGATATGCAGATACTTGAAAGAAAAAAACAAGTGAAAGTGTTATCATCGGTGTGACCGATGCTTTGATACCATTCACTGCATACAAGTCATTCAAAATTGGTTTTGTATGGGAGGTACCAGAACTACTTAACCGACATATCCCATTTTCAATACCAACCTAACGACGATAAAGAGAAGTCGTTTCACAAAACTTCATTCACCGAGGTTGATTCCTTTGGACGCTATCGTGTTTTTAATGGAAAGAGAGACACATGGGTCTTATACTGATTTGGTATGGGAGATACCAAAATTAATTCAACGACATAGTCCATTCTCAATACCAACCTGACGATCAACCTGATTTTCGCCTACGTCAATTAATTTTTGTGCTATCGTGCTTTCAACAGACGACGGACAGACAGACAAACTGACGGACATGGCTAAATCTATTTAGAATGTGATCCTGATTTAAAATATACAATACACTTTATGAGGTATCCGGTGACTCCTTCTTGGAGTTAGAAATGTAATGACAAAGTGAATATACCTTTTTGTAGAGGGTATAAAAAGCGGATAATCCAAGTTTTGTTTCTGAACTCGTATTTTAAATATTTTATTAAATTACTCTAATCAATTGAAATGGTATTCATATCATAAAGCTGAATATTTTTTTTTATTCCAGAATGACAGTTTATTGCCATGACAATGCCTCTAAATTCATATATATTGTTTCACGTGGACAACGATCACGGCCATATATCCTTCCCGAAGACTTGGAATCTCTTGTTCAGGACGTTGTTGAAACTCATCCTGGACTTGCATTTCTTAGACAAGCCACTGAATTCCATTCCAAATATGTCCAAACAGTAATAGCACGAATATTTTACTCGGTGAATCGGAGCTGGTCCGGAAAAATTACAGCAGTGGAACTGCGAAATTCAGATTTGTTAGAAGTACATACATAGTCTACAAATTTTATTATTTTAATTTGCAAATTCTTTTGTAATTTATAGATTATAGGGCTTTTGGAAGTCGAAGATGACATTAACCAAATTATGGCCTTTTTTAGTTACGAACATTTTTATGTAATATATTGTAAGTTTTGGGAATTGGATGGCGATCACGACTTTTATTTAGGCAAGAGAGATCTTGCCCGGTACTCTGATCATACATTGTCATCTCGAATAATCGAACGAATTTTTTCTGAATGCATTACACACTGCACTTATTCCACTAAAAATAGTTTGAAGAATAAGATGTCATACATGGATTTTGTATGGTTTCTGCTCTCTGAAGAAGATAAACGGACGCCCAGTGCAATTGAATACTGGTTTCGATGTTTGGATGTGGACGGTGATGGTCTTTTATCAATGTATGAGTTGGAGTATTTCTATGAGGAACAGCAGCAACGAATGGATTCAATAGGAATTGAAATCCTACCATTTGCAGATTGTTTATGTCAGGTAAGCGCAAATTAGTTAATATAAATATAATGTTGGTACATGTAACAGGTGATTTTTTAAACGTTGTTTTTTAAAAAAATCCAATAAAACACTCAAATTTGCATCAAATACTCAAAATTTGTATTTACTTCATGTAAATGTTGTCGCGGCTCCGTTTCAAATGGTCCATTCCGAAATTCCAATTTTGCGTCACTTTTTCGAGCATTTCGGCCTGTATTCCAACGAATTACGCGTGTTATGTTATCCTGTAAGCCTTCAATCGTGTTCGGCTTGTCCACATAGACTAACGACTTTACATAACTCTACAAGAAATAATCAAGAGTAGTTAAATCGCATGATCTTGGCTCCCAACGCACAGTGCCATTTCGAGAGATAAGCTGCTCACCAAATTCATCCATCAACATTTCCATTGTTTCACGAGCTGTGTGGCATGTGGCACCGACTTGATGAAACGACAATATGTCAACCAAGGTCAACTCAGCCAACTGGTGCAAAAAAAAGTCGCGTATAATGGCTCGATATCGTTCGCCGTTGACGGTACCGTTCCTTCCACGGTCGTCTTTGAAGAAAAATTTACCGAAGATGCCTTTGATGTAAATTTAGTGACAACAGCACGAATTGTTGATTCACCAGGTCGATTATGACGACCATAATATGGTCGTAACACACTGTGCACATTTTTCACAGAGCACGAATTTTTATAATAAATTTCAATAATTTGCAATCGTTGCTCGTTTGGAAGTCCTTCCATGATTAAATGGCAGAATATGCTGAAAACTTTTCACTTTGACAGATGACGTTTGGATGTCATTACTAACCAGTGCTGCCAAACTTTCAAACTTAACTCTTAAAAAATTACCCGTCATATGTACTTCATATATTTAATAAGAATGTAACAATTTCTTAAATATTTAAATGTATGGTAAACATTACTACATCGTGCGTAACATGCTGTCGGGGGTGTTACCAGATTTGAATCAAATTTGCATAATTTTTCTTTTCCGTACTTTTTTAGGAACGAATTTATTTTATATACAAATATGCAACACATGAACAATCACCCTTATTCCGCGTGGCGTTTATATTAAACGACAATTGGCGTTTTTTGAAACCGGTATTACAGGTGGCGTGTTTCTAGGTGTTTTATGTCTTTTAACGACTTGTGGTGTTAAAGTTGTGTGGAACACAATTTCTACAAACGTCGAAATAGTTTTTCGCATTCCAGCAGGCGTATTAGTCGCACAAAACGACAAGTTTAACGACATTTATTGGCGTTATGAAATTTGTAAACGCCAAGCAACTAAATCGACTTAAAATGTGAGTTTTGTTAAATTTTCAACTCATTTTGCTTAAATTTGACTTATTTAGCCATTTATTTTTCGTCAAGGGTGAAAATAATAAATCCAAAACAAATGAAACGCCAGGTAGAGTTAATGGAAAACCATCTTCATCTGGCAACAAATTTTAAAAGAGATGTTCAACAATCGGATGAATTTCAAACTGGTTGGAAAGACGTTGCTGCAGAACTAAACGGTTTGGGACCTCCCATACGAGATGAAAAAGAATGACAAAAAGTACATTTGAAATCTTAAAATCGTTTTTTATTCTTTATACCCATTCTGTATATTCCATGCTGATAGTTACCTACTTGTCATTTGGGAGTTCCAATGCGTTGGATTTTGATCTCATGAGAGCCTTTTTGTTAATTTTCACTTCACTCTCATCTCCGCTACTCAACCGTAGAAATATGGCAATAGTGTCCATATTTTTAAAAGTAATTTTTAATTAAACGCAGCAATTCAATACAAATTTTGAATATCAAAAACAAATGTTGTTGTGGTATTGATGTGGAATGTAAATGAGAATGACTCTCATGGCGTTTAAGTCTCGGAATACCGATACCAAATCGACAGTAAAGTGAAACGACTCCTGAAACGCCAATTGTCGTTTAATATAAACGCCACGCGGAATAAGGGTGAATATTTTGCTGCTGGAGTTATGTTAGGTGTCGGTGCGGACAATAAAAAAAACAATGTGTTTATTCTGCGAGAGTTGGTTTAATAATGATTTCTTAATTCTAACATTTGTATTGCTTAGTAATTATAAAAATGTAAAATTGAAAACGGAAGGCGTGTGGATTGGATTGGGTTACTGGAATTTGTTGAGATAACATTTTATTTAATAAAAAGGTTGGGTTACATGAACTGTGGAATTTCTAACCTCCGTCAATTTGGCAGAGCACATATGTCAAAAATCGATTTGGAATAGCCCTGAATTATGTGTTAATTATGTGCTAATTTTGTGTTTAGTTTTTGATTTTTGTGCTCCAACGGTTTCCGAGAAAATCGACCTTGAAAAGTGCTCTGCCAAGTTAACGTCAAGCCAGCAGAGCACATAGTTAAATCGGCCGAAAAATAAAAAAAATAATATGCCATATTGATGCCTGATTTATGTGCTTTTTTTGTGTTGAAATTCCAGCTTTGTAGCTCAAGCCGTTTAGCTAGAAATCGCATTACAAATCCTTATTCTTACAAGTTCATAGAAAACTGTTAACGCAAATCCTAAAAACGGGCGAAAATCGAAAAAATAAAAAGCACAGCTATATCTCTGATTTATGTGCTTATGATTTGCTAAGTCATTGATTTTTGTGCTGTCCTAATTTAGCCTCTAATCCAAGTTTTAGGTTTGGCTCTGTTAGTAAAAGACCTTTTACAGAGCTCTGCTTAAAATTTCAGCGCCAAAAAAGAAAAATCACAATGCAGAAAGTCGACATTGTGGCGCCATAACAAAAACAGCACCTAAAAATAGAAATATGTCGTCATTTTAAGGCGAATACAATCCATATATCCAGGCGCACAGCAATTATTGTAGGTATGGGTAGAATAATCCTTGCAAAGGTTGGCAACTCTGAAGAAGAACAAAGAGCAGCCTGTGGAAAGCAGTGTAGTGAACTAAAGAATTTTCGGAGTTTAAAAGAGATATTTTGAATTAGAGGTGCATTAAATCAGAAGTAGTACTATAGAGGCGTATCAGCAGTTCGAGTGCAGGTGCAGATCTTTGTATTTTCGCTAGAATAAGTAATGCTTTTCTGGGAACTGGGAGTTGGAAAAATTGCTTTGTTCCATATTTGACAGAAGCATTAAATTTCGCCGACAAAAACATAAACAAAAAAAATCAGCCGATGGAAACTGGTATGTACCTAGTAAAATGCAAAGAACACCGTCAAAAATAACTAACCAACAACAATTCACCACTCCGCTTCTTAACGCCCCGCAACCAAAGAGACGTATAATGGAAACCTCCCCGGAACAATCGTACCAAGGAGCATCAACGAGTAGTGGTAACTCTGCCGTTGGAAATATGTCGGCCAGCGATTTAAAGGCTATAATCCAAAGCTCGATGGCAAGTTTACTGGATAGCAGACTTAAAAATTTGGCGACGAAAGAGGACCTTGATGGGTTCTTAACCAAAATCCAAACCCTTCAAAAGAGCAATGCTGAATTGCAAATGCGATTTCTGCAAATGGAAAAGCGATGCAACACTCTGGAACGACAAGTGGAAATTCTCGAGA
Organism: Cheilosia impressa; assembly: GCA_948293265.1. Classification (NCBI taxonomy): domain Eukaryota; kingdom Metazoa; phylum Arthropoda; class Insecta; order Diptera; family Syrphidae; genus Cheilosia; species Cheilosia impressa. The sequence continues at coordinate 61,907,970 of OX411880.1, read as the reverse complement.
GAAAAGCAAATGAAAAAAATATTGCAGTCCACATGCTGGAGAAAACAGGCGTTGATTCGGTGGCAAGAGCGAAAGCATTGTGCATGCAACTACTTAACACTACAGATTCATCCATGGTGACTGATACTCGGGCATTACGTAGTAATAACAATATCGCAAATATAGTTGTAAAACTGCGTAATAGAGAAGACGTGGGACGCATTCTTGATTCTGCACCAAAAATGCGCAATACCGGTGTTTCAATGCACAGAGATTATACTGTTGCTTACCGAGAAAAGAGGAAACGATTAGTAAAACTAAAAACTGAAATCGCTGCGAAGAACAAAAATATGAAAATCGAAGTTCGCGGCCAGACACTAAAAATCGAAAACAAGGAGTTCTACTACGATAATAACAACAACCTGATATGTGAAGGCAAAAACGGAGTACCAATATTACAAAAGATGGTTAATGATAGCATACTTTTGACGGGGACAGGTGAAGGTGCAGGCGATAACTTTAATGGGACGAGTTTAAGGTTGAATCCCTCCTCTTCCCAAACTCTAGAAATAGGTCCTGAGAATAGTTTTTAATTGTAATGCCGTCTGTCGTACTAAAGATACTCGTAATATTCATGTTAAAAATAACGAAAGAAGATGTAAAATTAATGATTTAAGTTTAATAAATAGAAAAATTCGAATTTTATCATGTAATGTAGCTGGTTTTGCCAATAAGTACATATTTAATGAATTTTATAATTTTCTTAATAATTTTGAATTTATATTTCTATATGAAACTCATGTGGAAAACAAAAATTTTGCAAATTATGAACTACGAGTTCAAGTGGATCCCAGCAAATAGAGTACATGGGAGAGGAAGAGCTAGTGGAGGAGGCTTCCTTGGGTATAGAAAGGATATTGATAATATTGAATGCGTGTGGAAAACGGAGGAAAACTCAATGCATTTAAACTTGAAGTTCGACGATAAAGAATTCGCTATAATACCATCGTATTTAAATTGCAGTCATTGGCAAATAGACTTTGAGGATCTGCATGAAACAGCTATGTATTGCAATAACACGAACATGATGGTAATAGGAGACTTAAATGCCAGAGTCGGAAGTAATATCGGGGAGGGAAATTTGGTGGCAGGTATAAGTCGGAAATCGAAGGACAACACTTGCAACCGAAATGGTAAGAAGATACTGGAATTTTGTGATTCGTTTGGACTACGAGTGCTAAATGGTACAAGTTTGAGTGACAGAGATGGTGAACTCACATTTGTAGGGGGACCAGGAACGTCGGTAAATGATTACTGTTTGCTTGGAGGTGAATGGGACTCCTACATAACTGATTTCGAAGTAAAACAAGTCCCATTCTCTGACCATTTTCCAATTATTGTCACATTAGGCATTAGGATGGAAGATAATCGGAGTACAAGGGAAATGAATCTATTACCGAAACTGGTCTGGAATATTGGCAGTGCATCAAGGTATGGAAGACTACTTGACGAGCAGTTAGGAAACCAACAAGAGATAATCTTCAATGGCATCGAAAGCTGTATTAAGAAAGTGGTAGAAATCATCAATCGCCCGATTAACAGAAGGAAAGAGTTCGAGGGACCATGGTTTGATCTAGAATGTGAGAGGTTGAGACAAAAATCATTCGGATGGCTGGAACTATTCCGCAGTTACAACGATGGGGTAATAAAGGATGCATATTTACAAGCCAACAGGGAATTTAAGTCACTATGCAAAGAAAAGAGAAAATGGTTCTACGAAACACAGGCTCAAAGATTAGCCCACTGTAAGAAATCTTCAGATTTTTGGAAGTTGGCTAGAAGAATAAATGGTGGAAAGTATGTGATCAATAGCGTGCTAATCCCCAACACCCTCCAGGCCCACTTTTATGACCTTCTGAACCCATCTGGCAATGTTTTCAACATGCAATACCCGACTTTAAAAATTACCTTTTGGATAGACCAATTGTGTTGCAAGAAGTTAAGCAAGCATTAAGCAGTTTGAAGGACGGAAAAGCTGCAGGATCCGACAGAATTCCAGCTGAATTCTACAAATACGGCAGTAATGAGCTCCATTGTAGACTTACACTGCTGTTTAACGACATTATGGAAAGTGGAAGAATTCCACAGAGTTTTAAGGAAGCCCTTATCTTCCCCATCCATAAAAAAGGGTGTATGGCTGACCCAGTGAACTACCGTGGAATTTCGTTCCTTAATTCATCGTATAAAATTTTTACTTCAATTTTGCAATGCCGTCTGACTTCATGGATAGACAGCAATAACCTACTAAAGGAATACCAAGCAGGTTTCCGGAGAGGTTATTCCACTGTTGACCATGTATTTGTCCTCAATAGTATGGTGGAGTGTTTTCTATCAAGGAATAATAAACTATACGCATTCTTCGTCGACTTTAGAGCAGCTTTTGACACTGTGGATCGAAACGCTCTATTTTACAAGCTTTATGGCATGGGTATGACCCAAAAGTTCGAACGAGTTCTTAGAAACCTGTATATGGATACGAAAGCAGCGGTTTGGAATGGTGAAAAACTATCTGAATGGTTTCAATCCTGCTCAGGAGTAAGACAAGGATGTACTCTAAGTCCAAGCCTTTTCGCACTTTTCATTGAGGACATAGTAGATTTTCTGCCAGGAGGCATTGAGTATGCAGGAGTACTTATTAAAGCACTTTTGTTCGCAGATGACATTGTATTGCTTGCGCTTTCACCTGAATCCCTACAGCTTTCTATAAATCGGCTATCTAACTACTCTAAAATGTGGAATCTCATAGTTAATTTAAGTAAGTCCCAAGTAATGATTTTTAAAAAAGGAGCTGGAAGGAATTGCGCAAATGAAAAATGGAAATTTAACGGAGAGCTTATCCAAGTGGTCAATCAATACAAATAGGAGTATATTTTACGAGAAGTCTCAATATGGAAAGACATCTTAATGAGAAATTGGCAAAGTCAAAAACTGCTATTAACGTGGCTTGGAGAAAATGCTTTAGCAACAAATTTGTCGCGCATAGTAGCAAGTTCAAAGTTTTCGAAGCTGTGTCGGAATCTATCCTATTGTACGCATCACAAGTTTGGGGTGGAAAGAGGTATGATACAGTGGAGAAACTCCTGAGGTATTACCTAAAGAGAACATTTCATCTACCATCGAAAACGCCGAATTATATGCTTATGATAGAAACAGGCTTATCGCTACTCCTTATAAAAACCCTTAAACGGCAGGTGGATTACATTCTCCTAGTGCGCAACATGCCTAATTATCGATTACCAAAAAAAGCGATGGCCTATACTGTTGAAAAGAAAATTGGATGGTATAATAATTGGTTGGAACTAGCTAGTGGTTATGGTATAGAACTATGTCTGGAGGATTCATCAACCACTTGGAAGCCACAGTTGTACCATTTTATTGCTCAGGTGGACGAAAAGATCAGAGAAGAATTCGTGAATGAAGCAACAGGGTCACTCCACAGATCAATCTATAGCCAATTGTGTCATAACCTGCACGAGAGGAACTACTTTCGTGATGAGTACGCTACTGATGACATAGCATCAGTATTGAAGCTACGTGGAGAGCTCCTGAAATTAAACTACATTCCTCACAGGGATGATTTACCGTCAATATGTAGTTTATGCAATCAGGAAGAAAGGGAGGACATATTCCATTTTGGTGGCAAGTGCCCAATACTGCGTGAAACGAGGAGGGCTATTCTTGGAAGCGATGTGTTATCGGAGAATCAAGTCATAGAAGTCCTAAATCAGATAATCGTGTCTATACTTACTAAGTACTGCAAAACTGCTCTACAATATAGGGAAAATATTATAAATGAAAACTTTTAACAATACATAGTCAATATTTTATATCTATGTTTTGTCAACCCGGCAGACGGCAATGCCATGCCAAATGATTTTTTGTCAATTAACTAATTATTGTTGAAATATTTATGAAATTAATAAAATCCAATCAAATCAAAAAATCCTTGCAAAATAAATACATTTCCTTTGCGCACAGGTAGGTAGGCTGTTTAGTATGCGTGAATCAACACATATGAACCCAGGCAAATGTTGTTGTGGCTAGCTGAGTGGGTAGCCATGCATGACGGAAAAGTAAACAAATTGTGTGAGGCTGGGAGGGTGAGGATGTTCGTCGAAAATAAAGTTGCCGTAGGTTGTTAATATTATGTTCGCCTGGTATAAAAATATTAATCGCATATGAATGAGGATCGACATTGTGGCGCCTCTAGTGCACATTCATATTAAAAAAAGCGCGGTTCGCATACAGGACAGAATGCTTACCTAGATTAAATGCGGGTGGAAGGGGTGGGAAAGGAAAGAAATCCACAAAAATATGACCCTGACGAATTTCTTGTGGATGTGTGCATGGGTTTGAAAAAAAAAAAAAAACAAAGCATTAGTGGAAACAAAAAGGAAGTGTACTGGCGGCAAAAGCATTTTTAAGACTTTCAATTCTTAACAGAAATGCCATTTCCATGTTAAGTTTTCAAAGCGAAATATTAAAATAATTTATGGGCTCCAAGAATTGACACACTATGGTATTTGGATTTTTTTTGCAGGGATGTATGTGTGGTGTCGTTTCAATGCTGTGGCTGATGAACGTAGGTACCAGGCAAACAGCTTAAAAACACGTATATAGAAACATCCGGGAAAGCACCGTCTCTTGGTAGATTATTGGGGGTGTGACTTCGAGATTTTGTTTAATCCTTGAAAAGGAGAGAGAATGAGACGGGGCATTTAGAGCAGCAATGAGATTCCTAGTTGCACTTGTAAGAAAAAGGGATAGGTCAGTGGGTAAAAAATGGTGTCTGCATATATAGTAGGTAGCTGTATGTTCTTCTGATCGTTGCTGCTATTAGTTAGCTTAAAATTCGAAGATGTTAAATGGGTGGAGTATAGGCGATATAATACTATTTGCATGTGCCGCAAAATGGATATCGATCGACATACCTACATTTTTGTTTTTTAGACTCATTTTAAATCAGACGAATTAGATTCACTTAGGTATAATTTAAAATACATAGGTAATTGCAGTCAGTTTAGAAAAGTTTGCGTGATCATATTCAGATTCAGTGATGGGGTTACAGATGTGCATAGATGTGCACAAACAAAAAATCGTGGGTATAGGTATGTCGCCATTAAGGCTAAGGCCCCATAAAAAAAACAGATAATTGAAAAGATTTTGATGACATTCAGTTTGTCGCAGCCATATTACCATTATTACATAGGTATCTACGTGCATAAAAGGAAATGTCGATTTTCGACCACAAGCGGTACTAGTGTAGAGAATATACATTCGATCAATTGAAATTATATTATGGAATATACCTAGGTAGGTATAAACATCTTGAAAATTAGAAAACCGCAGCAAAGAATTAATAAAACACGAGTCCGACACGTTTGACATTTGAACAAAGAGTAAAGATTTATTTCAGTTCAGTAAAAGAAGAGATAAACAACAAGTAAGAGCCAAGCTTATAGCGCTTTTGTTATCGCATCGAATTGTAGTGTGAGTTTGGGATAAGCTCCTTCTGTAAGCTGATCAACCAAGTCCCTTCTTGAACCGCAGCCGTTAGGGCCATATATTCAGCTTCGGTGGAGGAGATGCCAACAGTGGGCTGTTTTTTCGAGTTCCAGGAGATAGCACCATTATGGAGCAAGAAAGTGTAGCCGGTGACCGATCGTCTCTCATTCGCATCACTCGCCCAATCAGCATCGCAAAATCCGGATACACTGTTTTCTCCAGCAGTGTAAACAAGCTTCATATCGGCAGTGCCCTTCAAATAACGAAAAATGCGCTTAACTGCAGTCCAATGAGCTTTTTCCTGGATTCTGGTTATATCGACTGACTGTACTCACAGCAAAGCTGAGATCAGGACGTGAAACTTGAGCCGCAAACATTATGCTGCCGAAAGCTTGTTGATACGGAACATCTCTCATTTCGGCACGTTCCTCTTCACTCTATGGACACATCTGCTTTGTCAGCTTTTGGTTTGCATTCATCGGGGACTTAGCTGAGTTGCAATCAAGCATGTTAAACCGGTTTAGAATTTCCTGAATGCAAAGCTCCTGATCTAACGAGATTGTGCCCTTTTTGCGATCTCTATTGATTTGAATGCCCAAAACGAAGCGGGCTTCACCGATATCTTTCATTTTAAATGTGGTTTTTAAGCTGTTTTTCAAATCGAACTTTTGCTTCGCATCGTTTGTAAAGATGAGGAGATCGTCCACATATACTGCTACGTAGAGCATTTTTCCAGCAGATACTTTGTAGTAGATACAAGGATCTACTTTAGATTTTTCAAGGCCGAAGTTCTGTAGTGCCGCATCTAGTTTTTCATTCCATATGCGACTGGCCTGTTTTAAACCGTATAAAGATTTTTTTTAATTTGCAGACTTTAAGACTATTGTCGTTGAAGCCCTCTGGCTCCAACATAAAAATATCTTCGTTCAGTTCCTTGTAAGAATGCCGTCACAGCATCCATTTGATCGATATCAAGGTCGTATTTGGCAGCCACTGCAAGTAGGAATCGGATTGAGGTATATCTCACCACAGGGGAGTAGGTTTCGTCGTAGTCGATCCCCTTTCTTTGCGCACAGCCTTTAATTACAAGGCGGGCTTTATGGCGATAGATATTACCCTTTGCATCCTTTTTCGTTTTAAAAACCCACTTGCAATCAATCGGTTTTCTTTTGGATGGAATATCAGTCAACACCCAAGTCTTATTTTCAATGAACGAGTCATACTCTTCTCTCATTGCATCTTTCCAGAACTTTGAGTCGCTTCGATTTAAGGCTTCATCGTTGAGTGCGTCGCGGCACAGCGACGCTGACCTGTTGCATTGGTACCGATGGCGAGTAACTGACATCACTTTCTGAATATTCGTTTACTTCTCCCTCGTCGGAGTAATATGTATCAGTTGTGGTGTTGTCTTCCTCTAAAGATGTATTTATGTTCGAGTCTGGACCTAAAGGTGAAGTTTCGCTACTTTCTTCGATGCTATCGCTGGCACTCTCCTCGTTATTGGCGCTACCACTCTCAGTACCATCCCCCACTGAAGTCGCCTGATCTGAGAATATGTAAGAATAATTAATATTAGTTGGCTCGGTTACCTTACTCTTCTCCAATTGGTCGTTCTCAAAAAATAGGACATCTCGGCTGATGATGATTTTATCCTTCTGAGGCTGGTACAATCGGCAGCCCTTCGTATTCTCACAGTATCCAAGAAATATGCAACATTCGGACCTCGGATCGAACTTTTTCCGACGCTGTTTCGGCACATGGACCATTGCCTTGCATCCAAACACACGAAGACGTCTTAGATTCGGGGTTCTTCCAAAAAACGTCTCCTCAGGAGTGACACCAGTTGTCGACTTACTAGGAGATCTGTTGATTAGATATACAGTACTGAGTAGTCGTCTGGTGTCGTATCCCATTTTCCCTCAGAAGCTTTTCAAACGATCTATTGCAAAACTCGGTGCCGTTATCGGTGCGTAATTTTCTTATTTGTTTGTCTTTCAAAAACATTCTTGAAATCCACAAATCTTTGATAAGCTTCGGATTTTGCTCTCAAGAAATAAACAACAATTCTCCCACTGAAATCATCGACAATTACCATAATATAACGTGCACCACCACGTGAAACGACATCAATAGGACCACACAGATCTAAGTGGATCAGCTCCAAAATTGCAGTAGCTCGTGTCCCCTTTTCCTTAAAAGGCATTCGAGTTTGTTTGCCGTTAACACAAACTTCACAGTCCTCTTTATCGATTTTGTTAAAATTAACACCAGAAACACACTCCTTTAACTTTAACAGACCATCCAAGTTTAGGTGACCCATGCGGCGATGCCACAATTTGCTGTCCTCTGCTTTCGTTTTATTTACGCAGACATTTGCCATCAGACTCACGTTTACATTCGGTCGATCTAATTTAAACATATTGCCAACATGCGAGGCGGTGGCAATCAGCTGTTTATTGCAACTAAAAATCTTACAACCATTTCAATCGAAATACACGGAGTTACCCCTCTTTACCATCTGACTAACCGATAGTAAATTAACACACAATTCGGGTATATACAGCACGTCGTTAACAGCAACATCTCGAGCATCTTTTTGTACAGCTCTCGATTCCCATTATCATTGGTTGATAGTCCTCAGATAATCCAGCCAACAGCAAAGTGCCTACCCATTAGTCGCTTACCTCCAAGGCCACTGATCTCAACTTATGCGCAGTACTTACAATTTTGGTTACGTATGACTCGACAGAATCACTATCCTCCAAACGTGTAGTGATTAAAGTCCGTAAAAGACCAACTCGGCGCGTCAGTCCTGAGTCCTCAAAAGCTCGTTCCAAATTATTCCACGCTTCTTTCGCATTTTTTGCAGACTGTACATGGACAAAATTTATTGGCTCAATCAAAAGAATTATTTTCGCTCGGGCTTTCGTCACTTTCTTGTCGTCGGTTGTTGTGCCTGGTTCGATGCAGTCCCAAAGGTCTTCCAGTTCAATATAGGTCTTCACCGCAAACTTCCAGGAATCCCAATTCTCACGACCTTTCAGTTTTTCTATTGAAGGCAATACATTTTGTGACATCATGAAAATCTGCGAAGTTCTTTTGCATCCAATAAAATTTCGATGACTCTTTTGTGTCAAACTCTTTTAAAAAATATTCTTTTTGAAACACGATTTATATTAAGCATGGACTGGGCCCATAACCTCTTGAAAATTAGAAAACCGCAGCAAAGAATTAATAAAACACGAGTCCGACACGTTTGGCATTTGAACAAAGAGTAAAGATTTATTTCAGTTCAGTAAAAGAAGAGATAAACAACATAAGTGTTTAGTTCAGAGGGTTCAGTAAGTAACGAGGATATTAAATTCAAAGGTAATAGAAGTACGCTTTATTACAACAAAACATCCCCAAAAGCTAATTAATAAAGTCACATGGGCCGCCCATACCAGCGTTACCACAAGGAAAAAAATATTGAGGGCCTTTCTAAATGCCATTTCCAAAAAGTGTGGGCCTCCAGTCTTTACAGAACACTTTCCAATAAATATAAAGCAAAGTGGTACAAGATACAAAAAAAAAGTCGAATTATTATTTACTTAATGGAGAAAACACACTGCTTATTTTTCTGATGAAATAAGAAAGTCTGCTTTTTAGAATATTTTGTTTGAGTAATAAAAAAAAAGATATACGGGCCATTTCGTGTTGGGCTCGAGCCAAGGGCCAAAATAAAAACACACATTGTGGCAACGCTGGCCCATACCTACCTACAGATCTGAAATATTTGTAGGTACCTATTATCATCTGCTAACTAGGGTGCATTATATGATCATTGCATTTGATTGGCCTAATTTGTTGTTTGCTTAAACTCTCTCATACAGCATGCTCTAACTGTCATCCAAAAACAACATTTACAAAAAAAAATTATGAAATATGTAGACATTTCAAGGCAAACCGAATCCATTTTACCAGGCCAGCAGATATTATAAAAGGTAGCTATGATTATCTAGAATAATCCTCCAAGTATCCTGCAAGTGCTCAACGAATAGGAGCAACGATCAGAAGGACATATAAGCTACCTACAGAACATATGCAGCCACCATTTTTTTACCCACTAGCCTATCGTTTTTTCTTACAACTTACAATCGTATTTCTTAATGCTTGCCTAAATGCCCCGTCTCATTCTCTTTCCTTTGAAAGGTTTAAAAAAAGAAATCTCGTTCAACGAAGCATTCTTTTACGGAACGATGCGCAATATACGTACTCACACCCCCAAACATCTACCCTGAAACGGTGCTTTCCCAGCTAATTCTATATATGTGTCCTTAAGCTGTTTGCCTGGTACGATCGTGGTTGGGCAGCCACAAAATGTACCGACAATTCACATACTTTCATTAGTCCTGCAAAAACAATAACCAAAACAAATACCATAGGGGAATGTGTGTCAATTCTTGGAGCAAATAATTCGTAGCTATATGTATTTCGCTTAAAAAACTTAATATACACGCCTACTTTTTGTTTCCACTAATGCTTTTTATACCCTCCACAGGAAGGTATATTCACTTTGCCCATACATTTGTAACGCCAAGAAGGAGTCACCGGAGACCTCATAAAGTATATATATTATGAATCAGGATCACATTCTGAATCGATTTAGCCATGTCCGTCTGTCTGTCTGTCTGTCTGTCTGTCTGTCTGTTGAAAGCACGATAGCGCCCAAAGTAATTGACGTAGGTGAATGAAATTTGGTGAAAAGACTTCTTTTTATCGGCGTCAGGTTGGTATTGAAAATGGGCTATGTCGGTCAAGTAGTTCTGGTACCTCCCATACAAAACCAATATAAGACCCATGTGTCCCTCTTTCCGTTGAAAACACGATAGCGTCCAAAGGAATCAACCTAGGTGAATGAAGTTTTGTGAAAGGACTTCTTTTATCGTCGTTAGGTTGGTATTAAAAATGGGCTATGTCGGTCAAGTAGTTCTGGTATTTTGCATGACTTGTACGCAGTGGAGGGTATCAAAGCATCGGCCAGGCCGATGATAACACTTTTACATGTTTATTTTTTTTTTTTACAAACCCATGCACACATCCACAAGAAATTCCTCACGGTCATATTTTTGTGGATTCCTTTCCTTTCCCACCCCTTCCACCCGCATTTAATCTAGGTAAGCATTCTGTCCTGTATGCGAACCGCGCTTTTTTTAATATGAATGTGCACTAGAGTCGCCACAATGTCGATCCTCATTCATATGCGATTAATATTTTTATACCAGGCGAACATAATATTAACAACCTACGGCAACTTTATTTTCGACGAACATCCTCACCCTCCCAGCCACACACAATTTGTTTACTTTTCCGTCATGCATGGCTACCCACTCAGACAGCCATAACAACAAAGGAAATGTATTTATTTTCCAAGGATTATTCTACCCATACCTATAATAATTGCTGTGCGCCTGGATATATGGATTGTATTCGCCTTAAAATGACGACATATTTCTATTTTTAGGTGCTGTTTTTGTTATGGCGCCACAATGTCGACTTTCTGCATTGTGATTTTTCTTTTTTGGCGCTGAAATTTTAAGCAGAGCTCTGTAAAAGGTCTTTTACTAACAGAGCCAAACCTAAAACTTGGATTAGAGGCTAAATTAGGACAGCACAAAAATCAATGACTTAGCAAATCATAAGCACATAAATCAGAGATATAGTTGTGCTTTTTATTTTTTCGATTTTCGCCCGTTTTTAGGATTTGCGTTAACAGTTTTCTATGAACTTGTAAGAATAAGGATTTGTTATGCGATTTCTAGCTAAACGGCTTGAGCTACAAAGCTGGAATTTCAACACAAAAAAAGCACATAAATCAGGCATCAATATGGCATATTATTTTTTTTTATTTTTCGGCCGATTTAACTATGTGCTCTGCTGGCTTGACGTTAACTTGGCAGAGCACTTTTCAAGGTCGATTTTCTCGGAAACCGTTGGAGCACAAAAATCAAAAACTAAACACAAAATTAGCACATAATTAACACATAATTTAGGGCTATTCCAAATCGATTTTTGACATATGTGCTCTGCCAAGTTGACGGAGGTGAATTTCTACTTGGGTTGCATTATTCTATGGGAATGGAATGTTGGGTAGATGCAATTGGAGCTTAATCTAATGTTGAAGGTTTGGTAACCGTAACTCTGGCACTTGAGTCATTGTATATAGAGACTATAGTACTATAGACTTTCAAGATCCCATACTCTTAAATGTCTATTTTTTTGCATTTGTCAGATCACATCTTGAATACTGCTTTATAGTATGGAATCCATTTTACGAATTACATTCTTTTAGAATTGAGAAGATCCAAAAGCGTTTTACTAGAGTAGCTGTTCGTAGACTGCGATGGAATATTGAAATGCCATCTTACGAAACGAGGTGCAAATTATTTGGTATCTTACCACTTTTCAGACGAAGGCAATATTTTTCCGTTATGTTTATTCGTGATTTGATAGATGGTCATATCGATTGCCCTTTTCTACTATCATTAGTTGGATTTTATGCTCCTTCGAGAGTTCTTAGAAACCGCTTTTTATTTCATATACCCTATCATAGGGTTAACTATGGTTACAATGAACCAGTTTCTAGATGCCTTAGGGAATCCAATAAATATTGTGATGTTATTGATTTTAGTATTAGTAGAGAATCATTTAAAAATAAACTAATCCTTTTGTTAGGCTTTGGTGGTCATTTTTAAGTATAAATTTTTTGTATAAAGTATCTAATCTAGCGAGAACAATAGATGTACTCATTTGATTAAAATAAAATAAAATAAAATCATCAACACGAAAATTTTCTTAGCCGGACACACCGTCGGATGGAGTTGCTGTCTTGCTAAGTTTCTTGTAGCACCAAAATAGAGAGGAATAGCCACACTTGTGATGAGTGAAAAGAAACATTTGGTTGGTGGTGGTGGCTGGTCGGTAGGTAGTAAATAAAGGGATAAAAACATCATTGGGGTTTCTTTTCTCTGTTACTCGCACAATAGGGTTCCATCTCTTCATGCATGAGTAGTTTCTTTGAACAAGACATGATGACAAATTTCTGATTTGGAATTTCAATCGTATGACAGGCAAATCTGGATATTTGTGCTCATGAAAGAAAACGATTCTGTTCGTGTTCTTTTTTATGATGAGACTAGCTGGTACCCGCGACTTCGTCTGCGTAGAATTATTACTTCGAGTAATTCAATTTAAATATTTATATCAACAACAACTCAACTTATCGGGTCCAAAACTATCTAATCTTTCAATCCAACCAATTAGCCCTTCACATTTAAATTCATTAATAAAATACGCAGCAAATATATTTGTTGTGATCCGCACAACCATACCCTACTCATGACCTACCCTAATCATCACCTTCTCACTAGCAATCCATTTCATACATTACCGGAGCATACGGCTATTGATAGGTCATTTGCGTTGTTTTCATTTGTTCTTCCATTTACCCAAAAACGCCACCCAAGCGCAATGAGTCAAGTGCATACCTACCCAATACGATACACACGTAACCCAACTCCGATTGCACAGCGGCACGCCGACATATGGCAAAACTGCAGTGGTTGCATATCGGAGGAATACTACGTTGTGATATCGGGGAAGTAATAATAATTTATGAATGGATGACACTTGACACCAGCGTAAGTCAAATGACACCCAAGATGTCATTTGGGTACTTTTAATGGGAACGAAAAAACAATTAAGCAATACCTAAAAATAGCGCGTATGCACATATGGCACCGATGGCGCGTGGAGGGGAAGGATAGGAGATGATCAAATAATAGTATAAAAGGCAAAGGTTGTGACAAGGAAAATCAGAGTAGAATTTGAGAACTAAGCATAGAAGGTCGCAGCGACGCTAAAGACGGCGGACCAATTATAAGTATTAAAATATCAAGTATTATAAATCAATAAATAAAGTAAACTCAGAGTCGCAGCCCAGCACAAGACAGCGGGCTCTGCAGTAAAAACTTAACAAAAGCCTTTTATTAAATTTTACTCTCCGTCCGATACTCTTCTCCCATCGGGAAAGCACGGTATCGCCGACGTAACATTGGTGGCAGCGGTGGGATACCCAAAAGGTCCCAACTACCAAAACCAAAACAAGACAAAGATCTTGAGGCGTCTCTCTGGGGCTATACACCAGAGAAAATAAAAAAAAAATATATATAAATTTTATATCAGTAGTGATTATAAAGTGAAGCGTCTCTGGGGCTAACACCAGAAAAAGTGAAAAAAAAAAACAAAAATTTCATCATCAAGGAGCAGCAGCCATAACTGGACATCAGCTCAACGCCAGCAACAGTACCAGCAATACAACAATACAAAGAATCTAAGGTATTTAAGTATTTAAGTATTTAGGCATATATATATACTCAAAAAAAAAATAATACACCTTTGTACACTTAAACAATTTTTGTTATAAAAATTTTTACACATTTCCTCCTATACATCCAATCTGATTTCCCATCATTAAATCTCATAATTATTCAATATTCTCACGCGGAACAATCGTCGCGTAGCGGAATTTTTCAAATTCCTGCCCTTCCCCGAGCCTGAAAGCATAATGGAGTACAAAATTAATGTCAGTGACATTTATCAGATCGTCCCCCTATTCAACGGGAATCCAAAAGATCTGAACAGGTTCATAACCTGTGGAAACACCCTTTTCTCTTCAGCTAAAACCCCTGAAGAACAAGCCTTCTATCTGGAGACTGTTAAAACCAGATTAGAAGGTCCCGCTTTCGAACTTATACAGTTCAAGTCCTTCAAAAAATGGACGGACCTCGTCCAGGAGTTGGAATTGCAGTACAAGGAGCAAAAATCACACTCCTCTGTACAAAACGACCTTTTATCCGCGAAACAAAACACCCGGGAAACAGTCAGAGAATTTGGCGACCGAATTAGCGATCTCCTGAGTCGTCTTAATTCAGCCACCTACGCATCTATTACCGAAGATGCGGTAAGAACGTTTCTCGTTAAAGAAAACGAAAAAATGGCAATACGAACTTTTGAGGACGGCCTAAAAAACGAAAGCCTTCGTCTGATGATCCAAGCGGTTGGAGAATCAGATCTTAGAAGGGCCATTTCTTTTGCCGAGGAACATTCTACCCGCATTGAAAGATGTGCAACGGCACATAGAAACACCACTGAAAGACCCCCGTACAATTCTTTTCCTCCTAAACCAATGTGCCAACTCTGCAACAAAATTGGCCATACGCGGGAAACATGTTTTAAAAACCTTCCAAACTTTGCGAATTTTCACCCTAAGGTTAAAAGGGAAATGCAACACTTAACGTGCAATTATTGTAATCGTCGCAGACTTGCAGACTTAGAATTGCACACCTAAATTCAGGCCAAACTCTCAACCCTAATCAAGGGACTGACCCCAGAAACCACTACCCCTCAAATAATAATAACACTACACAACCTTACGCGCAACATATTAGAGAGCGACAAAATAGGTATCACCCTGACTTACTTACTTACTTACTTAAGGTGGCGCTACAGTCCGGGGTGGACCTGGGCCTCAACCAATACGCCTCTCCAGTTAGCGCGATCTTTTGCTAACTGCCTCCAGTTGCGCACTCCAAGTTGGTTGAGGTCCCCTTCCACTTGTGCGCGCCACCTAAGGCGAGGTCTTCCTCTACTGCGTTGTCCCTCCGGGTTGGAATCGAAGACTCTTCGGGCCGGAGCGTTGGTGTCCATTCGCTCTACATGTCCTAGCCATCTTAGACGACAGATGCGTATTTTTCTGACCAGGTCGGTGTCGTTGTACAGCTCGTAGAGTTCGCTGTTAAATCTTCTCCTCCAAAGCCCGTCAACGCAAACGGGACCAAAAATCACTCGAAGAATCTTGCGTTCGAAACGGCCAAGAAGATCTTCATCCGCCTTTGTTAGGGTCCATGCTTCTGCGCCATAGAGCAGGACTGGGATGATGAGGGTCTTATATAGAATCGACTTAGTGTTTCTTGACAAGGCCTTACTAGTCAATTGCCGTCTTAGACCAAAGAAACAGCGATTGGCAAGTGTAATTCTTCGTTTGATTTCTGCTGTGGTGTCATTATCAGAGTTTATAGCGGAGCCGAGGTAGACAAAGTCCCTAACTACCTCAAAATTATAGCTGTCTATCGTGACGTTCTGTCCGATTCGTCGATGTTGTGCGTCCCTTCTTGTTGACAGCATATATTTTGTCTTGCCCTCATTCACCACTAAACCCATTCTTGCCGCTTCCGTACTAATACTTGCAAACGCGCCAGTGACAGCTCGCTGTGTTCTGCCAATAATGTCAATATCGTCCGCGTATGCAAGTAGTTGCACAGACTTATGGAAAATTGTGCCTCTGGTGTTGGCTTGTGAGTTGCGCACAATTTTCTCAAGAATGATGTTAAAGAAGTCACATGACAGCGCATCACCTTGTCTAAATCCTTTTCTGACATCAAAGGTCTCGGTGAGATTGTTTCCGACCTTAATGGAGCAGCGAGCGTTCTCCATCGTCATTCTGCACAATCTGACGAGTTTGGCAGGGATGCCAAAACTAGACATGGCTCTGTATAGCTCGTCTCTATAAATGCTGTCATATGCGGCCTTAAAATCGATGAACAGATGGTGGGTATCGATTTGGACTTCTTGGGTTTTCTCCAGGATCTGCCGTAGTGTGAAAATTTGGTCGGTTGTGGACTTTCCGGGCCTAAAACCGCACTGATAGGGACCTATCAGATCGTTGACGAATGGTTTAAGGCGTTCACACAGTATAGCAGATATGATCTTATACGCAGTGTTAAGGAGACTGATGCCTCTATAGTTGGCGCAGTTTAGAGGGTCTCCTTTCTTGTGGATCGGGCAAACGATGCTGAGGTTCCATTCATCAGGCATACTTTCTTCTGACCAAATCTTGGAAACGAGTTGGTGTATGCTCTCCACCAAGCCATCTCCCGCTGCCTTAAAAAGCTCGGCAGTTAAGCCGTCCGGTCCAGCAGCCTTGTTGGACTTTAGCTTAGATATTGCTATCCTTACTTCACTTTGGTCAGGTGGACGGAAGTCTTGGCTGTCATCGTCCAGGTTGAATGGTTCATTCTGCCTGACAGCGGAATTTGTGTCGTCTTCGCCGTTTAACAGTCTGCAGAAATGGTTTTTCCATATCCTCAGCACCGACTGTGATTCTACTACAAGGTTTCCTTCTTCGTCTCTACAGGCTTCTGTTCGGGTTTTGTTGCCCTGACACGTTCTTTTCACCTTTTGGTAAAACTTCCGAACATTATTCCTGGAGTAGCACCTCTCTATATCCTCGATCGCGCGCTTCTCATGCTCTCTCTTCTTTCTCCGGAGAAGCCGGTGTTCTTCCCTCCTTTTTTGCTCGTAGAGCTGACGAGCTGCTCTCGTCCTTCTGTGCAGCGCCGCTTCGTAGGCACGTTGTTTTGCTGCATGCGCTTGCCGGCATTCTTCATCAAACCAGGGGTTTCGAGGGGGTGGACTGGTGAAACCGAGCACATCAGTTGCGGCATTTTTGATGGCTTCTTGGCATCGGCGCCACTGGTCGTCGGCACTTGATGCTGGCAGCGTAGGACTTCTCGAGAGGTTTAGGGATACGCGATCGGCAAAGGCTCTGGCAGTTTGTTGCATTTGTAGCCGTCCAACGTTAAATCTCCTCACAGTATTATCTCGTTGTTTTGGCGTTTGGGATATCCGCATCCGTACCTTGGCTACAACCAGGTAGTGGTCCGAGTCAATGTTGGCCCCTCGGAAAGTTCGGACATCTAGAATACTGGAGGAGTGCCTTACGTCGATCGCAACATGATCAATTTGGTTGACGGTTTGATGATCTGGTGACCGCCATGTTCCTTTATGTATATCGAGGTGAGGAAACCGTGAGCTAGCTATGGTAACATTACGTCCCGCAGCAAAATCAATCAGCCTTAGTCCGTTTTCAGACGTGGTGTCATGTAGGCTGTATTTTCCGATTGTGCTACCAAAGAGGTCCTCCTTTCCTATTTTGGCGTTAAAATCACCTAAGACGATTTTAACGTCATATTTAGGACATTGCTCATATGTTTTGTCGAGGAGCTCGTAGAAACAATCTTTGGTAGCATCGTCTTTATCTTCTGTGGGGGCGTGAGCGCATATTAGGCTGATGTTGGCGAATTTAGCCTTGATGCGAATAGTTGTAAGGCGTTCACTCACGTGTCGAAAGCTCAAGACTTCTTGCCTAAGTCTGCCGCTTACAACAAATCCGCATCCGAATAAACGTTGCTTTTGTTCCCTGTAGCAATCACCATAGTAGATGTCACAGTTTTTCATCTTCCTTTTGCCCGGCCCATCCCACCGCACTTCCTGGATGGCGGTGATATCTGCTTTGTAGCAGTCTAGGGCCTCCGCTAGTTGTTCGGCTGCACGCGGTCTGTTCAGGGTTCGAACATTCCATGTGCAGATCCGAACGTCATTGTCCTTATTTCGTTTGTCCGGGTCGTCAACAGTAAATCCATCCTTATCCGAGGCTATTGGTCGCTTCGTAACAGATGCTTTTTTTCCGCGGTAGGGTTGTTAGCCCCACGCACAACCCCCAACCTGGAGGACCAGGTCCTTTCTGCGACCCCTTGGACAAAAGGAGCCGGAATACTCCGGAGTCAGTAACCCGCTGCGGGGATGTGAGAGCTGCCGTTGACCCATTAAGGGCTCTTCCGCCACCATCTCTATTTCAACACCCTGACTAGTGTTGAAAATCCTCAATGACCTCAGCTCCAAATACGTCAGAGTAGCCCATTGAGGTATCTGTCATGTCGACTGTTGACGCCACCGTTGATTCAGCCATGTGAATTCATCCGCCGTACGTCCTCTTTCTGAGGGGCTCATGTTAGACTTCTGAGACTCGAGCAGACAGTCAATCCGACAGAGCATTATAGTGTTGCTATTTTCTTCGTGTTCAACACTCGCGCTTATAAGTTTAGCAAGTCAAGTCCGGGTGGACATAGACCAGTACCCGGTGGTGACCACGGGGAGGTAAAATAAGCACAATTGGTGAGTGTGAGATAGTTGCGACACTGGACATCGCCAAGTTGATGCCAATCAGATGCCCATCCCTATTCACACAACACCCAACCACCATCACCCTGACAATAGACGCCAAATAAATCTTCAGCAGATACCACACCAAACCTATCAAACTACCCCTACACTTCTGGAAACCTCCCCTAATAACGCGGGAAACGATTACCCTCGGGAAGGAACGACCGGCAGCCTCTCTCGAGTCACGACCGAAGCCGAAGTCCACCGAAATTAAACCCCGCGCACAAATTACACGTTTCCCTCATCCCAAAGAACGAACTTTTTATGATCAGAGTTCCGCTCCAAAATGGCGAAATAAAAAATTTTTTAATAGACACCGGAGCGGAAATATCCATCATAAAATCAAGTCCCAACCGAACCAAAACCATACACAACAATATGATTATCTCCAACATCTTCGGAGAAAATATAATCGAATCCACTTCCACTCTAGAAACTATAATATTTCAATCAGCAAGTCATCGATATGAGTTAACACATCCCTTTCATATCCTAGATGGTAAACTTAGTACGGATTTCGACGGAATAATCGGTAACGATTTCCTGAAGAAATACTCATGTTCCATCAACTACGTAAAAAATACTCTGGAAATATATCCATTCACTATATCCGGTTCCACCGTTGTATTCAACACTTCTGAAGGAGAGACTATTGTTGCTCGTCCGCAAGAACAGAGTGATAAAACTAAAACGGAAAAAGGAATATGGGGTGAAATAAGGATTAAACCCAGGAGTGAGCAAATAGTAGAAATACCATTTAACTGCAATAACGATGTAGTGTTCCGGAAAAAACAGGTCCACCCTGGAGTCTTTATGGCCTCTTCCGTTGCCAAGTCTCATCAAAACCGTGTTAAAATTCTACTGCTCAACGTAAATGAGAGTGAGACAACGTTACAGATACCAGATCTAAGATTGGAATGGGACAACTTGGACGATTTTGATTGTATTTATGCTCACCCTGAGCAAGACCCTATCCATAATCGATTAAAGAAACTAGAATCCCAACTCAAACTAGATCATTGCAATCCGGAAGAAAAAACCGAAATTACAAAAATCTGCAGGAACTTCAACGATTTATTCTTTCTACCGGGCGACGCATTAACATACACTAATGCAATTACACACGTACTTGAAACTGAGCCAAACAAACCGCCTATTTTCATACGACCATATCGACTTCCCGAATCTAGCAAAGCAGAGATCCATAAACAAGTCAAGGAAATGCTAGGCAACGATATTATAAGGCCCAGTCATAGTCCGTGGAATTCACCCCTATTACTTGTTCCGAAAAAACCAGATGCCCAAGGTAACAAACAATGGAGAGTAGTCGTAGACTACCGGCGATTAAATGACGCAACCGTAGGAGATGCATACCCATTACATAACGGACATATTGGATCAATTGGGTAAAGCAAAATATTTTTCCACACTCGATCTAGCTAATGGATTTCATCAAATCCTTGTTGAGAACTCTGACCGAAGTAAAACCGCATTTAGCACTCCCTCCGGACATTATGAATATAACAGAATGCCGTTCGGATTAAAAAATTCCCCGGCTACTTTTCAAAGAATGATGAACAATGTCCTAATGGGAATGATCGGAATAGGTTGTTTCGTCTATGTAGACGACATTGTCATTTACGGGTCAGATCTCGCCGATCATAACGGCAAGCTAATAAGTGTTCTGACCAGGTTACGACAATATAATCTCAAACTACAACCCGAAAAATGTCATTTCATGCGAAAAGAGCTAATGTACCTAGGACATGTAATAAGCGAAGAAGGAATAAAGCCAGATCCCGAAAAAATTAAGGTAGTGAAAACCTACCCTATTTCTAAAAACGCTAAAGGCATAAAATCCTTCTTGGGATTCACTGGCTACTACAGAAGATTCATAGATAATTTTTCAATTATAGCAAAACCTCTTACAAAGCTCTTGAAAAAGAATGCCCCTTTCAAATGGGACACATTTTGTGATGAAGCATTCACAACACTGAAAAATAATCTGATGAGCCCCCCCCTCCTTGCATACCCTGATTTCAGTAAAGAATTTATCATTACAACGGATGCAAGTGATGTTGGTCTAGGAGCCGTTTTGTCACAAGGTTTCATTGGCCAAGACAAGCCAATTTGTTTTGCGAGCCGAACCCTTAATGACGCTGAAACTAGGTACACCACAACAGAAAAAGAACTTTTAGCTATTATATTTGCAGTGAAACAATTTCGACCTTACGTATATGGGCGAAAATTCACCATATGTACGGATCATAAACCACTTCAATGGCTCATGAACCTAAAAGATCCTACTTCAAGATTAGCCCGATGGAGAATTTTGCTAGAAGAATACGAATACAACATAATCTACAAAGCTGGCAAATACAATTCTAATACTGACGCATTAAGTCGAATACCAACCGTAGCAATGGTAACAACTAGAGGACAACGCCAAAACAACGCAATCCAAAATGCGACAAATCCCTCACAGAGTGACGATATGCAAATTCAAACACTTTCCAGTTTCACCTTACAAGAGGAGCAGGGGTCTATATACAAAAACCAATTAATTAAATCCAAAATAATCATATTACCCATAATTGAATCTAAGGAAGAGAATATTATAAAACAAAAAATACCCCAGTTTGTTAAGCCCTCAATAGGAAAAACTATTGCATATCCACAAAACGACGACACAACAATATACATCGCCACCCTTCCCATACCTTATAGAAGCCCCACTGACAGAAAAACTACGGAGGCATGTTGCAAAGAAATAAAAGACCTCTGCAAGAAGGATAATATTCGAATCCTGGGCATAGCACTCCCAGTCATGGAGATCTCATCAAAAAAAATTATAAAACTCCTACTGGAAGACACTTTCCAAGACCAAGATATAAACATTCATATTTTTACCGACGACATAATTTCTCTTAACAACCAGGAGGAAATAAAAAAGGTTTTGTTCGAATATCATGATTCCCCTCTCGGAGGTCACCAAGGGATTACACGAACTCTTAAGAAAATAAAACGGAAATACTTCTGGCCGACTATGAGTAAGGATATAAAAACCCATATACTTCAGTGTAAATCATGTCAACAAAACAAATTAAGTAAAAACCACAGGGTACCAATGAAGATAACCACTACAAGCTCCACCCCTTTCGAGCGGGTAGCCCTAGACATTGTAGGGCCCTTGCCCGTGAGCCATGATAATAATAAATATCTGCTCACATTTCAAGACGACTTAACAAAATTCACGGAAGCCATACCGCTCCAGAATGCTGAAGCTTCTACAGTGGCTAGAGCATTCGTCGAAAAAATATTATGTCGTTTTGGCTTTCCAGAATCACTTCTTACTGATCAAGGCACTAATTTCTTAAGCCAACTCTTTAAAGATACCTGCAAGCTTTTGAAAATTAAGAAACTTCAAACCTCCTCCTACCACCCTCAAACCAATGGAGCTCTAGAACGAAGTCACCGTACTCTAGCAGAATACCTTCGACACTATGTCAACAAAAACCCCCTATCATGGGACACATGGATACCATACGCCATTTTTGTTTTTAATACAACCAACCATAGCAGTACTGGTTATACTCCACATGAGCTACTTTATGGATATCCAGCAAGGATACCGAATCCTCTAGAACAAAACCCCCAAATTAGTTACAATTACGAAAAGTATTCTAGCGAGTTGCGAGCACGTCTCCAACACAGTTATCAAATTGCCCGCGAACGACTGCTAACAAAGAAAGAAAAATCAAAAGACTATTACGATATAGGAACTAATTACAAACATTTTAATATTGGCGAGAAGGTTCTCTTAAGAAATCATGTACGAAAGAACAAACTCTCATCACTGTGGGAAGGACCTTACGACGTAACAAACATTATTTCTTCAGAAAATACTGAGATCCAGGTTCGGAACAAAACTAAAATAGTCCATAACAATGACCTTAAATCCTTCACGGAATAAGTCCTATTAAAACTATCCTCAGTTTTCACAAACATACACACTCACAACTCCCTTCAACTATACGATGAGTAACATACACAATACACAGATAATTGATGTATGTTCTGTTCATTCCAGATAATGGAAACCGAAACCATTAACTACGTCCCTAACTCCAGCTGGCTACTCCTAAACATAGTATCGGGAGTCGAAATTCCTCTACGAATCGGTTCAACCATAATTGGAAACTCGTACCAAACCCACATCCACTCGTCTCCATCCGACCCAAACAGAATGGCTATCCCCTCAGGTTTTGTTTCACATACTCACGCGACAATCGAAATCAGCCAAGATGAAAAACGTGTGACGTTAACAAACGGACCATTTTTTGATACATTTGTAAATGGCAAACGAGTTCGGGGTCCGAAAACACGAGAGCTAGCGTTCGGAGACTAAGTAGGTTTCGGACTACGTGAAGAGAATTTCATTTTAGACTGCTCCCCAACGTATATCTTAAAACGACAGCCAATCCTACGCTGGAATAACCCGCTCTCCATAGCTGACCTTGATGATGATCAAACATCTAACAGTTCTTCAGACACCTTAATATGGGAACCCAATGCCCACATCCGTAGATACGATGAAGACTCGAACGACTCCCTCGACTACGACGACCACATTAAAGCTCTAATCTTGTGGGAAGACGAAAAACAATATTCTTTTAATACATAAAATGGGATCATCCTTATTCAAATAAATGTTTTTATAAAAAAAAAGATAGTCTATCACTTACCACTACACACCCCACACCAAACACTTTTGATCCAACATTGATCCACCTTTTTTTTTTTTTTTTCACAATAAGTATTCCCCTTTGCGTTGAATTTCAGACCATGGATTCCCGCCTGGTACTATACTCGCTCACATTCGCCCTAACCTACAGCACGATGGTCTATACCCCGATCAAACAAAGCTCGGGTATTTACTTCGAGGAACTCGACAACCTAAACCTATACAGCAATGAATGGAAAATAATTACTTACTACGATCTAGAGGGACTATTCTTAACCACTAATACAATAGCACAATATATATACGAAATTAACAAAATATGTAGATCCCTATGCACTAACGACCAAATCAACAGCTTGTGCAATAACACCATAAGCGAGTTCAATCATGCGAAGCAAGATATCTATCAGAAATACAGGCTACTGAATCTCAAACCCAGGGAAAAACGTGCCCTAATCAATGCCATTGGTACTATAAGCAAAACGCTTTTTGGGACTTTGTCCGAAGACGACGCTAACTACTATGATAGGCAAATAGAGAAAACCGAGTTTAACGAAAGGCACCTACTGAACCTAATACAGAATCAAACTTACATTCTAGACACCACAGTAAACATTTTTAATAGATCCCAGTCACACTTGAATAATCAAATAAATCAAATGAATTCGAGATTAACATCAACAGCAAATCTTATAGCTAACTACATAAACGATAACCAGAATGAAAAAATCATGGATGAACTAGAAGCATTAGTCTCGTTTACTGCACTCATCATTCTACGGCACGAATATACGCTAAACGATTTATTAGAGTTAATCACCAACGTCAAACAGGGAAAACCTCATCCTTTCATTATAACCCCTGACCAGCTAGAAATCATATTAACAACAATACTTAAAGAAATACCAAATAACACTAAACTACCCATGACAATAAAACAATACGATATTCTGCATTTATACAAAATATGTCCAATAACAGCCTCAATTCAATCTAAAAGGATCATCCACGAAATAAAACTACCATTACCATTCAAAGAAACTTACCAATTATTTAAGGTAGTGCCATTTCCCTCTAAAATTCAAGATAGATTCCTATACATTCAACCCCGCATAAACTACCTAACTATAGACTTTGACAAAAAACATTTTTATGACTTAACGTCTACTGATATCAACAACTGCATCAGGCAAACCGACAGCCTACTATTGTGCCAGATGACACACCCACTATACGACTTCAGCTCTAATCAAGACCATTGCGAAATCCAACTCTTGCGAAGAGATATTAAACCACAGTCCTGTATTGTACAAGAATCCACTCAAACAGCTGTGTGGATACAACTCTCACAACCAGGCAAATGGTTATTTTCCACGCGCGAAGATTACATAATGGTCGAGGTCTGTGGAAATCAACTAATCCCACATACACTTTCCGGCACCGGTGTAGTAGAACTGTCAGGACAATGCTACCTTCTCAGTAAATATCTAACTATTTTTGGCCATAATTTAGGAAAAACTATTCTAAGAAACGCATATATTCCTGCTATAAACATTTCCGTACTAGCCCCAATAGCCAAAAAACCTCCTCAAATTTACAATAACCCAGTCAATTTTTTAAAATACGATGACGACAATATGTTAAAGAAACTAACCGCAGATATCAAAAACTTAGAAAGTGGTGAAAGAGCAGGTATAGAAACATTAAGCAAACATGATATACATCATTATACGCTGACCTACACTACTCTAACAATCCTATTACTCGCAATATGTATCATGATCAGATACCTCAGGGGCAGGAATATTGAAACTCCAAAAATTGACAATTTAGAAATGCAGATACCTCATACAAGCATATTCCCCGATCCTAATCCTAGTGTAAATATAAAAACCACGCCAACAAATCTTTCTCCAAATCCTATTCCCAGAATGGTACTTACTACCAGAGATTAAAAAAAAAAAAAAAAAAAAAAAAAAAAAATGCTAAATATTTATATAATTAAATGAAATTTTATAAATAAGTAAATTAAGCTTATTATGAGTATAATCAAAATTAATTAAAGTATATTAAAAACATTATAAAGTAAAATGTTACACAAATGTTATATGACTAATAAACATATTTTAAATAAAAGTTTATTAAATAAAATATTCTATCTCTTGGAAAAATGTCATGCTAAAGATTACAATTATAAGAAAACGAAACAAATACTGTAAAACCACAAACCTCTTCAAGGGTGGAATTGTTTTTTAACTCCTAAGTTAGTTCTTTATTAATATTATATATTTCTTCTAATTTTACCCCATTATTATAAATTTTATTAAATTATTGTAAGTTTTTCCTCGTCACACCAAAGCCTACTTGCAGAAAATTCTAACCCTTCAGGTAAGAATTTTCTTTTTCTAAGGGGGGTGGGATGTTGTGATCCGCACAACCATACCCTACTCATGACCTACCCTAATCATCACCTTCTCACTAGCAATCCATTTCATACATTACCGGAGCATACGGCTATTGATAGGTCATTTGCGTTGTTTTCATTTGTTCTTCCATTTACCCAAAAACGCCACCCAAGCGCAATGAGTCAAGTGCATACCTACCCAATACGATACACACGTAACCCAACTCCGATTGCACAGCGGCACGCCGACATATGGCAAAACTGCAGTGGTTGCATATCGGAGGAATACTACGTTGTGATATCGGGGAAGTAATAATAATTTATGAATGGATGACACTTGACACCAGCGTAAGTCAAATGACACCCAAGATGTCATTTGGGTACTTTTAATGGGAACGAAAAAACAATTAAGCAATACCTAAAAATAGCGCGTATGCACATATGGCACCGATGGCGCGTGGAGGGGAAGGATAGGAGATGGGTCATGATCAAATAATAGTATAAAAGGCAAAGGTTGTGACAAGGAAAATCAGAGTAGAATTTGAGAACTAAGCATAGAAGGTCGCAGCGACGCTAAAGACGGCGGACCAATTATAAGTATTAAAATATCAAGTATTATAAATCAATAAATAAAGTAAACTCAGAGTCGCAGCCCAGCACAAGACAGCGGGCTCTGCAGTAAAAACTCAACAAAAGCCTTTTATTAAATTTTACTCTCCGTCCGATACTCTTCTCCCATCGGGAAAGCACGGTATCGCCGACGTAACATATTTATTTCTTACGAAATATAGATACGTACCTACCTATGAAGAATTTTATTATCGCTAACTTGAGAAATAATTGGTTCGTCATTTAAACTTCATCCCCTTCACGTTTCGTTTTCGCAACAAAAAGTAGAATATGTCATTCTCAGAAGTCCCATCTCCCATCTATCCCAATACCAATATCATAAAAATTGGTTATGCGGTCGTTAAAAGGTAACAATCTTACTTTCGCATTTATAATATTAGGATTATATCAAGGCTATCTTGAATTTTCTGTGCAAAAATGACAACTGACAACAAAACTATGTTTTAAAATAACATAACAGAACAGCATTCCTACCCGATTCCCCCGCAAAATTTTAAAAATTCTCTTTTAGATTTCCTACGACTTTAACTCTCTTCGGCTGTCGACTCTCTTTATCAAACAATAAATTAAACAAATCTATTCACCTAAAACACCAATTTAAGAAATTTTAATTCAACAACGTAGGTAATACAGTTCAACTTCTTGAACTCTTCACTTCTTCACGTAGGTAATATCAAAACAACCACTAAAACATAAACTTTAAACTAAATTTGTATTTACACCAACAATAATTCAAACAAATTAATTCACCTATATCGTATTCACTTCTTGAAATCTTCAATTCTTTACTGTAGTTATCAATGTAGGTAATATCACTACCACCAAAAACAAAAACCATAAACTCAATATACATATTTACACGCACGTCATCGGTCATCTGCGCATACCTCAGAAAAACATTGTCGCTGTTGATTACATCCACATCACACTCACCTCGCCTACTTCTCTTTCGTTTCACTTAATCGGAGAAAACTTCACGCAGTTTTTCTTGACATGTATGTTCTTGTGCGATGTGCGTCAACCACCCACCCCAAATCAGAACAGCGATCAAGAACAACGGTTGCTGATAATTTTCGATTTGAGAAAATAAATTTTGTTTTTTCATATAAGATTTTGGGTTGTAGCTCAGTTCCTAGATGACGCAGAAAGCTGATTGATGTTCGTAGTTTTTTGTAGTGAAATTTTTTTCGTTTGTAGTTCAACCGTTCACAAACAAAATTAAGTCTCAATTTCGCTTAAATTTGATATAAATCGTAAACCGTTAGGCGGATGGATACAATTTGTGTTTTATTAGATTGGTTAGGTGAAAAACTGTTGAAAATAGGAAATTTCATCGCTTGGCTTTGTAACGTTTCGGAGATAACGAGGGTTTTAGGTCGACTGCTTAAATTGCATATAAATTCTCTTTGGTTGGAACAATTTTACTATTTTTGGTTTTATTAGATAGAGCATACATGCTTTCTACCAACTAACTAGTTTTTGTCGTTTGTAGTTGTCCAAAATTTGAAATATCCGTCCCCTTAAATCGGGTTGCGCGGACGATTTCACCCATTTTCTTATATTTTCAATAAACCGTTATCTATGAAAAAAAAAGATCACTTTTTTTTATTGTATTAGAAGCATCTAATAGAAAGCATTATATAAAAATTGATTTCACTACTTTGAGCTGCTTAATAACCGAAATATTGATATGAGTTTATATGACAAACTACTGTTTGCATAAGTTGCAAATCATTTGAATTGGATTAGATAGCCAGGAGTACAGAGTTTGCAAAATATATGTTTTTGTTGCTATAAATTGTTTAAAAGTGGTCGTTTTTTAAGGTTATTCAAAGGAATAGAAAAAATTCTTTCATAAAATCGGGCTTTATTGATTGGTTGTTGTTGCTAATTGACAAATTATGACTCATATCGATGAACGCGGATGAAAGCTTTTGCGGAAATGTGTTTACCGTTGGTTTGTTGTTGTTGGGAAATCGACATAATGGATGCAAACGTGATATGATGCATTTTTTTACTTTAATTGCAGAAATTTTAAATGCAGTTATTTAAGTTTAGATGTGCTTAATGCAATAGTAATTTCAAATAATTTCTGTCTACTGGAAATTCGGAGTTATAGATGCAAACACAAATCTCCTTATATCTCCGAAATAAGACATTTTTGGGAAAAAATAATTTCACTACAAACAACTAAAGGGTGATTTTTTAAGAGGTTTAGAACTTTTAAAAAAAAAAAAAACACAAAAAAATTCGAAAAAATGAATGAAATATTTATTTGAATCGATAGTTTGAACCTTGCAATTTAATGTTTAAAGATAATTTCAAGCAAATGTTGACCGCGGCTGCGTCTCAGGTAGCCCATCCGCTGAGTCTAATTTTGGCATACTCTTTCACACATATCGGCCGGTATCTCACGAATGAATGCATGGATGTTGGCTTCCAGTGCGTCAATCGAAGCGGGCTTGTCCCTATACACATTAGCCTTGGCATACCCCCAGAAAAAATAATCTAATGGTGTCAAATCGCACGATCTGGGCGGCCAATTGACCGGCCCGAATATTCTTCCGAATAGACTGCTCAGAAGGTCGAGAATGCCGATCATAAAATGGAAGCAGCGCGCGATGAACATTTCGAACCGAGCACGAATTTGATAGTAAAATTCAATAATTTGCAAGCGTTGTTCATTTGTAAGATGATCCATGGTTAAATTGCAAACCAAACTGAAGCTGTTTGACAGTGACACAAGGTACTAAACACACGTCAGCTGTCAAAACCAGTGTTGCCAAAACCCAACCAGCTAAAAAATCACCCTTTACAAACGATTTCGAATGCAACTGGCTAGTTTTCATTTCAAAAGCATTTCACGTTTTTCACTCTAGAAAAAGTGCGCGCTAACTTCACGTAGGTGTCATACGATCGAAATTCCAAATCAGTAATTTTTCACCATGTCTTGTTCAAAGAAACTACTCATACATGAAGAGATAGAACCTCATTGTGAGAGTAACAGAGAAAAGAAACCCTAATGATTTTTTTATCCCTTTATTTGCTACCTACCGACCAGCTACCACCACCAACCAAATGTTTCTTTTCACTCATCACAAGTGTGGCTATTCCTCTCTATTTTGGTTCTACAAGAAACTTAGCAGGACAGCAACGCCATCCGACGCTGTGTCCGGCTAAGAAAATTTTCGTGTTGATGATAGTACTATAGTCTCTATATACAATGGCATTGTATATAAACATTATAGTACTATCACTTCGTGTATCCTACCATTGCGCCATTATCGTCTTCATACCTAAGCTCAAATATTTTAGAGGGTGAAGATCATAGATTTCGTTGGTTTACTTTAGTAGGCGCAGAAACCTCGATGGTGGCGGTTGCATTGGTGTCAGCGCTGGTGGCTGATATATTTTCTAAAGGAAAAGCAACCCAAGTGGAACGCGCACATCCTTACATAAATGAATGCGTATGCATAGACATTTGCATTGCTGTTTTCTGATATGCTTTCCCTTTCCGATTTCAGTATGTGGATGAGGGTGGGTTTTGTAGTCTATTCTTTTTCTTTCCCTCCCTTTTTGGTTCGATTTCATAATTTGTCAGGTTTGTCGTTTGTTGCTTTTATGAATGAGATGAGCAGGTACCTACTTTGGGTGTATTTGGATATGCATTTCTTTTTCTTTGGAAGAACTTCTGCATTTTCGATTCACGAGATTCTTCAATTCTGGTCAAAGCAAATATGAATTGAGAATTGGATTTCTTTCTTCTATGAATTAAAGATTGATTATTCTGATTTACTCGGATTATTTAAGTGATTATGGTGGTCGGATCTTGAAGGTATTTAAAAAAAAAACCTCATGTTCGAAATGTATACTTTAAGTTATTATTAATAAGTATGGCACTTTTTTTGAAACAGTCAGTTACAGTTACAAAACTACAATGAAAATTTCATAATGTATACGCCGTACGGGTGGATAGGTCTCCATTTCTGAAAGTTTTTAAATTGATATTAACTATTATACCACCCTTCCAACGTTATTTTTCATACTCCTCTATTTAACTAAAGACTCGCTCTAAAATACTTCATAAAGACATGGAATACTAATTCATAATGTCATTCTTTGGAAATTTAGAAATAACAGAAAGCTATAACATGTCTTATATTTTTACATCCGAGTGCTGACCTATATTGGTGCTATTAAAAACTATCATATTGACATTATGCAAACCACTAAGGTCTATTTACTTAATTTAAATAATGATTCCAAAAAACAGGACAATTCGCCGAATAAAGTTTACCAACCGCATATCTCTATATATATAAAAGAGAGTTGCCAAAGCGTTGTGATTTTATAACTCACGAACGGTCAAACTGAATTCGATTGAACTAGGGTTTGTTTTCATGGTCGCGTAGTTGGTTTATCTAAAGTTTGAACGAAATTGGTCAACGCGTTCGTGAGTTATGTCAACATCTGATTTTGTCCATATAAAAAAAAAAAACTAGGCGCCTATGAGCGTGTGCTGTATGTTTACTCTGTGCTGATGTCATACACACGGTAATGACATCACGCACGATTTTTTAAACAAAACCTCTAAACGATCATGGACTTTTTCGTTAAGCACAGTGTTTTCGGAAAATCGCGTGTCTGGATGTACTCTGTCGAATGGCAGAAGCGAGGATTGCCGATTACCCACATTTTGCTTTAGTTGATTTGGTTGATTGAGAAAATCTGACCGGACCAACTCGATTCAATCATTAGAGCGGAAAATGATGATCAAGAAGCTGACCCGGAAATCTATAAGGTCGTTTCTATGCTTTGAACTTAATTTAATTCCAAGTGTTATAGATTACGAATTAACGAATTCCAATTGATTAAATTTGAACTGCGACAGCTTATATGTAGGATGTGTATGATTCCCAACGATGAAGAACAGAAGAAAAAAAAGGGTGAATTCGTACGATGAATGTTTATTGCTACTTGATACAATACCAATGATGGTTGCAGCTTGCTGGTTGGATATCGAAAGAGAAAGAAATTATGACAAACTTTTTCACTAGTGGCAACGAACAACAGCACAAAGAAGAATAACGAAATCTAAAGAGAGAGTGATAACAGAACATTGCATTACATGAAATTATTAGAACTATAATAATAATAATAGGAATATATATATATATTATGTATATATAAGTAGCGAACATTCAGCCCCCCCTGAAAGACTCCGTTCTTTCAGAAAAAGGGAGAGGAGCTAATTTTGTAAGGGGCCTGACGTATTCTCCAGACTGTGTTACAATTGTTACAACTCGAGTTCGTTGATCCTTCCCAGCGTGAACCTTCTTTACTCGCCCAAGGATCCATTTCGACGGTGGGAGATTTCGTTCCTTCAGCATCACGACATCATCTACATGAAGATCTGCTTTGACGGTTTGCCACTTAGGACGCTGTTGTAGGGACGTTAAATATTCGGAGTGCCACCGCTTCCAAAAGCCTTGTTTGAGGTTCTGTAAGAGAGGCCAATTAGAGTATGGGCAAACATTTTGAGAACACATATATCAGGACGAGGAACAGAGATTAGTGGTTCACCAATAAGAAAGTGAGCCGGACTGAGTGCGACTGAATCCATGTCAGATGTAGGCCACATAGGTCGAGAGTTGAGCAACGCTTCTACTTACGTTAACAAGGTGTACATCTCTTCATATGTGATCCTATGATCGCTGATAACTCGCTTGAGGTGAAACTTAACCGATTTCACTCCTGCCTCCCACAAACCTCCAAAGTGAGGTGCAGAAGGAGGAATAAACTTCCATGCAATTCTGTCCTTGGATAAGTGATCTGCGACGATGTTGTTGTGCTGCTGGTTCATGAGTAGCTGGAACATTTCATCTAAGTGTTGCTTGCTGCCATGAAAGTTCGTACCATTGTCGCTCCATATCTCGGATGGTTTTCCTCACGCGCCACGAAACGATCAAGAGCGGCAAGGAATGCGGACGAAGAGAGATCTCCAACTAACTCCAAGTGAAGTGCTTTTGTTGTAAAGCACACAAAAACAGCAACATAGCTCTTGACAAATTTCGGATTTCGTCCTCTACTTAAACGCAGTGTTATGGGTCCCGCATAATCAACTCCGACCGTACTAAAGGGACGCGAAAACCGAACGCGCTCAGCTGGTAAATTTCCCATAAGCTGAGTCGATGTGATTCTACGTTGACGAAAGCACAAAACGCATTCATGGACGACCTTGCGTAAAAGGTTGCGACAACCGACGATGAAGTATTCTTGTCGAAGAATAGCAAACATTTGGGAAACACCGACGTGTAGGTAGCGTCTATGGATGTCTTCGACAATAGGCTTTGCAAACCGAGTGTTTTTGTCTATAATTATTGGGTGTTTCGTGGAAAAAGTTGCATCTGATTCTTGAATACGACCACCGACGCGAAGGACACGGTCTGAATCTAAGAAAGGCGTGAGAGATGCTAACTTGCTTCCACCCTTGAGTACGTCACCATTCGCGATAATGTTTATTTCGGACGAGAAACACAATGATTGATGGAACTTAACGGGATGAGTTTTTGCCCCTGAGAGTTCACTCGATGACAACGATTGCCGATTTCTAGAAGCAAAGTTCACACGCGAGTTAGAAATAAACCGAAGGATAAAAGCGAGTACACGAATTGTTTTGAGGTAGCGCGAGAAATTATTTATGAGTGTTTCGAAAATATAATGGGGTTCTAATTTTGATACAAGTAACTGTACAGGCGGATTTTTTCGTTCTTCTAGGTGCTCTATTGGAATGTCTTTGGGCGAGAGCGCGATGTAGGGCCATTGATCTCGTTCGTGCCTGATCCACGAAGGTCCGAACCACCACAAGTCATTTAATATTAAATGAGAGGGTGGAATGCCCCGGGATGCGCAGTCAGCTGGATTATTATGTGATCGCACATGATGCCATGATTCCCTGGGTATTTCAGATAGAATTTCTGATGTGCGATTGGCTATGAAAACTGACCACCTTTTGGGCAACGCAGATAACCAATGAAGGACTATTGCCGAATCTGTCCAGGCAAAAACTTTCATTTCTTTGTATTGCAAACAAGTTTTAAGCTTTTTACCTTATCGCGTCAAAAGAACCGCTCCACAGAGTTCCAGTCGGGGAAGAGAAATTACTTTTAGAGGTGCTACTCGGCTCTTAGCAGCGACGATTGTACTGGTTATATTACGCGTTGGGTCTATACTCCTGCAGTATACAATTGCCGCGTAAGCGTCGAGGGATGCATCGCAGAAAGCATGGAATTCAACATTTTCCTTTGTTGGATGCATAATTCGTGGAATACTTAAAGCTTCTAGCGAAGAAAGCTGATCTCGAATTGAGCACCACTGACCAGTAAGTTCTAACGAAATAGGATCGTCCCATGCATACTTCTTTCGCCAGAGATCCTGAAAGAGAATTTTAATGGAGATGATGACTGGTGTTAAGAATCCTATAGGGTCAAATATCTTGGACGACTCAGAAAGAATGCGTCGCTTAGTAACCGATGAGCTATCACTTATGTTGACCTTGTACGAAAAGGTATCGCGACCATTGCAATCCCAACAGCTTGACCGAGGAATACTCTTTAAAATTCTTTGGTGATAACTCCCGCTGATCTTCTGGTAAGCTAACCAATAAGGGCCAACAATTAGTGGTCCATTTGCGGAGATTAAATCCACCACATTGAAGTAATTGTATAAGTTCTAAGCGAAGGGAAGTGACTTCATCGATTGAATCTGCTCCGGTCATCACGTCATCGACGTAAAAGTCATTGAGCAATATTGCTGCCGCGCGTGGATACGTATTCATATGGTCGAGTGCGAGTTGGTAGAGAGTACGAACAGCCAGGAATGGTGCACATGCTGTACCATAGGTAACAGTCGAAAGACGATAATGTTTCAGTGGTTGATCACTTGACTCTCTCCATAGAATTCGTTGGAAGTCCGAGTGATTCCAGGTAACGCGTATCTGACGAAACATTTTCTCTATATCACCTGATAGAGTAAAGAGATGACGACGAAAGCGAATGCATATGGAAAAGAGATCACGTTGGTATGTCTGTCCTATTCAGTATTGCCACTAAAATAAAATGAATCCGGTCAAATCTGACCGAATGACCGATTTTTATTTTTTTTAAATTCGGTCAGAAAATCCGGTCAAAAGATAAAATAACATTTTTTGACCAGAATTCCGGTCAAAAGTGGTATAAAATAATATATTTTAACAAAAAATATATTATATTATAATATGTATACAACTAATCTTGAATTTAGTAAAACAAAAAACAAACAATTCATTGAAAAGCTTCGCATCACAATGTTTTGCAGAAAAAGGAACTTTCCACTCCACTTCGGCGTTTGAAACTCGTAAAACCAACACCGAAATTGCAAAATATGCTAAATCGTCTTCACTTCGGTCTTGTTTGAATGCACACACCCAGTCACAGTTGGTGGGAGTATATAAATGAGACTGGTTTCTGTATGAAATTGTGAGTGTGTTCATTAAATATGGCCAAGTATTATTCAAAGTATAGAAATCTATCCTTTATTTTTAGTCAAAGAACAATATTATTTTTCTGGTCAAAAAAGGGTTTTCCGGTTAAAGAATTTTTTCGTTCCGGTTAGAAATCAGTTAGACCGGATTTCAAAATTTTCTCCGGTCAGGGTGAAGAGATTTCGGTCAGATATGACCGGAACTCGGTCAGAATGGCAACACTGGTCCTATTAGCAAAGTTTCGTTAAGAGACTTGTGGTGACCAGACTTAGCTGACCCATCAAAAACTACTCGTACCTTTGTAGTGCTGCTGTCTTCCTTCATCACAGCATGATGTGGTAGGTAGTAGCATTTTGCTGAAGATATGCTTATTTCATTGGAAGGTACCTCCTCCATATGCCCCAGACTTAGGTATTCCCGCATAAAAGCTATATATTTGTCCCTTAAATACTGATTGGAAGATATTTTACGTTCGGTATATTTGAACCGATTTAACGCGACATTTATGCTGTTTCCAAAATCAGTCTCTTTATGAGATTTAAAGGGTAGCTGTACTAGGTACCTGCCGTCAGGTAATCGCGAATGAAATTTTGCGAAAATGTCTTCAGCACGTTGGTCTTCGATGGAAAGTGTAGTTTCATGAGAGAGTTCTTCTAGTCGCCAAAAACGCTCCAACTCAAACTCAAGTGGTGTTTCTAATTGAGTGCAGTATGAATCAATGCAATGAGTTGGTAACGAGTTAGGGGTTATCATGTTACCACAAACCACCCAACCAAAAATAGTTGGAAGGAGGTCAGGCTGCCCTTGGTGACCACGAACAGCTGTCCCATTAAAAATACTAAATACTTTATCAGCGCCGATAAGAACATCGATGTGACCAGGCAAGTTAAAGTGAGGATCTGCTAGAGGATA
Source organism: Cheilosia impressa (assembly GCA_948293265.1). Taxonomy (NCBI): domain Eukaryota; kingdom Metazoa; phylum Arthropoda; class Insecta; order Diptera; family Syrphidae; genus Cheilosia; species Cheilosia impressa. Next base: position 61,872,114 of record OX411880.1, on the reverse strand, counting down.
CGATGAAAATACGCTTTTATCAACGATTGTAGATACAGCCGCAGGTACTAGCGAAGTTAGTTTTTGAGATGACGTAGCACTGAATCTCAACAGATTGCTTGCTAACGCACGAAAAGAGGTGAAGTGTAACAATTCCATTTGTTACACCTGCTGACGTGGAACCAACACCAAGAACAGGAATACGAGCAGCTTTCCTAGTGAGGCCTAAGCGTTGCACTGTTTGTTCCGTAATGAACGAAACTTGAGACCCTGAATCTAACAGCAATCGAATGTTCTGCAGAACTCCTTGCTTATCGTTAGCACGAGCGATGGCTGTAGACAGTAGAGTTTGGGTAGAACGAATTGGTTTTAACGAATTTTCTACTGCATTTGCATGTGAACAAAAAACGTTTGATGAATTTGTTGCTGGTGCTGCATTCGAAGGTGAGTGTAAATCCGAATATGGTGGAGAAACATAAACACTTGTCGCAGTGGATGATGATTGTATCGGCGGTGAGATATTGGACGAAGAAGAAGATGATGTGCAAGAAGCAACTGATGTAGAGTTTGGCGACGAGATTGTGGAATGTACGAGGGTATGGTGACGCGACCTGCATGTTTTGCAACGATTGTTTGGCCGGCATCTATTTGAGGCATGTCCTTGACGTAGACAATTAAAGCATAAGGACTGTTCCTTGACAAATGTTCGACGAGCATCAATTGGAAGTGCGAGAAAATGTTGACAGTGCATAAAAGGCTGTGGTCTAATTTACATTTAGGACAACTGCGATTGGATTCAATGAAGTGGCTTCGAATGACGCCTTGAACCTTACTTCGTGATTGTGTGGTACGCGAAGGAGTATAACAGGATTCAAGACACACACAACGGCTTTGCAAAAAGTCTAGCATTTCTTTAAATGACGCATCATCCCTTGATCCTATTAACTTAGCCCAAGCCTGCTTAGTTTCTGTATCAAGCTTTTGCAAAATAATATATATTGACGAATTACCTCGTCAGCGCCATCAGTTATTTTGCGCAATACGACCATATTTGAAGAATTTGCGGTGGGCAACGATAGAAAGGATTGCATAAATGATTGAACTATAACGGGAGTTCTGTCATATCGACTTTCTAAGCGATCCTATGCTTCCAAATAATTGTTGTCAGAATTTACGATGTGCTTTAGTAGATTGCTAGCTTCTCCACATAAGAATGACTTCAGATATTGAAGTTTTTACGTAGAAGTAAGCGACGAATTACAATCTATTGAACCCTGGAATGAGTCTCTAAACGCAGGCCAATCTTTATAGTCGCCCGAAAATTGGGGTATTGATAGATGCGGCAATTTTACGGAGGTTGCAACATTGGAGGTGTTTAACTTTTGCAAAAATGTTGCTTGCTGGCTCGCCAATTGTTCAATTACCCATTCGTTTGGCTGACTTGAAGTTGAAACACTAGCCATGTTCTTCACATGAATAAAATTGGTAAGAACCGAATGCGCAACAAAGTACTTCGTTTCGTACTCCGCAAATTCCGCTTCAGGATCAACGAAGTTTGGATCCTCCGAAAATTCGTACAAAGCATTCTGCAATTCGACGAACTCAGTCCACGTTTTCGTTAGACTATCTAGTCTAATCTCTAGCATTGGAAGTATGGTATTTACATCTACTGATTCCGCGAAGGTAGCAGCGCGAGAAATAGCAGCCTTTCCACGTCCGCGTTTTCCCTTGATGAAATTCATCTTAGACCGACGTATAATTGCGAAAAAGTTCAAACAATTGTTGCACGCACACCGGAATTGAGATAGGTTTAATCTCCGAACTACGAGATGGAATGGGTTTGAGAAACGATTCAACAAACACGTGTATGCAACGATCTGTTATATAAATTTTTTGCGAAAATTGTCTATTTTTCCGATTAAATTCGGCTTTCGTAGGACCAGAAATTTATGTTATAGATTACGAATTAACGAATTCCAATTGATTAAATTTGAACTGCGACAGCTTATGTAGGATGTGTATGATTCCCAACGATGAAGAACAGAAGAAAAAAAGGGTGAATTCGTACGATGAATATTTATTGCTACTTTATACAGTACCAATGATGGTTGCAGCTTACTGGTTGGATATCGAACGAGAAAGAAATTATGACAAACTTTTGCACTAGTGGCAACGAACAACAGCACAAATAAGAATAACGAAATCTAAAGAGAGAGTGATAACAGAACATTGCATTACATGAAATTATTAGAACTAGTGTCAGACGGTAGGGCAAATAACGTTTTGTCTGTCGATATGCAAGCAAATAATAAATAATAAAGTAAATATGCAAATAATAATAATAAGAATAGATATATATATTATGTATATATAAGTAGCGAACACCAAGGAAGTTCCATTCGTTCAATAGAGAGGTTCAACTATCAAAAGGGATGTTAATAATTTAATCAATTTTAGGCGGTACGAAGTTCGCCCGGTCAGCTAGTTATGTATATGTTTTGTATAGGTATCTGAAAATCAAAACAATTGTCAACATTATAGGATTTCTTCAAAACTTTACATTTTTACAAAATGTAGAAAAACACAAGTTCATAACAGGTATTTAATTGAATGCGATAAGGTTTTCGGAACAATTGTGTGTCATAATAATTTCGAATAATCCTATCTTGCTGGTGTTTTAAATAACATATCTAAAATAAGTACCGAATTTTATCCTCAATAGCTTATATACGTTATCGTTTTTAATGTAGATCCCCATGGGAACGATTTTATTCCAAATTTTGTTTTTAAATGAACTGACCACAAAACAATACTGTGCAACTTATTAAAGTCATCAGTTAATTCCCTACAAAACATAGGTATTTCTATGTCATTCTGACTATGCCAATTGCAAAACAGAACACTAATGCATAATATACCTATTTATACGAGGATAAAAAACAATCCGATGAAAGATCATCAGCCCATCCGCCCCAAAATTCGCACGACCAAAGTCACCTATCGATCAAGGCCGTCAATTTTCGCATAAATATATTGTAACATTCACATCCGCAATTGGGGTTAATTAATTGTAGATATTATATCAAATCAATAATATAATTAAATTGTTGGTCATGAATTCATAACTAACAGAAATACGACAAAAAGATTAACTTGAAATATACCTACTCCATTTGCATTCAAATATCTATAAGAACGAATTTTCAAATATAAAATAAAAGATCAACCGCCATCTCATCATAAAAAGGCACACGAACAGAATCGTTTTCTTTCATAAGCACAAATATCCAGATTTGCCTGTCATACGATCGAAATTCCAAATCAGAAATTTGTCATCATGTCTTGTTCAAAGAAACTACTCATGCATGAAGAGATAGAACCTCATTGTGCGAGAAAAGAAACCCTTATGATGTTTTTATCCCTTTATTTGCTACCTACCGACCAGCCACCACCACCAACCAAATGTTTCTTTTCACTCATCACAAGTGTGGCTATTCCTCTCTATTTTGGTTCTATAAGAAACTTAGCAGGACAGCAACGCCATCCGACGGTGTGTCCGGCTAAGAAAATTTTCGTGTTGATGATAGTATACTATAGTCTCTATATACAATGACAATGGTTTATCTTGACATATTAAGGTGTGTCCAGACGAGTGAAACATTTCAGAAATGTTTCTGAAGCAATTCGGACACATTTCATAAACATTTTTAAAGATTTCTGAAATTTGTTTATTAACAGCTTTATTTATTTGCTAAACACGCCTATACACCTGCATAGTTATTAGGTGTAAAAGTATTTATACAGTTCTTATACACCCTTCAAAAAATTCTTATTTATAAAACATTTTTCCATGCATAGTAGTTATACAGGGCTTATGTCAAAAAAAAGTACTGAAAAGCAGAAATCTATTACATCTATCTGTCCGAAAGGATAAAAAAAAAACCTAAGCAGCTTGTGAAAAATGCAAATTCAAATACAAAATGGAATAAAAAAAATGGAAAACTAAAAAGAAAAATATGGGAGATTTGGGAATCCATGAAACGGTAGTCTTATGCAAATTAAAACAAATTTGTTTTAAATTTTCTGATGTCTGAACATTATTCGTATCGAGGATACTTGTGTCTATTAGAATCAAAAGCAAACGTATTCCACTTTTACTAGATTTGAGATTTTCGAAAAAAACGTTCCTAAGGAACATTGCCTCAAAATAATAAGAACTTTTTCATTTTTATATCTTATCATAGGTTTTCAAACTTTACTAAATGCAATTTATTGTGAAACCTGAAAAGGTCTTCGAAATATTTATCAATGCATTTTGGAATAAAGTTGTTTTGAAAATTAATGTTTTGGAATACATGCTTTTTGAAATTTTCTACTTGGAATAGATCGGTTCATGAAAATTAAACCCTTTTTTAAGCTCTTTTAGTTATGTTTTTATTTTTTCAAGTCATCGCTTAACACATACTCATAAATAAATGAACTACAAATACATACTGTTAAGGCATTAAAAAGTTTGACAGATTTTGCGGATTTTCTCGCCTTTTCTGGAATACACTAGTTTTGATTATTAAAGTAAAAAAAAACGTAATTTAGTATTGGAATAGTGTTATTTTGATTTTAACTAGGAATGGATTCGTTTTGTTTCAAAATTATATGAGGAATACATCGGTTTTGATTCTAACCCACAAATTCAAATCAAAATATCTCTGGAATAAGTTGGCTTTGGGAACAAACGAAAACAGAAATAGATAGATTTCAAGAGGTAGAATTAATATGCATTGCCAACTCGATTTGTTCAAAAAGTGGAATACATCGTTTTTGATTCTGATAGACACAAAAGGTTTTTTTTTTTTTTTAGAGGTATAGAACTTCGAATTCAAATGAAACACAAGAAAATCGTTTTAATGTCCATCAATTCGGCTTTATTGGAAGAATAATTTTATGCCATTAATGTTTAAATATGATTTCGTGCATGTGGCCGCCGCGGCTGGTTCGAATAAAGCCAAGTCTAGAGGTCCAATTTTCAACCACTTTTTCGAGCATTTGGTTCTGCATGTCGGCAATAATGCCACGAATGTTTTCTTCCAAGACCCCTAACGTTTCTGGTTTATTGGCGTAGGCAAGCGACTTCACATATCCCCAAAGAAAATAATCCAATGGCGTCAAATGACACGATCTTGGTGGCCAATTGACGGGTCAATTCCGCGAAATTATGCGCTCATCGAATGTTTCCTTCAATAACTCGATTATGACGTGTGCTGAGAGGCATATAGCGCCGCCTTGTTGGAACCACATCTCATCCTCATTCAATGCCATCCAATTCGGGAACAAAATAGTCGGTTATCATGGCCAATTGCTGTGCACGGTGGCGAATCTATTCATTCGGGTCCTCTTCGACACTTTGCTCTACAGCGGCAATTGTTTCCTCGGTGCGCACTGTTCGACGTCTCTGCGATGCGTATTATCACATAGAGTAAAAGTAGTGCGAAAACGATCCATGGTTAACCCAATTAATTGCTCTGATGGACGATTATGTCGACCATAAAATGCGGTAAACTTCGCGAACTGAACCATTATTTTCGAAATAAATTTGCACGATTTGTAAGCGTTGTTCATTTGTCAACCTGTTCATGATGAAATGCCAAACCAAACTGAACCTAAAAATAACATTGGGTCGTATGAATAAAACGTAGCAATTGCTTTTACTCAAGAGAAATGTCAAAATCGAAGCATTTGCTTCATTGCGTATGAATAAAACCCAATTTGAGTTAGTTCCAATTTTTGACATGTTCGAAAAGCGGCGGCACTGACCTTTTACTCAGATCGGTATGAATAAAACTTATCATCATCATATAAATAAAATTGGTGTAGTTCTGTTCGACTTCGATTGAATTTGACTGCATGTCTTTAAATGCAAAAATCTTAGAAACTACTGAATATATTCTGGTCAATTTTTCACAGGCCTATAGAGGATACCTAGGCCTACAATCTCAACTTTGTTTCAAATCTATATCTATATATTATAAATAAAATTGGTGTAGTTCTGTTCGACTTCGATTTAATTTGACTGCATGTCTTTAAATGCAAAAATCTTAGAAACTACTGAATATATTCTGGTCAATTTTTCACAGGCCTATAGAGGATACCTAGGCCTACAATCTCAACTTTGTTTCAAATCTATATTTCTATAAATTGCGGAAAAAATTGGACAAGAGTAACTTATTGTTTCGTTTTGTTTCGCTTTTTTCTTTGCAACGGTTTCCGTTCGAAAATACTGGGAGGATTTAAATATAGTAAACACCATCTTATAGAGGACATCTGCGGGTACAACTTAGGATATCCATTAGCTCGAAAACTAAATAGGTTTTTAAAGAAATAGGCAAAATTTTAAACATTTCTACGATTTTCACCTGCGTGAGTGGATATGCACTTCATTCTCAAATTGTGTCTATCAGAATCAAAAACGATGTATTCCACTTTTTGAACAAATCGAGTTGGCAATGCATATTAATTCTCCCTCTTGAAATCTATCTATTTCTGTTTTCGTTTGTTTCCAAAGCCAACTTATTCCAGAGATATTTTGATTTGAATTTGTGGGTTAGAATCAAAACCGATGTATTCCTCATATAATTTTGAAACAAAACGAATCCATTCCTAGTTAAAATCAAAATAACACTATTCCAATACTAAATTACGTTTTTTTTACTTTAATAATCAAAACTAGTGTATTCCAGAAAAGGCGAGAAAATCCGCAAAATCTGTCAAACTTTTTAATGCCTTAACAGTATGTATTTGTAGTTCATTTATTTATGAGTATGTGTTAAGCGATGACTTGAAAAAATAAGAACATAACTAAAAGAGCTTAAAAAAATTGTTTCATTTGCATGAACCGATCTATTCCAAGTAGAAAATTTCAAAACACATGTATTCCAAAACATTAATTTTCAAAACAACTTTATTCCAAAATGCATTGATAAATATTTCGAAGACCTTTTCAGGTTTCACAATAAACTGCATTTAGTAAAGTTTGAAAACCTATGATAAGATATAAAAATGAAAAAGTTCTTATTATTTTGAAGGCAATGTTCCTTAGAAACGTTTTTTTCGAATATCTCAAAACTAGTAAAAGTGGAATACGTTGCTTTTGATTCTAATAGACACAAATCAAACATACTAACCGCGCAATATATTGACATCGCTTTTAACCTTATTTTACTCCTGTGAGGGAGAGGGAGACAGACAGATGCAGTGTTTGGTTTATTAAGAAAAAAAATAAACCCATAAATGAAATGTCAAATATATAGGAAAGGTTTGTTTATCTCTGTTTTGCTTACAAAGAAAAAAGTATTTTTGAAAGAAATGTCAAATATTAATATTTATCAGAGCAGTGATCCCAGATCGTGGGTAAATTATTTACCCATTTCGCGGGAATTTTGCCTTTCAAAAAAAGCTAAAAGAGCGATTAAGATGAGGCAGTAAATTAGCCGCTCGAGTTTTTAAATAGCATTGGAGCGCATAAAATTGAATTAAAAGTTCGAGATCCCATTATCGCAATTTGAATGCCCCCAGAGCTTTGTAGTGGAACCAGATTGAGAGTGATATCGTTACAGAAAAACTTTATTGAGGCGTTCGTTTTAACTGGATGTGGTAAAGGAGAAACGGTGTTTATAACAAGAATACCTACAAATAATTCCCAGCAGTTATTCATTTCAGTTTAAACGGATTCAATTTCCTATTAATGTTTGTCTTCCACGACAATCAATAAGGCACAGGGTCAAACTTTAAGAAAAGCGGGAGTTGATTTAAGAAAGAATTGCTTCACGCACGGGCAGTTATATGAAGCGTGCTCCAGGGTAATTAATGCAGGAAATATCACTATCTTAGCCGATAGAAACAAAACCGCTAACATAGTGGTATACAAAGAAGTGTTACATTAATAAAAAAATGTAAGTTAAACATTATCTTCGCTCATTTTCATTGTCCACTCAGACTCAGTCTTCGGGAGTTTTTTTTTTTAGATCGGGTTCAAGTCCCTCACTATTGAAGAAGGCTTCCTCACTTTATACCTCTACAATGTCTTTCGATGATTTTTTTGATTTTTCCTTCCAGCGATTATCAAAAGAAATACATTTTCTGTCCCCTGGAAGACAGTAAATTTCTTAAATTTTGTTTCCATCAACTATTCTAAACCACATTTTGCACGGGCGAAGCCGGGCGGGTACAGCTAGTCAGACATAAAACAGTTTAAGTATTGTGAATTTTCGATGTTTTGTTTATAAATAGTTAAATTAAGTTCTGTTAGTGCAGGAAAACCACGGAAAACATGGATGCGATAAGTTTTCGCATTACACACACCTGTTTTACCTCTTGTTGTTAACGTTCGTGCTTAAAAAAAAAAAACAGTATAAACAAAGAAGAATTGTTGACGATAATAACTTCAAGCAATCATTTAGTTTCACGCGTGAAAACGTGGACATTTTGGTTAATACTTTTTTAAATGATAATTTTAAGACGCGTGGTGGTGCTCTTTAAAATATCCAGAAAATTAAATCTTTACTAAGGTATTTAAGAGATCGGGGCTTTCAGGTAAACATTTCAAAATTCATGGCTTAACAAGTGAAAAATTTATGTGTTTTGGTTGGTGTTGGAAAAGATCTTGGTGTTCATCAGTCAACCGAGGAAGAAATCAAACTTCACCAAACGATTTGGCAAATAAAATTTATGTTTCCATGTGCAATTGGAGCTATAGATTGCATTCATACTTCTGAATTTTATTTATTTTTAATTTCAATTTCCACAAAATTCGTTACAATCTCAAGAAAAATTCAAAATTTCAAATTTACTGGTCAGGTTTGACAGGAACTGCAAGGCAAGGACATATATACAGCGAAGTAAATGCTGTGTTCGAATTTTCGAACTTACTTCAGCAAACTATGTTTTTATTCATACCGATTCAAAGCTTTTGCTAAGGGCTTTTACTTTGGTAAAACCTTACACTCAAAGCAAATGCTAGTTTTTATTCATACGACCCATTAGAGTTGCCAGATTTGACCACAAACTGTCAGTTTTATCTCTATTCGAAAAACCAACCTCTAAAAAAAACACCCATTAGAATCTTTAAAATTGAAAATAAAAATGTCGATACAAACTATACAATTTATTTTCGATTTTATTTTAAATAAAATGTGACAAATTTGTTAAGTCAAGCTGACATTTCTACTATTCCACCTCTATATAGGCTCTAAACAACGTCCAAACGCATTTAGCTTATACAAGCTCTATACAACGTTGAAAAAATGTTATAAATTAGGTTTATGCGTTTAGAGGCATTTTAGAGAGTGCATAATTTTATACACTCTTTATAATACGTGTATAAATAATGTTTATGAGTTCTTTCAATTTCATTATTTTATGGATTAGAAGAAAAAAAAATGTGGCAGAATTATAATTAGCAGGGAATCACGCGACACGCGATTTAATTCAAATAATTGTATTAAATGAATCACTTTCTTATTAGGTATCCCAAGCTTTTCTTGATATATGTATTTTATTTACAAAAAAAATAATCGAAAAACAGCACTTACTTTCTGCAGGGAAACTATTAAAACAAAAATGATTTCCCATCACGATTGGAAAACTGTGAAACATTTCATAATTTTTTTTTGGTGTCCAGAATTACAGAATTATAATTCTGATCTAAATTATTTGTTTCATTTGGTGGGGGAATATTCCGATGCTGATAGGAGTTATTAAACCCAAAGTAAAGTTGGGATTTCTTTGTTCCAGGATTTGAGCATTGTTGGCTTTTATACTTGGCCAGAATTATTGATATTTACCCTAGGTCTATAACTATTCTGATTTTGATAAGACCGACAGTTGACTGGGGATTGTTATGTCTTTGATAACTGTGATTATATTTGTTATGATTTTGATTAAGATTGGATTTAGGAAGTTGTTGGGGGTTGGGATTATCATTTAGTTGTCTGTATCAACTTAATGCGTGATATGCATTGCTTAAATTATTTATATTTTGTGCAATAATTATGCTTTCCGAAGAGGCATTTAAGTTATTTATAAATTTATTGAACACAATTTTTTCGTTATTTATTGGTGTATAAATAAGGCCAGTTTCTAACTTACATTTTTTGTTAAGCTTTTGCAGTTGTTAGAATGTGTTTCAATCACTTGTCTGAACAGCATGTAGATCTTGAAGTATTTGCTCAAATGTTTCTTTTACTCCGAAGTCCTGGAAGAGGCAGAACTTAATTGAATTCAATGTTGTTTCTGGGGCTCTTCGTGCTGAGTTTGCTGCTTCTCATTGCAGTCATTGAACAAAGAGAACAAAGATTTGTCCGGCTGCATTCCGCTAAAACGGCATTTAACTGCGAAATCTAGAAGTTTTTGCTATCGGAAGATTTGATCCTGTACTGATTCTACTTTAAATCTATTGGAATAAATCAGTGCACTGCACATACCACTTGCCAAGAAGGAGTCACCGGAGGCCTCATACAGTAAATATATTCTGAATCAGGATCACATTCTGAATCGATTTAGCCATGTCCGTCTGTCTGTCTGTCTGTTGAAAGCACGATAGCGCCCAAAGTAATTGACGTAGGTGAATGAAATTCGGCCAAAGGGCTTCTTTTTATCAGCGTCAGGTTAGTATTGAAAATTAGCTATTTCGGTCAAGTAGTCCTGGTACCTCCCGTACAAAATCGATATTGAACCCATGTGTCTCCGTCTATTGAAGATGCGATAGCGTCCACTGAATCAACCTACTCGAATGAAGTTTTGTGAAAGAACTTATTTTTATTGTCGTTAGGTTTGTATTAAAAATGGGATATGTCGTTCAAGTAGTTCTGGTACCTCCAGGGCCGGACCAACCATATGTGGAAGATGTGCAGATGCACAGGGCGCCAAATTCTGGGGGCGCATTTTTAGGAAGGAAAAATATATTTTATCTTGCGGGAGCAAATACCTACTACCATTTGCATTTTAAACAAAAAGCTTGTTCAAATAAGAGCAAAATAGCAACATCCAGCATAGGTGTGCTTAATTATTTCTTGCACATTAACTCACATCACTTACAATGTTGCAACTCAAAGAGAATCTAACTCAAAATATCGCAACGTAATATGCCTATGGAAGTTCATTTCTTACCTACCTAATCTGAAAATATTCCACCCTGTTCGTGTAGGTATATTTCTCTTCACATCCTCTTACATTTTGCAAAAATGTCTAGTTAAAAAATCTCAAAACAAAAAAGTTTCACCTCGTATGTGCAGGTTTTATTTCTTGCACATTCACTCGCAAAATTTTCATATGAAAAAAATCGAACAAAAAAAAATCATTCTTACGGAATCGTATGTGCCTGAATGTGCAGGTTTTTTACTTTGCACATATGGGATCGATATGAATCGGATGGGATTTCTCATCTACGAAAGAGAAACAAAGAGGGCTACAAAGAGAGCAAGCAGCTTTGGTTGGATTGTACTTTGTATTTTATGAAAATATAGCATTCTCTTCCACTGAAAAAAAGCTGCGACCTGCGAGGGATGAACGCATAGTGGAATCGTTTTTACACAGGCGATTCTGATTTCTGCATAATGAATTTCTTTGGCTCTGACTAATGGAATTTTTTTTTTTTTTTTTTTTATGCTGTGTGCAAATATGAAAAAAGGGCGCTTTCTGTAAATCTTGCACAGGGCGCTAGTTTAGCTGGAGCCGGCGCTGGGTACCTCCCATACAAAATCAATATTGGACCCATATGTCTCTCCATCTTTTGAAGATACGATAGCGTCCAAAGGAAACTAAACTTACTTCATAAGAAATTGTTTGAGCAACAGACCATAGCCCCCCGTAATAATGCATAATTAGAATAAGAAGATCACCCTGCAATTATTACAGTACCTAGGTATATACACCTAAACTTGTACAAATTAAATTTGGTGAAAGGACTTCTTTTTATCTTCGTTAGGTCAGTTTTAAAAATGGAATATGTCGGTCAAGTAGTTCTGGTACCTCCCATACAAAATCAATATTAGACCAATGTGTCTCTTTTTCCGTTGAAAACACGATAGCGTCCAAAGGAATCAACCTAAGCAAATGAAGTTTTGGTGAGAGGACTTCTTTTTATCGTCGTTAGGCCAGTATTAAAAATAGGATATGTCGGTCAGGTAGTTCTGGTACCTCCCATACAAAATCAATATTAGACCAATGTGTCTCTCTTTCCGTTGAAAACACGATAGCGTCCAAAGGAATCAACCTAAGCAAATGAAGTTTTGGTGAGAGGACTTCTTTTTATCGTCGTTAGGCCAGTATTAAAAATAGGATATGTCGGTCAAGTAGTTCTGGTACCTCCCATACAAAATCAATATTAGACCAATGTGTCTCTTTTTCCGTTGAAAACACGATAGCGTCCAAAGGAATCAACCCAAGCAAATGAAGTTTTGGTGAGAGGACTTCTTTTTATCGTCGTTAGGCCAGTATTAAAAATAGGCTATGTCGGTCAACTAGTTCTGCTACCTCCCATACAAAATCGATATTGGACTCATGTGCCTCTCCGCCTATTGAAGACACGATAGCGTCCAAAGGAAACACCCTAAGCAAATTAAGTTTGTTGAAAGGCCTTCTTTTTATCTTCGGTAGGTCAGTATTAAAAATGGGATATGTCGGTCAACTAGTTCTGCTACCTCCCATACAAAATCGATATTGGACTCATGTGTATCTCCGCCTATTGAAGACACGATAGCGTCCAAAGGAAACAACCTAAGCAAATGAAGTTTGGTGAAAGGACTTCTTTTTATCTTTGCTAGGTCAGTATTGACAATGGGATATGTCGGTCAAGTAGTTCTGGTACCTCCCATACAAAATCGATATTGGACTCATGTGCCTCTCCGCCTATTGAAGACACGATAGCGTCCAAAGGAAAAAACCTAAGCAAATGAAGTTTGGTGAAAGGACTTCTTTTTATCCTCCTAAGGTCCGTATTAAAAGTATTAAAAATGGGATATGTCGGTCAAGTAGTTCAGGTACCTCCCATACAAAATCATAGACCCATGTGTCTCTCTCTCTGTTGAAAACACGAAAGCGTCCAAAGGAATCAACCTAGGCGAATGAAGTTTTGTGAAAGGACTTATTTTTATCCTCGTTAGGTCAGTATTAAAAGTATTAAAAACACGATATATCGGTCAAGTTGTTCTGGTACCTCGCATACAAAATCAATAATGGACTCATGTGTCTCTCTCCGTCTATTGAAGATACGATAGCGTCCAAAGGAATCAACCTAGGCGAATGAAGTTTTGCGAAAGATCTTATTTTTATCCTCGTTAGGTCAGTATTAAAAGTATTAAAAATGGGATATGTCGATCAACTAGTTCTGCTACCTCTAATACAAAATCGATATTGGACTCATGTGTCTCTCTCCGTCTATTGAAGATACGATAGCGTCCAAAGGAAAAAACCTAAGCAAATGAAGTTAGGTGAAAGGACTTCTTTTTATCCTCGTAAGGTCCGTATTAAAAGTATTAAAAATGGGATATGTCGGTCAAGTAGTTCTGGTACCTCCCATACAAAATCATAGACCCATGTGTACCTCTCTCCGTTGAAAACACGATAGCGTCCAAAGCAATAAACCTAGGCGAATGAAGTTTTGTGAAAGGACTTCTTTTTATCTTCGTTAGGTCAGTATTAAAAGTATTAAAAATATGATATGTCGGTCAAGTAGTTCTGGTACCTCCCATACGAAATCAATATTAGACCCATGTGTCCTCTTTCCGTTGACAACACTATAGCGTCCAATGCAATCAACCTTATCGAATGAAGTTTTGTGAAAGGAATTCTTTTTATCTTCGTTAGGTCAGTAGTAAAAGTATTAAAAATATGATATGTCGGTCAAGTAGTTCTGGTACCTCCCATTCAAAATCATAGACCCATGTGTACCTCTCTCCGTTGAAAACACGATAGCGTCCAAAGCAATCAACCTTATCGAATGAAGTTTTGTGAAAGGAATTCTTTTTATTGTCGGTAGGTTGGTTTTAAATATGGGCTATGTCGGTCAAGTAGTTCTGCTACCTCCCATACAAAATCGATATTGGACTTATGTGTCTCTCTCGGTCTATTGAAGATATGATAGCGTCCAAAGGAAACAACCTAAGCAAATGAAATTTGGTGAAAGGACTTCTTTTTATGTTCGTTAGGTCAGTATTAAAAGTATTAAAAATGGGATATGTCGGTCAAGTTGTTCTGCTACCTCGCATACAAAATCAATATTGGACTCATGTGTCTCTCTCCGTCTATTGAAGATACGATAGCGTCCAAAGGAAAAAACCTAAGCAAATGAAGTTTGGTGAAAGGACTTCTTTTTATCCTCCTAAGGTCCGTATTAAAAGTATTAAAAATGGGATATGTCGGTCAAGTAGTTCAGGTACCTCCCATACAAAATCATAGACCCATGTGTCTCTCTCTCCGTTGAAAACACGATAGCGTCCAACGGAATCAACCTAGGCGAATGAAGTTTTGTGAAAGGACTTCTTTTTATCTTCGTTAGGTCAGTATTAAAAGTATTAAAAATATGATATGTCGGTCAAGTAGTTCTGGTACCTCCCATTCAAAATCGATATTGGACTCATGTGCCTCTCCGCCTATTGAAGACACGATAGCGTCCAAAGGAAACACCCTAAGCAAATTAAGTTTGTTGAAAGGCCTTCTTTTTATCTTCGTTAGGTCAGTATTAAAAATGGGATATGTCGGTCAAGTAGTTCTGGTACCTCCCATACAAAATCATAGACCCATGTGTCTCTCTCTCCGTTGAAAACACGATAGCGTCCAACGGAATCAACCTAGGCGAATGAAGTTTTGTGAAAGGACTTATTTTTATCGTCGTCAGGCTTTTTTTGAAAATAGGCTATGTCGGTCAACTAGTTCTGCTACCTCCCATACAAAATCGATATTGGACTCATGTGCCTCTCCGCCTATTGAAGACACGATAGCGTCCAAAGGAAACACCCTAAGCAAATTAAGTTTGTTGAAAGGCCTTCTTTTTATCTTCGTTAGGTCAGTATTAAAAATGGGATATGTCGGTCAAGTAGTTCTGGTACCTCCCATACAAAATCATAGACCCATGTGTACCTCTCTCCGTTGAAAACACGATAGCGTCCAAAGCAATCAACCTAGGCGAATGAAGTGTTGTGAAAGGACTTCTTTTTATCTTCGTTAGGTGAGTATTAAAAGTATTAAAAATATGATATGTCGGTCAAGTAGTTCTGGTACCTCCCATACAAAATCAATATTAGACCAATGTGTCTCTCTTTCCGTTGAAAACACGATAGCGTCCAAAGGAATCAACCTAGGCGAATGAAGTTTTGTGAAAGGACTTATTTTTATCGTCGTCAGGCTTTTATTGAAAATAGGCTATGTCGGTCAACTAGTTCTGCTACCTCCCATACAAAATCGATATTGGACTCATGTGCCTCTCCGCCTATTGAAGACACGATAGCGTCCAAAGGAATCAACCTAAGCAAATGAAGTTTTGGTGAGAGGACTTCTTTTTATCTTCGTTAGGCCAGTATTAAAAATGGGATATGTCGGTCAACTAGTTCTGCTACCTCCCATACAAAATCGATATTGGACTCATGTGTATCTCCGCCTATTGAAGACACGATAGCGTCCAAAGGAAACAACCTAAGCAAATGAAGTTTGGTGAAAGGACTTCTTTTTATCTTTGCTAGGTCGGTATTGACAATGGGATATGTCGGTCAAGTAGTTCTGGTACCTCCCATACGAAATCAATATTAGACCCATGTGTCTCTCTTTCCGTTGAAAACACGATAGCGTCCAAAGGAATCAACCTAAGCAAATGAAGTTTTGATGAGAGGACTTCTTTTTATCTTCGTTAGGCCAGTATTAAAAATGGGATATGTCGGTCAACTAGTTCTGCTACCTCCCATACAAAATCGATATTGGACTCATGTGTATCTCCGCCTATTGAAGACACGATAGCGTCCAAAGGAAACAACCTAAGCAAATGAAGTTTTGTGAAAGGAATTCTTTTTATCTTCGTCAGGTTGGTATTGAAAATGGGCTATGTCGGTCAACTAGTTCTGCTACCTCCCATACAAAATCGATATTGGACTCATGTGTCTCTCTCCGTCTATTGAAGATACGATAGCGTCCAAAGGAAAAAACCTAAGCAAATGAAGTTTTGGTGAGAGGACTTCTTTTTATCTTCGTTAGGCCAGTATTAAAAATGGGGTAGCAGAACTAGTTGACCGACACAACTAGTTCTGCTACCTCCCATACAAAATCGATATTGGACTCATGTGTATCTCCGCCTATTGAAGACACGATAGCGTCCAAAGGAAACAACCTAAGCAAATGAAGTTTTGTGAAAGGAATTCTTTTTATCTTCGTCAGGTTGGTATTGAAAATGGGCTATGTCGGTCAACTAGTTCTGCTACCTCCCATACAAAATCGATATTGGACTCATGTGTCTCTCTCCGTCTATTGAAGATACGATAGCGTCCAAAGGAAAAAATCTAAACAAATGAAGTTTGGTGAAAGGACTTCTTTTTATCCTCGTAAGGTCCGTATTAAAAGTATTAAAAATGGGATACGTCGGTCAAGTAGTTCAGGTACCTTCTCATACAAAATCATAGACCGTTGAAAACACGATAGCGTCCAAAGGAAACAACCTAAGCAAATGTAGTTTTGTGAAAGGACTTATTTTTATCGTCGTCAGGCTTTTATTGAAAATGGGCTATGTCGGTCAACTAGTTCTGCTACCTCCCATACAAAATCGATATTGGACTCATGTGTCTCTCTCTGTCTATTGAAGATACGATAGCGTCCAAAGGGAAAAACCTAAGCAAATGAAGTTTTGTGAAAGGACTTCTTTTATCCTCGTTAGGTCAGTATTAAAAGTATTAAAAATGGGATATGTCGGTCAACTAGTTCTGCTACCTCCCATACAAAATCGATATTGGACCCATGTGTCTCTCTTTCCGTTGAAAACACGATAGCGTCCAAAGGAATCAACCTAGGCGAATGAAGTTTTGTGAAAGGACTTCTTTTTATCTTCGTTAGGTCAGTATTAAAAGTATTAAAAATGGAATATGTCGGTCAAGTAATTCTCGTACCTCCCATACAAAATCATAGACCCATGTGTCTCTCTCTCTGTTGAAAACACGAAAGCGTCCAAAGGAATCAACCTAGGCGAATGAAGTTTTGTGAAAGGACTTATTTTTATTTTCGGTAGGTTGCTATTCAAAATGGGCTATGTCGGTCAACTAGTTCTGCTACCTCCCATACAAAATCGATATTGGACCCATGTGTCTCTCTCTCTGTTGAAAACACGAAAGCGTCCAAAGGAATCAACCTAGGCGAATGAAGTTTTGTGAAAGGACTTCTTTTTATCTTCGTTAGGTCAGTAATTAAAGTATTAAAAATGGAATATGTCGGTCAAGTAATTCTGGTACCTCCCATACAAAATCATAGACCCATGTGTCTCTCTCTCTGTTGAAAACACGAAAGCGTCCAAAGGAATCAACCTAGGCGAATGAAGTTTTGTGAAAGGACTTCTTTTTATCTTCGTCAGGTTGGTATTGAAAATGGGCTATGTCGGTCAACTAGTTCTGCTACCTCCCATACAAAATCGATATTGGACTCATGTGTCTCTCTCCGTCTATTGAAGATACGATAGCGTCCAAAGGAAACAACCTAAGCAAATGAAGTTTTGTGAAATTACTTCTTTTTATCCTCGTTAGGTCAGTATTAAAAGTATTAAAAATGGGATATGTCGGTCAAGTTGTTCTGGTACCTCGCATACAAAATCAATATTGGACTCATGTGTCTCTCTCCGTCTATTGAAGATACGATAGCGTCCAAAGGAAACAACCTAAGCAAATGAAGTGTTGTGAAAGGACTTCTTTTTATCCTCGTTAGGTCAGTATTAAAAGTATTAAAAACACGATATATCGGTCAAGTTGTTCTGGTAAATCGCATACAAAATCAATATTGGACTCATGTGTCTCTCTCCGTCTATTGAAGATATGATAGCGTCCAAAGGAATCAACCTAGGCGAATGAAGTTTTGTGAAAGATCTTATTTTTATCCTCGTTAGGTCAGTATTAAAAGTATTAAAAATGGGATATGTCGATCAACTAGTTCTGCTACCTCCCATACAAAATCGATATTGGACTCATGTGTCTCTCTCCGTCTATTGAAGATACGATAGCGTCCAAAGGTAAAAACCTAAGCAAATGAAGTTTGGTGAAAGGACTTCTTTTTATCCTCGTAAGGTCCGTATTAAAAGTATTAAAAATGGGATATGTCGGTCAAGTAGTTCTGGTACCTCCCATACAAAATCATACACCCATGTGTACCTCTCTCCGTTGAAAACACGATAGCGTCCAAAGCAATCAACCTAGGCGAATGAAGTTTTGTGAAAGGACTTCTTTTTATCTTCGTTAGGTCAGTATTAAAAGTATTAAAAATATGATATGTCGGTCAAGTAGTTCTGGTACCTCCCATTCAAAATCATAGACCCATGTGTACCTCTCTCCGTTGAAAACACGATAGCGTCCAAAGCAATCAACCTTATCGAATGAAGTTTTGTGAAAGGAATTCTTTTTATTGTCGGTAGGTTGGTTTTAAATATGGGCTATGTCGGTCAAGTAGTTCTGCTACCTCCCATACAAAATCGATATTGGACTTATGTGTCTCTCTCGGTCTATTGAAGATATGATAGCGTCCAAAGGAAACAACCTAAGCAAATGAAATTTGGTGAAAGGACTTCTTTTTATGTTCGTTAGGTCAGTATTAAAAGTATTAAAAATGGGATATGTCGGTCAAGTTGTTCTGCTACCTCGCATACAAAATCAATATTGGACTCATGTGTCTCTCTCCGTCTATTGAAGATACGATAGCGTCCAAAGGAAACAACCTAAGCAAATGAAGTTTTGTGAAAGGACTTCTTTTTATCCTCGTTAGGTCAGTATTAAAAGTATTAAAAATGGGATATGTCGTTCAAGTTGTTCTGGTACCTCGCATACAAAATCGATATTGGACTTATGTGTCTCTCTCGGTCTATTGAAGATATGATAGCGTCCAAAGGAAACAACCTAAGCAAATGAAATTTGGTGAAAGGACTTCTTTTTATCCTCGTAAGGTCTGTATTAAAAGTATTAAAAATGGGATATGTCGGTCAAGTAGTTCTGGTACCTCCCATACAAAATCATAGACCCATGTGTCTCTCTCTCTCTGTTGAAAACACGAAAGCGTCCAAAGGAATCAACCTAGGCGAATGAAGTTTTGTGAAAGGACTTCTTTTTATCTTCGTCAGGTTGGTATTGAAAATGGGCTATGTCGGTCAACTAGTTCTGCTACCTCCCATACAAAATCGATATTGGACTCATGTGTCTCTCTCCGTCTATTGAAGATACGATAGCGTCCAAAGGAAACAACCTAAGCAAATGAAGTTTTGTGAAAGGACTTCTTTTTATCCTCGTTAGGTCAGTATTAAAAGTATTAAAAATGGGATATGTCGGTCAAGTTGTTCTGGTACCTCGCATACAAAATCAATATTGGACTCATGTGTCTCTCTCCGTCTATTGAAGATACGATAGCGTCCAAAGGAAACAACCTAAGCAAATGAAGTTTTGTGAAAGGACTTCTTTTTATCTTCGTTAGGTCAGTATTAAAAGTATTAAAAATGGAATATGTCGGTCAAGTAATACTGGTACCTCCCATACAAAATCATAGACCCATGTGTCTCTCTCTCTGTTGAAAACACGAAAGCGTCCAAAGGAATCAACCTAGGCGAATGAAGTTTTGTGAAAGGACTTCTTTTTATCCTCGTTAGGTCATATTAAAAGTATTAAAAATGGGATATGTCGGTCAAGTTGTTCTGGTACCTCGCATACAAAATCAATATTGGACTCATGTGTCTCTCTCGGTCTATTGAAGATATGATAGCGTCCAAAGGAAAAAACCTAAGCAAATGAAGTTTGGTGAAAGGACTTCTTTTTATCCTCGTAAGGTCCGTATTAAAAGTATTAAAAATGGAATATGTCGGTCAACTAGTTCAGGTACCTCCCATACAAAATCATAGACCCATGTGTCTCTCTCTCTGTTGAAAACACGAAAGCGTCCAAAGGAATCAACCTAGGCGAATGAAGTTTTGTGAAAGGACTTATTTTTATCCTCGTTAGGTCAGTATTAAAAGTATTAAAAACACGATATATCGGTCAAGTTGTTCTGGTACCTCGCATACAAAATCAATAATGGACTCATGTGTCTCTCTCCGTCTATTGAAGATACGATAGCGTCCAAAGGAATCAACCTAGGCGAATGAAGTTTTGTGAAAGATCTTATTTTTATCCTCGTTAGGTCAGTATTAAAAGTATTAAAAATGGGATATGTCGATCAACTAGTTCTGCTACCTCTAATACAAAATCGATATTGGACTCATGTGTCTCTCTCCGTCTATTGAAGATACGATAGCGTCCAAAGGAAAAAACCTAAGCAAATGAAGTTTGGTGAAAGGACTTCTTTTTATCCTCGTAAGGTCCGTATTAAAAGTATTAAAAATGGGATATGTCGGTCAAGTAGTTCTGGTACCTCCCATACAAAATCATAGACCCATGTGTACCTCTCTCCGTTGAAAACACGATAGCGTCCAAAGCAATCAACCTAGGCGAATGAAGTTTTGTGAAAGGACTTCTTTTTATCTTCGTTAGGTCAGTATTAAAAGTATTAAAAATATGATATGTCGGTCAAGTAGTTCTGGTACCTCCCATACGAAATCAATATTAGACCCATGTGTCCTCTTTACGTTGACAACACTATAGCGTCCAAAGCAATCAACCTTATCGAATGAAGTTTTGTGAAAGGAATTCTTTTTATCTTCGTTAGGTCAGTATTAAAAGTATTAAAAATATGATATGTCGGTCAAGTAGTTCTGGTACCTCCCATACAAAATCAATATTAGACCAATGTGTCTCTCTTTCCGTTGAAAACACGATAGCGTCCAAAGGAATCAACCTAGGCGAATGAAGTTTTGTGAAAGGACTTATTTTTATCGTCGTCAGGCTTTTATTGAAAATAGGCTATGTCGGTCAACTAGTTCTGCTACCTCCCATACAAAATCGATATTGGACTCATGTGCTTCTCCGCCTATTGAAGACACGATAGCGTCCAAAGGAAACACCCTAAGCAAATTAAGTTTGTTGAAAGGCCTTCTTTTTATCTTCGTTAGGTCAGTATTAAAAATGGGATATGTCGGTCAAGTAGTTCTGGTACCTCCCATACAAAATCATAGACCCATGTGTACCTCTCTCCGTTGAAAACACGATAGCGTCCAAAGGAATCAACCTTGGCGAATGAAGTATTGTGAAAGGAATTCTTTTTATTGTCGGTAGGTTGGTTTTAAATATGGCCTATGTCGGTCAAGTAGTTCTGGTACCTCCCATACAAAATCAGAGACCCATATGTACCTCTCTCCGTTGAAAACACGATAGCGTCCAAAGCAATCAACCTAGGCGAATGAAGTTTTGTGAAAGGACTTCTTTTTATCTTTGTTAGGCCAGTATTAAAAATGGGATATGTCGGTCAACTAGTTCTGCTACCTCCCATACAAAATCGATATTGGACTCATGTGTATCTCCGCCTATTGAAGACACGATAGCGTCCAAAGGAAACAACCTAAGCAAATGAAGTTTGGTGAAAGGACTTCTTTTTATCTTTGCTAGGTCGGTATTGACAATGGGATACGTCGGTCAAGTAGTTCTGGTACCTCCCATACGAAATCAATATTAGACCCATGTGTCTCTCTTTCCGTTGACAACACTATAGCGTCCAAAGGAATCAACCTTGGCGAATGAAGTTTTGTGAAAGGAATTCTTTTTATTGTCGGTAGGTTGGTTTTAAATATGGCCTATGTCGGTCAAGTAGTTCTGGTACCTCCCATACAAAATCATAGACCCATGTGTACCTCTCTCCGTTGAAAACACGATAGCGTCCAAAGCAATCAACCTAGGCGAATGAAGTTTTGTGAAAGGACTTCTTTTTATCTTCGTTAGGCCAGTATTAAAAATGGGATATGTCGGTCAACTAGTTCTGCTACCTCCCATACAAAATCGATATTGGACTCATGTGTATCTCCGCCTATTGAAGACACGATAGCGTGCAAAGCAATCAACCTAGGCGAATGAAGTTTTGTGAAAGGACTTCTTTTTATCTTCGTTAGGCCAGTATTAAAAATGGGATATGTCGGTCAACTAGTTCTGCTACCTCCCATACAAAATCGATATTGGACTCATGTGCCTCTCCGCCTATTGAAGACACGATAGCGTCCAAAGGAAACACCCTAAGCAAATTAAGTTTGTTGAAAGGCCTTCTTTTTATCTTCGTTAGGTCAGTATTAAAAATGGGATATGTCGGTCAAGTAGTTCTGGTACCTCCCATACAAAATCATAGACACATGTGTCTCTCTTTCCGTTGAAAACACGATAGCGTCCAAAGGAATCAACCTAAGCAAATGAAGTTTTGGTGAGAGGACTTCTTTTTATCTTCGTTAGGCCAGTATTAAAAATGGGATATGTCGGTCAACTAGTTCTGCTACCTCCCATACAAAATCGATATTGGACTCATGTGTATCTCCGCCTATTGAAGACACGATAGCGTACAAAGGAAACAACCTAAGCAAATGAAGTTTGGTGAAAGGACTTCTTTTTATCTTTGCTAGGTCGGTATTGACAATGGGATATGTCGGTCAAGTAGTTCTGGTACCTCCCATACGAAATCAATATTAGACCCATGTGTCTCTCTTTCCGTTGACAACACTATAGCGTCCAAAGGAGTCAACCTTGGCGAATGAAGTTTTGTGAAAGGAATTCTTTTTATTGTCGGTAGGTTGGTTTTAAATATGGCCTATGTCGGTCAAGTAGTTCTGCTACCTCCCATACAAAATCGATATTGGACTCATGTGTCTCTCTCCGTCTATTGAAGATACGATAGCGTCCAAAGGAAAAAACCTAAGCAAATGAAGTTTTGTGAAAGGACTTCTTTTATCCTCGTTAGGTCAGTATTAAAAATGGGATATGTCGGTCAACTAGTTCTGCTACCTCCCATACAAAATCATAGACCGTTGAAAACACGATAGCGTCCAAAGGAAAAAACCTAAGCAAATGAAGTTTGGTGAAAGGACTTCTTTTTATCCTCGTAAGGTCCGTATTAAAAGTATTAAAAATGGGATACGTCGGTCAAGTAGTTCAGGTACCTCCCATACAAAATCATAGACCGTTGAAAACACGATAGCGTCCAAAGGAAACAACCTAAGCAAATGAAGTTTTGTGAAAGGACTTATTTTTATCGTCGTCAGGCTTTTATTGAAAATGGGCTATGTCGGTCAACTAGTTCTGCTACCTCCCATACAAAATCGATATTGGACTCATGTGTCTCTCTCTGTCTATTGAAGATACGAAAGCGTCCAAAGGGAAAAACCTAAGCAAATGAAGTTTTGTGAAAGGACTTCTTTTATCCTCGTTAGGTCAGTATTAAAAGTATTAAAAATGGGATATGTCGGTCAACTAGTTCTGCTACCTCCCATACAAAATCGATATTGGACCCATGTGTCTCTCTCTCTGTTGAAAACACGAAAGCGTCCAAAGGAATCAACCTAGGCGAATGAAGTTTTGTGAAAGGACTTTTTTTTATCTTCGTTAGGTCAGTATTAAAAGTATTAAAAATGGAATATGTCGGTCAAGTAATTCTCGTACCTCCCATACAAAATCATAGACAAATGTGTCTCTCTCTCTGTTGAAAACACGAAAGCGTCCAAAGGAATTAACCTAGGCGAATGAAGTTTTGTGAAAGGACTTATTTTTATTTTCGGTAGGTTGCTATTAAAATTGGGATATGTCGGTCAACTAGTTCTGCTACCTCCCATACAAAATCGATATTGGACCCATGTGTCTCTCTCTCTGTTGAAAACACGAAAGCGTCCAAAGGAATCAACCTAGGCGAATGAAGTTTTGTGAAAGGACTTATTTTTATTTTCGGTAGGTTGCTATTCAAAATGGGCTATGTCGGTCAACTAGTTCTGCTACCTCCCATACAAAATCGATATTGGACCCATGTGTCTCTCTCTCTGTTGAAAACACGAAAGCGTCCAAAGGAATCAACCTAGGCGAATGAAGTTTTGTGAAAGGACTTTTTTTTATCTTCGTTAGGTCAGTATTAAAAGTATTAAAAATGGAATATGTCGGTCAAGTAATTCTCGTACCTCCCATACAAAATCATAGACAAATGTGTCTCTCTCTCTGTTGAAAACACGAAAGCGTCCAAAGGAATCAACCTAGGCGAATGAAGTTTTGTGAAAGGACTTCTTTTTATCTTCGTTAGGTCAGTATTAAAAGTATTAAAAATTTAATATGTCGGTCAAGTAATTCTGGTACCTCCCATACAAAATCATAGACCCATGTGTCTCTCTCTCTGTTGAAAACACGAAAGCGTCCAAAGGAATTAACCTAGGCGAATGAAGTTTTGTGAAAGGACTTATTTTTATTTTCGGTAGGTTGCTATTAAAATTGGGATATGTCGGTCAACTAGTTCTGCTACCTCCCATACAAAATCGATATTGGACCCATGTGTCTCTCTCTCTGTTGAAAACACGAAAGCGTCCAAAGGAATCAACCTAGGCGAATGAAGTTTTGTGAAAGGACTTATTTTTATTTTCGGTAGGTTGCTATTCAAAATGGGCTATGTCGGTCAACTAGTTCTGCTACCTCCCATACAAAATCGATATTGGACCCATGTGTCTCTCTCTCTGTTGAAAACACGAAAGCGTCCAAAGGAATCAACCTAGGCGAATGAAGTTTTGTGAAAGGACTTCTTTTTATCTTCGTTAGGTCAGTAATTAAAGTATTAAAAATGGAATATGTCGGTCAAGTAATTCTGGTACCTCCCATACAAAATCATAGACCCATGTGTCTCTCTCTCTGTTGAAAACACGAAAGCGTCCAAAGGAATCAACCTAGGCGAATGAAGTTTTGTGAAAGGACTTATTTTTATCCTCGTTAGGTCAGTATTAAAAGTATTAAAAACACGATATATCGGTCAAGTTGTTCTGGTACCTCGCATACAAAATCAATATTGGACTCATGTGTCTCTCTCCGTCTATTGAAGATACGATAGCGTCCAAAGGAATCAACCTAGGCGAATGAAGTTTTGTGAAAGATCTTATTTTTATCCTCGTTAGGTCAGTATTAAAAGTATTAAAAATGGGATATGTCGATCAACTAGTTCTGCTACCTCCCATACAAAATCGATATTGGACTCATGTGTCTCTCTCCGTCTATTGAAGATACGATAGCGTCCAAAGGAAAAAACCTAAGCAAATGAAGTTTGGTGAAAGGACTTCTTTTTATCCTCGTAAGGTCCGTATTAAAAGTATTAAAAATGGGATATGTCGGTCAAGTAGTTCTGGTACCTCCCATACAAAATCATAGACCCATGTGTACCTCTCTCCGTTGAAAACACGATAGCGTCCAAAGCAATCAACCTAGGCGAATGAAGTTTTGTGAAAGGACTTCTTTTTATCTTCGTTAGGTCAGTATTAAAAGTATTAAAAATATGATATGTCGGTCAAGTAGTTCTGGTACCTCCCATTCAAAATCATAGACCCATGTGTACCTCTCTCCGTTGAAAACACGATAGCGTCCAAAGCAATCAACCTTATCGAATGAAGTTTTGTGAAAGGAATTCTTTTTATTGTCGGTAGGTTGGTTTTAAATATGGGCTATGTCGGTCAATTAGTTCTGCTACCTCCCATACAAAATCGATATTGGACTTATGTGTCTCTCTCGGTCTATTGAAGATATGATAGCGTCCAAAGGAAACAACCTAAGCAAATGAAATTTGGTGAAAGGACTTCTTTTTATCCTCGTTAGGTCAGTATTAAAAGTATTAAAAATGGGATATGTCGGTCAAGTTGTTCTGGTACCTCGCATACAAAATCAATATTGGACTCATGTGTCTCTCTCCGTCTATTGAAGATACGATAGCGTCCAAAGGAAACAACCTAAGCAAATGAAGTTTTGTGAAAGGACTTCTTTTTATCCTCGTTAGGTCAGTATTAAAAGTATTAGAAATGGGATATGTCGGTCAAGTTGTTCTGGTACCTCGCATACAAAATCGATATTGGACTTATGTGTCTCTCTCGGTCTATTGAAGATATGATAGCGTCCAAAGGAAACAACCTAAGCAAATGAAATTTGGTGAAAGGACTGCTTTTTCTCCTCGTAAGGTCTGTATTAAAAGTATTAAAAATGGGATATGTCGGTCAAGTAGTTCTGGTACCTCCCATACAAAATCATAGACCCATGTGTCTCTCTCTCTCTGTTGAAAACACGAAAGCGTCCAAAGGAATCAACCTAGGCGAATGAAGTTTTGTGAAAGGACTTCTTTTTATCTTCGTCAGGTTGGTATTGAAAATGGGCTATGTCGGTCAACTAGTTCTGCTACCTCCCATACAAAATCGATATTGGACTCATGTGTCTCTCTCCGTCTATTGAAGATACGATAGCGTCCAAAGGAAACAACCTAAGCAAATGAAGTTTTGTGAAAGGACTTCTTTTTATCCTCGTTAGGTCAGTATTAAAAGTATTAAAAATGGGATATGTCGGTCAAGTTGTTCTGGTACCTCGCATACAAAATCAATATTGGACTCATGTGTCTCTCTCCGTCTATTGAAGATACGATAGCGTCCAAAGGAAACAACCTAAGCAAATGAAGTTTTGTGAAAGGACTTCTTTTTATCCTCGTTAGGTCAGTATTAAAAGTATTAAAAATGGGATATGTCGGTCAAGTTGTTCTGCTACCTCCCATACAAAATCGATATTGGACCCATGTGTCTCTCTCTCTGTTGAAAACACGAAAGCGTCCAAAGGAATCAACCTAGGCGAATGAAGTTTTGTGAAAGGACTTCTTTTTATCTTCGTTAGGTCAGTATTAAAAGTATTAAAAATGGAATATGTCGGTCAACTAGTTCTGCTACCTCCCATACAAAATCGATATTGGACTCATGTGTCTCTCCGTCTATTGAAAATACGATAGTGTCCAAAGGAAACAACCTAAGCAAATTAGGTTTGGTGAAAGGACTTACTTTTATTTTCGGTAGGTTGCTATTCAAAATGGGCTATGTCGGTCAAGTTGTTCTGCTACCTCCCATATAAAATCGATATTGGACTCATGTGTCTCTCTCCGTCTATTGAAGATACGATAGCGTCCAAAGGAAACAACCTAAGCAAATGAAGTTTTGTGAAAGGACTTCTTTTTATCCTCGTTAGGTCAGTATTAAAAGTATTAAAAATGGAATATGTCGGTCAACTAGTTCTGCTACCTCGCATACAAAATCAATATTGGACTCATGTGTCTCTCTCCGTCTATTGAAGATACGATAGCGTCCAAAGGAAACAACCTAAGCAAATGAAGTTTTGTGAAAGGACTTCTTTTTATCCTCGTTAGGTCAGTATTAAAAGTATTAAAAATGGGATATGTCGGTCAAGTAATACTGGTACCTCCCATACAAAATCATAGACCCATGTGTCTCTCTCTCTGTTGAAAACACGAAAGCGTCCAAAGGAATCAACCTAGGCGAATGAAGTTTTGTGAAAGGACTTCTTTTTATCCTCGTTAGGTCATATTAAAAGTATTAAAAATGGGATATTTCGGTCAAGTTGTTCTGGTACCTCGGATACAAAATCAATATTGGACTCATGTGTCTCTCTCGGTCTATTGAAGATATGATAGCGTCCAAAGGAATCAACCTAAGCAAATGAAGTTTTGTGAAAGGACTTCTTTTTATCTTCGTTAGGTCAGTATTAAAAGTATTAAAAATGGAATATGTCGGTCAACTAGTTCTGCTACCTCCCATACAAAATCGATATTGGACTCATGTGTCTCTCCGTCTATTGAAAATACGATAGCGTCCAAAGGAAACAACCTAAGCAAATTAGGTTTGGTGAAAGGACTTATTTTTATTTTCGGTAGGTTGCTATTCAAAATGGGCTATGTCGGTCAAGTTGTTCTGCTACCTCCCATATAAAATCGATATTGGACTCATGTGTCTCTCTCCGTCTATTGAAAATGCGATAGCGTCCAAAGGAAACAACCTAAGCAAATTAGGTTTGGTGAAAGGACTTATTTTTATTTTCGGTAGGTTGCTATTAAAAATGGGCTATGTCGCTCAAGTTGTTCTGGTACCTCGCATACAAAATCAATATTGGACTCATGTGTCTCTCTCCGTCTATTGAAGATACGATAGCGTCCAAAGGAAACAACCTAAGCAAATGAAGTTTTGTGAAAGGACTTCTTTTATCCTCGTTAGGTCAGTATTAAAAGTATTAAAAATGGGATATGTCGGTCAAGTAGTTTTGGTACCTCCCATACAAAATCATAGACCCATGTGTACCTCTCTCCGTTGAAAACACGATAGCGTCCAAAGCAATCAACCTAGGCGAATGAAGTTTTGTGAAAGGACTTCTTTTTACCCTCGTTAGGTCAGTATTAAAAGTATTAAAAATGGGATATGTCGGTCAAGTAGTTCTGGTACCTCCCATACAAAATCATAGACCCATGTGTCTCTCTTTCTGTTGAAAATACGAAAACGTCCAAAGGAATCAACCTAGGCGAATGAAGTTTTGTGAAAGGATTTATTTTTATCGTCGTCAGGTTGGTATTGAAAATGGGCTATGTCGGTCAACTAGTTCTGCTACCTCCCATACAAAATCGATATTGGACTCATGTGTCTCTCTCCGTCTATTGAAGATACGATAGCGTCCAAAGGAAAAAACCTAAGCAAATGAAGTTTGGTGAAAGGACTTCTTTTTATCCTCGTAAGGTCCGTATTAAAAGTATTAAAAATGGGATATGTCGGTCAAGTAGTTCTGGTACCTCCCATACAAAATCATAGACCCATGTGTCTCTCTTTCTGTTGAAAATACGAAAACGTCCAAAGGAATCAACCTAGGCGAATGAAGTTTTGTGAAAGATCTTATTTTTATCCTCGTTAGGTCAGTATTAAAAGTATTAAAAATGGGATATGTCGATCAACTAGTTCTGCTACCTCCCATACAAAATCGATATTGGACTCATGTGTCTCTCTCCGTCTATTGAAGATACGATAGCGTCCAAAGGAAAAAACCTAAGCAAATGAAGTTTGGTGAAAGGACTTCTTTTTATCCTCGTAAGGTCCGTATTAAAAGTATTAAAAATGGGATATGTCGGTCAAGTAGTTCTGGTACCTCCCATACAAAATCATAGACCCATGTGTACCTCTCTCCGTTGAAAACACGATAGCGTCCAAAGCAATCAACCTAGGCGAATGAAGTTTTGTGAAAGGACTTCTTTTTATCTTCGTTAGGTCAGTATTAAAAGTATTAAAAATATGATATGTCGGTCAAGTAGTTCTGGTACCTCCCATTCAAAATCATAGACCCATGTGTACCTCTCTCCGTTGAAAACACGATAGCGTCCAAAGCAATCAACCTTATCGAATGAAGTTTTGTGAAAGGAATTCTTTTTATTGTCGGTAGGTTGGTTTTAAATATGGGCTATGTCGGTCAATTAGTTCTGCTACCTCCCATACAAAATCGATATTGGACTTATGTGTCTCTCTCGGTCTATTGAAGATATGATAGCGTCCAAAGGAAACAACCTAAGCAAATGAAATTTGGTGAAAGGACTTCTTTTTATCCTCGTTAGGTCAGTATTAAAAGTATTAAAAATGGGATATGTCGGTCAAGTTGTTCTGGTACCTCGCATACAAAATCAATATTGGACTCATGTGTCTCTCTCCGTCTATTGAAGATACGATAGCGTCCAAAGGAAAAAACCTAAGCAAATGAAGTTTGGTGAAAGGACTTCTTTTTATCCTCGTAAGGTCCGTATTAAAAGTATTAAAAATGGGATATGTCGGTCAAGTAGTTCTGGTACCTCCCATACAAAATCATAGACCCATGTGTACCTCTCTCCGTTGAAAACACGATAGCGTCCAAAGCAATCAACCTAGGCGAATGAAGTTTTGTGAAAGGACTTCTTTTTATCTTCGTTAGGTCAGTATTAAAAGTATTAAAAATATGATATGTCGGTCAAGTAGTTCTGGTACCTCCCATTCAAAATCATAGACCCATGTGTACCTCTCTCCGTTGAAAACACGATAGCGTCCAAAGCAATCAACCTTATCGAATGAAGTTTTGTGAAAGGAATTCTTTTTATTGTCGGTAGGTTGGTTTTAAATATGGGCTATGTCGGTCAATTAGTTCTGCTACCTCCCATACAAAATCGATATTGGACTTATGTGTCTCTCTCGGTCTATTGAAGATATGATAGCGTCCAAAGGAAACAACCTAAGCAAATGAAATTTGGTGAAAGGACTGCTTTTTCTCCTCGTAAGGTCTGTATTAAAAGTATTAAAAATGGGATATGTCGGTCAAGTAGTTCTGGTACCCCCCATACAAAATCATAGACCCATGTGTCTCTCTCTCTCTGTTGAAAACACGAAAGCGTCCAAAGGAATCAACCTAGGCGAATGAAGTTTTGTGAAAGGACTTCTTTTTATCTTCGTCAGGTTGGTATTGAAAATGGGCTATGTCGGTCAACTAGTTCTGCTACCTCCCATACAAAATCGATATTGGACTCATGTGTCTCTCTCCGTCTATTGAAGATACGATAGCGTCCAAAGGAAACAACCTAAGCAAATGAAGTTTTGTGAAAGGACTTCTTTTTATCCTCGTTAGGTCAGTATTAAAAGTATTAAAAATGGGATATGTCGGTCAAGTTGTTCTGGTACCTCGCATACAAAATCAATATTGGACTCATGTGTCTCTCTCCGTCTATTGAAGATACGATAGCGTCCAAAGGAAACAACCTAAGCAAATGAAGTTTTGTGAAAGGACTTCTTTTTATCTTCGTTAGGTCAGTATTAAAAGTATTAAAAATGGAATATGTCGGTCAAGTAATACTGGTACCTCCCATACAAAATCATAGACCCATGTGTCTCTCTCTCTGTTGAAAACACGAAAGCGTCCAAAGGAATCAACCTAGGCGAATGAAGTTTTGTGAAATTACTTCTTTTTATCCTCGTTAGGTCATATTAAAAGTATTAAAAATGGGATATGTCGGTCAAGTTGTTCTGGTACCTCCCATACAAAATCAATATTGGACTCATGTGTCTCTCTCGGTCTATTGAAGATACGATAGCGTCCAAAGGAAACAACCTAAGCAAATTAGGTTTGGTGAAAGGACTTATTTTTATTTTCGGTAGGTTGCTATTCAAAATGGGCTATGTCGGTCAAGTTGTTCTGGTACCTCGCATACAAAATCAATATTGGACTTATGTGTCTCTCTCCGTCTATTGAAGATACGATAGCGTCCAAAGGAAACAACCTAAGCAAATGAAGTTTTGTGAAAGGACTTCTTTTATCCTCGTTAGGTCAGTATTAAAAGTATTAAAAATGGGATATGTCGGTCAAGTAGTTTTGGTACCTCCCATACAAAATCATAGACCCATGTGTCTCTCTCTCTGTTGAAAACACGAAAGCGTCCAAAGGAATCAACCTAAGCAAATGAAGTTTTGTGAAAGGACTTCTTTTTATCTTCGTTAGGTCAGTATTAAAAGTATTAAAAATGGAATATGTCGGTCAAGTAATACTGGTACCTCCCATACAAAATCATAGACCCATGTGTCTCTCTCTCTGTTGAAAACACGAAAGCGTCCAAAGGAATCAACCTAGGCGAATGAAGTTTTGTGAAATTACTTCTTTTTATCCTCGTTAGGTCATATTAAAAGTATTAAAAATGGGATATGTCGGTCAAGTTGTTCTGGTACCTCCCATACAAAATCAATATTGGACTCATGTGTCTCTCTCGGTCTATTGAAGATACGATAGCGTCCAAAGGAAACAACCTAAGCAAATTAGGTTTGGTGAAAGGACTTATTTTTATTTTCGGTAGGTTGCTATTCAAAATGGGCTATGTCGGTCAAGTTGTTCTGGTACCTCGCATACAAAATCAATATTGGACTCATGTGTCTCTCTCGGTCTATTGAAGATATGATAGCGTCCAAAGGAAACAACCTAAGCAAATGAAATTTGGTGAAAGGACTGCTTTTTCTCCTCGTAAGGTCAGTATTAAAAGTATTAAAAATGGAATATGTCGGTCAAGTAATACTGGTACCTCCCATACAAAATCATAGACCCATGTGTCTCTCTCTCTGTTGAAAACACGAAAGCGTCCAAAGGAATCAACCTAAGCAAATGAAGTTTTGTGAAAGGACTTCTTTTTATCTTCGTTAGGTCAGTATTAAAAGTATTAAAAATGGAATATGTCGGTCAAGTAATACTGGTACCTCCCATACAAAATCATAGACCCATGTGTCTCTCTCTCCGTTGAAAACACGATAGCGTCCAAAGGAAACAACCTAAGCAAATGAAGTTTTGTGAAAGGACTTATTTTTATCGTCGTCAGGCTTTTATTGAAAATGGGCTATGTCGGTCAACTAGTTCTGCTACCTCCCATACAAAATCGATATTGGACTCATGTGTCTCTCCGTCTATTGAAAATACGATAGCGTCCAAAGGAAACAACCTAAGCAAATTAGGTTTGGTGAAAGGACTTATTTTTATTTTCGGTAGGTTGCTATTCAAAATGGGCTATGTCGGTCAAGTTGTTCTGGTACCTCGCATACAAAATCAATATTGGACTTATGTGTCTCTCTCCGTCTATTGAAGATACGATAGCGTCCAAAGGAAACAACCTAAGCAAATGAAGTTTTGTGAAAGGACTTCTTTTATCCTCGTTAGGTCAGTATTAAAAGTATTAAAAATGGGATATGTCGGTCAAGTAGTTTTGGTACCTCCCATACAAAATCATAGACCCATGTGTACCTCTCTCCGTTGAAAACACGATAGCGTCCAAAGCAATCAACCTAGGCGAATGAAGTTTTGTGAAAGGACTTCTTTTTATCTTCGTTAGGTCAGTATTAAAAGTATTAAAAATGGGATATGTCGGTCAAGCAGTTTTGGTACCTCCCATACAAAATCATAGACCCATGTGTACCTCTCTCCGTTGAAAACACGATAGCGTCCAAAGCAATCAACCTAGGCGAATGAAGTTTTGTGAAAGGAATTCTTTTTATTGTCGGTAGGTTGGTTTTAAATATGGGCTATGTCGGTCAAGTAGTTCTGCTACCTCCCATACAAGATCGATATTTAACTTATGTGTCCCTCTCCGTCTATTGAAGATATGAAAGCGTCCAAAGCAATCAACCTAGGCGAATGAAGTTTTGTGAAAGGACTTCTTTTTACCCTCGTTAGGTCAGTATTAAAAGTATTAAAAATGGGATATGTCGGTCAAGTAGTTCTGGTACCTCCCATACAAAATCATAGACCCATGTGTCTCTCTCTCTGTTGAAAACACGAAAGCGTCCAAAGGAATCAACCTAGGCGAATGAAGTTTTGTGAAAGGACTTCTTTTTATCTTCGTCAGGTTGGTATTGAAAATGGGCTATGTCGGTCAACTAGTTCTGCTACCTCCCATACAAAATCGATATTGGACTCATGTGTCTCTCTCCGTCTATTGAAGATACGATAGCGTCCAAAGGAAACAACCTAAGCAAATGAAGTTTTCTGAAAGGACTTCTTTTTATCTTCGTTAGGTCAGTATTAAAAGTATTAAAAATGGAATATGTCGGTCAAGTAATTCTGGTACCTCCCATACAAAATCATAGACCCATGGTTCTCTCTCTCTGTTGAAAACACGAAAGCGTCCAAAGGAATCAACCTAGGCGAATGAAGTTTTGTGAAAGGACTTATTTTTATCCTCGTTAGGTCAGTATTAAAAATGGGATATGTCGGTCAAGTAGTTCTGGTACCTCCCATTATTGAAAATGGGCTATGTCGGTCAACTAGTTCTGCTACCTCCCATACAAAATCGATATTGGACTCATGTGTCTCTCTCCGTCTATTGAAGATACGATAGCGTCCAAAGGAAACAACCTAAGTAAATGAAGTTTTGTGAAAGGACTTCTTTCAAGTAGTCAAGTAGTTCTGGTACCTCCCATACAAAATCAGAGACCCATGTGTACCTCTCTCCGTTGAAAACACGATAGCGTCCAAAGGAAACAACCTAAGCAAATGAAGTTTTGTGAAAGGACTTATTTTTATCGTCGTCAGGCTTTTATTGAAAATGGGCTATGTCGGTCAACTAGTTCTGCTACCTCCCATACAAAATCGATATTGGACTCATGTGTATCTCCGCCTATTGAAAACACGATAGCGTCCAAAGGAAACAACCTAAGCAAATGAAGTTTGGTGAAAGGACTTCTTTTTATCTTTGCTAGGTCGGTATTGACAATGGGATATGTCGGTCAAGTAGTTCTGGTACCTCCCATACGAAATCAATATTAGACCCATGTGTCTCTCTTTCCGTTGACAACACTATAGCGTCCAAAGGAATCAACCTTGGCGAATGAAGTTTTGTGAAAGGAATTCTTTTTATTGTCGGTAGGTTGGTTTTAAATATGGCCTATGTCGGTCAAGTAGTTCTGCTACCTCCCATACAAAATCGATATTGGACTCATGTGTATCTCCGCCTATTGAAAACACGATAGCGTCCAAAGGAAACAACCTAAGCAAATGAAGTTTGGTGAAAGGACTTCTTTTTATCTTTGCTAGGTCGGTATTGACAATGGGATATGTCGGTCAAGTAGTTCTGGTACCTCCCATACGAAATCAATATTAGACCCATGTGTCTCTCTTTCCGTTGACAACACTATAGCGTCCAAAGGAATCAACCTAGGCGAATGAAGTTTTGTGAAAGGACTTATTTTTATCCTCGTTAGGTCAGTATTAAAAATGGGATATGTCGGTCAAGTAGTTCTGGTACCTCCCATTATTGAAAATGGGCTATGTCGGTCAACTAGTTCTGCTACCTCCCATACAAAATCGATATTGGACTCATGTGTCTCTCTCCGTCTATTGAAGATACGATAGCGTCCAAAGGAAAAAACCTAAGCAAATGAAGTTTGGTGAAAGGGCTTCTTTTTATCCTCGTAAGGTCCGTATTAAAAGTATTAAAAATGGGATACGTCGGTCAAGTAGTTCAGGTAAATCCCATACAAAATCATAGACCGTTGAAAACACGATAGCGTCCAAAGGAAACAACCTAAGCAAATGAAGTTGTTGGGGCAGAATAAGCAGCATCGTCATCATCGTCATCATCGTCATCATCGTCATCATCGTCACCATCGTTATCATCTCCATAATATTATAGTTATTAATAATTATTAATAATTATTGTATTGTATTGAATTATTGTACTGAATTATCTAGTTCGAATTACATTTAAATCTGGCGGTCAATTTAGACCAGTCACCATATTAATTTTACATTTGAATTCGCCATAACATTTCAACTTTTAAATATAACGTAGTCTCTCTCACTAAAGTAAGAAACCGCTTACGCACTTTTTGTATAAATACGCACAGCGAATAAAGCTCAATAAACTTTTGTATTTGAAACCCAAAGGGGAAACACCGTCTTTCTTTTACCCGCGCTTTCGCTCTACTCGTCGTCGTTGCATCGGTCAACTTCAAGGTGAAAAGTTGCATATAGTTGCAGTTCGGTAAAACCCTTTTTGCATCCGTTGACAATCGGTTAACAAAACAACCAGGATCAGCTCTTCCTTGATCGAAGGATTCAAAGAGATCCCAAGGTTGGCGACACGAAAAACACTTCGGTCGTACATTTTGGCGCCCAACGTGGTTTAAGTGAAAAACCTAACTCTTCGCTATTCAAATATTTATATATATGAACTTTTTAAATCGTGATTCGGTGTGGCACTATAAAAGTGAATCTAAAAACTCAAAAACTAAAACATTCATATAGTGCAAATAGAAAATTAAATTCGGTTTCGGTGTCGGTTTCGCGAGTACATGGTAGTGATTGGCAAAGCTCGAGCACAGCAGAAGGAGAGCCAGAAGGGAAAATCCAGGAAAAGCAGAGAAACACCAAACTGAGGATCCAAGGAAAAGGGAGAAGTGGGAAGATAAGTATACCATCTCCCACTGCAGGTACGTCATTTAAATCAAATTATTCGAATGTGCGTTGAAATCAATCAAAATCAGACGGACATGTTGTTAGCTACATATAAGTTAATAGTAGCGTAGAAATATTCATTTACATACTATCTAACTACAATTAAACAACATATCGATAAATCGATTCATTATATTGCTGCAAAATAAATTCTCCCACATCGTTTCATTTTTCCGCACAATTTGCGTCGATGCTACCACTAGATCAATTTAGTTAGAATCCACACACAATAGAAAATTAAGTTCCACTTCGCAGTCGTATTACACATACGCACTCAGGCACATCATTTTCTTTCGCATAGAAGCTTTCGCCCAAAAATTGCATTCTTTCATCTTGCCGCCTCCGCCTACCATTGCACTTTTCGTCGTTCTCTTTTTTCGTCGCGCGTATGCTCGCAATAGAAAAGCATAAAAAACTCTGTCGCTGTTGCTGAATACATAATTTATTTCTCTCTTACATACGAAAAAGCATTTCGCTCGTTCAAGATCTTCACTTGGAACTTTAGCAGTACTGTAATATCACAGTCTACATCAACTTTAAAATATTAATAATTGCAACGATCATCTTTATTAGACATTTTGGATTGTTTCGCTTCTTCTTTCACTGCATTGATTTTTATTTCGCTGCCAATTGGAACAGTTAATAGTTGTCATCGTCGTCGCCGTTGCCGGAGAGTTTGCTGCATTAATCAAAGCATTGAAAGAAAGCTTTCGTATTGGAGTCGACAGTTCGTAACTAATAGAAATATTCCATATTGGAGATAAGGAAATAATATATACATCCCAGTTGTTGCTACATAATAGAAAACTAAAAATACTTTCGCTCCAAAACCAATTAATGCTGTTGTCGGTTCTCATTTAAAAGGGATCATTTCGCCGTTGGAAATTGCTTCTCAAAGAATATTATAAATTTCTTCGGATTCATTGGAGCAGGTGTTGCCATTTCTATTGTTTAGTTTTCTAATTTCGCCAACGAGAAAACTTAGTTCCTGTCGCATAGATTTATTTTGTACTATACCAATCGTCGTTTGTACTTGGGCTCTACTTATTGTTACTTGTCGATTGCATTCATTAAGTAAAATATGGCTACTGAAGTTGACATTGAAGAGTTGAGGCAGATGCGGTCAACAACAAAAGGCAGTATCACAAGAATAAAGAACCTGGTGGAAGCAAGATCGGATACGCTTTCCGCAACAGAGTTGGAATGTCGCCTAGGAATTCTGGAGTCATATTTCAAGCAGATATTGGCATACCAGACCCAGATAGAGCGATTGATGCCAACAGATACCACCCGAGGAGATCTTGAGGAATTATATATCTCAACCAAAACAAAAATTAATTCGCTTTTAGGGAATAGTAGACGCCATAGTGTAGGAGAAACAACGTTGTCAGTTCCACAGTCGGTCCATCATTTGCCCAATCTAAAATTACCAAAATTCAACGGCAAATATTCTGAATATAAAAATTTCATGAATTCGTTTAAAATACTCGTTGATAATGATGCTAACTTGTCAAAAATCGAAAAGTTTAATCACCTTTTAACATGTCTTAGTGACCAAGCGCTGGGTACTGTAAAGGCTTTTCAGGTCACAGAAGAGAATTATCCGAAAGCACTCAAAAGATTAAAAGAACGTTATGACAACGACTGCTTAATATTTTCGGAAAACATTTCGGAGCTATTCGAGCTACCCAAGGTTCCTAAAGCGTCGTCAAGCGCACTTAGAAGTTTGGTAGATAACATTTCTGCCTTGTTCAACTCGTTGCAATCGATAGGATCATTCGAAAATATATGCAATGCAACTGTCATATATATCGCCATGTCGAAAGTCGATCCAGAAACGCAATCCAAATGGGATGAGCAACTTGACTACAGCAAGCTTCCAACTTGGGCCGAATGTGCTAAGGTCCTTGGCAAGCGTTGTCAATATTTGGAAGTGCGGGACACGAAGCAGATGCGATCAGATTTTAGTCAAAAGTGGTCAGCCAAGCCATCAAGGGCTCAACATTTTAATCAACGTCCTCAAACAATACTAGCTGTCACTCAACGTTCGTGCGCAATTTGTCGGGATGTCAATCATTTCATTTCGGCTTGTTCAAACTTCACTAAATTGTCGGTGAAGGATCGTTTTGCCAATGTCAAGAGACTAAGACTATGCTTGAATTGTTTAGGTAAAGGCCATAGTGCATCAAATTGTCCTTCGTCATACAGATGCAAAACCTGCAAGCAATTGCATCATAGTCTTCTACACAGGTCTACACAACCCGTCCCAGCTACACAGGCTACTCAATACACACAGTCATCGGAAAACGTCATCGAAGATGTATATCCATCCACATCGGCAGCAACGCACACGGCATTGGAAAGGGAGCTCAACTCTGGCTCTAAGACACAGGTCATTCTTGCAACAGCGATGGTTCTTGTTAGAGATTCGTCAGGAGGTTTCCAATTCGGTAGGGTTCTGTTAGATTCTGGATCGCAAGTAAATCTCATAACAGAAAAGTTCGCGAAAACGCTTCATCTTCGGAAGCAACGAAAAAATGTTAGCGTTGTTGGAATAGGGGTAGCTGAGCTAAAGATTAATTCTCACACTCAAACAACGGTTAGATCCAGATACAACAACTTTGAATTATCATTGGAATTCCTAGTTGCACCATCAATAACAGGATACCAGCCCGACACAGCGTTAAGTGTCAGTAACTGGAACCTCCCTACAAACATCGAGCTCGCCGATGAGCACTTCAATCAACCGTCGAGCATAGACTTATTATTAGGCGCGGAAGCCTTCTTCGATCTGCTGGAAACAGGCCAACTCAAGCTTGGACATGGTCTACCAGTATTGCAGAAAACATACTTGGGCTGGATTATATCAGGTAAATACAAGACTCATGCAGACATGGAGAAGAATCTTTGCTGCCTAGCCAAGGAAGATTCACTGGATCAATATCTCGAAAAGTTCTGGGAACTCGAAGAAGTTTCAGGCTATAGGTCCAAGTGGACGGAAGAACAAAAGGAATGCGAGGCGCATTTTAAGGATCATATCGAGATCCTACCTAGTGGACGGCTTATGGTAAAGTTACCATTTAAAAAGGATCCCAGCTGTTTAGGAGCATCTTATGACATCGCTTTTCGACGGTTCCTTTCACTGGAACGTAGATTGTCAAAGGACTCATCGTTGAAATCCCAATACATATCATTTTTACGAGAATATGAATCGCTAGGTCATATGTCTCTCGTTAGGGATCCCAATCTTGAGGTACCGCATTTTTACTTACCACATCAATGTGTCATTCGGCCTGAAAGCACATCTACAAAATTAAGGGTCGTATTCGACGCGTCTTGTCGCACTTCCTCCCAAATTTCTTTAAACACAATTCTTATGATCGGACCAACAATACAGAAGGAACTTATAATGATCTTGATTTGCTTCCGATTGCACAGATTTGTTTTAACTGCGGACATCGTAAAGATGTTTCGGCAGATTTTAATACACCCAGATCATCGAAGGTTCCAATATATCCTTTGGAGAGAGAGCGAACATACACCAGTACGGACGTACCAACTGAACACCATTACATATGGTACATCATCGGCACCATACTCCGCTATTCGATCTCTTCTCTACTTAGCTGAACGATATAGAGACAGGTTCCAGCTAGGTTCTCGCGTCATTGAATCCGATTTCTATGTCGACGACATGTTAACAGGACACGATGACTTAGATACATTAAAACGTATCAAAAAAGAAGTTGTTGATATCTTTAGGTCAGCGGGGCTTGAGTTGTCTAAGTGGAATAGCAACAGCCCCAGCTTAATTCAAGCTGCAAATGACCAGAATAAGGAAATCAAACTCACCGATTCAAACCTTACTAGCACATTGGGAATAGCATGGAATCCTCGCAGTGACGAATTTTCCTTCTCTTATAAGCCTAGTAGGTCCTATTCCAAACATACCAAACGATCTATATTGTCACTATCATCGTCGCTCTTTGACCCAATGGGTCTACTCAGTCCCATAATCATCAAGGCGAAGGTAATCCTTCAAAGGTTATGGATCG
This sequence comes from Cheilosia impressa, assembly GCA_948293265.1. Taxonomy (NCBI): domain Eukaryota; kingdom Metazoa; phylum Arthropoda; class Insecta; order Diptera; family Syrphidae; genus Cheilosia; species Cheilosia impressa. The sequence goes on along the minus strand of OX411880.1, from coordinate 61,831,928 downwards.
ACAAACTTGATTGGGATCAGTCAATCCCACAAAACATTGACACTGAATGGCGTCAATTCATGATGGACCTGCATTCGCTACAAAATCTTTCGATACCAAGATTCGCTTTAATCGCAAACAGGAAAACTTACCAAATTCACGGGTTCGCAGATGCATCGATGCATGCCTATGGCTGTTGTCTATACCTAAGATCAATAGATACGACTGGAGTTGTAAGGGTACAACTTTTGGTAGCAAAGTCTAGGGTAGCGCCCGCAAAGAGGAAGCAACTTCCTCGACTAGAGCTATGCGCAGCTCATCTATTAGCGAAGCTTTGGTCAAAGATACAAAGTATATTCAACAACGAATACTCTGAAGTTTTCTTCTGGACAGACGCAGCAATTATTCTGTACTGGATTGCAATGCATTCCTCAAGGCTCAACACGTTTGTAGGAAACAGAGTAGCTGAGATACAAGAAAAAACAAAAGATGTCGTCTGGAAACATGTACCGACACATGAAAATCCGGCAGATGTTGTCTCGAGAGGATGCACCGTAGAGGAATTGAAATCGTCAATTTGGTTCAAGGGCCCAGGATTCCTACTTGAGACGGAGGATAAATGGCCATCCAATGTCCAAGTTCATCTTTCTCCAGAGGATTCCCTAATGGAATTGAGGAAAACGGTACTTATCTGTCGAAAAATCGATACAAGTTACCTGATGCAGACTGTGGATAGATACAGCTCATTTACGAAATTGTGTAGGATCTTCGCTTACATATTAAGGTTCGGTAGTCGAAAGGGAAGTCAGACACTCACGAGGAACCAGTTCTTAACTCCTGCAGAGCTAGAAAATGCACTTCTTCGAATCGTGCATGTTGTTCAAATTAGTTCATTCGCAGAAGAAATCGAAGCGATCCAAAACCAGCGGAAACTGAAGGGATCCATAAGGTGGTTGAATCCATTCGTCGAGGAAGCAAACGGCTTCCTATTGTTGAGGGTTGGAGGACGATTAAAGCACGCAAGCATTCCGGAGGATTGTAAGCACCCTCTCCTGCTTCCAAAGGACAACAACCTTACTAGAATTCTCGTCAGGCACCTACACCTTTCCAATTTCCACGCCGGTCCAAAAGCACTAGTCGCGCTTGTAAGACACAAATTTTGGATTATCAACGTTAGGGATATAGCTCGGCAGACAGTTCGACAATGCGTACACTGCGTCAGGTATCGACCGAAGTTGCTGGAGCAAGTAATGGGAGACTTGCCCTCGGAGAGGTTAACCCCTTCTCGTCCATTTTTATGTTGCGGGGTCGATTTCGCTGGTCCAATTTACACCCACTATAAAATTCGTGGCAAAGTACCTTACAAGAGCTATATTGCAGTATTTGTATGTTTTTCATCAAAGGCAGTACATTTAGAAGCCGTATCAGATCTCTCAGCTGAGGCTTTCATAGCAGCGTTAAAAAGGATGATAGGGCGAAGGGGTCTTCCATCAGATATCCACTGCGATAATGCGACGAATTTTGTTGGGGCACAGTCAAAACTAATTGAGTTACGCAATATGTTATTTAAACAGTCGTCTAAAGAAACTATTTCTAATTTTTGTACTAATAGTAGCATCAATTTTCACTTTATACCCCCCAGGGCACCCCACTTTGGTGGAATTTGGGAGGCGGCTGTCAAGGTGGCGAAGGGCCATCTATACCGGAGCTTGAGTGGTGCAAAATTGACGTTCGAGGAACTTTCAACAGCTCTGGTGGAAATCGAAGCGGTCATGAATTCGAGACCCATCACCCCGATGTCATCCGATCCGAACGACTTCGAAGCCCTCACCCCAGGTCATTTGCTCATTGGTTCGTCGCTCAAAGCAATCCCAGAGCCATCAGATGAAGTTGCGGATATCAGCTACATACAAAGATGGAGGAGAATTAATGCTGTCAAGACCCAATTCTGGCATAGGTGGTCTAAAGAGTACATCGTCGAGCTCCAAGGTCGTGCTAAATGGACGTCATCTAGTCCTAACATCAACGTTGGCAGCCTCGTTATCATTCACGAGGAAAACGTCCCACCTCAGAAATGGCCCTTGGGTAGGATCAGCAGTGTTACACATGGCTCAGACGGCAAGGTCAGAGTTGCAGACATTAGAACATCAAAGGGAAGTATCAGACGTCCGATACGTAAACTAGCTCCTATTCCATGTTGAAAGGCAGTCCTTTCAAAGGGGCCGGAATGTTGGGGCAGAATAAGCAGCATCGTCATCATCGTCATCATCGTCATCATCGTCATCATCGTCACCATCGTTATCATCTCCATAATATTATAGTTATTAATAATTATTAATAATTATTGTATTGTATTGAATTATTGTACTGAATTATCTAGTTCGAATTACATTTAAATCTGGCGGTCAATTTAGACCAGTCACCATATTAATTTTACATTTGAATTCGCCATAACATTTCAACTTTTAAATATAACGTAGTCTCTCTCACTAAAGTAAGAAACCGCTTACGCACTTTTTGTATAAATACGCACAGCGAATAAAGCTCAATAAACTTTTGTATTTGAAACCCAAAGGGGAAACACCGTCTTTCTTTTACCCGCGCTTTCGCTCTACTCGTCGTCGTTGCATCGGTCAACTTCAAGGTGAAAAGTTGCATATAGTTGCAGTTCGGTAAAACCCTTTTTGCATCCGTTGACAATCGGTTAACAAAACAACCAGGATCAGCTCTTCCTTGATCGAAGGATTCAAAGAGATCCCAAGGTTGGCGACACGAAAAACACTTCGGTCGTACAGAAGTTTTGTGAAAGGACTTATTTTTATCGTCGTCAGGCTTTTATTGAAAATGGGCTATGTCGGTCAACTAGTTCTGCTACCTCCCATACAAAATCGATATTGGACTCATGTGTCTCTCTCTGTCTATTGAAGATACGATAGCGTCCAAAGGGAAAAACCTAAGCAAATGAAGTTTTGTGAAAGGACTTCTTTTATCCTCGTTAGGTCAGTATTAAAAGTATTAAAAATGGGATATGTCGGTCAACTAGTTCTGCTATCTCCCATACAAAATCGATATTGGACCCATGTGTCTCTCTCTCTGTTGAAAACACGAAAGCGTCCAAAGGAATCAACCTAGGCGAATGAAGTTTTGTGAAAGGACTTCTTTTTATCTTCGTTAGGTCAGTATTAAAAGTATTAAAAATGGAATATGTCGGTCAAGTAATTCTCGTACCTCCCATACAAAATCATAGACCCATGTGTCTCTCTCTCTGTTGAAAACACGAAAGCGTCCAAAGGAATCAACCTAGGCGAATGAAGTTTTGTGAAAGGACTTCTTTTTATCTTCGTTAGGTCAGTATTAAAAGTATTAAAAATGGAATATGTCGGTCAAGTAATTCTGGTACCTCCCATACAAAATCATAGACCCATGTGTCTCTCTCTCTGTTGAAAACACGAAAGCGTCCAAAGGAATCAACCTAGGCGAATGAAGTTTTGTGAAAGGACTTATTTTTATTTTCGGTAGGTTGCTATTCAAAATGGGCTATGTCGGTCAACTAGTTCTGCTACCTCCCATACAAAATCGATATTGGACCCATGTGTCTCTCTCTCTGTTGAAAACACGAAAGCGTCCAAAGGAATCAACCTAGGCGAATGAAGTTTTGTGAAAGGAATCAACCTAGGCGAATGAAGTTTTGTGAAAGGACTTATTTTTATCCTCGTTAGGTCAGTATTAAAAGTATTAAAAACACGATATATCGGTCAAGTTGTTCTGGTACCTCGCATACAAAATCAATATTGGACTCATGTGTCTCTCTCCGTCTATTGAAGATACGATAGCGTCCAAAGGAATCAACCTAGGCGAATGAAGTTTTGTGAAAGATCTTATTTTTATCCTCGTTAGGTCAGTATTAAAAGTATTAAAAATGGGATATTTCGATCAACTAGTTCTGCTACCTCCCACACAAAATCGATATTGGACTCATGTGTCTCTCTCCGTCTATTGAAGATACGATAGCGTCCAAAGGAAAAAACCTAAGCAAATGAAGTTTGGTGAAAGGACTTCTTTTTATCTTCGTTAGGTCAGTATTAAAAGTATTAAAAATGGAATATGTCGGTCAAGTAATTCTCGTACCTCCCATACAAAACCATAGACCCATGTGTCTCTCTCTCTGTTGAAAACACGAAAGCGTCCAAAGGAATCAACCTAGGGGAATGAAGTTTTGTGAAAGGACTTCTTTTTATCTTCGTTAGGTCAGTATTAAAAGTATTAAGAATGGAATATGTCGGTCAAGTAATTCTCGTACCTCCCATACAAAATCATAGACCCATGTGTCTCTCTCTCTGTTGAAAACACGAAAGCGTCCAAAGGAATCAACCTAGGCGAATGAAGTTTTGTGAAAGGACTTATTTTTATCCTCGTTAGGTCAGTATTAAAAGTATTAAAAACACGATATATCGGTCAAGTTGTTCTGGTACCTCGCATACAAAATCAATATTGGACTCATGTGTCTCTCTCCGTCTATTGAAGATACGATAGCGTCCAAAGGAAAAAACCTAAGCAAATGAAGTTTGGTGAAAGGACTTCTTTTTATCTTCGTTAGGTCAGTATTAAAAGTATTAAAAATGGAATATGTCGGTCAAGTAATTCTGGTACCTCCCATACAAAATCATAGACCCATGTGTACCTCTCTCCGTTGAAAACACGATAGCTTCCAAAGCAATCAACCTAGGCGAATGAAGTTTTGTGAAAGGACTTCTTTTTATTTTCGTTAGGTCAGTATTAAAAGTATTAAGAATATGATATGTCGGTCAAGTAGTTCTGGTACCTCCCATACAAAATCATAGACCCATGTGTACCTCTCTCCGTTGAAAACACGATAGCCTCCAAAGCAATCAACCTTATCGAATGAAGTTCTGTGAAAGGAATTCTTTTTATTGTCGGTAGGTTGGTTTTAAATATGGGCTATGTCGGTCAAGTAGTTCTGCAACCTCCCATACAAAATCGATATTGGACTTATGTGTCTCTCTCGGTCTATTGAAGATATGATAGCGTCCAAAGGAAACAACCTAAGCAAATGAAATTTGGTGAAAGGACTACTTTTTATCCTCGTAAGGTCTGTATTAAAAGTATTAAAAATGGGATATGTCGGTCAAGTAGTTCTGGTACCTCCCATACAAAATCATAGACCCATGTGTCTCTCTCTCTCTGTTGAAAACACGAAAGCGTCCAAAGGAATCAACCTAGGCGAATGAAGTTTTGTGAAAGGACTTCTTTTTATCTTCGTCAGGTTGGTATTGAAAATGGGCTATGTCGGTCAACTAGTTCTGCTACCTCCCATACAAAATCGATATTGGACTCATGTGTCTCTCTCCGTCTATTGAAGATACGATAGCGTCCAAAGGAAACAACCTAAGCAAATGAAGTTTTGTGAAAGGCCTTCTTTTTATCCTCGTTAGGTCAGTATTAAAAGTATGAAAAATGGGATATGTCGGTCAAGTTGTGCTGGTACCTCGCATACAAAATCAATATTGGACTCATGTGTCTCTCTCCGTCTATTGAAGATACGATAGCGTCCAAAGGAAACAACCTAAGCAAATGAAGTTTTGTGAAAGGACTTCTTTTGATCTTCGTTAGGTCAGTATTAAAAGTATTAAAAATGGAATATGTCGGTCAAGTAATACTGGTACCTCCCATACAAAATCATAGACCCATGTGTCTCTCTCTCTGTTGAAAACACGAAAGCGTCCAAAGGAATCAAACTAGGCGAATGAAGTTTTGTGAAAGGACTTCTTTTTATCTTCGTTAGGTCAGTAATTAAAGTACTAAAAATGGAATATGTCGGTCAAGTAATTCTGGTACCTCCCATACAAAATCATAGACCCATGTGTCTCTCTCTCTCTGTTGAAAACACGAAAGCGTCCAAAGGAATCAACCTAGGCGAATGAAGTTTTGTGAAAGGACTTATTTTTATCCTCGTTAGGTCAGTATTAAAAGTATTAAAAACACGATATATCGGTCAAGTTGTTCTGGTACCTCGCATACAAAATCAATATTGGACTCATGTGTCTCTCTCCGTCTATTGAAGATACGATAGCGTCCAAAGGAAAAAACCTAAGCAAATGAAGTTTGGTGAAAGGACTTCTTTTTATCCTCGTAAGGTCCGTATTAAAAGTATTAAAAATGGGATATGTCGGTCAAGTAGTTCTGGTACCTCCCATACAAAATCATAGACCCATGTGTACCTCTCTCCGTTGAAAACACGATAGCTTCCAAAGCAATCAACCTAGGCGAATGAAGTTTTGTGAAAGGACTTCTTTTTATCTTCGTTAGGTCAGTATTAAAAGTATTAAAAATATGATATGTCGGTCAAGTAGTTCTGGTACCTCCCATACAAAATCATAGACCCATGTGTACCTCTCTCCGTTGAAAACACGATAGCGTCCAAAGCAATCAACCTTATCGAATGAAGTTTTGTGAAAGGAATTCTTTTTATTGTCGGTAGGTTGGTTTTAAATATGGGCTATGTCGGTCAAGTAGTTCTGCTACCTCCCATACAAAATCGATATTGGACTTATGTGTCTCTCTCGGTCTATTGAAGATATGATAGCGTGCAAAGGAAACAACCTAAGCAAATGAAATTTGGTGAAAGGACTACTTTTTATCCTCGTAAGGTCTGTATTAAAAGTATTAAAAATGGGATATGTCGGTCAAGTAGTTCTGGTACCTCCCATACAAAATCATAGACCCATGTGTCTCTCTCTCTCTGTTGAAAACACGAAAGCGTCCAAAGGAATCAACCTAGGCGAATGAAGTTTTGTGAAAGGACTTCTTTTTATCTTCGTCAGGTTGGTATTGAAAATGGGCTATGTCGGTCAACTAGTTCTGCTACCTCCCATACAAAATCGATATTGGACTCATGTGTCTCTCTCCGTCTATTGAAGATACGATAGCGTCCAAAGGAAACAACCTAAGCAAATGAAGTTTTGTGAAAGGACTTCTTTTTATCCTCGTTAGGTCAGTATTAAAAGTATTAAAAATGGGATATGTCGGTCAAGTTGTTCTGGTACCTCGCATACAAAATCAATATTGGACTCATGTGTCTCTCTCCGTCTATTGAAGATACGATAGCGTCCAAAGGAAACAACCTAAGCAAATGAAGTTTTGTGAAAGGACTTCTTTTTATCTTCGTTAGGTCAGTATTAAAAGTATTAAAAATGGAATATGTCGGTCAAGTAATACTGGTACCTCCCATACAAAATCATAGACCCATGTGTCTCTCTCTCTGTTGAAAACACGAAAGCGTCCAAAGGAATCAACCTAGGCGAATGAAGTTTTGTGAAAGGACTTCTTTTTATCCTCGTTAGGTCATATTAAAAGTATTAAAAATGGGATATGTCGGTCAAGTTGTTCTGGTACCTCGCATACAAAATCAATATTGGACTCATGTGTCTCTCTCGGTCTATTGAAGATATGATAGCGTCCAAAGGAATCAACCTAAGCAAATGAAGTTTGGTGAAAGGACTTCTTTTTATCTTCGTTAGGTCAGTATTAAAAGTATTAAAAATGGAATATGTCGGTCAACTAGTTCTGCTACCTCAAATACAAAATCGATATTGGACTCATGTGTCTCTCCGTCTATTGAAAATACGATAGCGTCCAAAGGAAACAACCTAAACAAATTAGGTTTGGTGAAAGGACTTATTTTTATTTTCGGTAGGTTGCTATTCAAAATGGGCTATGTCGGTCAAGTTGTTCTGCTACCTCCCATATAAAATCGATATTGGACTCATGTGTCTCTCTCCGTCTATTGAAAATGCGATAGCGTCCAAAGGAAACTACCTAAGCAAATTAGGTTAGGTGAAAGGACTTATTTTTATTTTCGGTAGGTTGCTATTCAAAATGGGCTATGTCGGTCAAGTAGTTCTGGTACCTCCCATACAAAATCATAAACCCATGTGTCTCTCTTTCTGTTGAATATACGAAAAAGTCCAAAGGAATCAACCTAGGCGAATAAAGTTTTGTGAAAGGACTTCTTTTTACCCTCGTTAGGTCAGTATTAAAAGTATTAAAAATGGGATATGTCGGTCAAGTAGTTCTGGTACCTCCCATACAAAATCATAGACCCATGTGTATCTCTTTCTGTTGAAAATACGAAAAAGTCCAAAGGAATCAACCTAGGCGAATGAAGTTTTGTGAAAGGATTAATTTTTATCGTCGTCAGGTTGGTATTAAAAATGGGCTATGTCGGTCAACTAGTTCTGCTACCTCCCATACAAAATCGATATTGGACTCATGTGTCTCTCTCCGTCTATTGAAGATACGATAGCGTCCAAAGGAAACAACCTAAGCAAATGAAGTTTTGTGAAAGGACTTCTTTTTATCTTCGTTAGGTCAGTATTAAAAGTATTAAAAATGGAATATGTCGGTCAAGTAATTCTGGTACCTCCCATACAAAATCATAGACCCATGGTTCTCTCTCTCTGTTGAAAACACGAAAGCGTCCAAATTAATCAACCTAGGCGAATGAAGTTTTGTGAAAGGACTTATTTTTATCCTCGTTAGGTCAGTATTAAAAATGGGATATGTCGGTTAAGTAGTTCTGGTACCTCCCATTATTGAAAATGGGCTATGTCGGTCAACTAGTTCTGCTACTTCCCATACAAAATCGATATTGGACTCATGTGTCTCTCTCCGTCTATTGAAAACACGATAGCGTCCAAAGGAAACAACCTAAGCAAATGAAGTTTTGTGAAAGGACTTATTTTTATCCTCGTTAGGTCAGTATTAAAAATGGGATATGTCGGTCAAGTAGTTCTGGTACCTCCCATACAAAATCAATATTAGACCAATGTGTCTCTCTTTCCATTGAAAACACGATAGCGTCCAAAGAAATCAACCTAAGCAAATGAAGTTTGGTGAAAGGACTTCTTTTTATCTATGCTAGGTCAGTATTAAAAATGGGATATGTCGGTCAAGTAGTTCTGGTACCTCCCATACAAAATAATATTATTTTTTTTATTATTATTATTATTAATCTTTATTCTCAATTCATTAATTCAACTTAAGTAGTGATAACAATATTTCTTATATGTAAGTATCTAAGTTAAGAGAATAGTTAAGTGACATTCATATTCATAGAAAATAAATAGAGGGGAATGTCACATCGAATTACAATATTTACAATGTGGGGTGAACAATTATAAGTATGAACATCATGGTACTTTAACAATTCAAATATAAAACAAGTAAAATGGGAAAAAGAAAAAAAAAGAGAGAGAAACAACAAACAATGGAATGTGCATAGGATTTTACAAATTATAAAATAAAATAAAAGCATACATAAACTCATGAAATAATAGGATAATTCAAATAATGAAGCGCAACAAAATTTCAATTTCATTGTAATTAAATGAGAGAAGCCAGGATTTGACTTTTTTTTAAAATACAGAGGCAGTTCTAATCAGTGTTGCCATTCTGACCGGATTCCGGTCATATCTGACCGAAATCTCTTCACTCTGACCGGAGAAAATTTTGAAATCCGGTCTAACCGATTTCTAACCGGAACGAAAAAAATTTTTAACCGGAAAAACCTTTTTTGACCGGAAAAATAATATTGTTCTATGACTAGATAAAGGATAGATTTCTAAACTTTGAATAATACTTGGCCATACTTAATGAAAACACTCACAATTTCATACAGAAACCAGTCTTATTTGAATACTCCCACCAACTGTGACTGGGTGTGTGCATTCAAACAAGACCGAAGTGAAGACGATTTAGCATATTTTGCAATTTCGGTGTTGGTTTTACGAGTTTCAAACGCCGAAGTGGAGTGGAAAGTTCCTTTTTCTGCAAAACATTGTGATGTAAAGCTTTTCATTTATTTATTATTTATTTATTCCATTTTTGACCGGAATTCTGGTCAAAAAAATCTTTTTTTATCTTTTGACCGGATTTTCTGACCGAATTTAAAAAAATAAAAATCGGTCATTCGGTTAGATTTGACCGGATTCATTTTATTTTAGTGGCAACACTGGTTCTAATAATACGTATATAATCAGGAAGACTGTTAAATAGTTTGCAAGAGGTAATTGAGTAAAAGTTTCGCATGGTAGTTGTTCGAAAAGGAGGAATACAAACGCCGTAACCGGTGATGCTTCGTAGATTATATGTGTCAGATATAGGGCTGCGCATATAGCCACCTCTTATGAAGAATACTTTAAGTACTTTAAAAAAGTATAAATGTCTTACAGGCAGGACTTGTGTTCTTCTAAATAGGTCAATGCAGTGGGTAAGACGAGCCGCTTTGCATACTCTTCTTATCGCACATTTTTGTAAAACAGCCAGCTGTATTGTTTGATTAAGGCATGTACCTCCCCAAGCGCTAATTCCATACTGCAGTCTGGAGTGAAAAATACCAAAGTATATTGTTCTTAGTGTCTTTGATGAGCAGTATTTCCTAAGACGGTAAAAAACACGTAGAGCTGATCGAAGATACTTTTTTAAAGTTGAAATGTGCTCGCTCCAACTTAAATTTCGGTCAATAACTACACCAAGGTATTTGTAGTACTTAACTGTTTCTATTTTAAAACAATTTGGATTGCAGACAATATTTTCGTCATAAGGAGTATAGACACCTTGCATAGCACAAACGCAGTTAGCCAAGCTATGTCTACAGCAAGTTGACGCATGAAATGTAATGTCAAAGTCCGATGGGTCTTTTGCGGTAAGGCTGAAATGCATTAATTTAGTTTTACTGCTTACTACTAGCTTGTGTTTGGCAAACCAAAGTCTAAGCAAGTGGACATCATGATTAATGTCAGCAGCTAGATTTAACAGATTGGCTGATTCATATGCGAAAGCAAAATCGTCAGCAAAAGCCTTAACTTTACCAATGAATGGGAGAGCGAAAATAGAGTTAACATAAATTAAAAATAAAATGGGACCAAGGACAGATCCTTGTGGTACACCTCGATTTATTAACCTAGAGCCACTTAACTTGTCTCTGACTTGTACCTTTTGTATTCTGTTTTTGAGATAAGAAGCGAACCAATCTAAAATAAAACCGCGAAAACCCGCACATGCAATTTGTTTAAGAGAATGCTGTGATCAACCATGTCGAAGGCCTTCGAAATATCTACAAAAAGTCCGGCGCAACATTTCTTGGTATCGAGACCACTGTAAATA